>OX155974.1:6376394-7014598 GCA_944548615.1 Micropterix aruncella | reverse complement strand
ATCTCAAGTGCAATTCCGTTAATTTGGTCTCAAGTGCAATTCCGTTAATTTGATCTACTTAGAAACTTATGCAATAAATTAGTCCAGCTACAAAGGGACACAAAATATCTATTGAGATTCCGGAAGTATTGACACAGAAAAAATCATGATCCTAAGAAAAACAATTCGCAAGATCATGAAGATTTTTAAAACTGATTCTGAATCAGAGAGAAGGTGTAATATTGAGCCATTCTATAATGATCTTCTGTTGACCCACTTGCACGCTTTTGGCGATCATAGTCGGTGCAAAGCAAACTTTTGTACTGAGATGAATAAATCAGATATGATATCAGAAGCAGCTGACAAAACTTTTTTTACAAGTACTCTCTGGGGTAGAATTTGTTTCCTTATTTCCTTATGTCAAATGTTGCTTCACATGCTCTAAGTTTAATACATGATGTACACTTAGTAGAACGGTTTAACAGTATAGTAGCGAAGCTTGTTGGCGGTAAAAGAACAAATTTGAGCCTCAAAGGTTCCTACCAGACAAGGTGCCAAGCCTGTTTGGTTTCATTTAACTCGCACAAATTGATGTCTTCCCTTTACAACAATGTCATAGGTCGTAGTCCCACAGGCATAATAAAACATTTGAAAAGCAGCGATTGCAAAGGATGGTCAATATGAGAAAAATCAGTCGAAAGAAAAACAGATTACTTTTTTCAATAGGACATTACGTAAATTATGGAGAAAAGTGTGAAAAACCAGACATGCTGCAAAAAATATTTGAAAAAGAAAAATGCACTTTCTTACATAACTTAAATTGGACTGACGAGGAAGGAGATGAAATACAGAATAAAACTGTACTGCAGAGTACCTGCAGTGAGTGGATGGAGATAAAAAGGACTATTTTGACAGCTTCAAACTTTGGAAGAATTATAAAGAGACGTAAAGATGTCAGTTGCGTATCTTGTAAAGGATATATTATACAAAGATTCTTTATCCCATGTAATATCACTAAGCATGGAAAAGATAATGAGAAGTAAACTATTGGACAGTTAAAAATGCAAGAAAATATTGATATAAAACCATGCGGGTTGTTTATAGATAAAGAGATACCCTTCCTCGGAGCTTCTCCCGACGGTGTTGTAGGTGACGACTTGATCGTCGAAATCAAATGTCCTATCATTGCATTTCAGAAAGGTATCGATGAAGCCATCAAAATCGGTATTATAAAATGAGCAAAAATGGAATCTTACAAATTAATAAAACCCATAACTGGTATTTCCAGATACAGGGGCAACTTCACATACAGATAAATCCAAATGCCTTTTAGGTATCTGGTATGGAGAAAACGAGCCTTTAAAACAGAAATAATAACAAAAGATGACTCTTTCTGGGATAATGAAATGAAAAACAAACTAAAGACATTTTATTAAGATTGTTTGCTACCCAAATTGATAGACCCAAGAAATTCAAGAAACATGCAAATAAAAGATCCTGAATATATAAAAAAGGCCATAAAAGAAAAACAAAAAATGATCGAAGCTAAGATAAGTAAAGCTGCATCTAAGAGAAAGCTCATTGAAGTCAAAGAAACAGCAGTTGAAGAAGATCAAGAAATGGTTTATGAAAAGCTAGTATTACATAAAACACTTAAGAACATGATAAAGAGAAATCACCAGAAACCATAAATATAAGCATAAGACTGTGTGAGGAAGATAAACCGGTGTCTGAAAAATATGATGTAGAAGAAGAATGTGTCGGTCCTAGAGATGTCCTAGAGAGAAACAAAACTATTATATGCTTTGTTATATTATGATATACTCCTACGATTATTTTATTGATTCACACATCTCTGATGTGGTCTTAACCTAAAAAGTAAACCGACGAAAAGTAGTTTTTTAATAACACAGGATCGCTATAAGTTTTCTGATTATTGAGTGGTACTTACCTAAATACGTAATTACCTAAATAAATATAGTATAAAATAAAACATTCAAAAATATAATTTTAAATTGTTTACTTATAAATATCGTCGCTGATTAAATATATATATATATATATATATATGTATATATATATATATATATATATATATATATATATATATATATATATATATATATATATATATATATATATATATATATATATATATATATATATATATATATATATATATATATATATATATATATATATATATATATATATATATATATATATATATAAATATATATATATATAGATATATATATATATATATATATATATATATATATATATATATATATATATATACATATATATATATATATATATATATATATATATATATATATATATATATATATATATATATATATATATATATATATATATATATATATATATATATATATATATATATATATATATATATATATATATATATATATATATATATATATATATATATATATATATATATATATATATATAACATTATCGCTTTGCATCATACATATTATCGCTTCGCAATCGTTCTATGAATTTCAAACAATATTTCGGCATTAGTCGCGTGAATTTTTAGTGCGGGCGGGGGAAGCGGAAAGCAATAGGCCACGCCTCATCGTCCAAGGTCATTGGCGTGCATACGAGCCTTAAAATAGCGGTTGGGCAAATTTTTAACTTGGTTTGCGGAAAGTTTAATTGCTAATATATTTGCTGATGCGGTTGTCTAGAGGTCTGGTCTCGCTAATCAGAAGAGCACTCTAGGCGTTTTATGAATTTGCGTGAGATCCGTGTGAGTTTACTAGCTTGAAAACCACCTGGTGTACCTTAGTACCCAGGAGCGGATATTTAAAGCGGAAAGTCAGGATGTCGGTACTTACGGCCTTGTTGGTTCCGCCTGTGCTGCAGGACGCGCCACTTCTGCTTCTGGCGTTAACTGACACTCACTATGGTTTTACACGAATCGCGATGCGGGCGAATCTACACATAAGTTCGTGTGATGCGATGCGGCGGTTTTACGACGAGAAAAAAAATAATGTAATCTTTTTTGCGGAGCGAATTTATTCGACGACTCGCCCAGCAAAGTCCACATATATGCTCCCGTCGTTCAGACGGGGCGATCCGTCGCTCTGGCCGACCCAGATCGGCGCGCCGTCGCGGCATATTTAAATAGGTACCGACAATATTTGATTTTATTTATTATTTATTTATTTAAGAATTAATTACTATGAAACATTGATTAGCTTATAAAAATAACAGGAACCGAATGGCAAAACCTTAACCTTTTGCTTATTTGTTTCTGTCACCCAACTGGGACTAGCCCGTTCTAGGGTGGACAGGACTCCAATATTACAATCAAGTTTGCTTGATTGGAGCGGAAGAATTTATAAAACGGATTTTCTTTGATTAGACAAGTGATTAGGAGACGAAAAATTACGCTAATTCTCACACAAACCTCACTGGCGTGAATACTATTTATGAATATATCGAAATAATTAAAAAACCAATACTTATAACATGAAATGAACTTTAGGAATATATTTTTTAAATTATTGTATCATGCATAAAATAAGTCAAACTCTTTCTGATCACGTTGAGATCGATCATGTCGACATTTTCGAGAATATGTATAAAATATTTTTTTCTGTTTGTGTTTGTTTATTTATGGGAGAGAATTTAATAATCCTATTTTTTTTTATCACCAGCGCAAAACTGAAAAATATGAATTTGAAAAAAACGCGTTTTAAGTTTTCTTGAAAGAACAGTAGTACGTTTTTTAACACTTACAGCAATCTGAGGCTATCCAGAGGTAAACGATTCTATTATATTGTTCAAATATCTAAATATTGTTTATTAGAGATATCTTCCCTACTGCTAAAAAGCGCAGCGCACTCAAACCTTTCTCCAACTTTTATTTAACAGTCAAGTTTTTCAAAACTAGCAAAAAATACCCCGTTTCTTTTTTTCCATTAAAAAAAAAATAATGTTGCTTTTAGTCGTACTGATTCACCCACTTTAAGGAGGTCACTGATTAAAAAGCCTCTATATAGCAAGTGGTGACATTTCGAAAAATAAATAACTTCAAATACAGAACTTTTTATTGAATGTCTTAGGCGGATACCGATCTGTAACGGTTTCCGTTCACTATTGGTCATTTATAAAAGCGACAAATTTATTCATGATTTTCGTAGTATTTTTTATTTTATTTTTATTTTTTATTTTATTTTATTTTATTCCAACAAAAGAGAAAAACAGCGCACAGGTCTTAAGTTAATAAATAATAATAACAATATTACGGCCAAAATAGTCTCCTGGTAATATACAGTTAATGAGCGTGATGTGTAATAATATTTATATATTATGTTATATTATCGTGTTCTCTCGATTTCTGAGTGTGTACGATAGAGTAGAGGATGTGTGTGTTTGTGTGTGATTGTAATGTGTGTTTAATGGGTGTGTGTAAGTACATCTACGTGTATGTGTCAGTTGTGTATATATGAGAGTGTGTGATTCTGCACAGGTATGTGTCTGTTCAAGCTTTTAAGGTGTGGTCTATTACCGCTCTGATAAACTCGTTTTTGCTCATTAGTAGCCACAGTATGACGTAAATTATGCTTATCAGGGGGTAGTTCAAATAATTTAAAAAATCTGTTGTGTCACCCAAATACTCCCGGCAAGTAGCCAAGGACTGATTTCATTTGAATATTAATTTCATAAATAATATCGATGACTGCCCTCTCTCAGCCCGCGGAAGAACCCGGTTGGGTTGCTCAAGTGACGCGTTCCGTTTCTTGGCTAAGCGCCAACAGACAGCGTTAATATTTTATTATACCCCCCCCCCCCTCAACACTTCCCCCCGCAACACTTCCCCCGCAACTCCCTTTCCCGAAAAACTTCCCCCTCCCAGCAAACCACCCACCCTCCACCCCTCCCCACCCCGCATCCCTCCCCGCACCCCTTTACCCCGCACCTCTCTTTCCTCGCAAACCCACCCCCCCACCCGCAAACCGTACCCCTGACACCAACGCACCTCCCTGCACTTTCCTTCCTCCCGTACCCTCTCCACCCCCACCCCTCGCACTCCCTCCCTTCCTCCGAAATCACCCCTCCCCACGCAATACTCCCTCCTACCCTCCTTCTCTGCAATACCCACCTGCACCCCCTTTACCCGCGCCCATTTACTCGCAACCCCCCCCCTCTCCCCCCCCCCCCTTCCCCCCGCACCTCTTTCCCCCTCGCAACAACCACCTGCACCCCCTTTACCTGCGCCCCTCCACTTGCAACCCCCTCACCCCTTCCCCCCTCGCAACAACCACCTGCACCCCCTTTCCCCCTCAACCACCTGCTATTCCCCTTGACCCACCTCGACCACTCCCCCTAGAACCCACTCGATCCCTCCTTCCCCTCGCACTCCATCTCCCCCTCGACCCCCTGTGATTCCCCTTGACCCCCCCCCCCCCAAACTTCTCCAATCCGCCCCCCCCCCTCCACAACCCTCATCCCCCACAACCCCTTCCCCCCTTGTACACCCTCCAAACACCCCCCTCTTACCTTACCCCCTGCGCACCCTTCCCCCTACCCCCACAACCCCCCTTCCTCCCTCTACAAAGCCCCTCCCGTCCCTTCCCTCGCAACCCCTACCCCCACCTTACACCCCACCGCAAACCTATTCCCCCTCCCCCTTGTACCTCCTGCATTCCCCTTATACCAACCCCGTCAGAACCCTTCTCCCCCCCTCAAAGCAGCCTGGTTAGAATCGGGACCGGTATCCTGGTGTTAGCCCAGCGCCAGTATCCTGGTGTTAACCTGGTGCCAGCATCCTTAAGCCGGCCTCGACGAAGCATCCTAGAGCCTAAGTAGTGCCAGAATCCTGGTGTAACACCACTACTAGCATCCTGGTGATAGCCTGGTGACAGCTTCGTTGTACCAGGAAGGAGAAAGCCAGCATACAGGTGTCAGCCTGGTGCCCGTATCCTGACGACAGCCAGAAATCCCCCTACTAGCGTCCGATAACTTGACCCCTCCCCCCCCCCCCCACCCATTTTTATCACATTTTGTATGAAGAAAACCGACTGTTGTCGGTAAGTTGTAACCGATCGGTTCGATCCACTGATATCACTTATGAAACGCGAAATGTATTGTATATTGAGCAAACCGATATCGGGGTGATTTTAGAAAACGCCCCTTAGTAAGTCAATCAGCAGCAAATCATTACTCATGTTTTTTTTTGTTTTTTTTGTAGAGCGCTGTATGGGCGGTTGATGACCTCAGGCTGCACCTGGATAGACCCTCTCCCGCCTACTCCTCCCTTCAGGGTGGGGATTCCGCAGCTGGAGAGGTCGTCTTCGACGGCTGAACAGCGTCAACCCATGCGATCACCGGCACACTCCGTCTCCTGGACTGCTCCACGATCGGTAAGACACATTCAGTGTAACAAGTATCCGGAATTGTTGAATTAAACAAAAAGCGTTTATATGACTGCCGTATGACCAGTTCTTGTGACTAAAAGCTGTAGCGATAACGTTGCCGTGACTGTTATATAGCCAATTTGTGCTACTTGGGTGCTGTGCTAGCCCGTTATACAGAAGCGTGCAGTCCGCACAATAGCGCGTGTGGCGCTTGATACGTCAGCTAGGCCTCTGTTTAGAGATCTCTGCATCATGACGCTGCCGTCCATTTATATAATGGAAGTAGCGCTGTTCGTTCGCAGAAATCTAGCCGATTTCGAAGTAAATGGTGTGCATCACCACTATCCAACGAGATCCCGTAGTATGCTACGTTCGGTAAGTCATGCATTATCCAAGTTATATATATATATATATATATATATATATATATATATATATATATATATATATATATATATATATATATATATATATATATATATATATATATATATATATATATATATATATATATATATATATATATATATATATATATATATATATATATTGATAGTTTTGTGTATATATTCTTTTTAGAATTGATCAATAAGATGATTATAAAGTAAATAATTATAAAAGCCACTTACATCGTGACGAAGGATTCCCTTGATCGGATTCGGGAATGCTTTAGGTGTTAACGAGAATGATGAATGCCTCTCACTTGCGGAAAGAGGAGTAGGTTTAAGTTGGGCCCATTTTACAACTAGTAACGCTCACCCTTCATCCAATTATCTCAAAAATTAAGCTACAATCCTTCTTTATACGTAAACTCACTCAATTTCCTATTATTTCAAGGGAAATAACAAGACAAGACGAGCTACTTGACAGATGGAAGAATTTAAAATTTCGAATTTCGTTTTTTTATTTTCTAAAGGTGCGATACAAAGAAGCTGCGATCAATATTCAGCTGAAAACTTAAAACTAAAAGCGTGACATGCCCTCATATCAATGAAAGGAAGCAGTCAGCTCTTTCCTATTAGTTGGAAAGATTACCTTTAACCTAAATGGATTATTTACAATGAACGAAACATAAAATATGTAAAAATTCAATATTTTGAAATATTTGATAGTTTTGTGTATATATTCTTTTTAGAATTGATCAATAAGATGATTATAAAGTAAATAATTATAAAAGCCACTTACATCGAGACGAAGGATTCCCTTGATCGGATTCGGGAATGCTTTAGGTGTTAACGAGAATGATGAATGCCTCTCACTTGCGGAAAGAGGAGTAGGTTTAAGTTGGGCCCATTTTACAACTAGTAACGCTCACCCTTCATCCAATTATCTCAAAAATTAAGCTACAATCCTTCTTTATACGTAAACTCACTCAATTTCCTATTATTTCAAGGGAAATAACAAGACAAGACGAGCTACTTATATATATATATATATATATATATATATATATATATATATATATATATATATATATATATATATATATATATATATATATATATATATATATATATATATATATATATATATATATATATATATATATATATATATATACTCAAAAACAGCTCTCAAGCGATAGGGGATTGCGGGGATAGGGTGCGAGAGAAGTGAGCAGAGTGGTACGTCTCGACGAACACCTTTGGATAGCGTTACTCGCGTGCGAAGGTTGGCAAATTTCTCAAAGAGTAGTAGACATGTGGTGGTCATATGCGAGCCCTTGGACTTTTGATGTTCCTTGCTTCGTTTTCAATTTTGTTCTAAGAGACGCTACTGTCTGGTATACTGTGCTTACGGCTCTCTAGAAGGTCAAAACTGCTTGACAAAAACGTGATTTCTTCCCAACGCGCGATGCGCGGCACTGCACCGGCAAATGAGTGTATATATGCTTGTCAAGCATGCTTAACATGTCATTAAGCCACGTCTCAAGCATTGCTTGTCAAGCACGTTAATGCTTGAGAAGCAATTTGATCGTCTAGGGAGCCCTTAAGGCCTCGGCCCCTCAGCCGATTAAAAAGTTGATGTCCCAAAAAAATTTTGTAAAAATTAGTAAAAAAATTGAATTATAACACTGTCTCACCAAAACATTAATTACTGCCAAACCACTGTACCCATAATTAAAATGAAACATATTAACCCTTCAGACCTCGCGACTCGCGATTAACCCTCAGTTTGACTGCGATATTGCAGTCGCGGGGCCTGAAGGGTTAACATAATAAAAGTCAATAAAATAAAACACATGAAATTAAAATAAAATTAAAACGGGGCCGTCACGCTGAACCGTGTTGTGGCCGATATCGGCCAATCGGGGCCTGAGGGTTAACAAGCACATCATTTGCAACCCATGGCATCTCTCGACACTATACAGAATAGGTAAACACCTAATATTTTTTTCTCCCATCTTTCAGAAAGTAGAAGTAGTGAACGCTGTCACTGGGATGACTGAGACAAATAAACCACCGAGACTCTGTAAGCAGTCGATGTTCACCAGATGGATCTACATTGCCAGGAAACTACCAATCGCTGTTTATCACGTAAGCTAAACTTTGAGCTTTGTTGATTCATTTAAAGCAGTGGTTCTCAAACTTATTTCGTCTACCGCCCACTTTGAAAATCAATTATTTATCAGCGCCCTCCATTTTTTTTTACTTTACAACATCTTAAAAACCACAATGACATTCATTACTTTACTTCTAAATGAGACTTTTTTTTACAAGTGGGAGCAATTAAAATGCAAATTTATAATATTAAGAGTATCTTTTATTCAAATTAAAACAAACAATCATTTTTAATTTTAAAACTAACCTAATGTGAAAGATGAATCTGAGTTTTAACAAGTTTGTTGATATCAGGTTCGAATATACTCAAAAACAGCCGCAAGTCGCCGCGTTTGGTAACATGCAAACGAATTCTCTTTTTAGTAAGCAGCGTTGCCACAGCACTAAGTCCACGTTCACACAAATATGACTATAGGAATGCTATCAAAAGTCGTAGTCAGAAAATACAGTACAAATTTACATAAGAGAATAAAGTAGCACTGCTCCCTGCGGTAGGCATTTTGAAACGATTGCGCACCAAACAGTAGCTTTACTCTCGAGCTACTGGGCATTGCGGGAAGAGGGTGTGAGGAATGAGGGCAGAGGGGTGCGTCTCGACGAACGCATTTGGTTAGCGTTCGAACATTTGGGGCCGAGTAGACGACATCTGGCGGCCGTATCCGAGCCCTTACCACTCGTGACGTATTATTCGCTTTGATTTCAATTTAATTATAAGAGAAGCTACTGTCCGGTATACTGTGCCTCGGTGCTCAAGTAATAAAAAGGGTTTGTGTATATATCCATATAGATCCTACTACTATTATAAATGCGATAGTTTGTGAGAATGTATGTATGGATATTTGTTACTCTTTCACGCAAAAACTACTGAATGGATTTTGATGAAACTTTACAATAATATAGCTTACACATCAGAATAACACATAGTCTATAATTTATACAGATATTTAGTTTTCTATCATCATTATCACAATTTTCCATCACCACGCGGGTGAAACCGCGGGGCGTAGCTAGTACATATATATTTCTGACATGTACTCCATCAGACTTTTCATTTGATATTTTATCCTAATTTATTGACATTTGGACATTAGATAATTATTTATTTGAGCAGTCTAGATACCCTATAGCACTCGGGATGACATAACGATTCTAACAATACTACACACTTCTAAATCGATTCAAGCGTTTAGAAGTTATAATGGAATAAAGAAACGGAAAACATACATACATGAATCCTAAACACATAACCCTCGTTTCTTTGGGCAGTCGTGTAAAAACTATCATTTTCCTACCTTATAAGAAATTTCATACATTATTTAATGTTTTTGGAAATAACAAACTAAACTAAACAATTTTTTTACAGGACCGCATTCCAGCGAATAGAAGAATACAGTTAGATGTGAATACAATCGAAGACATGGTGTACCGCAACGCTAAGGATCTAGCCTTGCCATATGAGGTTATTACTTTAATTATTATGCATACTTTAATTATTATTACTTTAATTATTATGGATACTTTAATTATTATGCATACTTTAATTATTATGCATGCATAATTGTAATGCAGCAAACTTTGAAAGAAGTGTAAAATTGGAGACATACGCCTCCATCTTCCAAGCGGAGGTATACACCATTATTGAATGTGTGGATATCAACCTCCATAAGAACTATGCCAACCACCGTATCTATATCCACTCGGATAGGAAGACAGCTCTTATGGCACTAGCCTCGAATACCATTAATTCGAAGCTGGTGCAAAACTGCATATCTTTACTGAATTCCCTGGGCGAAAAGAACAGGGTAATTCTAAGATGGGTTCCCGGAATCGCAGGAATCGAGGGAAATGAAAAAGCCGACGAACTTTCTAAGACGGGAGCAAAGGGAACGTTATACGGCCCTGAACCTTGCTGTGGCGTATAAAAATGTCTTGCATACCTAATGCTCAAAAAATATGTTTAAAACAATCCGTCAACCACTGGAACAACACGCCAGCTTTGAATCATTCAAAAGCTCTAATTAAGGCTTACGACCGTAAGACTGCCCGTGAGGCATTATCGCTAAATAGGAACAATCCACGCATACTGTTGAGGGCGCTCACGGGGTTTGTGGCCTGAACAAACACATGTGCAACCTCAAGCTCCGGGATATGTAAATGTGCAGGTTCTGCCGAGGGGCAGAGGAAACTCCCCTTCACCTCATGTGCAAGTGTGGCCCGCTGATGCGTAAAAGATACACCCACTTGGGTGGTCATTACCTTCTGGTTATAAAATCCATCAGTTATTTTCCTGTGAGTTTTCTCCCACTGCTGAAGGGGTGGGTTTTGTGGACTGTAATTGTTATTTACCTTCGCGGTCTCCCGTATCTGTTTCACACTCTATTAGATGATCACACAGTGAAAGAGTTTATTTCAAAAGAACGTTTATTGTCCCTCAATTTACTCGTGAGTTACAGTATACACTTAAATTATGCGCACGAGTACGTAACCAGCCAAGGAGCTGCCGTAGGTACAACTATTATCCCGCCGCTTAAGGGTCGTTCATTCGCGACCTCTGTATTTTTATGACTGCCTGATTTTGCAAAATTGTTCACTTTGCCTCGCTGAAGCCCCGCCACTCTAACCCGTGATTGGTTAAAAGGCAATGGCGGCGGTAAGAGACCGGCCCACTGAGGGTTAAGGGGTGTGGCTTAGCGAGGGTACATTATTATACCATCAGGCTTACATTTTTAACTTAATTTAATCTCACCTTCCTTGAAGGTAATTTTCTATAATATGTATTACTACTACATTATCATTAGGTTTATAGCGAAAATAGTAGATTAAACATTAACAATACATCATGTTTAGTACTTAAAATTACTTCGAATAGTTAGCATAATTATAAGTATTTGATTTTATCCAAGCTTTCAGTCGAATAATTAATAGCCTTCTAATTACCTCAAACAGTGTGATTATTTTGAGATTACCACATTTGTTTTAATATAAGAGGGTTGCGCGAAGCGCCTTGCCGCGTTTACGATTTTTTGTTATCGGTCGACACCCTCGATATATCCGCTGCGAGAAATGACAGGCCGATAATTAATTAGGGGTCTTCGGCCCTTGAAGACGGCGATATATTATTACCAGGACCTTTCAAGAAATTTTGTCCTGCGTATTTACTTAGGACTTCCTTGCGAATGATTTTAATATTTGAATGAGCCGTATTTTGTTTCAGTGACTATTTAAACAAATTTATGTCTGTTATGGGGTGGCTCGAGCGTGTGAAAGATGAATATAAGCTTCTAAGAATCGATCTCTCGCGAACAGCCACCTATATTAGAGAATGCAAGTAATAATTCGTACACCTCCAACCTAAGGAGGTAAATCAATCTGGCGCCGAAAGCCTCTTGCAGTTCTTAAATGACACAAGGCTTAGCGCAGAACTGAAGCAAGCGGCGATCACAATAGATCAGCAATGGTCGCAGTGTTACAAGGCTCATAAAGACCTTAGAAAAGCTCCAAACAACAAATATAAAAAAATAACAAACAAATGTCCCATATCGGATCACTATTATCATTATCATCATCATCATCGTCACCACCTGATAGACATCCACTGTCGGGAATTGGCCTTCTCTATAGAATGCCGTGTCAAACGGTCTTAAGTCACCTTTGTCCACCAACTTCCTGCAACCGTTGCAATATCATCGGCCCATCTTGTTGGGAGCCGTCCTACACTGCATCTGCCGGTTCGTGGTCGCCATTCGAGAACCTTTTTTCTCCAATGGTTGCCGGTTCTGCGAGCTATATGGCCTACCTATTACCATTTCAAGTTGCTAATTTTACGAGCTACGTCACTGTCCTTAATTCTTCTGCGGATTTCCTTATTTCGGATTCTATTAAGCAGTGTAATTCTGGAAAGCAGATTGGATTCTGGAGGTTGATTCGGTCTCTAAGCAGTATAAATTCCCTGAAAGTCTCGGATGCACAGCCCTCCGTCCAGATATAACTCTTTACTCTCTATCTCGGAAGGTGGCTCTTATTGTAGAATTAACTGTTCCATGGGAATCAAATATCCCAAAAGACCACGAGTACAAATTAAATAAATACCATGATCTTGCAAATGCCGTAACCCGGAACGGCTTCACTGTTCACCTTCACGCGGTGGAAGTTGGCGCTCGTGGCCTGCCAGCTAAATCTCTATTTCACCTCTTTAAAGATCTTGGCCTTTCCAGAAAAATAATCAACTCTTTCTTAGAAAAATTATCTAAAACTGCAATTTGCGCATCTCAAATTCTATGGCTTCGAAGGGGGAGTGAATGGGTGGTAAGGTGAACGCTCACATGTGGCAAGACAGCTGTCCTAAACCTACCACAGCCGGTTCGTAAGTCCGGAATCCACTGCTCACCCCCCAGAAGTGTAAAAAAAAAATTGTATTATGATGGGCCCGACTCCGGTCGGTGAATTCCATGGCAGCTCCGTTTGTATTTTATTTATTCTAGAATAGATATAAAATCCGATCCATCTTTTTTGTATATTCTTTACAATAAAAATCACCGAGCGTTAATAGAAAGAGCAGTTTAGAAGTATTATAACTTATAGACCACCCCCAGTACAAATGAATAATGTCAATAACTGGATTCAAGAATCCAATCGGTATTTGAACTGGTTTACATTCACTGATTTAATTACTCGCTTTGGTATGCCATGCTAATCGTCTACAACTCGATTCGAGTTTTGGCCTGTTTCAAAGACTATTTTCAAAGACTGTACTGGAATGCCACAATGCGCTTCAATCCATTGCAGGGTCAAATAGAGTGACCCTGCAATGGATTAAAGGGCACAGTGGGAAACGACGCGGCAGACGAACTGGCCAAAAGGGGATCAAAGGAAATATTATATGGACCGGAACCCTCGATGCCCATTCCCCAGGCCCAAATAAAAACATGGCTACGCAGGAACACCGAAGAAACCCACCTTACAGAATGGAAAAAGAACGCAGGATGCAGGCAAACAAAGAACGCGGTTCCGGAAGCGTCCAAAAAACTTGCCCGCAACCTCACCAGACTAAAAAGGGACAAAATCCGTAAAGTCATAGGTACTATGACAGGCCACTGTCCCCTAAACAAACACCCGTTTACCATAGGTGTGACAGACAGCCCTCTATGCAGAGGATGCACGGAGGAAGAAGAAACGCCACAGCATGTGCTCATGGAATGCAGGAGCGTGGCAGAGCAACGGGCAAGAATACTACAATCTCCAGCATCTGTCCCGGAGGCCTGTAGCAACCCAAACAGGCTGCTAACCTTCTGGGACAGCCTGGGTTGGCTGGAGTAACATAAATAGAAACATGAGCCACGCACAACGGCCCAATCAAGAGGCCAAGTGCGGGAAAAAGCCCAGACTAACTAACTAACTAACTAAGACTGTCCACGAAGATGGGCATTGGCATTGACAGCGGGAGCTGTCGATGCCATGTAGATGTACTTGTAACTATACTTGCAACCATACACCAATGGAGATGTACTTGTAACCCAGTGGCGTGCCCAGGGTTGGTGAATGGGGCAAGCCCGACATACCTTTTTGTGTCTTTTAAGCTTTTTATAGCAAAAAAAAAAGTGGTACTATTTACTCTTCAATCTTCAGTTTGAAATTTACTGCTTGTGTCGTAGATTCAATAAAGCACACTGAAGGCATGCTGCTGCTAGACAGAATTTAACATATACTTATCAGCAGTCGCTTACCTGCGATGGCTTTGATAGGGCGTTTACACTCTCGCGCGAGGCGCGAGGCGAGACGCAAAACCATAACAGTAAACAAATGGAACAGAGGCAAAGCTTCTAACGAGCGTACAAAATGTTTACCTACTTGCTAGAAGCTTTGCCTCTGTTCCGTTTGTTTACAACATGGTTTTGCGTCTCGCCTCGCGCCTCGCGCGAGAGTAAACGGCCCATAAGAAATGCTGTTTTATTTGCGTGTCTGAGCGAGTGAAAACAAGTTAAGACAGAACAACAAGAGACAATTTCCTCCATTGTTTATGAGGCAATAAAATCCACAAATCAATTGAAATTATAGAAGAAAAAATCTGCTCTGTCACTTGTTCAAAAGAAACGGGACTGAATACGGAACACGCTCGCATTCTACTTCCATAACGCAAGCCTAGCTCAAACGTCAATACAAAAGTCGTATAGATACATATATTGTTTTGCGTAATTTGCCACAGGTTAAAATGAGAGGAACACTGGTTATGAAAGCCCCGTTGCAAGCCCATGTGTGCGAGCGAGATGACTAGCTGAACTGAAATAAGTAAGATTGCAGCGAATTGTCACTTTGTCGATAAGCTGTTTTGTCGCGTGGAGCGATCTGTGCCCGCTAGATAGCGATAGATAGTTTAGTGATCAGTGGCGTCGCTAGACCTCTGTAGGCCCGGGGCGGAAATAATCGGAGAGCCCCCCCAGGAAGTGATAAATCATAAGAAACTGTGTCAAGAATAAAATTAGGGCGGAAAATAAAAACCATCATAATCCATGAAAACTCAAGTCTTATTTATTAGTCAAGGTGAAAAGCAAAAGGCAATAACTAAAATTTTAGTGTTAAACAACAAAATCAAAACACTTTCTGCCTGCGCACTTTAGCTTCAGCGAACTCCTTAATAATTGCATCAAAATCCGCCTTGTTTGCTGCTTCCCTTTCCACTGACAGAATAGCCAAACCGTTAAGCCTTGCTTAGCTCATTGTTGATCTTAAATAAGTTTTTATTAGCTTGAGCTTTGAAAAGCTTCTTTCGTTAGAAGCCACAACACACACTGTCAAAAAAAGTTTCAATGCTACATACACATTGGGAACAGATTCTGTGAGGTCCATTTCCACAATGAACTGTAAGACTTTTAGTGATATCCACTTCTCCGATTCTTCTTTTGGAACCCCAGCAAAAAATCCATTCTATTAATATGGAAACTATTTCATATGGAAAATAAGCATTACATTTATATTTTCATGTGGGCCTCCTAAAAAAAATACCATTTGGAGGCCCCTGCCCTTGCGAGGCCCGGAGCGGACCGCCCCCCAGCCCCCCCCCCCCCCCCCTAGCGACGCCACTGTTAGTGATATTTTTAAGAAATAAGGCAAGCCGGACTTTTCGGCTTGTATAAAGGAACCGCCACTGTTGTAACCATACTTCTCTATCAGGTTTCTACGCTATCGCTTGTCTTTTAGTGTGGGCAGTTTCAACTGCAAGTCTCTCCTCGTATTCCGTATGTCTCTTCGCTCCTTCCAGCAATTAAATATCCTTGACAAAATAATACAGATTCCGAATTTCGAAACCAATTTCTAACAATGGCCCAAATCTTAATGTTTGTTTGGTTTTACTCTTTATTGTGAAATTTCACAATGGGTTCGTTTATTATTATATGACAATCTCTTACAACGTATGTATACATGCATATTCGTATGTATATGTGCATGAGACGTGTGTGCGTATGTGTGTGCTGTGGCGGCGCTAAGCGTCGGCAACGTCGGCGACCGCCGACGGCCTCGCAAAAGCTTCCGCTGAGGGAAGCTTCTCCTTGAGAAGCACGATGACCCAAGAGAGACTATCTGCGTTATCAATTCTATCAATTGGAGCTGAAATAGTGGCTAGTATTAGCTATGACATAATCCTGAAAAAGTTCAGTGAGGCCAAAAGCCGAAAAGTTCGTCTATTTTAATTTCTATTTGTGTAATTTTTAACATCATTTGATTAGCAATAAAACTCGTTTACTCATACATTAGTTTCACTATAATTCGGTTTATGTAATCTAACGTTTTCTTTTTGACTGGGAAATAAAAAAGGCCTCGCGAACCTAATTTCGCCAACGTCCAAGTGTGGTCTAGCGCCGCCACTGTGTGTGTGTGTGTGTTTGTTTATTTCTTGTTATTGCATTCAATCTTGTTATTGCATTGTCCATGAGGAGTGGAAATTATTCCAAGCTGATATCAATTTATCATCTGCATATCTTATATTGTTGATGTTTACTCAATTTGCATTGGCCTTGACTCCATGTTGCTTTTTATCCATGACTTGCATTGTCCAGTAGAAATGCCATTGCGACTGTTTGAATTTTTCTTGCTGTAATGTTTAGGGAGCTAATGGGCCTTGTTACAGTTTGGCCACTAAGACACAGTTGTATAGAGTCCGTCAAACACACAGGTCAACACTCATCCGGCGGCCTCCACGCAGAAGTACGAGCCCGGGTAAGACTCTGGCCTACGGGCCAGTTTTCCCTAGGAGTCAACCTTCGGGCGCTTCTGGACAGTTTGCACACTGTGTGGCGTCAGCCAATCGACTGTGCCTTCTGTCCGACAGCTGGGGGAGTCTGGAAACAGTACTGTCTCAGCTGTCCTAAACCTACCACCACCGGTCGTTAGTCCGGAATCCACTGCTCACCTCCCATAAGTGTAAAAATAGTATTATGATGGGCCCTACTCCGGTCGGTGAATTCTATGGCAGCTCCGTTTCTATTTTATTTATTTTTTATTTATACATGAGTACAGTATCAATACTTTTTATTCGATACAGTTTCCCTACTCGCCACCAATCTTTTGAAATGTTTTCGAAATCTATTTTCAGCGTGTTGTTTTTGCGAAATCCAATAATTGTCCTTGAAGCTCACCCCTTAGGGCCGTTTTCTAAAAGCGACGGATACCTGTCGGTATCGGTTCCCGTACAACTGTTGGTTTGCTCAATATACAATACATTTTGCGTTTCAATATGTAACTGATACCGGTGGATCGAACGGATCGGTTACAACTTATCGACACCAGTCGGTTTCCTTTATACAAAATGTTATAAAATGTAATCGGTCAAATTTGGGCTTTTACTGGGTGGGGGGGAGGGGTTGTGGGGGGATGCGTTGGTTGTCAGGGGTGGGTGGAGGGGGTTTGCGAGGAAAGAGAGGTGCGGAGGAAGGGGGTGCGGGGGAGGGATTTGGGGATGTGGGGGAGAGGGGTGGGGGGTTTGCTGGGAGGTCGAAGTTTTGCGGAGGGGGGGGGGTGCGGGGGAAGTGTTGCCGGGGGAAGTGTTGCCGGGGGAAGTGTTGAGGAGGGGTATAATCAAATATTAACGCTGTCTGTTGACGCTTAGCCGAGAAACGGAACGCTTCGCTTGAGCAACCCAACTGGGTTCTTCTGCGAGCCGAGAGAGGGCAGTCATCGATTTTATTTATGAATTAATATTCAAATGAAATCAGTCCTTGGCTACTTGCCGGGAGTAGCAACGGTGGTGGGTTGGTGGGCTCGCCGCGCAGGAATTTTGGAAATCACTATCTTGCGTTACGTCCTTGCGCTCGGCGTTAGGCATTGAGAACATTTTAAGAAGAGGATTCCACATAGTAGAGTTTGTAACTGTCGTCTCTATTGAAGTTTGGGGTTTTTCTTATTTCGAATTTCCCACACGCTGAACCCGCCACCACCGTTATAATCTGCGAAGTAACAGCAGCAGTTTGCCGCCTACCCGCAGTTAACAGTTAATATCCCGATATATTGCGAAATATGACGTAATGTCGCTTTAATTTACTAACAAAATAAGTATTGTTTCATTTACATCCTAAGTTATCACATAATTAGGCGTATTTTGAAAATTATATCTTGTTTTGCAAAATGAATCGCGCAAAGAAACTTGTTTTGATAATTACTATGAGAGAATAAAGTGCGATTTTCCATAGTTTTTCGATGAAATGTGACTCTTTGGGGTATAGTAATTAGTTATTAGACATATAATAAGTCTATGATAAGACAATATAATTGAAAAAATCTAACGAATTTAATATTATGAGCATTCAAAGTTTATTATTAAGTTCGGACGCGGAAACTCTCAAAACTTTAGATTTTTCGATAATATCAGACAAAGCTCAAAGTTCTGGTGTGATTTCTAAGAAGTGGGATGTAGTAATAAAGTTATTTTGAAAGAATTTCATATAAAAAAATACCATAAGTAGTCACAAATTAAAAATTAAAAAAATTTTTTTTTAAGAGAATACATAAAATTTTTCTTGGCTGAATAAATAAATATTTTTGTATGCAAATAAGTTAAAAAAAAATATCGTTTTGGTAAACCATTTAATAAAGAACATAACTGTATTTACAATTTTTGCATATTTTACGTATTTTGTGACAAAAAAATCGAAATGATTTTATAGGCGAGTGTTTTCAGTTTGCCAATTTTGTAATATTTATTCATTATTATCTTAATTGTTTTACGAGATAAGGTTATAATGTTTTATATGTCAAATTTCAATGCGATAATTTTTCTCTTTATCTTTTTTAAATCCGTTTAGTGGTTTATAAGTTATGATCGTTTTTCTCAAGGCCATTGACTCGCGTCGATTTTTTGCTCGAATATGTCGCGCGCAAAAGTGATAGGTGAGTTTTTACCTCGCAACAGGAGGGGTTAAAAGAGTTCACAGGTCAACAGCAATATAAAAAAAAACCGCGGCAGGGTTAAACGACGGTATTTCGAATTATATATTTTTTTAATATTCGCAGAGAGAATCAGAAACTATTTCACTATAACCGTTTTGCCACGTGCTCAATATGCAACTACTCAAAAATAACATTAGTATTAAATACAACCCCTTTTTCAGGTAAAGACAAGAACGGCATTTTGTGAAAATTTAACCATTGTCCACTCTTCTAATTGTTTCCCAACTCTGGTAGGTTGCAGAAATGTCTAATAAAGTTTTATGACTCCTCCGATGAATGAACAAGCCCGACAAAAAAAAGGAATGGGCTCACTTAGTTACTTTCAAAAATACGACCTCGTTTATTTTGTGGGTAACTGTTCGAAGACTTTTTCACAGTAGTGTAGGTATTAACAAAATAATAATTAGAACTATTATCTACAAATTTAGTAAATTTCCATTACTATATATAAATCAAATGTCAGTTTGTTTTTAAATTAAAATGTCAATCTGGAATTATTAGGCTATCTACGGTTTGTCAGATTTAGAGCTAGAATTAAATATAAATGTTTAAAGTTTAAAATGTTGGAGAATTACAATAAAAATATGTTATATTATTTATTTGTCATTATCGTTTAAAAAGTCATTCCCGCCGTAGTAGCATTTATTTTTGAGCCAGTGCTTTAATGTCTGTTTGATCCTGGTTGTTGCATTGATTTGAAGTTTTGTGGAATAGCGTTAAAATATTTAACACAACAGAACTTAGGTCCCTTTTTACACATTTCTGTCCTCACTGAGGGACAATTTATGAGGTTTCTATTCCTCATAGCCCTTGAATGTAAATCTCTTCGTAAGGAGTAGATATCGGGATTATTTTTAATGAATTCACAACATTCCAGTTTATACAGAGAGGGCACAGTCAACATAGACATGCTAACGAAGAGCGGCCTGCAGGAAGTGTCTGGCGCTACTCCGTTTAGAAGTCGAACACAGGACTTCTGTATTTTAAATATTCGTTGGACTTCCGTTGAGTTGCCCCACATTATAATGCCGTATTTTAGATGCGGATATACGTAGCCATAATATGTTGTTAGGCGAGTCTCTACTGATGTTAGATGTTTTAAAATTTTAAGAATGTATATATATTTATTTAATTTTGAACATAAGTGTTGGACGTGCTGTTTCCAGTTAAGGTTTTCATCAGTGACGATTCCAAGAAATTTAGTCTCGCTCACAGTTTTTACTATTTTTCCATTAAGGTCGATATTAAGGTCTTGGGGCTGCGTACAAATTAATGAACATTTACGTACAAATTTAATGAACTCGGCCATTCTAATATGGTACCAAGAGAATCTTCAATTAGAGTTTTTGGTGAGGTTAATGGATTGTTTTGAAAAATAATGGAGGTATCGTCAGCAAATAAAACATATTTATCCTTTGTCCGGGTTGGCAGATTATTTATGTAGAGTAGAAAAAGAAGTGGCCCCAAAATACTCCCTTGTGGGACACCAGCTTTAATGACCCTCTCATTTGAGTACTGTTCAAAAATTTTGCGGTGTTTTATAGCATTAATTTTTACACTTTGTGGCCTGTTTGAGAGATAAGATTTAAACCACTCATTTGTCATACTATCAAACTCATACTGTCAAACAACTGCGATAGTCTTTGATTTCAAACCTTATTGTCAAGTGGAATTGCCTTTGTTAGCAGGTGACTGTTTGGATATGCCTTGCCGTAATGTATTTATTGTGATTATTTCCAGGAAGCCAAAGTGTGTCTGAAGGCCGCTTTCAAGCGAGCCGGTCTGGGAAATTGGGTGAAGAAGCCAGTAGAACAGGACTACTTCAACTGCACCTACCCCAACCTACCTGTCGAAGACATTTTCGAGTGATTATTTTAAATAGTATTAGAATACGTATATTTTTTGTGTTTTTTTATAAAATTGCACACCAAGATCGGAAATTATCATGGCTTTGCATTACCTTGGCTTAAAAGAGAATATCATCTCTAAGAATCCATTCTGAATGTGCAATTTTATATTTTTTCTTCGGTGGTATTTCACCGAATTGTAGGGGGAGTCCGGGAGAGTTTACCCGCCCTCCACTAAAATACACATATTTTTTTATACTTACCTAATTGATATTTTCTATAAATTGTGTCTTAAGCTGCACTACTTATCTATATTTTCTCCTCAGAACGTTTGATATAACTTTAATAATTTCTCAGTTATTAAAGAATTGTCCCAAAAATGATTTTGGCTAATTTCTCCCGCCTGGGTGGGAGACTTTACCCTCTAAGTAGGGAGCCATTACCCGGGTTCAAAAATGGGTAAAATAATAAATAAAAAACTGTAATTCTAAAAAAAAATACTTATTATTACTTAATACAAAGTTAGGCACTTATTATTACTTAATGCAATGAGAAAATTAGGAACTTTGAGTATTCGAAACAAGAAAATCAACATTAAAAATTATTACACACTTAATCAGTTTCCCTTTTCTCAATTAGAACAATGAGCAGCTTAGGACAATGATCAGAACAGTTTCCCTTTTCTTAATTAGAACAATGAGGGCAAATAAACGCTTCCTTATCATATCTAGTTAGTCCGACAAACATTTCAAGGACATATTTGCCACAAACAGCACACAGTCGCATGGCTAATTTTTCGTCCGTTTGACATATGAAACAAAACCAATTATCTTCGTCCCATGTGCTATCGGAGCTGTCGTCATACTTGGGCTCTCCTTCGAGATCACTCTCACTGTCACTTGGCTGTAAAATTTGTCTCTTAACTGTATTTTCTTTGCTTTACCTTTATTTTTAGTTACTTTCATTTTCTTATTTTTTGCTTCATAATTAATAATTAAGTCTTGTTTTTCTGGTGTTTTAGTCAAATTTTTATCCGGGCTGTCTACCACGATATATCCACGAATACCCAAATATTATTTTGGGTATTTATTTTTCTGGAAAAAAAAAGATATCATTATAAAAGGTAATTGCGGGAGAGATTACCCTGGGTAAAGTCTCCCTCCCACGTGTGGTTAATGTCTCCCACCCAGGCCAATCTGTTTGTTATTTATATATATTTTTAAAACTATGCCACATCCATAAAATCAATGTATTGTAGGTGTTACTAGGATAAATACATTTGCCATTTATATAGTAACTTGTTTGAATCTATTCATACCAAACAATACCAATCAAATGTCCAAAATTTTAAAAATTCACTTACCGGACGGGAAAACACGTTATCACTTCGCACTTCGAAGCCTGACTGCCAAATGCAATGGCATTGCGTGAGAGGGACGGGTTGGGTGTGAGACATTTAAGTAGTGCGGCAACGTCGTAATACATTGTGCCACAAAGATTCTATGAGCAGTGGCTATTCCCTCCCCCCTGGTAAACTCTCCCGGACTCCCCCTACATTTATTTTATTTTAGGTATAAATTAGTGATGCCACGAATATTCGGCACTATTCGGTATTCGGCCTATTTGGCCACTTTTTTTAATATTCGGCATTTGAATACCATGAAAAAAATGCACTCAGAAATGTATCTATTTTAATCACAAAATATTATTGCATCAATCACAAAATATTATTGCATCAATACTTAAAATCCATAAGTAGTTTATGATGAATGAAAACATTTTTTCAGTATTGGTTGGTTGTAAACGATTGCGCTTTTCCTCGTAAACTGCTTTCTGCTTCTGAAAATAGCCTCTCACTCTAAACACTACTGCCAGGAGACGATAGATAAATCGATGCGAATTTTGTCAAGCTCGGATATTGCTTTGCGTTTGCTGACCGCCATTTGTAAGGGTATGCCATCCAATGTATGCAGTTTTTTTTAAAAAAAACAATCTCATGTGCAGTAGAATTTTTCTTCACACCCTCATCATTTTATATATTATTTGTAGCGACTTCCTCAAAACAGTTTAAGAAACTGTCGCGTATTTCAATTGTTTTATCATTTTCATTGGTTTTTCTTTTCTTACGAAGTGGAGAAGAATCACTATCAGATTCAACACTGCTAGACTCGTCAGAACTGATTTTAAGAGCTTCTAAAATATTTTTTTGTCTTGCTCTTTCCGTTTGAACCAATCCCAAGAAACTAATTAACTGCGGGTCAAGAACAGTGGCAACCAATGAGACAGGTCATAACCTGTAACGCGCAATTATGCACGCCACGCACACATCTTACGCCGAACATTCTGCAGCCGAATATTCAGTGCTTTGGCCGATAGCGTAACCGAATATTCGGTATTTGGCCAAATCACTTTCGTGGTATCACTAGTCTGTATAAATAAACGTTTTCTAGCAATGTTTGTGAATGTATGTGTATACATAGCTTCTGTGTAGAGTATATGTGGGAAAAGCAGGAGTCATATTTATCATAATAAGGTTTAGCCCGTGCCCGCAGGCACAGTATACCAGACAGTATCGCCTATCTATTTACACGACTATTTCGTGTCAAATGAAAGGTCGAGTTTAGTGTCAAATGAAAGGTCTGATTGAGTACGTTTCGAAATTATATATGTATCTATATGGATAATTACATAAACCACTAATATTTCATAAAAAAAACTGTAACAAATAATTATAAATACAGTACTTGGCTTTTTGTAACAACAGTCGAGTTCTTTATTCCTTTTAATATATATTCCTTTTATCGTATATGTTATGTAGGTGGAAGAGGTGTGTCCCTACCCTATTTGTCCCTATGCTTGTAAACAACTTGATAGACTAACGCTTATCAAATTATGAGCACGCTGTCAAGTTGGCTACACTTAGAGTAATGGACCCTGTATAAGCGTCATGAGATAATTGAGAAAATGCATGATTTGTAATCATTTATAAGAATTGTGAAGTATTTTCCAATGTCTATACTGCTATTGTTTGTATTTATAGTTCCTCGATTGAAAAGCAAAGTGTTTAACGAGTCATTGAATCACCCTTACAACAGCCAGATATAGCTTGCATTTTTCAAACAAAAAAAGACATTACAATTTAATAATAATAATAATAATCAACAAATAATAATCATAAGTCCTTGAAACCTAATCGTGGTCAAAGTTCATTCCGAGACTGTTCTAACAAGTCCAAACACAGCTATGATACGATGTTCCATCATGAAGTTCCAGTTCATATCTTCCGACTCCATCATCAGATCAGTTCGACAGTACCATGTTATTGTATTGTCATCAGAACTATATACAGCTGCCAATTTTCATGACGCTACGATTCTTGGAAGATGGTTAAATTAGTTACCTTAGATTCCATTACATAGTTAGTTACATACAGGTCGACCTAATAAAAGCGTGTTAAAAATGGATTGCATCATTAACACACACCGGTTTTTTCTAGTACAATTACGTAGTTTTATAATTTTCCAAAATGTCAGAATGGAATAAATTCGTAAAAACCAAAGTTAGTGACATACAGGTCGACCTAATAAAAGCGTGTTAAAAAACGTATTTGATAAAACGGACCGCTGTGTGAACGGGCTCTTGGACAAAAAAAGTTTACTGATATCAGTGGTATATAACTTCATTTTAAACTCTTTAGTCACTTTGCCCTTCGACAATCGAAATATGCTGAAACGATTATTCTTCCCAATATACGATTATCAGCTGATATTTTCCTACTAGCTTTCTGCAAAATGATGCACCTTTGTTTAACTTTTTTAACGCCGAATCGAGTTTAAACATATCTTCCATAGAGTTTTCATATATCGCCTGATCAAAAACTATCCAATGTTAGTCATCGGATGAATTCATATACTTTTTGATCAGAGAGCAAACCTTAATGTAGTTAGAATAAGTAAAGATGATGTCAAATAGTGTTTTTTAATTTATTGCCATTTTGATCTAACTGCAAAGTCACCAAATTAGGCTTTAATGATCGTACCTTACACGCACTAAGCACCTTCTATTTTTTATAATCCATGGATACTGAATTGCATGCAAACCAAACACCTGACTAATTACTATGTGTTATATTTAGTAAGTACTATATATTAGTTAGCTATAAGCTAGACATTAAGCGTTAAACTATATATGTGTTAAATGACGTAAGAGACTTGAGTACAAAGTGTTTTTCTCAGATACAGTTTTTCATTTATAGGTATTCAGTGATGGATGTAGTAGTAGCAGTAGTAAACGGAGTGGGGGCTTGTATCCAGCCCTTGATGTCAGCTGGATCTATGAGACCTTTTGTAACTACCCACTTTGTGGTTGGGTCAGTGGTCTGATAGTAGCCCGGTACTGCTTACCAGTCCATACAGATCACTGGCCTTCGAGTTGTGCAGATCGCTGGGTTCAAGAAAGGCTTGTCCCAGTAACTTAGTCTTTTTTGCGATGAGGCCCGGGCAGGGATCAACGATGTGCATGTTGTTGTAACGGCCCTTAAGTACCGTCACATGCAATCAACAAATGCATTGATTTCCAGTGAAATACACTGACACAAATTCAGCTATTTTGATACCTTGCGCATGAATCAGCACGATGAAACAATACTTTTACTCGGAATATTTTGGATTGCATCATATATCGGCCTATATAAACCGGCGAAAATGCAACCAAAGTATCATTCCTCGAGGGATCACCTCTCCCAAGGTTGCTACGGCATACTCGGTACTCCTCTCACGAAGTCGCTCAACGAGTCCGGCTCCTTGGTTTCCTTTTCCGTCCTTTTCTGATCGAGAAGCATCAGTTTGCATCCCCACCGACTCGAGCAGTGCCCAGTACGAGATACTAGGAGCACAAGTAAAATCCTTATCCTCACATCCTCGTAAATTCATTCATTCCGCGAGTTACTTCATCCGCGTCAATATTACCTATTCGGGAAGCGCTACAACTGGCAATATCGAACTCTCAATCAATTCAATAAATCCCTTCTGATTCACTCAAAATCACCTTTTAATACGGAGATAACCCGCAGTTGACACCACCACCTCACACCGCACAACCTGGAGTCTAGTGAGGGGTGGTCCCTCACATTGTTTTCACCTTGGTTGCTCTCGGTCAAGCCAAGGTTGAAAAGATGTGCTCTAAGGGTCGTGTGTCCGGTGAGGAGACCGATAGTGGTTCTAAAGTTCTTCTTGCTCATGTCAAGTAGGGCCTTGGTTTTCTTTTGTAGTGGTTGCTCCATCATGGCGTTTGCCTGGCGACATCCTTGGCTCTGTTTCTGGGATGCCCGATGTTCCTGCTCAAAGCAGTCCCTGATGATTTTGTTACCTGTAGCGAAGGGCACCTTAACAACTGGCTCCACCGGGCATTCCAGTGTGCCCAGTTTTGCCAGTCTGTCGGCCTCTTCGTTGCCGGGTATGCCTTGATGGCCCGGTGTCTATATTAAGGTGATTTTGTTGGCTTTTCCCAATTCGTTGAACTCTTGCGTACAGTCCCAGATCACAGAAGATTCTGACGTGGCTTTAACCAGAGCGTCAGTGATGGATACTACAGGTAAATAAAATAAATAAATATGGTAGTGTGCGATTAATGTGCAATAATTTTCAAAAATATATTTATTGGTCATTAAACTTATACATGAACTAATCTTGACATATTGGTCTTGATTGCGTATCTTCGTGAGCTAATATTGGAAAATAACTCATGCGAAGGAGAGAGCAGTGCGTTCTGTCGGAAAGTAAAATTAGATGCCTTGTTGGTATGAAATCACAGTGACGGTGTTGACTACAACGGGCGAACCCGTCACCCCAGGCTTGTATAACGATATGTAACTAATAAGTGGGAGACACACATTATAGAGGTTGCCAAGAAAGCCAACTTCCTGCTCTACATGATTAGGAAGGCATTCTCTTACATAAATGCAGAGCTATTCCTTAAACTGTATAAAACATATGTTCGCCCTTTATTGGAGTATGCTTTTCTGATTTGGAATCCGTATTTTAGGAAGGATGTAGAACTTTTGGAGCGTGTGCAAAGGCGGGCCACAAAAATGGTCCCACAGCTCAAACAACAAGACTACGAACGCCGACTCGAAGCACTCGGACTCAGCAGCCTAGAGGAGCGTCGACAACGAGGAGATCTTATGGAGACATATAAGATCCTCAATGATTACTACGACGTACCAAAGCTCAAGGAAATATTTATAAGGATTACCAATACACAGCTTAGAGGGCACTGCTTAAAGTTGAATCGTTCAGGATTTAATTCTAACCCGAGGAAACATTTCTTGGTGAACAGAGTTGTGGACTCTTGGAATGAACTACCGCAGGAGGTCATTTGTGCTAAAAGTGTGAACGGATTTAAAAACCAATTGGACAAATATATATATAAAAAAAAAAAAAGTTCAACATAAAAAAAAAAGAAAAAAAGTGAAATGCATGCATCAGCTAACGGCCACAAACTGATTCAGCGTGACGGGCCCGTTTTAATTTTATTTTAATTTAATTTGTTTTATTTTATTATGTTTTATTATGTTAATATGTTTCATTTTAATTATGGGTACAGTGGTTTGGCAGTAATTAATGTTTTTGGTGAGACAGTGTCATAATTCAATTTTTTTACTAATTTTTACTAAAATATTTTGGGACATCAACTTGTCAATCGGCTGAGGGGCCGAGGCCTGAAGGGTTAAGCTGCTAATGCTATAAAATAATAATAATAATCGTTGTTTCAGCCATGGCATGAGCGTAGACGACTTAAGAGACAAGACAATCTACTGTCTAGCTCGCCAGCAATCCTTTAGAGACCAACACCTTACGGCGAGACACCGGGAAAGGTACGCAGTGGGCAGAGCCTCGCCCCCTAACCATGGGCGCCGGCAGCAGGGTGCAAGGGGGGTGCACTTGCACCCCCCTGTCGGGAAAAAAATACATATAAAAGATTAGGATGTTTTTCATTGAGTTACTGTTTGGATAAAAACTAAAGCAGGTTGCTGTCCACTGAGCCCCATCTGAACCCCTGTGACACCGAGCCCCATCACGCATGAAAATAAAACAAAGTGAACATCCATGTGGTTTCAACTTATCTTGTAACAAAATAGAGTACCTATTTCCATTTAAAATTATTTTAGATGGTATGAAATATAGAGCAGCAGTACCAGACACAGACATTTCGCCATGTATCATCTGATTTGGAGAACATTTCACAGTTAGATTCGTATATATTTCCTCAAATCTTTTATCCGTTCGGCAGAGATTACTTCGAACACATGCAGATAATTGCTGGATACTTGACTCATCAGAAAACAACACTGTACTTCACTGTTATACTGTCCAATTCTTATGTTTTCGGTCGAAAATCAGTTGTTTCTTTTTCATACTCGGGGTTAGTCGATGTTTCCTTGCAGGTTTATCGGATAGTAAAGCAAAATGTGTCAAACAACCTGAAATGGTACCCATGAGTATGTTAAATCTTCTTGCAGGAGGTTGTTGGACATTATGCAACTGTTGCAACCACTTGCCACAACATGCGGTGCCTCTAGCGCGGAACCGTTCAGTGGTCAGTGGGACTGTGAGGGACCACCCCTCACAAGACTCCAAATTATTCGATGTGAGGTGGTGGTGTCAACTTACGAGTTATCTCCGTATTTAAAGGCAGTTATGATGAAGCAGAAGATATTTATTGATTGAATCGATTGAATATTGCCAGTTATAACGCTTGCCGAATTAACGAGTGCCCGGATTACTTTATCGAGACGTGAGGGTTGCGCGACGGCGGTTATGTAGGAGAGTGGATGAGGATTGTATATGTGCTCCTAGTATCTTGTACTGGGCACGGCTCGAGTCTGTGGGATTACAGACTGATGGTTCGAGACTCAGGAAAAATGAGGAAAGGGAACCAAGGAGCCAGATCTGTTGAGCGACCTCGTAGAGGGGTACCGGATATGCCGTCGCAACCTTGGGGGAAGGTGATCAATCGGGGACTGATAATTTTGGTTGCTTTTTGGCCTGTTTATATAGGCCGTGCAATGATGCAATTTGAAATATTCTGAGTAAAGGAATTGTTTCATCGTGCTGATTCATAGCTGCACGAGTCAAAATAATAGCTGAATTGTGTCAGTGGATTTCACTGGAAATCGATGCATTTGTTGATCGTATGTAGTGGACTTAAGGTCCGATACAGGACCCAGGACTGTAAAAAGAGGTCCCCCACTCGATCGCCGCTTGCCCTATTACGGGCAGTCACATCACCGCTGCGCCTCGATAGCCTCAGCTTGCCTCCTACTACCGTAAACTCCCCGTTCCCTGGCACTAATAGCACGAACTCTTATCACTTGCCACATGGAGGAGACCCGACCCCAAATAATGGGAATAGGAGAGGACGAAGAAGTTTAATATTGTTGAAATAAAACAATCATTAGACAGATTGGTTTAAAGAAAATTTATTTATTATATGATAACTAATTCTGCTAAGTCTTGATGTAAATTGCTATACTGTACAACTTTAACAAATCGCATAAAAACCAACTACTTTAAAAGTAGCAATAATTGTATAAAAATATATCCGAGGTTTTTCGGTTATTTTACTAAAATAAGTGAAAGCGGTCTTTATAGTCGGGGAGCTAGTGATTTTTTTCAGTACTGATTTTCCCAGCCACTCATAATTATTCAGTAACTAATTCTAAGTAGCGGACATGTATTTCGTAGGGGGGGGGGGGGGGGGGGTTTGCCGGCGGGTTGAGCTGGAAAAATCTTTTGAAAATACAAATGTGGTCCACTTTTTTTTAGCACTTATGAAAATTGTTTTACTGGCTAGTAGCATGCAACAGTGATTAGAAAAAATAAGCTGGCTGATTTACAAGTATGGCAAATTTGTCTAGCACCAGAAAAAAACGGAACAAAATGGTAGCCCTTTTTCTTACAGACTTGAAAATTGGGCAGATGATACTTAATATATAACGATAGCTTAGGATCGCCAAAGACTTGCCAGACTCGTTTAATGCTCATCAGAGCACTGCCACAACTTTAGGAGAGTGGCGAGGCTTTAGTTATTATGAACATCAGCCAGATCAGCCATCCAGTGTTTTTTCATGGAATTATAGGATCAATTATCATGTAAAAAACAGAAAGACAGTGAAACCACAGTATACCAGACAGTAGCTTCTCTTAGAATAAAATTGAAATCGACGCTAATACGTCACGAATCGTAAGGGCTCGGATATGACCGACAGATGTCGGCTACTCGGCCCCAAAACGTTCGAAAAATCGCCAGCGTTTACCTGCGCGTAACGCTAACCGAAGGCGTTCGTCGAGACGTACCCATCTACCCACATTCCTCGCACCCTCTTTCCACAATACCCTGTAGCTCGAGAGTAAACCTATTGTTTGGTATACTGTGGTCTAAACTGAGAGCAATGACTTTTTAATTTTGTCTAATTTCTAGATTCCGTCAGATGCATTCCCCGATGTCATAAAGTAACCAAAATTCTTTTAAATGATAATCTGTGATAATATCTATTTGTATTATGTTTTAAACATGTAAAACTAAGGGCGAATTGTCCGAAAAATACATTGACATTTTCAGTTTTTGTAATTGTTGAAATATTCCCACCAAGCCTAGCTTCGTTCAACTGTTCGTTCGCCAGATTGCTTTTTTGTGTATTTCATGATCGACTCTAGTGAACGGAAAAGATTTACAACTGGGAAAATAAGCACAATTCGATTGCACCTCCCAGCCACACTCACCCATCAGATAATCCTTGACAGACTCGAAATGTCTTGATTGGCATTAATAATAGACCAGATTTGATTACCTTCACAAACTGGGAAAATAAGTTTTAAAAATATACATTACCTCCCCCACTATTAAAAGAGAATCCCGAAGAACACAGGAGCAAGCTGTCCTTGGAATAACAATGACAGATTACAAACATGTCGCTTCCATTATATTCCTATAGATCTAATCGTTTGTCAATCTTTCGCATCTTCCGCTCGGGCGTCGTTGATCGTGGCGGGAATCTTAACCTCTAAGCCTTTGAGCTCCTCAGTTAGAATTATTTGACAACCGAGCCGCGATGTATCGGTCAAACCGTACGCTAGCTCCAGCATGTCCTCTTCCTCGTCTGTCGGCTTTTCAGGCAATCTATAAGAAAGAAGTTATATAAGCCAAGAAGAAAGCAATTATGGAATTAGATTTTGCTCTATTTGCCGACGACACCAAGTTTTTCGCAAACCCACTCATCGCTCACCAGAACATCCAGGACAGCCTTAACTCTACAGTGCAGTGGACCAAGGAATGGCTACTTTCTCTCAATGCAGATAAATGCACTGTCCTACATATCGGATCTCGGAATCCACGGCTAGCATATACGATTGAGGGGAAAACAGTACAGCCAGTTATGACCCAGAAAGACCTCGGCATCAATATCTCCTGGGACCTCAAATGGGAAACCCACATAATCGAAATAGTTAAGAAACTCAGTTCTATATTTAATAAGAAAAGCCTTTTCCACTATCACCAGTGAACTTTTCCTCAAGCTCTATAAAACCTACATTCGCCCGCTCCTCGAAGACTCCTACCAGGTATGGAATCCTTACTTTCGGAAGCATATAGAGCACCTGGAAAGAGTTCAGAGAAGAGCAACAAAGTTGGTGCTATCGCTGAGGAACAAACCATACGAAGTACGACTGAAAGAACTTCGCCTGACAACATTAGAGGAACGCAGGCAGCGAGGAGACTTAATAGAAAGCTACAAAATGCTTCACGGTTATTACAGTGTCCCAACCTCGAGAGCATGTACACCCTGAACACCAATAAGCAACTGCGTGGACACTCGTTGAAGCTAAATAAGACAGTTGCAGCATCGAACCCCAGGAAATATTTTTTGACAAATCAGGTAGTGAATGCTTGGAATGCGTTGCCAGAGGATGTGATCAGTGCTATCTCTGTCAATAACTTTAAAAACAAACTGGACATTTTTCTTAGTGCAAAACAGTCACAAGTTTAAAAACAAGTGCATGTGATATACACGCATCAGCTCTAAGCTGCTAGTGTATAATATAATAATAATAATAATAAGAAATTGTGTAGATTTCGGAGAAAAAAGAATGGGCATTTTGGGCCTACTTTTCCAATAGCTGTAATCATAGAATATAATCATATGGAAAGATCTCTTTTTGTAAAGCATTTATTACTAGAACGACTGATCACAATTATGAGCCATTTCTGAGTTATAAGGCTAATTACCTGATATGCCCTAGGGCACCTAACACATCCAGGCATTGTATTTTTAATAACTGTTTAAACAAAAACCATCACAGAATACCCGAAACATTAAAGTACGAGTACAAACCATACATTCCTAAGAATGCTCGATTTCATCAGCAGTATTAAAAAGGGTATTTATTATTATTTGTTGAATGGGGCTTTTCTAAGGTCTTTATGAGCCTTGTAACACTGCGACCATTGCTGATCTATTGTGTTCGCCACCTACTATAGTTCTGTGCTAAGCCTCGTGTCATTTAAGAACCGCAGCAGGCTTTTGGCGCCAGATTGTTTTACCTCCTCAGGTTGGAGGTAATGACCCAGGTGGGTGTATCTTTTACGCATCAGGGGGCCACAATCGCACATGTGCTGGGGAGTTTCCTCTGCTCCTTGGCAGAACCTGCATATTTTTGTGTCTCTGAGCTTGAGGTTGAATATGTGTTTGTTCAGGCCACAATGAGGGCAATTGCGCTTCCAATGACCTACTTTCCCACATTTGAAGGACTTGCCTTTCGGCTTGTCGCTTTTATCTGTCGTTTGGTTGTTGTTCGACGAATTTCCCTTTTTGTTGAAATTTCTCTTGTGAAAAGTTCGCTTGGCCATCATCAGCGCTTCCACCTCCTCGACCTGACCTTGTGACTTGAAACGCATTTCCTCCGCCATCAAACGTCCTCTTAAATTTGTAAGCGTTCTATCAGCTGCACTCGCAGATTCCCATGCGCTGTTGAAATGGTTGTACTCGACAGGTAACGTATTCAAAATTTTGGAAATTACCATTGAGTCAGAGATGGTTTCATTCTGATCTCTCAATTGCTGTACAATTTCTATTAATTTTGACATACAAGTCGCCATATCGTCTGACGGATCCTTTTTGAAGTTGTAGTACTTCTGCTGTAGAAAATATATGTTATTTTCCGATTTTTGCTCATACGTGCTTGTGAGCTCCGTCCACATTTCCCTCGCTGTAGTGCAGTTCATAATTAACCGTACTGCCTGCTTTGCACATGCTGTTGAAATCGTACGTCTTGCTTTTGCATCTGCCTTTTTCCAAGTCGCAATACTCGTTGCGGAGGGCGCTCGCCCTCACCAGTATGCATAGATTGTTCCTATTTAGCGATAAGGCCTCACGGGTCGTCTTACGGTCGTAAGCCCTAATTAGCGCTTTGGAATGATTCAACCCTGGCGTGTTGTTCCAGTGGTTGACGGATTGTTCTAAACATATTTGTTTGAGCATTAGGTATGCAAGACTTTTTGGTAAGCCACAGCAAGGTTCAGGGCCGTATTACGTTCCCTTTGCTCCCGTCTTAGCAAGTTCATCGGCTTTTTCATTTCCCTCGATTCCTGCATGGCCGGGAACTTATCTTAGAATTACCCTGTTCTTTTCGCCCAGGGAATTCAGTAGTGATATGCAGTTTTGCACTAGCTTTGGATTAATGGTATTTGAGGTCAGTGCCAAAAGAGCTGCCTTGCTATCCGAGTGGATATAGATACGGTATATGAAGGGTAAATACTGGAGCATGTTGCTATACCTCTGTAATGTCTCTCATGATTTCACTCCCGCTCTGTTTCCTGATGTATGTAATATGCTAAGGTCAACTGTTCAACATGGTGTGCCCAGTGACTGTCCATCATAATATACTATATTCTATGGATCTTCACTGCAAATATTTTAAATAAATAATTGGCATTGGGGTTTCTGTGTAATTAGCCATATTTAAGAAGATTCCGAGCTTCAAAACTACAAAACGGCTCATACATGAGGGAGAAGATAATTATTCTAAATAATATAAAATCGAAGACTATCGCGGTTGTTTGACATTATAAATAGGATAGAAAACGAATTTACCGCGTGAAATTTGTAGGACCCGACGTTTCGGTGACGTTGCAGCCGCCGTTGTCTAGGGTAGACTGAAGAACACCGAACGCAAAGACGCAAAACAGCATACAGTGAGTGTTGTGTGCAAGACGGATTTTAAAAATTCCCGCGCTCCGAGCCCGGCCCCCCACCACCGTTATAACCTACGCAGTGGCGGCAGCGGTTCGCGGCCTACCCGCAAAACAACGGACTGACAGCTCTTCAGTCTACCCTAGACAACGGCGGCTGCAACGTCACCGAAACGTCGGGTCCTACAAATTTCACGCGGTAAATTCGTTTTCTATCCTATTTATAATATTCTAGATAAATAAATGTTTCCAATGGTAAAAATAATTTTTTAAAAAAAATATTAACTTTAATCGTTCTTTCCTTTAACCCTTCAACTATTATACTAAATTACTTAAACCACAGCAAGACATTAAACACAATTATTAGATGTTCATTGTCTAATATCGCTAAACTAAGCAAAGCTTAACTACATATAACATAACGATAACTTATATTACCTTACCTACCATAACGATAAATTTAGCTTACCTATCGTAGTCGACTTTCTTCAGTATTAAATGACAGGTGGAACAAGTCAAGGTGCCTTCGCAGGCACCAAATCCGTCTATATCGATATCATTATTTACGACTACATCGAGCAGCGAGTCTCCTTTTGCGCCTGATGTTTCGATACGTTCGCCGCTTTCACGAACGAATACAACCGGTATTCTATAACAAAAAAATATACTTATGATGGTGATGATGGTGTGAAGAGAAGCCAGAGATCAGGTGGGAGGTATCCGTGAGATCACGGCTACTGGCTTTTAAACCAACTTCAAGGGCCATTGTGGCTTACCCCACCATTGTATATATATATGATATTAGATTGCTCATTTCCATAGTACATTTTGGCAACCCTTGTGCGCCGGCAAATACAGATGACGCTGATAGCATTGACGGCGAAACTAATGAAACTAATAACAATTTAATTGGCCATCTGTAATAACAATAATAATCAATGGTTCTTGTCTCGGCAAAATAGTTGTATTTAGAATTAACTACCAATAATATTAATATTAAAATATTCATAGTACCGTAAGCATTTTCACAATCTAAAAACAAAACATATTATCGCAAATACGACACACCTGCATTCGCCGAAAACCCGGCCGCGGGTTGCGACATTGCACACAACAAAGCCGTGAATATATGTATTCTACAGTTTTGAATAAGGGAATCACTAACATAGCATATTAAAGAAACCATGGAAACGAGAGGCAAGGAAAATAACAACAAAAAACAAAGTAACATAATTTTGTTTTAAAATTTTCATTCTTTCACGCATATACAATGTAACAAATAGAAATAATTGACTTTATAATTTATTTGAGCCACATTGAAAGTGGAATTATAAAGTGACATAACAAAAAATGTATCGCAACTCGATCGAGGAGAGACACGCCTCTACGAGTACCTGGTGTGCCATCGGCAGTAAAACGCCGGTTCACATCACCCCTGGGTGCCACCAAAATTGCACCTTGTCGTTCTATGGCTACCCTAAAATAAGGTGGCAGATTTTCGATCGGTTTAACCGCTGACCGCTGGATTTGCCACTACAGTTCTTTATATAGCGGCTGATTGATTATAAAAACCTAATAATTTAAGCAATGATAACAATAATAACATTCAATTATTCGTGGCATATATCACGTTTTTATATAGGTTGATTACATCACAGAAATAATACACAGAGTTATGCCTCCTCTACACATTGACACATGCATCAGCAGATTGCTTCTGCGGATGCGTCTGCTGACGGGGGTAGGTACTTAACCCTTCGGCTACATAACGACCAAATTTGGTTGCACATCAGAACACCGTTGACTACATAACGACCAATATTGGCGGCTTGCTCCCGGAGCGCACAGTAATATTATTTTCTAATTCAAACGCATCCTAAAATCCATACCAAATATCTCATTATTACCATAGATACATAGACGGCCGCTAGAATAATTTCGCGCGTCATTTCGCGGATATTTCTGGTAAAATTCCATTGTCACACATCATTTTTTTTTATCGGGAAATCATCAATATTTTTATTATCTTTATGAGCTAATATCTAAATATTTTTGTATGTAAATAAGCAAAACGAAATAGAGAATCTAATAAAGATCACGATAGTATTTACAATTTCTAAATAGGGTTCCGTATTTTTCCGTAAGACAAGTACAAGTTAGAAATGCCGAGTTTTTTCACTTTTTTGACTTTCTCATATTTATTCATAATTATCTAATTGTTTTACAAAATGAGATTTCAATATACGAAAAGTCAATGCAATCATTGCACAGTTATTCTTTTTATGATTGCTATAGTAGTTCCATAGTTATAGTACTTTTTGTTGAGCGCGGCGATATTGCAAGAAATTCCAATGAATTACCGCGGTCTGCCATGAAATTATGCCGCTACTCGAAGGGTTAATGTCGGCCGATGCGTCTGCCACTTATCCGTTTGTTGCCGGCTTTGCGACACGGATCAAAGGTTGACAGAGCGAACGCAATGCGTCTGTCCACTCGTCTGCCGATGCATCAGTATTGCGCGGAAAGTAAATGAGACTGCACTCGAGCTTAGTTTTTTCTTGTAATTTGAAATGGCCGCTAATATGACCACAGAAATTTTCAAGCTCATAGAGTTGTATCAAACTGAAAACTGCTTATGGAACCCCAAAAATAAGTACCACAAACATAAAAATGTCTTTTTAACGACTCGGCTGCGGTGTATACTCAAGTAGTAGTTGTAAGTGCTAAAAAAATAGATAGCAGCGGCCGCTACTGTCTCCATAACCATTTCTTGCAGCACGAGCTGCGTCTTTCGAAGTTGAACACAGACTGAATGACTTATGGACGTGTGGACGGATTGCAAATTTATCCGTGGATGTTTGCTGATTTATCTGCGGAGGCATCTTTCGATGTGTAGAGGAGGCATTAGAATGAAACCTCTACAAAATGACATCTTCAAAATAATAAGAGCTACGTTATAATATTAATATTTTATTACATCTAAAGTGTGCCACTATACTTTTATACCACTAACGCCACCTTTTGAACTTAAGAGAAGAGTAATCAATTTTTAGACCCATGAGAGCCATCTACTTGTTGCGTCGCAATCTAATACTATATACAATCAATGCCTAAGCCAATGCCGGGAAAGTCCATATTACATGCTCAGCTGCCTGATTTGTTTTTAAGATGGTTTAAAAAAAACTAATTTAACCTACCGCCATATAGTAGTCAAATACCTTGGAGTCTATCTAGACCCAAAGCTCAATTGGAAGCACCACCTCGAGCGCAAGAGAACAACCTTCTATGCCTCTTTGTGGACGTGCAAAAGAGTCATGGGAAAAACCTGGGGGTTCAAACCCAGGGTCGCCTTATGGCTCTACAGGGCAGTACTGCTGCCTAGACTAACCTATGCTGCAATAGCCTGGTGGTCCAGGATGAAAAAGCTTGAGACATTAAAAATGCTTAAAAGCCTTCAAGGTAACTTGAAGGTCTTCATGACGCCAGTTGCAGCCTCAGGTTGTAACCTGAGGGCTGCAACTGGCGTCATGAAGACCACCCCAACAGCGGGATTAGAGGTGGCACTCTGCTGCCCGCTTCTGGACAAGCTCATCATCCACTCCGCCAGACTTACAGCATACAGACTGAAGTGTTTGGGAAGCGAGGAGGGCACAATCATCCTGAGCTAAACCTCCTCCACAAAAGCCCATTCACTCTGACCCAGGATCGACTACGGAAAAAAATTTCGGTAGAGAAATCCTATAAAATCCTTATCCCCACCAGGAAAGAATGGAAAAATCCGCAGTGGCTTCAAAGCCACAACGCAGACGCCTGGTTCACCGACGGCTCAGGAACAAATGGACGTTTTGGGGCAGGCGTGTACGGACCCAAAACCAACCACAGAATCAGCATCCCCCTTGGACAATACGCTACGGTTTTCCAAGCCGAGGTACTTGCCATATTGGAATGCATAAAACTACAAAGTCGACTTGAGGTAAAAAACAGACAAATCCTCATCTGCTCTGACAGCAGAGCAGCACTGGACGCTCTGGCTAAAGCCACCACAGAATCTTCTGTGGTCTGGGACTGCATGCAGGAGCTCAACAAATTGGGAAAATCCAACACCCTAATATGGATACCGGGTCACCAAGGCATACCCGGAAACAAAGAGGCCGACAGACTGGCAAAACTGGGCACACTGGATTGCCCAGTGGAGCCAGCTGTAGGGGTCCCCTTCGCTACAGGTAAGAAAATCATCAGGGACTGCTTGGAGCAGGAACATCGGGCTTCCTGGAAACAGAGTCGGGATGTCGCCAGGCAAAAGCCATGATGGAGCAACCACTACAGAAGAAAACCAAGGCCCTACTTGACATGAGCAAGAAGAACCTTAGAACCACTATCGGTCTCCTCACCGGACACACGACCCTTAGAGCTCATCTATTCAACCTTGGTTTGACTGAGAGCAAGGATTGCCGAATATGCGGCGAGGAACCTGAAGACAGCATACACATTGTTGGTCGCTGTCCAGGGCTCGCCGCCAAAAGACACAGTTTACTGGGACGAGCCTTTCTCGAACCCAGCGATCTGCCCAACTTGAAGGTCAGTGACCTACTTGGACTGGTAAGAAGTACCGGGCTACTAGCTGACCACTGACCTAACCACACAGTGGGTAGTTACAAAAGACCTTACAGATCTAGGTGACATCAAGGGCTGGAAACAAGCCCCCCACTCCATCTACTACTACTACTACTACTACTACTACTACCGCCATATAAGTTGTTGCGGGAAGAAAAGATGATGATGAACATCACACAAAAACAGTTTCGACACGCCGAAAATACCAACGCACCAATTCCCAAACAAACATTTTATTTATGGCAGTAAGTGCACTAGGCAAATAATACCCTTGCATCGGATTAGTTTCACTAAAAGGGTACGCTAATAGATATTTTTAACAACTCGTGGACATTTTACAAGAAATACATTAAAATTTCGAAATAACAGGAAAACTTGCAAACAGACCCTCAAACGAGAACAAAGGATTTTCGACAAGATAAACACAGCCGCATCCATTAAGAGCAAGCCATAAATCTCACCGCAGATACACCACTTAAAAAAGGGTAAAGCCGACCGATGCAGGCCGCTAATGCGTCCGGGCCCGATAAAAGGTAAACAACCCTCGCGAAAAACAGATACACATGTGACTCATGCATAAAATTCGCCAACTTAAATATCGAATTACTAATACCTAGAAAATTACCGTTGTATAAATGTCAAAAATTGTAAAATAAATGAAGTTAATTTCTAGTCTAGGTCCGAACAAAATCGGTCCAGAACTTGCAAAGTTACGATACGACAACACGATTCAGCGTGACGGCCCCGTTTTAATTTTATTTTAATTTAATTTGTTTAATTTTATTATGTTTAATTATGTTAATATGTTTCATTTTAATTATGGATACAGTGGTTGGGCATTAATATAAATAAATACAAACGGAGCTGCCATGGAATTCACCGACCGGAGTCGGGCCCATCATAATACTATTTTTTTTTACACTTCTGGGGGGTGAGCAGTGGATTCCGGACTTACGAACCGGCTGTGGTAGGTTTAGGACAGCTGTCTTGCCACATGTGAGCGTTCACCTTGCCACCCATTCACTCCCCCTTCGAAGCCATAGAATTTGAGATGCGCAAATCGCAGTTTTAGATAATTTTTCTAAGAAAGAGTTGATTATTTTTCTGGAAAGGCCAAGATCTTTAAAGAGGTGAAATAGAGATTTAGCTGGCAGGCCACGAGCGCCAACTTCCACCGCGTGAAGGTGAACAGTGAAGCCGTTCCGGGTTACGGCATTTGCAAGATCATGGTATTTATTTAATTTGTACTCGTGGTCTTTTGGGATATTTGATTCCCATGGAACAGTTGATTCCCATGTTTTAGTGAGACAGTGTCGTAATTGAATTTTTTTACTAATTTTTTTTGGAGCAGCAACTTGTCAATCGTCTGAGGGGCCGAGGCCTGAAGGGTTAAGGTCGTATGTACACTTTAAGAAAATAACGTTTAATATCATTGTAACGGAAGGCTGAAAGCGGCCGGTCTCGCGCCGGGGTCTTACAACCCAGTGGGTTTGATTCGACTGTAGGTTACTCACACCGCGCCTGGTACATTTTATGTGTGGAGACCGACGCGGTGAGTTCGGCAATTGACACCGGATAACTTCACATTGTTAACCCTGCGCGCCGGACTTGAAAAGACTCCACATAAGTGTTTATCAATTGTTAAACAAAAACTAACAACCTACAAAAATGTAGGTTTTTGACGCTTCTTTAAATGCCTATATCTCGCTTATTTATTGAGGCTGAATAGAGATTCATGCAGTTTCGGAATCAGCATGGTGAATATAGACGGGCGACGTTAAAACATCAACAATGTAGAATAGGTCCCGATTACATATTAATAACGTTTTATTAAGAATCAACCCCAGACTAAAATCAGGAACTAAAATGAGTTTTTGGCGCGCTTTATCATAAACTTGACACGCTGCTATGTCAGCTGTCATTATTGGAACATAACGCTTTCATCACTGAAAAACAAATAACATAGCTTAATTGAAATAAAACTACTCACTGTTCTTTTTTACGTAACACTGCGGATATAGACAAGCTCCTATGTATATGTTTTCTCATTAATTTGCCGATTACGGCGGTATTGTAAACGTTTCTCCGCAAAACTCCGAACATTTTACAACTCGGTCGTTCGTTTTTCGTCCGTCGAAACACGGCAAAATCACGATCTTTCCATCGGGTCCAGGCTCATCAATAATGCAGAAGCGTTAAAAAACGATTCTTACTCCCAAAGCGAAAACCAAAAAAATCGGAAATCGACAGCAGCTGCGAGGAGCTGTCAGTTGTCAAAATTCACCATTTGACAAATAGGGTTTGAAATATGCATTAGTGGTATGATCGCATTTGTGAATCGTAATTATGGGTCCCATCAAACTTGCAGAAGGCAAATTTGCAGGCGGCAATCTTGCAGACGGCATTCTTGCAGGCGGCAGTTTTGCAGAAGGCAATCTTGCAGAAGGCAGTTTTGCAAATGTCAAACTGACCTAACCTAACCTAACAGAAAACTTAAAACATTTTTTTTAATGTTTAGTTTGATGTATAAAAGTCATCCACTACAAGGGATGCCGGTAATTCATGTCACTTCGATTTTAGGGAAAGAAAAACCTAACCTAACCTAACCTAACAGAAAAACTTAAAAACTGTACTGAAGGTTGCCGCCTGCAAGGTTGCCGCCTGCAAGGTTGCCTCCTGCAAATCTGCCTCAACAAATTTGGAGCTGTCAAAAGTGACATTTGTGCAAGTTTGCCGCATGCAAAACTGGCGCCCCTCGTAATTATTATTATGAATCGTACTTGTGATCGTGCTTGTGAATAATCGCATTTGGGATTTTCCAGAAGTACGCAAAAGCAAATTTTTTAATTTTTTCATGGAAATTACCCGTGAATGGAAATTACGCGTGAATACATTTGAAAATGGAAAAACGATGATATCCATAACTAAACGCCATAACGATAAATAATTATTCTACTGATAACCATGCGATCATCGATTATTATCGGACATTACTGACGCAGAGATATGTAGGTAATAAAATTGTATGATACAAGCAAATATATTAAAAGGAATAAAAACACGACTGCTTTTACAAAAAGTGAATTACTGTATTTACAATATTTTTTTTATTACGGTTTTGTTAATGATAAATTTAATACTATTTTCGAAATGTAGTAAATCATGCCTTTCATTTGACACTAAACACGATTATTTATGTTAATTTATTGACATTTAGACAACTATTTACTTGATATTTGGATAATTAAGGTACCCTTTGCCACTCGGTATGACATACGTAACGATCCTAACAATATCACACATTTCTAAATCGGTTCAAGCGTTTAGAAGTTACAGTGGAGTAATGAAACGGAAAACATACATAGATCATTAAACAGCGAACACATTACACTTCTTTATTGTTGGGCAGTCGCGTAATTAAAAAAAACACGATCGCGCCGGCAACGTGGGCCGATAAAATCAAATAAAAACAAATCGCATTAATTGCCTTTAAAAACTTTTACATAGCTGTTTAGACACAATATTTAATAACTAAAACTGAAAGTAAATGTTTCTCAAGAGACCCACCACACAATCGATAGTAGTTGTATTAGTTAGGTACTCAAAACTACAGTTTGTCATGAAATGTAATAATAAATGGTCCTACAAATAAGAAATACAATTGATTTCGGAGGCAATTTGAAATAATATTAATATAATAATTAATAAAATTATAAAAATGTCAAGATAAATAAATAAAATCGAGATAGATATTGTCAGTCATCTAATTATAATTCGTTAATATTTTACAATCCTCTCTCATTAAGGCAGCCCTTTAATTTCGATTTAAACTTGGCTGTTTTCCCGTTTCTACATATAATTTTAATATTTAAACATTTCTGACAACGCTTACATCCCATAACAAAGACGTGGCTCTCAGCGGCCAACTGTCGATAATCTGTAACAATTATACTATTAGTCGGATAAAAAGTTTATTAAACATTTTCTCCTTTGAGTCTCAATTCAATGATTTTTCTGTAGGTTATCAAAAATAATTAAAATAATATAATTGAAATGATCTCTTGTCGGGGTCCCTAAAAGGCGTGAGGCCTGTAGATCGGTGCCTACTTGGCCTATTGGATAATCCTACACTGGTAATTTTACGTATCAAATATTGCATAAAAGAGAATGGGGATTTTGGGCCCACTTTTCCAATAGCTGTAAATCATATACATACCAATGGAAAGATTTCATACTAGAACGACTGATCTCATTTATGAGCCGTTTTGAGTTATATCCTATTAAATAATGCATTTACCTGATATCCCCTAGGGCATCTACCACATTTATGCATTGGATTTTTAATAACTGTTTAACCCTTCAAAAGCTTTCATGGGAATCAAACTCACGACGGCATGTTTTCAACCTTCGAAAATGTCTTTGTAGGGGGGTGATAATGCGCGCATACTAATGTATTAGGGCCTTGCATTGAAAACTTCAATTGCCTAAGAAATACCGTAACTTATACGACCTGTAGTCATTTACCAAATTGCAAAATACTTCATGTCAACGCGTCATCATTAGGTTTTAATTATGAGTCTGAGTCATTTCGTTGAAGTGTGGACAACGGTAATTTTGTTAGCTTCGAAGATGTCGAAATTTGAGCCGACAAAACGTCATTTTCGGGAAGCAATGCTTTTCTGCTTTTATCTTAAGAAAACTGCCGCAGAATGTCATAGATTGCTGCTGGAGGCTTACGGTGAATTTACTCCGACAGAAAGTACTGTTGAGACTTGGTTTCTCCGATTCAAAAGTGGTGATTTCGACGTGCAAGACAAAGAGCGCCCAGGCCAGGAGCAAAAATTTGAAGAAGCCGAATTGGATTCCATACTCCATGAAAATTCGAGTCTGACGCTGGCAAAGATAAGTGAAGTGCTTACTTAATGTTCATCCCTCAACCGTTTCGAGACGTTTAAAATCTATGGGAGTCATTCAAAAGGAAGGGCATTGGGTACCTCACGAGTTGAAGCCGAGAGACATCGAAAGACGTTTCATGACTTGTGAAATCCTACTTCGCCGTCAAAAAAGAAAAGGTTTTCTCCGCCGAATAATCACCTGCGACGAAAAGTGGATCTTTTACGAGAACCCCAAACGCAAACAATATCGCTCGTATCCCAGTGAATCACTTCCATCGACCTTAACAGCCACGCCGAAGAGAGACATCCACGGATCCAAGGTGATGCATTGCATTTGATGGGACCAATCGGGTGTCGTCTATTATGAGCTGCTGAAACCGGGAGAAACCATCACGGTCGATCGCTGTCGAGCTCAGCTCAAGAACTTGAGCGATGCTGTGAAGATAAAACGGCCGAAATACGCTAAAAGGCACTGCAAGGTAATTTCCAGCATAACCATGCTCGACCACACGTCGCGATGCAGGTCAAGAACTTCCTGGAAACCCCTCCCTTCTCTTACTTGTCCAGCACCTCAGACCGCATAGTAAGACCAACTCTCCCTAACCTAAAAGCTACTTTCCAAGATCTATTCCCAGTATATCTTTTCCTCCATTACTTATGTCTCATCGTCTAAATTATTAACTAAATTATTCCCTAACTGTCATCCCTTCTTACGTTTATCCCTGTAATGTCCATATTGTGGTTCCTATGTTAAGTTCTTAAAACAGTGTTGTCCTTTGTCTTTATCCGTAGGTTGGCTACTAACCATAGTTCCCACCGCAGACTTATTAGGGGTTCCCACCCCGTTGTCAAGACAACACAGAAAACGAAGAAGAATTTGCCATATTTGCACAATCGCCAGCAACCAAGCTGCGTGGAATTGCCACAAATATGAAGAAGAAGAAGAACTTGGCGTGCCTAGTGACCGTACATCATAAGATACTATAATACATATTTCAAATAAATAATTGGCATGGGGGTTTTCGTGTAATTAACCATATTTAAGAAGATTCCGAACTTTAAAACTCCAAAACGGCTCATAATTGAGATAAGTTCTGGTAGCCATACATAGGGCCCGATTGCGTTTCTTTGTGAACTAAAACTAAAATTAGTCCAAGCGAACGAGACAGAGCATTACGTTAGAGCGGAAAATGAAACGAACGATCGTCGATAAATACTACCTGCCGAACTTATACTCGTCCGAATAAATTGAGCATATTTCGTGCGGTATAAGATTTGACCTTGGCGGGCAGTTTAATGCGAAAAAGTGACAACCGGTCATCTCACACTCCGCTCTAGCGTATTACAGTATCTCGTTCACACGGACTAATTTCCGATTTTAGTTCACGAAGAAACGCAATCGAGCCCTCATTCTAGTTAAATAGATCTTTCCAATGTTAAATACGTTATTGTTATTGGAGATGTGTGTCCAGCTCACATACATTTTTACCAGTTACCCTTTATGATATTATTGATTATGTAACTCTTTATAACAGAATATTGACCATACTCCCAAATAGACATATCTGGATCTGACGGAGTTTGAAATTAAATCACATCAATAAAATAGGGAAAACTTTCAGGCACAATATATTACAATAACACGGTAAATACAATAAAAATGTGGTTACAACAGCATTAAACCAATACATTCTACTTATGATATCAGATGAGGCAGCAGATTATCACAGGTTTAGTAGATTGGACGGTTTGTTTTTAGATTATTATGATAAGAATAATCACGTACATTACGATTAAATCACGGCGTTATCTCGATAAAAGATTGCCATGTAGCAATTTTGTTCCCAAGAGTAAGGATTTTTGACGTGAAAACATCTTTAAAAATGCTCCCGTAGGGTAGACCGGGGACAAAAGTAACACTTTTGAAACAACGGCTTCAATTCAATTCAATTTATTTTTCTAAAATCTTTACAGATTGTTAAAACTTACTCTATATATGAAATTTTTTCAAAGTTAACAAATATACTGGTACCTAATAAACAATCAATGGATAAACAACAATGATAATAATATTGTAGCAAAACTTTTACAGATTTCCAGTTTCCATTCGGTTTTACAGATTTCCAGTTTCCTACTTCACACCAGGATGCATCGCACAAAAATAAATTTCCTATACTAACAATGATGTTAGTAGTAAAAAGTATATAATTAATAATCAATTTGTATGATATAATAATCATAAATAATACTAGGAAAAAAATACAATTTCAACTAAAAGGTACTAGAATGGTCGCTGGAATAATAATAATAAATGGTATTCAATTGTTAGAAAATATAAATAGTCAAAAATAATAAAACAAATTAAAATAATTATTTAACAAAAAGGCACTAAAATGGTCCTTGCAATAACACAAATGTCTAACAATCATAAATGGTAATGAGAATTCACAAAAATGTACCTTATGGAATCTAAATTATATTACTCCTCGCTAATCAGATGATTCTTGAGCTGTTTTTTTTAAGAATCGCAGATTCCCTTCCATGACAAGAGTTTTGAATTGAGTGGGCAAACCGTTTAATGCCGATATAATTCGGGCATCGTCTGAAAACCTTATTTCGAGGACGTGGCAAATCAATGTTATTATTATATGCTTGTATCTCGGAATCTACAAGTTTCTAAGAAAATCTGCAAAAACTTAGCACATTCCAGTTTTATGATGCATGCATTTTCTAGAGTTTGTTTTTATAGATTATAGCAGAACACTGTACAAATCGAGATTTTGAACGGCGATTGCCAGTGTTACAATTGACCCCTAGGTCAATTGTACCATAACTTTATAAAATAATAAAACCCATATTTATGTATTAATCAAGGAAGTTTTATTGTTTATTTAAAAAACTTAACAGTTTGATAACTTACATAGTCTTAAGTGCTAAGATTCACGGTTTACCGAAAAAGATAACTACTTAATTTTAATAGCATATGACATAGTTATCTCAGCTTATAACAATACAATAGACAGGTAATAAAAAAATCAAGCTATAGAATGCTCAACTTTACCCTTTTAGTAACTCACCTGTATTTAAAACTACAAAGAGATCAACTCTTTTAAAAAACACAAATTGTGTGGAGTTACAATTGACCCCCGGTACAATTAAACCCATTTCTCAAAATTAAAGTAATATTACATTTTGATCTTAGCATAATCCTGATTGCCGCTAAGGCACCGGGCGGTAACGAAGGGGGAATATATTATCGGACGCGTCTATAAGGTTAGGTTATCGGGATAGACGTCCAATAGAGATCCGCAGGGCCCGTCACAAACGATTGTGCATACTATTAGTCGCGTCCATTAGCCGCGGCTAACCGCGGTTTATGGACGTGTCCGATAATATGTTCGGCCTTTTAGTCGCGGCTAATGGACGCGTCCGATAATATGTTCGCCCCTTGAGTGTTGAGCGTGGCCATATTTGGTATTTTGGCGACTACTGAAGTATTTCCGGGCCCTAAAATTTGTCAGTGGTATTTTATTTAATGTAGTATTTGTTGGTATTTTTCGGATTGAAAAAAAAAACATTTTTTTTAACATAACTTCTTTTATAGATTCGTTTTCATCTTGTTTATTTGTGTTTGCTCTTCATTGTCAAATTTCATAATGGGCGGGTTTCAATGGTCGGAAGCCAGCCTTCGCGCGCAAGAAACTGCGGCGCTACTTTCTGATCGATTTTGTAAATAAATGATACTAACAACATCGTTTTTCTTTATTTCCCCTTTGTTACCTAATGTCCCCCTGTCATGTATGTTATATATTTATATAATATATACTGGGGCCGGCCGCTAGGGCTACACGCGGATCTGTCAAACTGTCAAATGTCTGTACCTTATAATTTACTGTAAAAATTATTATGGTGTTTATGTATGTACCTAGGTTATATTTTATTGTAGAAATTGTTATTGTGTATATGTACCTAGGCTAAGATCTCCTGTACACTTATGTTTATTGACTTATGGTGTGATGTTTAAGTTTATTTAAAAAATAATATGCCATATTGGCAACAGTGACGAGGAAGGTGTTTTTTATTGGTGCCAGGGGGCGTGTTACAATAAACTGCCCGAGAATATCAAAATTTTACGTAGAAGCGGAAAAATAACCCAATTTAAATCCAAATTAAAAGGCTACCTTATTGCGAGAGAATTATATAATATTAACGAATTATAATTAGATTACTGACAATTTCCATCTCGATTTTTTTAATTTAACTTGACATTTGTACCATTTTATTGATTATTATATTATTACTATTATTTCTAATTGTCTTCCATAATCAATTATATTTCTTATTTATCGGACCATTTATTTTTAATATTATAATTTCATGACTATCTGTAGTTATAAATATCTAATATAACTCAATTGTACAGTGAGTCTCTAATGAAATATTTAGTATACATTTTAAAGTTATTGTAATATTAAGCGGCTTTATAAAGTGTCTAAACAACTATGTAAAAGTTTTTGAAGACAATAAATGCGATTTGATTTGGGAGTAACACGGTGGTCAAAGAGAAAGACTGAGGCGTATCGAGGCTTGCAGCGCGTGTCGTGGCCGCCCGTTACGGGGCAAGCGGCGACCAAGTGGTGGACCTCTTTTACAGTCCTGGGTCCACACAGCAATTGGTCGGTCCGCGCCACAGGGCACTGCATATGATGTGAGACGGTCGCAACAGGAGGGCTGAAAATGGATATTTGTTTGTCTTTTTTGTGTTTTTTTTCGCGTTCACTATTGTGAACGCGAAACTTTTTACTCTCTTTTACACTTACCCACTCTTACACTTTTTTGTCGCTGGCTCCCTAATTATACTGGTTGCGCCAGATTTCTTAGTCACTCATTCTTGGCCTATTAGATAATCCGGCACTGAATGAGTGACCGAGAAATCTGGCGCGACTAGTATAATTGGGGAGCCAGCGACAAAAAAGTGTATAAGTTTAGTAAAACCTGATACTTTCAGACCAGATAGTATTTTGCCCATAGAATTCTGGGGTTGAGTCAGCAGGCAAGACTCCGGGACACCTGGCGCTGGCATACTAGGAAAGGTATTGTGAGAGTAGACACCCTTCACTAGACTCCAATTGATTGTGAGCGAAGGGTGGTTCTCATCAGGAAGTTTTCTCCGTTATTGAAAGTCGTGGATGTTGAAGATGAAGTATTTAATCAGGAGGTCTGTAGTAGGTTGCCAGTTCGTAACGCCTTGATTGATATTTCGCCGTTGTGTAGGTAGTGTGGGCGCGAGGTGAAGCCGTAGTTGTGTATTCGAAGTGTGAAGCGCCGCGATAGATTTGAAGATAATGATAGTCGCGTTTACTATGCGTGATTTGTTGACTCGAAGTGAAGTGTAGAGCGCGAGTACTTGTTAATACGCGGTTACTGTCCTCCAGGGAATGATATCGATCGATCGTAATGTACTGCGTTTTATATCATGTGCAGTGATGCAAGAGTTGTGAGTGGGGTGAGAAATGTGTGTTAATTTCATATCGATCAGAAGAAATGACATTAGTCATCACCTGACTGTGCGTAAAATGCCGAATTTAGTTGGAAATCAACTGCAGCTGGCTCGTGTAGATTTGAGCGAGTTTGCGGTTTCGATTCTGTAGAAATTACTTTTTTGTTGTGGGTATGTTGGACTAAAGCTCCAACAGTGTAATGTTAATTAGTACCTGCCCCCAAAGTGTTTTGGAAGACCTGAAAAATTACCAGTACACAGTGGATGCAATACAGAACTCGAAACAAATAGTCAGACTGCTTAACAATAGGATGCGAGGCGTCAACATTACTCCATATATGTCACAAAAAATGAAGTCTATTATATTGCGCGGCACATTAGACCGATGCATAATAGATACCGACAAATACGTACCGGCTTATTTGCAGGGACTTAATTTTTGTGATATGTATGGACTAATGCTGACGCCACGCGTTCTATTGTTAAGCAGTCTGATAATTTGTTTCGAGTTCTTTATTGCATCCACCGTCTACTTCTGATGAATTTTCAGTTTTTCCAAAACACTTTTGGGGTACAAATTAAAATTACACCTTTCCTAGTACGTCAGCGCCAGGTGTCTCGGAGTCTGGCTTGCTGACTCTACCCCGGCATTCTATGGTCAAAATATTGTCTGATCTGAAAGTATCAGCTTTTACAAAAGTCTTGCATTTTTTTGTCGCTGCCTCTTGACTAGTAGTATTTTTAGACCTTTTCTAAATTACGTAATGGTATATTTACTGCTGGTGGTATTATTCTGATTTGACATAATATGGCCACACTGGAACTGTCAAAACGTCAGATTTTTTCATGGTGGCGGCCGTCGCGCGGCGATAAAAAGTCTTTCTCACTGTCTTTCTCGGCTTCCAGTCTCTGCGAAAATGGCCACGGCGAACGTCGCGTTACGGACTTGTGGGTTTATTCTGTTCGTCATCGGCGGTTTGGCCGCTGGCAGTGTTTTGAAGCCGCCGTGGCTCCGCGGTTTGAGTGTTGTGAGCCAAAAGTGCAACGGCGACCAGTGCGAGTTTGTCGTCGATTTCGAGGGCGGGGAATATTTGGGGTTCGTTCCTTGGGGTTTGACGCCCACGGTAAAAAATAAAGGAGATGCCTGTGTCGAGAATTTGGCGAGCTACGAAGTGCGGGAAATCAAGACTGAACTCTCGCGGAGTCGTATGCAATTCGTTGTGCCTCTGAATGAAAAACCTCTCTACTTTTGCTTGTACGCCTCGCACGAAAAGCCAAAGGATGGAGGAGTCTGGCTGCACCAGGGAGACCAATTCTTCCTATCGACTTATCAGCGAAAACACAATCAAGAATCGTGAGTTTTTTTCAATATTTAATAATAAGCTTTATTTGCGATTAATCAGTGTCAATTACAGAAATATAATTGAACTGTGATTAATGACAGAAATATAATGGAAACAAAATCATTCACACCAAGGTAAAGAGAGTCATTAGTCGATGTGCAAACAAATGATCACACCCTTGTGAATCCTACATCTATTATAACAAAAACATATTTACATTTACAGGGTTGAAAAGTCCATTTTTGATGGTTTCAACTTGAGGTTTTGGTTTTAACTATAAGGTTTATTTTCAAAAATGAGTTTCTAACGGTTTCATGTACTCATTTCAGTTCTCTCTTCTGAATACCTATTCTATGCCTATTCCAGAGTGGAAGATTTGGAATTATTGCAGAACCTTTCTCAGAAATCGAAAAAATAAAGAAATACTACTAGATTCGATCATTGTATGTAATGCTAAATGTGAAAGAAAAAAGCTTCGGACGCATAAAATTTCAAGACCAAATTTACATCCAAAAAAAAAAAGTTTTTTTAAACTTAGTTGTTAAGGTTGTTTTAAAAAAAACTAATCTAACCTACCGTTAAATAGGTGTTAATGTATTATTTAAAATAAAAAAAAAAACAACCGAAATGTATGGGTTTGGCGCTTCTTTGAATGCCTATATCTCGCTTATTTATTGAGACCGAATAAATATTAATGCAGATTCGGAATCAGCATGGTAAATATGGTCTAGTGACGTTAAAAAATCAACTATCTAGAAGAGGTTCCTATACTGCAATAATACCGAAGATTTTGTCAAAGCGATCTCTACTGCAAAAGTATCGTTTTGATAAAAACTCGCATTTTTATAATTTAGATGTTCAAGAAGATTTGTATTTATAATAACCAGTACGCTTTTAGGTTTATTTATATCTGACTTAAAATCTTACAATTATTTGTTTCATTTAAATGTAATTGTTAGGAAATGTTCTATGAATAAAAAGCCTGTTCACCGTTTAAAAAAAGTTTTTTGATGATGTATCATTTAGAAAATATTCGTCTTCAATTGGCTACACTGTTTAGGGCCTAAATTAATTATCTATCGTTTGCGCTTACCGTTTCTAAAAAAAAAAACTACACATTATGTAAGAAAACAACGCACATTTAAAAAAAGGTATAACAGCAGTATAGGAACCTCTCCTGTATTGTTGATTTTTAAACGTCACCAGACTATATTCGCCACGCAGATTCCGAATCTGCAATAATCTTTTGTCGCTCTCAATAAATAAGCGAGATATAGGCATTTAAAGTTTGTATAATAAACGTCAACAAAACGGCCATATTGTTTCAGAAGTAGTGTCGGAAAATAATCGATATATCGCGAGTTCTCTAATATCGATAACAATTTGCGATATTACAAATATGATGGCATGGTCGTGGAAAAACGTGCAATATTTAAAAAAATGAGATTATTTTTGAGGTTTTTTTCAATGACTGCGTTTTGATAACAAAAGGTATCCTGAAACAATATAAAATTCCTAAATATTTGAATATCACCGCAGGTTGCCTGCGGCACTATTGATGTTAACATGACAATGTGTTAGCGATATTTCCTTTTTTATTTTGAGGTTTTTACAAAGTGACTTTGGTGATAATGACAAAAGGTAACCTGAAATAAACTAAATTTCTTCAATATCAAATTAACACCATGTGTTAGTGCCATGTGTAACAGCGATCATCTAAAACAATTGGACAATTTTCGAAGTTTTTACGAAATGACTTGGTGTATTGATGACTAAAGGTAACCTGAAACTAACGACACTTCAGGATATCTTCTGTCATCAATATGCAGTCATTGAAAAAACATCCTAAAAAGGTCCCTTTTTTTTAAGTTTCGCGAAAATATGTATTTTTCCAATCGTTTTTTTCTTCAAAATATTTCGATTAATCTAGATATTCTGCAAATTGTCATAATTTCTGTAATAATGTTATCGATATTACGATATACTCGACTGTGTCCAACACGGTATGTACAAACAAAATGGCCATATGGTGTGAGTTCCTCCTGTGGAAAAATGACATCACGCTCAAATCCTTCCATAAGCCCTTGTCTACTTGCCCGGAAAGTTTTGGGGAGACACAGCCGTTTTTTTCGGATTTGGGTTACTAAGGAATCAACATTCCTTGAGTAAAATGTATTTTTTTTATAGAAACTCAAAAATTCTCATTATTTTATGACTCTTATATTATAGTTTACCTTTTGCACGACTGCCCAGCAAAAAAGGAGTGTAATGTGTTCAGTGTTCTTCTATGTATGTTTTCCGTTTCTTTATTCCACCATAACTACTAAATGTTATTACTTGTAACGTTAAATTGATCATTACTCCTTGTAACCCTTCATCTGTAAGCTAACTGTTTGATAGATTGCATCAAAATTCTTTTCGACAATTAAATACATCACTACCAACGCACAGACATTTTTGTAACAATTCATGGTATTTATTTATGCCTTACAAAGGGTATTGAATAATAGTTTACTTATTCTTTAAAATGTTTGCATTGTTTGAAGCTCACTATCAACACTGAGAGACTAGGTTATTATTATATAGCTTCATGCAAATAGATAAGCAATGTAAATATATGCCTATGTGTCATTTTTTATACTCCGCTATCTATAATCTATAAGAGCTTTGTTTTTTAATTCTAAGTAATACAATTTAATTATAAGAGATTTCTACTTGAGCCATAGGTACAGTATACCACAGACAGTAACTTCTCTTAGAACAAAATTGAAATCAAAGCGAATGCGTCACGAGTTGCAAGGGCTCGGATATGGTCGCCAGATGTTCCGCTACTCGGCCTACGCAGATATCCAGGCGCTCGAAAAGGTCGCCAGCCTTTATCTGCTCGTAATGTTAACCGTTCGCATTCGTCGGGACGTACTCCTCTGCCCACATTCGTCACACCCTCTTCCCGCAATGCCCAATGCAGCTCGAGAGTAAAGCTACTGGTTGGTATATTCATATTCATATTCATTTTATTAGTATACTGGTATACAAGTCAGATACATATTAGCAAACAAACATTTTTATTTATCGTAAAGAAAAGATAAAATAAACAAAACAAAACGAAGAAAAAAAACACAAGAATAATGTAAAAAGAAGAAATACAAGACAAAATGCAAAGAGATCATCAAATACTTTAGCCCTCAAAGCATTTTAGACTTCACTCGAGTAATATTCCTCCAGTGAGTAAAACGCCTTATCTGTAAGGTATCTCTTAAGGCGTCTCTTAAACCTGTCAAGAGATTGCGCCTGCCCAATGTGCTCGCTGAGTTTGTTGTAAACCGCTGGGCCGGCGATATAGGCTAGCCTCTCCGACTTGGATAATGCATGACTTACCGAACGTAGCATGCTACGGGATCTTGTTGGATAGTGATGATGCACACCATTCACTTCAAAATCGGCTAGATTTCTGCGAACGAACAGCGCTACTTCCATTATATAAATGGACGGCAGCGTCATGATGCAGAGATCTCTAAACAGAGGCCTAGCTGGCGTATCAAGCGCTACACGCGCTATTGTGCGAACTGCACGCTTCTGCATAACGAAAGCCCTTTAGCTGGCAGGCCACGAGCGCCTACTTCCACCGCGTGAAGGTGAACAGTGAAGCCGTTCCGGGTGACGGCATTTGCGAGGTCATGGTATTTATTTAATTTGTACTCGTGGTCTTTTGGGATATTTGATTCCCATGGAATAGTTAATTCTACGATAAGGACCATCTTCCGAGATAGAGAGTAAAGAGTTATATCTGGACGCAGGGCTGTGCATCCGAGACTTTCAGGGAATTTATACTGCTTAGAGACCGAATCGACCTCCATAATCCAATCTGAAGCTTTCTCGATTATTGAGAAAGGTTTTGCAGTGGAATGTTTTTTGCCTTTAGAGCCAACCCGCACAAACTGTATTGGGTGTTTGGAGGATACTGTGGAACCCTTGTTGGCACGAGCCACTGAGAGGCTAAGTACCTCGCGAATAACGGCAAGGACTTTGTCGTGGCAGTAAAAGTACCGTCCTTGATCCAAGGCCACCTTGCAGCCAGCTAGAATATGTCTAGCTGTGCAAGGGGTGTTGCTACAAAGAGGACATGAACTATCCTCGGCATAGCTCCAACGAGCGAGGTTACTGGGGTCTGGAAGTGTATGCTGAAAGGCATTTAAATAAAATTTCAGCATCTCTGGCGTCCAGTCATCCAACATTACTTTCCAATGCATTGGAGGAGGAATGCATGTCTTTTTTATAAAACCAGCTTAATATTCATTAAGTTATGTTTTAATAGCACAAAGTTATTCTATTCTATTCTATTCTAAATAAGCTTGCATTTTACATTAGTATGCGTGCACTAACACTCCCTTACAAAGAAATTTTTGAGGGTTGAAAACATGCCATCGTGAGTTTCATTCCCACGGCTGGCTAGCTTTGTATGGGTAAAATATTGTGGGCTCTTTAGGAAAATAATCAACTCTTTCGTAGAAAAAATATCCTATGGTTTTGAAGGGGAATGTCCAAATCTACCACAGCCGGTCGTCAGTGGCGGTTCCTTCATACAAGCCAAAAATCCCGGCTTGCTTTTTTCTTAAAAAGATCACTAAACTAATAAATGAATTTGCGAGCGCCTATTGCTATCTAGCGGGCAGAGATCGCTCCATGCGACAAAACAGCTTATCGGCATGGCAACAATTCACTGCAATCTTACCGAGTTGAGTTCAGCTAGTCATCTTGCCCGCACACATGGGCTTGCAACGGGGCTTTTAAAATCAGTGGTCCTTTCATTCTATCCTGTGGCAAATTACGCAAAACCAGGCTTGCATTAGCGTGTTCCGTATTTAGTTCCGTTTGTTTTGAGCAAGTGACATAGCAGATTTTTTATTATATAATTTCAATTGATTTGTTGTTTTTATTGCTTTATAAACAATGAAAGAAATTGTCCCTTGTGGTGAGTTCTGTCTTAGTTTGATTTCACTCGCTCTAGCAAATAAAACAGCATTTCTTAAAGCCACCATATGTATGCGACTGCTGATAAATACAGTGGCGGTCTCTTCATATAAGCCGAAAAGCCCGGCTTGCCTGTTCATCGTAATTAACAATTAAATAAATGAATAACACAATTCGTAAAAAAACAATTAAGTAAATTAATTTGCTAGCGCAAACGAGTGCTATCTAGCGGACGCAGCTTGCTCGATAAAGCAGCGAGCGATTGCTGCAATGTTCCGACGTGTCTTCGCTCGCTCGCAAATATGGGCTTTCAATACGGCTTTCAAAATCAGTGTACCTCTCACTCTAACCAGTGGCAAATTACGCAAAACAATTATACGTATATAGATGACTTTACTATGCAAGCCAAAGCCAGGCATGCCCATGATGTTGAAAGCAAACGTGTCAAATTATCGCAACGTGAGAGCAACTTCACTTCACTGTAGTTAGTTGGTTGGTATTATTGCAGTATAGGAACCTCTTCTAGATTGTTGTTTTTTTAACGTCACCAGACTATATTGACGACGCTGATTCCGAATCTGCAATAATATTTATTCGGTCTCAATAAATAAGCGAGATATAGGCATTCACAAAAGCGCCAAACCCATACATTTGGTAGGTTAGTTTTTTTTAATTTTAAATAATACATAAACACCTATTTGGCGGTGGGTTAGATTAGTTTTTTTTTAAAACAACCTTAAAAACTGAGTTTAAAAAAACTTTTTTTAAAAATGTAAATTTGGTCTAGAAATTTTACGCGTCCGAAACTTTTTTCTTTCACATTTATAATTACAATGATCTAATCTAGTAGTATTTCTTTATTTTTTCGATTTCTGAGAAAGGTTCCTATACTGCAATAATTCCTCTGAGTTTTGAGCTAAAGAAGTTACTAATTTCTGGACCGAAACCTACACCCGATCTGTGCATTTCTCAGACAAGTAAATCGCATAAAAGACAATTTAATAGATCAGTGTACAAAACTCACTGGATTGGATACTCCCATTTCAATAAATTGTTTTGTTACTGCTGAATTTTTTTTCAAACGACTTAAATGTTTGGAATTCGTCCGGTTATGATGATCTAAATAATTTAGCCGGCGCTATAAAAAGCAGTAAATTTCAAATTGAAGATTGAAGAGGAAAGAGGTACCACTTTTTTTACTATAGAAAAACACAAAAAGGTATGTCGGGCTTGCCCCATTCACCAACCCCGGGCACGCCACTGGATAAGTATATGTTAAATTCTGTCTAGTAGTAGCATGCCTTCAGCTTTATTGAATCTACGACACAAGCAGTAAATTTCAAACTGAAGAGGTGCCTTTCCACTAAAAAGCGTAAAAAACACAAAAATGTATGTCAGACTTGCACCATTCATTCGTTAGTCCGGAGTCTACAACACCCCCAAGAAGTGTAATAATAGTGTTATGATGGGCCTCACTCTAGTCGGTGAATTCCATGGCAGTTCCGTTTGTATTTTATTAATTTCTAAGGTTTATGGTTTTTTTGTCGCATTATTTTATTATGTTTGTAAATAATACATATATCACAGCCACTATATGCGAGCTTATTGCGTACATAACAAACTAGAGAGCTCCCTGCCGAGGACTAGTAGTAATAGTAGTAAACGGAGTGGGGGAACCCTCGATGTCACCTGTATCTATAAGATCTTTTGTAACTACCCACTTTGTGGTTGGGTCTGTGGTCTGCTAGTAGCCCGGTACTGCTTACCAGTCCATACAGATCACTGACCTTCGAGTTGGGCAGATCGCTGGGTTTGAGAAAGGCTTTTCCCATTAAAGTGTGTCTTTTACGGACGGCTCTAAAACCGATAAAGGACATTATGTTGGGGCTGCCGTATATCACTACAATATCGACCACCATATCATGGTCCGGCTACCAAGCGCAGCGTCAATCTATACAGCGGAGAGCATGGCAGTTCTAAAGGCTTTGGAGTATATAGAGTCAGCTCAGCTAGGAAAAACTGTCATATTCACAGACTCTCTCGGTCTTTTACAAAAACTGAGTTTCCCCTCCCTAAACAACACGCCATCCCACATTGAGAATGATATACGTTTAAAATGCTTTACTTTAGAGTCAGCCGACTTTCGGGTGATCCTCTGTTGGATCCCAGGACACACAGGTATTAGGGGAAATGAGAGGGCGGACGAGCTGGCGAATGCGGCCCGTACGCTCGGCGCTGCTGGCGGCATCCGTCTGCCCCCCTCTGATCTCTCCCCCACGCTTGATTCCCAGTTATCCCACAAATAGACACAGATGTGGCGTCTGTCATCCAAAATCAGGCGCAAAGGTACTCCCACCATACAGCCGGGGATCCGACCTAAGCCATGGTTCCATCATCAGCCACTTAGCCGCAAGGAAATATCAGTCATTTACAGATTGCGTATTGGCCACAGCTGCACTCCCGCTCACCTCTATAGTATACGCGTGCTCCCTTCCCCCCAATGCGATTGCAGTCATGCAGTCTGCACTGTTGACCACCTCTTTTTTAACTGCCCATTTAACAACAACTATCCTAATTTCGTCTCGGACCTCAAAATTCAGCTCCCATTGTGTTTGGGCCATCTCCTCTCCCTTAACTCTCCAAAAGTCCTCAAAATCCTCTGTAAATTTATTTCCCTCAACCACATTTCCCTTTAGTAACAATATTCCATTCCATAATATACTAGTTTCTACTGTTTCCTTTATTGTAAGTTTTGTGTCTGTTTGTTTCAGTGCTGTCCTACTAACAATAAAGTTCCCAAATTAAAAAAATAAGTAACCATCTCTCAGAAATCACCCTCATTGGGTGGGTTGCCAAAAAGGAAGAAAAGAAGAAGAAGTGTGTCTTTTTGCAGTTAGGCCTGGGCAGCGATTGGGCAGCGACTAACTGTCATGGACTTTGTTTCCTGGCTTTTATTTGGGCAGCAGCAGTACATAAGGCCAGTGCTCATATCGGCCATGTTATTTTTTTAAATTTATATGAATACCTGTTAATAAATACACATTGATAGGAATGTAAGCAACAGACATATGCTTCGTAAGTACTTTAATTAAATAAATAAATAAATATATCATGATAAATATCGATCCTACTTTGCTGAAAACTTACCTCTTCTTTAGCTCATAATAACTGATTAAAAAGTTTAAACAACTAAAAAACAATGTGCAACCAAAGGAGTCATTGAGACATAGAGCTGTAAACTACAACGGGCGAACCCGTCACCTCTGGGAGTTTTACCAATATTAGATCGTTCTGTCTCCCTAAGAGATGAGCGCAGAAGACTTAGGACGAAAAACAATCCACTGTCTAGTTACGCCACTCGCCCGTCAGAGGCCAACGCCTTACGGCGAGGCACCGGGATAAGTACCCAGCGGGCAGCCTCGCTCCTCACTACCAGTTTAGAAGGATATCTTCATCTGGAATTAAATTTCAGGATTCATTTCCTGACTTCTGACTGGTTACAGGATAGAGATCGCTTGCGCGGTCCTCTCCCTTATGAAGCAGTGATACGGTGTCTACTGAATCTATCCTGGACCACGGCATCCTTTGCCCGGCTTATTCACCCAGGATCGGGTGGTCGAATGGTCATTTCAAGAGCAGTAGCCGTAGGGTTAACAACTACCTCCGCTCTATAGGAGGAAACAGTACTGTTTGTCGGAATGCATAATTGATTGGCTGGCGCCGCACGGTGCGTAAACCGTCCAGGAGCGCTTGAAGGTCGACTCCTAGGGAAGACTGGCCCGCAGGCCAGCGTACTACCCTGGCTCTCACTTCTGCGTGGAGGCCGCCGGATGAGTGTTGACCCGTGCATTTGACCTACCCTATACAACTGGTACTAAGTGGCTAAACTGTAATAGTTCCCATTAGCGCCCAAAGTCATGACAAGTCATTGAGACATGTCAAACAAGCCCAAATTTGATGGGCTCATCGATAGCCATTGAAGAGTCTCTGTACCACCTTTCACCTCCATCACCATACAAGCGGACGGTACATTATTGTATTGTCACCAGAATTGCCAACTTATTGATATGACAATTAACATTGGGTGAAAAGTGAGTTGTAACAAAGATTCCCGACAAAGCTAAGGTCAAGCTAATAAAAGCATGCTAAAAATGTCTTCATCACTGACACATCAGTGTAGCACGATTCTAATTATAGCTGTGTGCTATCATATCATTCTGATATAAAAGTGTCAATATACTGACAGCCATTAATGGCCGGAATTGGCTATTTGCATATGCTGCTGATAATTTTACTGAGTTGCCACATTTCTTTGAATTGAGTTACATTCAATATGAAACCTTCGTTTTTTCCTGGTGCAGCTCAAAATTCATAGTGAAGTTGATACCCACATTCATTCCGAAAGAATGAATGCATTCTTTCTTCTTCTTCTTCTGGTGTTATGTATAATATATCGGGTCCTTTTCTATGAAGTTGCTGTTCTATAAAGGAACCCGTTCTATATATTCCCTTCGGCTACATAACGACCTAATTTGGTTGCACATCAGAACACCGTTGACTACGTAACAACCAATATTGGCGGCTTGCTCCCGGAGCGCACAGTAATATTCTCAAAGAACTCTTGAGAAAGAGCTCAAAGAACACTTGAACCCACGCTCATAAACGTTTCCTTATTTTTCCCTATTTTTTCCTCCCTATTGCGTCCCCTGCGTCATTATAGGTTTATTGTTGTTTTTTCTTAAATTTATTGTTTTGTTTTCCTGCTGAATTTAAATGATTAAAATTTAATTTATTAGTTTATTTTTACCGCATAACATGTTATTCCACTAGGTTAAGGTTAGCTTTAAGATATTGCTTTTAGGCAATAAACTCGCCTTTTTGTTAAAGCAAATAAAGCGTTTAATTACTATTATCTATATAATAAAAATGAGTCGGGTTTTATGTATGTTACCTAATAACTCACGATCGGCTAACCCGATTTGGATGATTCTTTTTTTGTTTTGTTCATAATCACTTCGGTCTTACTATAGGCAATAAAAAATCCGGAAAATCTCTCGGAAAAGTGAGAAAAATGTGAAAAACCGAAAATTATTTTAGTACTAAGCTTGATCATAGATGGCGTTGCTTAACAAGAATAAAAATTCGAAAATCAAGATGGCGGTTAGTTAACATTTGACAGTTAAGTTGAATTTTACGATTTCTTCATAGCGTTTTCGTGATTCTGAAGGTAAATCAACTGAATTAAATGAATTTGTGTAACTCGTGAAGAGAGGTTCGAGCAACTGAAAGCGATGAGCGTCGCCAAAAATTGAATAAAGCGGCACGGATCCGTAATGTTGCAGTGCGAAGACGATTGAATTTGAGACAAAACACATACAGAGAGGCAATCTATTATGACCTGACGAAACAATACAGCGATTATAAATGCATGCAAATTGGAGAAATGGACCATTTGTGCCAATATTGCAATGCATTGAAGTACCGCCACGAACCACTCGCTTTGTGTTGCGCAGGGGGTAAAATGAGATTGACACCATTGGTTCCATTACGATCGTTCGTGTCTGGAAATGCACCAGATTCTAAGCATTTTATGTCTAACATTCTCTGTCAAACAAAATCGTACTTTTTACACACTTTTCTCCTCCATTTAGGACACAAATGGCAATTGATGAAACTGCTCTTTTGGTGAGACAAAAAATAAACAATCAGACTGCTTTCAATGAAGAATTTAAACAAACAATGCAAATTTCAAACAACTGTCGATGAAAATTACCTATGTTAACGCTATCTGCTGCTAAGCGAACAAATTCGTGGCGAGACGAAGTTCGCCGGGTTCCGCTAGTTATTAATAATATCTTTTTCTAATTCGAACGCATCCTAAAATCCGTACCAAATATATCATTATTACCATAGATTACCATAGAGAGGTCCGCTAGAATAATTTCGCGCGTCATTTCGCGGATATTTCTGGTAAAATTCCATTGTCAAACATAATCATTTTTTTTTTCGAGAAATCATCAAAATTTTTATTGGTTTTTATGAGCTAATATCTAAATATTTTTGTATGTAAATAGCCAAAACGAAATATTACTTTTGATAGAGAATCTAATAAAGATTACGATAGTATTTACAATTTCTCTTTAGGCTTCCGTATTTTTCCGTAAGACAAGTACAAGTTAGAAATGCCGAGTTTTTTCACTTTTTCGACTTTCTCATATTTATTCATAATTATATAATTGTTTTACAAAATGAGATTTCAATATTCTATATACGAAATTTCAATGCGATAATTGCACAGTTATTCTTTTTATGATTGCTATAGTAGTTCCATAGTTATAGTACTTTTTGTCGAGCGTGGCGATATTGCAAGAAATTCTAATAAATTGCCGCGGTCTGCCATGAAATTATGCCGCTACTCGAATAGTTAAGGCCAAACACTTTGTATGATAAATATATATTTAATTAATAGAAATATTGACCCCTATTATCTATGCAGATTTGTCATTTTAACGGGAGTTGCTTAATTCTCCTGCTGTAAAGCTCTCGTGGATAGGAACCAATGAATGCTTTGAAGGCGTTTTTCACCAACTCTTTTCACCAACTCTCATTTGATATTCTTCCCTTGCAAAAAGTTCGCCGGTCGCCTCAGCCAATTTTTTTAGAATTTAAAGGAATAAAATCGATTTTTGCCCAAAAATGTTGCCATTAACTATTAGGAAAATACACAGGGGGAGTTTTTTTTTAAGCGGCATCCTTGAAAGTAGTGAATCAGTACGAGCAAGTGAGCAACTTTCATTTAAAATTGTGAGAAAGAAAATATGTTTTTTTTTTAATAAAAAAAAATAAAAATATTTAAAAATAGTATAAAAAGCGCTCAGTACGATGCACCACCTAGCGGTAGGTTAAATATTGCTAATATTGTTTATTAGCAATATGATGCCCTCCGCTAGATGGTTCAGCGCGCTAAAACGCTTGTCAAACCAATGACTTTTTTATTTTTTTTAAATCAAAAATTGCTGACTAGCTTGTATTGATTCACCCTTTGAAGAGTGCCTCCTAATTAAAACTCACGGAAGTGTTTTTTTTTTTTAAATAGTTCATATAGAAGAGAATTTAGTAAGAGAACTCGTTCCGTCAAGTATTTTTTTTATCATCGGCACAAAACAAAAAAATATGGTTTTGAGAAAAACGCGTTTTAAAGTTTTTTTAAATAAAATGTTTTTTTTTAAAATTTCACAAATCTGAGACTAATCAGCTATTCCAAGGGGCAAAAGATTCATAAATAGATTTATTTATTTATTTATTTATTTATTTATTTAATAATTAATTACTATAAAACATTGATTTGCTTACAAAAATAACAGGAACCGAATGGCAAAACCTTAACCTTTTGCTAGCCCTTTCTAGCTAGGGTGGACAGGACTCTAATATTACAATCAAGTTTGCTTGATTGCTTGATTGCTTTCAGATGTACAAGTTTTAGTAAAAAGCTAATAACACTAAATTGCCCTAAAATGTGGTCTTCAAAATAAAAGGAGTAAAAATAATAATAATAATAAAAAATATTAAAAGATAATATCATAAATAAAATGCAATTCCATTATATAATCGCCAATAATATAAAATTCGGTTTAATAATATAAATAAAATTATATGTGAGAAAAACATGTTTTTTTGGATCATTTAAACTCCCCCCCCCCCCTTTGAAAGCAAGAATATGAGTGTCTTGTCTATAAAAAATCATTATTTGAATTTAATATATATAAAAAATAATAACTTAGGACTTGTTATCAAGTTAGCGAAACTAAAAATGCGTTTATCTCAAAACTAGTTTTTTTAAGATAACTCACTGTCACTGTCAGCTAGTGATATAGAGCTGACATGCACAACATCATCAAAAACTCTTGGCTTTGTAAAGGGGGCCCTAAACGGGCTATACTTTTACGGCAATGTGTGGCTCCAATATCAGCGACTATGGCCCGGCCATCACTGCAACATATTATTGCAGCACGTTGCTGGAAAATATATAGCGCGGCCAGTCTCGGCCATATTTCTGGGTTATTATGCTTCCATTGTGCCATCGTGCTTCTTTTATCGCGTCAGACAGAGTGTGGGCAAATAAAAATCCGCACCTCGTGTAGCCTAGCCCTAAGGAGGCGTGGTCAGTTTTTTTTTTGACTCACGATTTTTTCCGCATCATATAGCCTCAGCCTAGAATAGACCACGCGACCAGCCTGAGAAATCCATAGTCGAATAGAAACAGAGACAAAACCGTAGGCATTTTCTGTGACCTCTCTAATGGTGCTCCTAAACGGGTTATACTTTTACGGCAATATGTGGCTGCCATATTAACAATCATCACTGCAACATTTGATTGCAGCATATGGCTGGAAAATTATAACCTGGCCATTTGCGACAATATTTCTGCAAAAGTATAACCCATCATTTTGACTCGTATACGGGCTATACAATCGGGCAACAATGGCCGACGAAATCATACGTATCGCAGCGGATTATATTGTTTTAAATGAAAATTTAAAACTACAAAAAAAGACGAGAATGTGGATTCGACCTGACTTCAAAAAGCGTGATACTTTAGATATCTTAGCCTGAATGTTTTCGATGATATTAATACCAGTTGAAAGATCTTCTCTATGAATTCACTATTAAAAATAAAGTCACAATACAATTATCTATTAAAGATGTAGGTATATAAACATTTAAATACACTAATAAATAATATAAATTATTTTACAGATCAAAAAAAAATTTATCATTAGATGATATAAACACAAAATGAAGATGTCGTGCGTCGTGCCTCGCATCAGAAAGGGACGCACTTATGGCGCAAAACGAAACAGCAATAAAACTGGCGGGGCAATAATGCAGTATTTTCGATTGCCAAGCGATCGTCCAGCAAGACTGGCCAACAACATCGGCCATACGTAAAATATGTGTCTATATAGCCGGGCAATACGAAATGTTATTCCGTATATTGCATATTATAGCTGGTAATGCTACCAATGTTGCCGGGCAATTTATTGCAGCCACATATTGCAGCGAAAATGTGGCCCGTTTAGAAACCCATAATACGAAATACTCACAATTTCCCGAGCATGAAACCCGTTCGAATGCTTTATGATGTAAATCGGCGCGACTTTCGCTATCAGATAACTGGCAACACTTCTCTGCACTGTATGATTTAATGAGCATAATCAAAATCTGGCAGACGTATTTTTACAAAGCAAGTCTTAACGATTAACTAAGTCAATTTAGTGTAATTGATCTCTGGCACTGTCAATAGGCGATGTCAACTTTAATCCGGTTCATCAATCCGACTCTATTAAACTGTACAGAAACATTTCACTTAGGGCGACTTGCACCAAGCCCGGTTAACCATGCTCTGTTAAGCTAACCGCAGTTAAATTCTCTAACCGAGCCCTGGTGCCCGGTTAGCGTCACTAACCAGCCGTTAGCGATCAATTTTCGATGTTAGATTTGGTCGCGTCGCCTGTGCCCCGATTTTTTCGCTTATTTTGATTATTTTGATTATCGCGCTCCTAAAATGTTGGTATTATTGCAGTATAGGAACCTCTTCTAGATTGTTGATTTTTTAACGTCACCAGACTATATTCAGCACGCTGATTCCGAATCTGCAATAATATTTATTCGGTCTCAATAAATAAGCGAGATATAGGCATTCAAAAAAGCGCCAAACGCATACATTTCCGTAGGTTAGGTTTTTTTTATTTTAAATAATACATAAACACCTATTTGGCGGTAGGTTAGATTAGTTTTTTTTAAACAACCTTAGAAACTGAGTTTAAAAAAACTTTTTTTTTTGTATGTAAATTTGGTTTTTAAATTTTACGCGTCCGAAGCTTTTTTCTTTCACATTTATTTAGCATTACAATGATCGAATCTAGTAGAATTTCTTTATTTTTTCGATTTCTGAGAAAGGTTCCTATACTGCAATAATTCCAAAATGTTTTCCAATATGTCTTATGTTGGTGAGGAAAGACGCGAAAGCGAGATATGAACGAAAGCGTTTGACAGTTTGACAGCTTATGCGCTGAAAACCGCCCGTCCGCCATTTTGAACTGTGCTATGATTGGCTGATGCGAGCGAACGCGATCTCGGTTGTCATCCCATCAAACTTGCAGAAGGCAAATTTGCAGACGGCGATCTTGCAGACGGCATTCTTGCAGGCGGCAGTTTTGCAGAAGGCAATCTTGCAGAAGGCAGTTTTGCAAATGTCAAACTGACGTTTCGAGAACCTAACCTAACCTAACAGAAAAACTTAAAACATTTTTTTGTAATGTTTAGTTTGATGTACTAAATCATCCACTACAAGGATGCCGGTAATTAATGTCACTTCGATTTTAGGGAAAGAAAAACCTAACCTAACCTAACCTAACAGAAAAACTTAAAACGTTTAGTTTGATGGACTTACTGAAGGTTGCCGCCTGCAAGGTTGCCGCCTGCAAGGTTGCCGCCTGCAAGGTTGCCTCCTGCAAATCTGCCCTCAACAAATTTGGAGCTGTCAAAAGTGACATTTGTGCAAGTTTGCCGCATGCAAAACTGGCGCCCCCTCGGTTGTGTCTATGGTTATCTTCTAACGCTCTTAAATGGAGTTTGCGGACTCCGACCGTGCGTATCAGATACAATTTAACCAGCTGTTAAATTGTTGATTGTGGTTAGCTAACGAAGGTTAGGAGAATTTACCAGGCCGGTTGGTGCAAGTTACCCTAGGACATATAAAGTATAGAACTATATATATACCACTAACAGGGCATGGTGCGACCAGTTTCGAGTGTGTTAGATTAAACTGTGGTTAGACTCTTTAAACACGGTTATCTATCTTAACCGAGCTTGGTGCGAGTCGCCCTATGGGTGATTGCACCAACCGGCCTGTTAAATTCTCCTAACCCTCGGTTAAATTGTGTCGGCTTGCACCAACTATTTGGACTTGCCGGTTAACTAACGCCCGGTCGGAGTCCGCAAAATACATTTTGGAGCATTAGAACAATGACCATAGACACAACTGAGATTGCGATCGGTCGTCTCAGCCATCACAGCACAGTTCAAAATGATGGACGGGTGAGCTCCAGCTCATCAGCTGTCAAACTGCCAAACGCTTTTTTTCATAATTATCTCGCTTTCGCGTCTTTTCTCATCACCATCAGATATATCGGGAAACATTTTAAGAGCGCAATAACAAAAAAAAATAATAATAATAAGCGAAAAAATGAGCGCTGGTGCCCGATTAGCGCCACTAACCAGCCGTTAGCGAGCTCACCTGTATATTCGCCTACTTACTTCATTGACTTACTTGCCAAGAAAGAGTCTCGTCCACAGTGATGCAATAGTAAAATAAGAACAGTATAACATCTCCATAGTACGCACCGATTTCGCACTCATACAAGCGCCCGTTGTCCGTACGCTACCACTACATAGATTCTCGGGCTCCTCAGTGCTAGCCAGTCAGGGCTGTCGCGCGACAGCTAAGTATACAAAAGTGGAATGTTTTCTGTACAGGCTGTAATGCAACCTATCAGAAATTTAGGGAGCTAACGGGCCCATGAGGGAGCTAACGGGCCCATGAGGGAGCTAACGGGCCCATGATGAGGTGGCCACGATGACCCATGTGTTCAGGGTCGGTCACACTCACGGGTCAACACCCATCCGATGGCCTCCACGCATGGGGTGCGAACCCGGGTAGGACACTGGGTCAACCAGTCTCCCCTGGGAATCAAACCTCTGGCGCTCCTGGACGGTCTGCGCACCGAGCGGTGCAAGCCAATCGATCGTGCTCTCCGACTAACAGTCGGGGGAGTCTGGGAACTGTATTGTTTCCTATAGAGCGGGGGTGGTTGCCTACCTTACGGCGACTGCTCTTGAAATGACCATTGGCCATCCGATCCCGGTTCAGAGTCGGGCAAAGGACGCCTTGGTCCGCGATAGATTCGGTGCACACCGTTTCACCGCTTCGTTAGGGAGAGGACCGCGCAAGCGACCTCGAACTCGGAACCAATCGAGAGACCGGAGAAATCTGGTCACAATTGGAAGCAAGGGCGCGAGGGTCGGTCCGCCAGGTAACACTGGCTATCTCGCGGTAAGGCCTTGGCTTCTTGCGGGTTGTGACGTAGCTGGACGTTGGATTTGTTCTGTCCAAAGTCTTCTACGTTCACTGCAGGGCGACAGAACGAGAAAATCGTTAAAACGTCCTGTGACACCGCAAGTTTTATCAGAAATTACATTTACGAGTATTTACATTTACGTTACGAAATTACATTTACGAGGTAACGTTTATTGTTCATTTGCGTAGGTAAGTATGTGTCTAGGTAAGTAGATGCATAGGTATGTAAGTGCGTAGGTTGGTAGGTAGATGCGTTTTTGTTAAGTACCTACTTTAACTTAACTAGAATGTAGGTATTTCGAACACATGCAACGAGTTAGTGATGAATGCTGTCACACAAAGTCAGCACTAACCCATATATTCTGTTACAGTACAATTTTGGGAACGGACTCTTGATCTATAAACCAAAAATACATAAACGTACATATTAATCTATACTAATATTATAAAGAGGTAAAGTTTGTGACGTTGTAGGAAGTAATCTCTGGATCTACTGAACCGATTTTGAAAATTCTTTTACCAATAGAAAGCCACATTATTTGTGAGTGTCATAGGCTATACATTTATTCGAAAAATGAGAAGACTTTTTCGTGGTAGTCGGATTTGCAAAGTAAGTCGGAGAATAAGCGGTTGAACGAAAACGTTTCTAACTAACGCTGCCTTAACTATAAGAGATTTATGATTAAGTTCTAGAGAAAAGTTGTAGAATTTGATAATGTCTACAAAAAAGTCAGCGGCAGCATATGTCTACCTTTTATATTTAAGTCACAAAAAGTAGTATTTTATATTAAAAAAATAATTTAAATCGTTAGGTCATGTTTATTGGTCATATTATCAACAATTATGAATTCTTATCAAAATAAGTAAATTTATCGTCTCATGTGTTTAAAACAATTTTTTTTCCCTTTTACTGCATAAATAGTTAAGGAGATAATACGCTCACAAATAAGACACTCACGAGAAGACACTCACAAATAACGGTAGGTATAAGTTCGACAGGTAGTATTTATCGACGATCGTTCGTTTCATATCCCACTCTAACGTATCGCTCTGTCTCGTTCGCTTGGACTAATTTTAGTTTTAGTTCACAAAGAAACGCAATCGGGCCCAATATAGGCAAAATAAAGTAAATTACTTATTTATAATATTAGTATAGATAGTGGGCCCGATTGCGTTTCTTTGTAAACTAAAACTACAATTGGTCCAAGCGAACGAGACAGAGCAATACGTTAGAGCGGAATATGAAACGAACGATCGTCGATAAATACTACCTGTTGAACTTATACTCGTCAGAATAAATTCGAGCATATTTCGTGCAGCGTAAGATTTGACCTTGGTGCGAAAAAGTGACAACCGGTCATCTCACACTCCGCTCTTGCGTATTGCCCTGTCTCGTTCACACGGACTAATTTCCGATTTTAGTTCACGAAGAAACGCAATCGAGCCCAATGCGTGATGTATGTCGTATTCGCATGGGATTGCCCCTTAATTCGTCAATGAAGTGACCTATTTAATGCGGACAATTCGCAAAGGTTGCTGGCGTGAGTCACGTGAACATTTATGGATTTTCCCTGGCCAATAACACTTTAGCCCGTCTGGATTACAGGCGCGGCTCTGAAACGAACCAATCCCTCAAACAATATGATAGAGCGGCGCTTCCCACGCTTCGCTTTCTCTTTCCCGCAGTATTGTAATCGTGCAAAATTTCGGCTGTCAGGTTATATTATATTAGAGTTATAGGGGGACGTTTAAGTATTACGTAACGCAATTTGAGGGAAAGGGGGGGTGGGGGTTGTAAAACATTTACGATGCATTACAGGGGCGGGAGGGGGGTTAAAACAACGCGTTACGTGACATTGTTTTATTTTTATTGTAAGAGTTTATTAGTAAAAAAGCTAAAATAGGAAAATTCCATACATACTACAACTTGCGGTGTCAACTACAACGGGCGAGCCCGTCACCACAGCACGTTTTAACGATTTTCTCGTTCTATCGCCCTGCAGTGAACGTAGAAGACTTTGGACAGAACAAATCCAACGTCCAGCTACATCACAACCCGCAAGAAGCCAACGCCTTACCGCGAGATAGCCAGTGTTACCTGGCGGGCCGACCCTCGCGCCCTTGCTTCCAATTGTGACCAGATTTCTCCGGTCTCTCGATTGGTTCCGAGTTCGAGGTCGCTTGCGCGGTCCTCTCCCTTACGAAGCGGTGAAACGGTGTGCACCGAATCTATCGCGGACCAAGGCGTCCTTTGCCCGACTCTGAACCGGGATCGGATGGCCAATGGTCATTTCAAGAGCAGTCGCCGTAAGGTAGACAACCACCCCCGCTCTATAGGAAACAATACAGTTCCCAGACTCCCCCGACTGTTAGACGGAGAGCACAGTCGATTGGCTTGCGCCGCTCGGTGCGCAGACCGTCCAGGAGCGCCAGAGGTTTGTTTCCCAGGGGAGACTGGTTGACCCAGTGTCCTACCCAGGTTCGCACCCCATGCGTGGAGGCCATCGGATGGGTGTTGACCCGTGAGTGTGACCGACCCTGAACACATAGGTCATCGTGGCCACCTCATCATGGGCCCATTAGCTCCATACATACTATTTAGACATTTATTTATTTATTTTATTTTCGGGAAACATACAGCGCTTCATTAATTATTACTAATTATTCTAATACAGTGTTTCGCTGGCCGATTAATTGTTTCCTACATTATTTTCTTATACGGTAAATCAAAAGTTGCATTGCACTAAATTAAATTAAATTACAATCGAACCATTGCAAGGATAGGAAAGGAGAGGGATGGGATATATTATGTAGGATAGGATATAGATATTCAAATTATACTCTTTGCTATTCTCATTTTCGCTTTCATTTATACTCAATACTCTATCTATATTAATCCTCCCTTCCTTTATTAATCAAACAAGACATAACAGATTTTAAAAATGTTTTAATTTTTTGCCTTGATTGATTCAGGAAGGTGATTATAAACTATGATCGCACTTATCGATACATCGATACAAAACTATCGCACTTTGTTAAGTCGCTGTCGATTTATATGGAGATTGGATTTATTCTTTGTATCGTGATAATGAAAATCACTTCATCGGGACATCTGCTAGGTGTCTACGAGCGTACAAAATATTTTGGTATATGTAAGATGGAAATAGATTCATGATTCCTGATTCTACGAATAACGGCTTACAAGAAAATCTTGGAGAGAATCTATATAAACTGCGTACCGCTCTTTTCTAAAATAAAAATATAAATCTTTTTGAATTTGGTGCCATTTCCCAAAACAGTAGGCCGTATGTTATTATAGATGGAAAATATGCATAATAAACGGATTTAGCGGCTTCAAGACCGCATACATTTCTTATCTTTCTAATGGCGAATATGGCACTGCACAATTTTTACTGAGATCATTTAAGTGATCAGACCACTGTAATTTTTGATCAATTGCAATTGGGGGGGGGGGGGGGGGGAAAGGTTCTAGTTTGTCATACCCAAAGTATACGTCCATTTCATTGGAATCAGACGGCCGCAAAGAGAAGCATATTGCTTTTGATTTATTTACATTAGTGACAATTTATTTACTTGGAACCGTATACTAAGCCTGTCTATTGTTTCTTTTACTTTGGGCCAAAGTGTTTTTATTTTCATCGCTAAAAAGAAGGTTAAGTGTCATCGGCGAATAAAATTATCTCATCATCCACGGATTCTGGTATGTCATTAATATAGACGAGGAAGAGAAAAGGTCCAAGTATTGATCCTTGAGCAACACCTTTGTAGGTATTCTGTGGCGCGCTCTTGCTATTTTCGACTTGCGTAATCTGAGTTCGTTCTTGCAAATAAGTTTTAATAGGTTGCAGTTCCTTATTCCTAATGCCGTAGTATTCCAATTTTTCAAGTAGAATTGAGTCAAATCAAAATCAAAATGTTCTTTATTCATATAGACATTTATGTTCCTACTAGCTGCGCCCAGCGGTTTCACCCGCGTGGTAATGAAAATTGTGATAATGATGAAAGAAAACCATATATCTTTATAAATTATAGCCTATGTCTTATTCTGATGTGTAAGCTATATTATTGTAAAGTTTCATCAAAATCCATTCAGTAGTTTTTGCATCAAAGAGTAACAAACATCCATACATACATACAAACTTTCGCGTTTATAATATTATTATAGTAGGATAGTAGGATAGAATTTAAATTTCGAATGTCAATTTCTTAGATTTTTTTCCTACTTACTTGACAGTTATCGTTATATTTTAGATAATTCACACTATATCTTTATAAATTATATCCTATGTGTTATTCTGATGTGTAAGCTATATTATTGTAAAGTTTCATCAAAATCCATTCAGCAGTTTTTGCGTGAAAGAGTAACAAACATCCATACATACATACAAACTTTCGCGTTTATAATATTAGTACGATGATGCGTCCAAGCCTTACTCCCAAGCCGTTTTGTTATTTACATAATCAGATATTGTATAGTATGCTTTTTTATACAACTTATTTACAGATAGTTCTCTAATAGTATGAGGAAATTTGGTTTTCATCAAAGAAATTAATAAGTCGGACAGGTAGTACCTATATATTTTTTTATTTACCTGAAAACTGGTAAAAGAGATATGGGTCGATGAATATCTCTGTTTTCAGGACAACGTTTTTTAAATATCGGTACCACTTTGGCCATTTCATTTCGGAGGGAAAGAATCCATGTTCCATGCATCGATTAAATATAAAAATATAGATTGTGCGAGATTACGGTTACAGAATTTTTTAGGATTTTAGTAGAAATATTCCATAGGTCTGTTGAATTTTTCATTTTAAGGGCCTGTTTAAGAACCTTATAGTGCTCCTAAACGGGCCATATTTTCTATGCAATATGTAGCTGCAATACATTACATTGCTAGCAATACCAGCCATACTATGCAATTTACGGATATATTTTTAGTCTATCCCGGTCATTTAGCCACATATTTTTCGTGTGGCCGAAGCGTGTTTATGTGTGGCCGGCGTGTTGCTGGACGATCGCTTCGCAATCGAAAACACTGCAAAATTGCCCGGCCAAATTTATTGCTGTTTCGTTTTGCGCCATAAGTGCGTCCCTTTCTGATAGAGGCACGACGCACGACATCTTCATTTTGTGTTTATATCATCTAATGATCTATAAAATATTATTATCTATTCTGATATGTTATATACAATTACGTGAAATAATTTATATTATTTATTAGTCTATTTAAATGTGTATATACATCATTAATAGATAATTGTTTTGTGAATTTATTATTAATAGTAAATTCATATGGAGAAGATCTTGCAAGTGGTATTCATATCATCGAAAACATTCAGGCTAAGATATCTAAAGTACCTATCACGCTTATTAAAGTCAGGTCGAATCCACATTCTCGTATTTTTTTGTCGTTTTAAATTTTCATTTAAAACAATATAAGCCGCTGCGATACGTATGATTTCGTCGGCCATTGTTGCCCGATCGTATAGCCCGTTTACAATTCAAAATGATGGCCCAGAAATATTGCCGAGAATGGCCGGGCTATATATTTTCCAGCAATATGCTGGAATTAATGTTGCTGGCCTATTCGTTTGTTTTTTTTATTTTCGGTTAGTTTAGTTCGGTTAGTTAGTTCGGAATTAAATTTGCTGGCCTATTCGATTGCTGGCCTATTCCTGAAATTAAATGTTGCTGTTGCTTGGCCGGATCGGTCAGGCAACAGCAACATTCGCCTCGCTCAAGTGGTGCATATGGAAGCGAACGAATATTACCATCAAAACCAAAGTACGACTATACCGAACGTTGGTTCTTCCCATTCTTCTTTACGGATTGGAAACGTGGACGTTACTACAATCGGACCTCAAAAAGTTCGAAGTCTTCCAAATGCGATGCTTGAGGCTTCTCGGTGTCTCACTCCGCGACCGAATTCGAAACGAGACCATTAGAGAAAGATGCGATCTACTAACAACGATCGAAGAAGAAGTACAAAAACGTCGACAACGATGGTTCGGCCATGTTTGCCGAATGAACGATAATCGCTTGCCACGTAAACTTCTTTGGCGAGACCGTCCGACAGAATGGAGAATTCAGCGATCGGCCCCGAAGAAAACCTGGCTAAATAACATCAAAGACGACCTTAAGAATCAACGATTATCGGCTAAGGATGCTCAAGACGTGGCAATAAATCGTCAACAATGGAAGCGAATCGTGAATGGAGTACGAGATCCAGCGGCACCGACAGCAGCGTATTGGCTGCGAGGGCGACCCCCTCCCCAATCGCCGGCTACGGAATAAATGAATAATAATAATAATAGCCCGTATACGAGTCAAAATGATGGGCCATGCTTTTGCAGAAATATTGCCGCAAATGGCCGGGTTATAATTTTCCAGCCATATGCTGTAATAAAATGTTGCAGTGATGATTGCTAATATTGCAGCCACATATTGCCGGTCACAGAAAATGCCTACGGTTTTGTCTCTCTTTCTATTCGTCTATGGATTTCTCAGGCTGGTCGCGTGGTCTATTCTAAGGCTGAGGCTACATGATGCGGAAAAAATCATGAGTCAAAAAAAACCTGACCACGCCTCCTTAGGGCTGGGCTACGCGGCGTGCGGATTTTTATTTGCCCACACTCTGTCTGACGCGATAAAAGAAGCACGATGGCACAATGGATGCGCTAAATATGCGCTAAATGGATGGGCTAAATATAACAATTGTTATGTTTAGCCCTTGCTGTTAACACAAAAAAAAGAAGAAAAAATTAAGCGCAAGTGCTATACCTTTACATACATATCGGTTAGAGGAAGGGTGTTCCACATGTTGTATCCAAAAATTAGAGACTGTCCTGAAAATAAAACGGGTACTTTTTATATTTTTTTCTAATTTGTTGGGTGGGGCTTTTCTACGATCTTTATGAACCTTGTAACACTGCGACCATTGCTGATCTGTTGTGTTCGCCACCTACTATAGTTCTGCGCTAAGCCTCGTGTCATTTAAGAACCGCAGCAGGCTTTTGGCGCCAGATTGTTTTACCTACTCAGATTGGAGGTAATGACCACCCAAGTGGATGTATCTTTTACGCATCAGCGGGCCACACTCGCACATGAGGTGCTGGGGAGTTTCCTCTTCCCCTTGGCAGAACCTGCACATTTTTGTGTCTCGGAGCTTGAGGTTGAACATGTGTATGTTCAGGACACAATGCCCCGTGAGCGCCCTCACCAGTATGCGTAGATTGTTCCTATTTAGCGATAAGGCCTCATCGCTAAATAAAGCCTCTTAGGGTCGTAAGCCTTAATTAGCGCTTTAGAATGATTCAACCCTGGCGTGTTGTTCCAGTGGTTGATGGATTGTTCTAAACATATTAGTTTGAGCATTAGGTTTGCAAGACTTTTTGGTAAGCCACAGCAAGGTTCAGGGCCGTATAACGTTCCCTTTGCTCCCGTCTTAGCAAGTTCATCGGCTTTTTCATTTCCCTCGATTCCTGCATGGCCGGGAACCCATCTTGGAATTTCCCTGTTCTTTTCGCCCAGGGAATTCAGAAGTGATATTCAGTTTTGCACTAGATTTGAATTAAAAACGGGTACTACAGAATGTCAATAAATTCATTTGACGAACTAACATGTCTTGATATATTTGAATATTGTCGTGTGTCGTGATATTCCTGAATTGAAATGTTCCAAATACTTGGACTTTTGTATATGCAGTGTGAGAAGTTCGGAGTCGGCCATGCTTACATAAAACAACAAACAATCAAATCAAATGCGCGCACGCATAAGTGTGCACACGACCGCCTCGCTCGCTCTGCGCGCCCGAATGGCAGCGTACTTGCGGAAAAAAAACGTCAGTGTAGCCGCCGCGACTCGTGCCGAAAAAATCGGCTGCGGACAAGCGGACAAATCTGGACGCGCCGCTTTTTTTCCCGCGTATGCGGAATTAGGCACGCGTGTAGCCGGTGACTCGATGTCTAAATAGTTGTCAACTACAACGGGCGAACCCGTCACCTCAGGAAGCTTTAACGATTAGTCGTTCTATCTCCCGTGAAGTGATCGCAGAAGAATTGGACAAAACAGTCCACCGTCTAGCTCCGCCACATGCCCGTAAGAGGCCAACGCCTTAACCGTGAGATAACCAGGTGTGTTACCCAGCGGGCTTACACTCACGCCCTTACTTCCAATTGCGACCAGATTACTCCGGTCTCTTGATTGGTTACGAGTTCGAGGTCGCTTGCGCGGTCCTCTCCCTTACGAAGCGGTGAAACGGTGTGTACCGAATCTATTGCGGACCACGGCATCCTTTGCCCGGCTGTTCACCCAGGATCGGGTAGCCGATGGTCGTTTCAAGAGTATTCGCCGTAAGGTCCGCAACCACCCCCTCTATAGGAAACAGTACTGCTTCCAGACTCCCCCGACTGTTTTTTATAGTCAGAGTGCACAGTCGAGCGCCATAAGGTTGATTCCTAGGGGAAACTAGCCCTAAGGCCAGAGTCCTGCCCGGGCTCGCACTTCATGCGTGGAGGCCGCCGGATGGGTGTTGACCCGTGAGTGTGGTCAACCCTGAACAGAATGGGCCTTCGTGGCCAACTCCGCAAGGGCCTATTAGTCGTTGTCTAGTACATTTAGTTTGGGATGCTGATTCTATTGTTCCGGAAGGCGGGGCTAATAATCTCCGATCAAGAGAAAAACAGCATCGTGTAGCCCAGGCCTAATATGGCTATGGCCGCGCCTTCTCTCGCGGGATTATCTATGTTTATACATAGATATGCGTTCGCATAGAACGCTTATGCGTTCCCAGCGACGGTGGATAAAAAAGCCGCATTCGGCCGAAATGTTCCGGCTGTATCCGGCGGGCGGCGGACGCGGCCGGAAATCCACTTTCCAGCGCGACGAAGGTCGACGCCGAAAAAGCCGCGCGGCCGGACGCGCTGCCGCAACTGTCGCACGCGCTTTGCAACCGCGCAGCTCTAAATAGGTCATCGCTTATATCAACCATGGTTTATACAAACTTCAAAGAAATCGGTGACAGCTACTACAATCAAAGTAAATGTATTAAAAAGAATAAAAAACACGACTGCCGTTACAGATAGTAAACCATTGTAGGTATTTATATTTTTTTAACGGTTTTTTAAAAGGAATAGTTGTAGTTTATGTATTTATCCATATAGATAGATGTATATTTCAGGAATGTACTCAATCAGAACTTTCATTTGACACTAAACCAGGGTTGGCAAAAACCCGGGTTTTATCAAAAAATATCTGCCCACTGGGTTATTTCGGGTTTTTTCGGGGATTTTCGGGCTTTTCGGGGAATTTTGGGTTTTTTCGGAGTTAATGAGAATTTTAAATGAATATATTTTAATTTTACATTAAATTTTATTTTATTACCATTTTATTGCATTTTTCTCCCAATCCAAATCTATTTACTACTAAATAAAGTTGTAACTACCATGAAGGTCATTCCCCTGAAAATCGTTATTGTCAGTTGTCAGGGAGAACCCCTTTATTTTCACAGCGGTTGTTTATCTCGAATTATCACAAATATGTTGAAATTCGCATGGATATCGAAGCTAATCCTGACCCGCAAATACAGTTCGATGTAGGGGCAGCTCGTGTGCTCGACAAGCCATCCATCTTCAGAAGCAATTGAAGGAAGTTTCCGTGGCGCTGGACAAACTACAAGGCTGACGATACGACTATATCTGATGCAGTTGAAGTATGGCTTGATCTGATGGAAAGTCATGAACTTGAACCCTACAGGACGGCCATAAGTGCGAGGTTCAATGATGCGATGCAACCTTTTCACTTCTTGGCAAATATGATGGATCCGCGATACTACGGTCGGTGCCTGAAACCAGATCAAGAGAAAATGGCCGAAGAAGGCTTGTCACAAATGCATCCTTTTTTCTTTTTGATAAAATATAATATAAATGCTATATCCGTTTATTGATTTAATTATTATAATCAAGTATTTTTTCAAAAACCCACATTCGTCAAAAACCCTCGGGTTTTTTCAGGTGGGTTTTACTCAATTTAACCCAGTGGGTTTTTTCGGGTTGCGGAAAATCAAGCCAACCCTGCACTAAACACGATTTATTTATGTAATTTATTGAAATTTGGACATTTAGACTCTTACTTACTTGATATTTAGACAGTTAACGTACCGTATGACACTCAGGATGGCATGACGATTCTAGCAATACCACACACTTCTAAATCGGTCGAAGCGTTGAGAAGTTATGGTGGAATAAAGAAACGGAAAACACATATATGAACGCTGAATACATTACACTCCTATTTTGTTAGGCAGCCTTGTAAAAATATATCAATATGTTATCTCTATTAATTTTTATTAATATCTATTAATTGTTATCAATATATTATCTCTATTAATATGTATTATTACTAATTATTAGTTATTATTACAAATTGTTATTTATTATTACTTATTTTAGGTTGTAAAATTATTATGGTGTAAAGTGAATTACATTTTCAACTTGATTTAATTCAGAAAATTTTGATTGGAAGTTATATATTTTATAATCATTTGTGTTACAATACAATACAATCAACTACTCCAGTAGATAGGCATTTCTACACTTGGATGCGTCACAAAATTAAATGTTTAAAATGTAATGATTAAAATCATAGTTGTCATAGTTGTCATGGCTGTAATATTATATTCAATATTACCTACTTACAAATAATCAAAATATACTAATGTCATTATATAGTAAGAGAGAATAAAATATTAAAATAGAAATGCAAATTCTATGTAGAATAATCAACGTAAAATAATTTTATTGTCAATCCAGCAATTTGCCTTCGTATTTTTTAAACATAAATAGATGTATACTAAATTATATGAGAATTAGAATGTCAGCTATCGTAATACCGTTATGTTTAAAATTTTACAAATTTTACTAATTATCAACATGGAAAATAAACTCGGAATTTTCAAACTCCCTTATACCACAAATTGGGTTTCTTACCAAATTATTTATAATTATAGAAGGACAAATTTTGGTGAATAAAACTGTATCGCAATTTGCTAAGTCGCTGTCGGTTTATGTGGAGATTGGATTTATTCCTCGTATCGTGATGATGAAAATCACTATTTACCGGAACTTCTGCTAGGTGTCTACGAGCGTACATAATATTTTGGTAGATGTAGGAAGAAAATAGAGTCATGATTCCTGATTCTACGAACAGCGGCTTACAAGAACTTCTTGGAGAGACTCTATATATAAACTGCGTACCGCTCTTTTCTGGAGGAGAAAAAATCTTTTTGAGATGGTGCCATTCCCCAAAACAGAAGGCCATACGTTATTAGGGTGTGGAAATATGCAAAATAAACAGATTTAGCGGCTTCAAAACCGCATACATTTCTTATCTTTCTAATGACGAATATGGCACTGCACAATTTTTTACTGAGATCATTTAAATTTTATGTGATCAGACCATTGTAATTTTTGAACAATTTCTAATCCGAGAAATTTGGTGTTCTCCTAGAACAGGCTCTGCCTAGTTAGGAGCAACACAATCTTATAAATAGGATAGAAAACGAATTTACCGCGTGAAATTTGTAGCACCCGACGTTTCGGTGACGTTGCAGCCGCCGTTGTCCAGTCTACCCTGGACAACGGCGGCTGCAACGTCACCGAAACGTCGGGTGCTACAAATTTCACGCGGTAAATTCGTTTTCTATCCTATTTATAATGTCAAACAACCGCGATAGTCTTCGATTTTATGCAACACAATCTGTGTTCAAGGGCTAACGGTGTAGTTATGTTGTGAACTAATAATAGCATTAATAATGAATTAATGCTTATTTTAATCTGTCACCCGAATAAGACAAGGCCGTTCTAAGGGGGACAGGGGTACCTCCTGGGTTTGGGGTTTGAAAGTTTGGGGTTTGAAAATAATTTTCAATTATTGCTTATGATTTAGACGTCAACAGTATGTTCCGATTCCCGAACATTTATCTACTTTGGGCAAAACATTTTGGAAAAACTACCCATTGTAAGATTGTAAAAATATGCACACCCAAAACCTTCCATTGAATTTTTCCATATTTGATCCTAAATTAGGACCATCGAATTCTAACCAAACGTGTTACATATTTACCTAGAAATTCATCCTGGACTTACTCAAATCAAGTCCATTACAAGGACGTACTCAAATCGCAAGCAATACCAGATCGTAGCAACCAAAGTCTGTCAGATGATCTCTACAGAGAATATAACGTGCTAGATGTACCACAAATGTGATGTATACGTGAAAACGGCGCTCTGTGGGTATCAAACTAATTTAGAGACCGCAATAAGAACTCAGCGAACAATCTGCACGCGGCAATCTCGAACTATACATTTTGACGTCCCTCGAATGCAGACCACTTTTGGGCAGAGGCATTTTGTGTACATAGCCCCCAGGATCTTTAATATGCTAGATGGAGATTTAAAAATGTACGTGCCGAAGTCTTCTTCTTCTTTTAAAGCCAAAATTGATTCCTGGCTAAAATATGACGCCCGGCAAAATATCCACAAATTAATATACCGAGACAGTTCCCATCATTAAATCTTATCCCTGACATTTCTTATTATTATTATTATTTTCTTTGACTTTTTTTATTTATTACTATTAATTATTCATAAATTTTGGTGACTATTGTTTGATATTATTTGACATTTTATTTTATTTTTATTTTATTAACACGATTATTTATTTTTGTGTTTTATTTCCTATTGTGATCATTAGTTAGTGATTATTAGTTATAATTTGTAATGGTGACGGGAATATATATATATTTCTTTTCCTTTTTATATTTATTTTTTATTTTTTATTATTATTCATTGCCGAATATATGTGATATAAAAACTAGAGAGCTAGCTGCCCTGGAACAAGTCCTGGCACTTAGTTGGGCAGCATCAGTACTTAAATGCTAATGCTCATATCGGCCGTGTTTAATTTTAATTTTAATTTTAATTATATATTTTTTTTATTGATATGATTATTAGTGATACTTATGCACTGTTAATGAATTGTTAAATTAATTAATTAATTAAATAAATAAAGTAAGGTGGAATAACAACGAAACATTGATGAAGAAACTATATATTATTACCTGCGAATACATTTTACGATACACTAGTAAATATATTAAAAAGAATAAAAAAACACGACTGTCGTTACAGAAAGAGAAGGTATTTGTATAGAATAGAATAGAATAACTTTATTAAGTTATGTTTTTATAGCACATATAAAAACATAACTTAATGAATATTACGCTGGTTTTATAAAAAAGACAATTTATGCACAAATGGCGGACTTATCGGTATTACGATATCTTACAGTCAACCATTTGATAAAATCATTCCTAATTATCACCGTACAATACACAAAGAAGTAGTAAACTTAAATTTAAAATAAACTTATACAGATATATGTCAGTAACTTATGCTAAGGTTGCCCAGGGAAGGATAAAGGAGAGGACAAGGTGAGGTATTTGGTTAGTGGCTGTGTAAAAATAAATGTTTCTTCAACAACTTTTTGAAAGTATACATATGCAGCGAAGGTGCATGCCTGATAGTGTGAGGGAGCTGATTCCAAAAACGAGCAGAATGGACTGTAAAAGAGTGCGTGTAAACAGAAGAATGATGTATCGGAATGGCGAATGTGTTATCCCGGCTTGATCGAAGTGGAAGACCGTGGCCTCCCAAAGGGTGGAAATTCTCCTTGAGATAGGAGGGTGAAGGGGGGTTATTGAGTATGTTGTAGAGTAGCGACAACGTATGCAAATTTCTTCGATCGCGAATAGGAAGCCAATGAAGTTGCTCACGAAAGCAGCTAACGTGGTCGAACTTTCGCAAATTAAAAACATACCTGAGTAAGATATTTTGCAGACGCTCTAGCTTATTCAAAATAACCTCACTGGCATCTATATAACAAACATCACCGTAGTCAAGTATAGGCGTTAAGAGTGTGGACACAGTCATTTCTTTATGCGAATGGGGAGAAATCTTTGAAGCCGCTGGAGACTGAAAACCTATTTGTAATTATTTTTATTACGGTTTTTTATGAAATATTTGTAGTTTATGTATGTATCCATATAAATGCATGACTATTTCCGGAATGTACCCAATGGGACCTTTCATTTGACACTAAACACGATTTATTTATGTAATTTATTGATACTTGGACATTTAGACTATTACCCACTAGATATTTAGACAGTTAAGGTACTCAGGATGTCATGGCGATTCTAACAATGCCACACACTTCTAATTCGGTTCAAGCGTTTAGAAGTTGTGGTGGAATAAAGAAACGGAAAACACATATATAAACGCTGAATACATTACATTACACTCCTTTTTTGTTAGGCAGTCGTGTCAAAAAATGCAGAAAACTGTCATTTCCCCCAAATTTTGCTTAAATAGTTCCTTATGAAGTTGCTGTCCTTTAAAGTTAATTATGGACCAAAGATTTTACTATTTCGACTCAAGGGAAAGTATTGTGAACGCGCTAAAAATAACTTCGAAATGAAGACGGAATTACCCATTTTGATCCCCCTGAGACATTAGGACCATTTCCACACTGAAGTCTGTCTGTGAGTCTTTGTGTGTGTGTGTGTGTGTGTGTGTGTGTGTGTGTGAGTGTGTGTGTGTGTGTGTGTGTGTGTATATGTGTGTGTGTATGTATGGCTTTTTATGTGTATGTGTGTGTGTGTATGTATGGTATGTAGCACTTTTTCGTTGCTAACTTTATGTGGACGAGGGTAGCACCACATCTCAAAAGATTCTAGCCGCCGTCTGGTAAGGGTCTTAAAAGTTCCTTAAAAACCTTTGCTTCAGGATTGGATGCACCCATTTTTATTTTATTAGATGTTTTTCTTTGTTTTCGTCTCCTTCGGCTACGTAACGACCAATATTGGCGGCTTGCTCGCGGAGCGCACAGTAATATTATTTTCTAATTCGAACGCATCCTAAAATCCATACCAAATATCTTATTATTACCATATTACGAGTTTCCTGTCGCTTCAAATGAGTAAACGCAATCAAGTGGATGCTATTTATACTGACTTCAGCAAAGCTTTTGACAAGGTGGACCATACTAATCTTATCTCAAAATTAAGTGCAGTTGGAATTCACGGTGATTTACTACGTTGGTTTGCATCGTACATACAAAATCGTTGCCAGCGTGTGGTTATTGGAGGATTTAAGTCCGACTGGACAAGTATATCCTCGGGTGTGCCACAGGGTAGCCTTTTAGGGCCCCTTCTATTTACATTTTATATCAATGACATAAATACCTGTTTTAAATTTTGTAAGTTTTTACTTTTTGCTGACGATATGAAAATGTACGCACCTGTTAATTCCCTTGACGACTGTCAATTGGTCCAGGATGATCTAGATAGACTATCTCTTTATTGCGCCTCGAATCGTTTATTCCTGAATGCTGCGAAATGTGCTACCGTTAGTTTTACGCGGAAAAACAATATTCTATCATTTATTTATACTGTCAATGGTTTCTCGATAACCAAGAAAAATGCAATCCGGGATCTAGGTGTTCTTTTAGATAGTAAGTTATTATATAACTCCCACATAGATAACATCACGAAAAAAGCATATAGTATGTTAGGATTCGTACTTCGAACTTCAAAACATTTCGCAGTAAAAAAATCTCTATTACTCTTGTACTACGCTTTCGTCCGCAGTCACCTCGAATATGCTTCTCAAATATGGTCTCCTTGTTATAATGTTCACATAAAGAGAATTGAACGTATTCAAAATGTGTTCCTGAAACATTTGAATTATCGCTCCTTCTTGTCCTTTCCCAATCACAACGAAGCAGCTGCTTTTCATGGGCTTCAATCCTTACAATCAAGAAGAAAATGCGCAGACGTGGTGTTTTTCCATAAAATATTGGCAGGTTATATTGATTGTTCTGATCTTCTTGGAATGATATCTTTCCGTGTACCATCGCGACTCACTCGCCAAACGGAGTTATTCCACCTTCCGCAGGTTAGTACTAATTATGCACAAAACTGTTTCATGTATAGGGTATGTAAAATTTGTAATACGCAGCTCGGCGATATTGACGTATTCAATACGTCATCATTCGCTCTTAAGAAAGCAATTATTAATGATGGTATTGATTTATCATTGTAATCGCAATATATAATATATTATAAATAATATTTATTCAAGAATATCTTTAAATAATATGTATGTCTATATTATGGAACGTGTATTTACATAAAATTTTATTTACTTATTATGACTCCTTTCTTCCCAGTTCCCACCTGTCCCTATGAGTGTTAGTTAATTCTTCAAAAAAAATATATTGTTGTGTTTAAATTATGAATGTTTAAGTGGAAACATGTAATTAGCTTTATTTTTTTTTAACTTAATAATTCTGTAACAAATTTATTGTAACAGCTGTGTTTCCTTAAAAATAATAAAATAAAATAAAAATAAAAATAAAAAAAATAGATACATAGACGGCTGCTAGAATCAACATCAACATCATATTTTTTTTTTTTCGAGAAATCATCAAAAATTTTATTGGGGTTTATGAGCTAATATATAAATATTTTTATATGCAAATAGACAAAACGAAATATTACCTTTGATAGAGAATCTAATAAGGATTCACGGTAGTATTTACAATTTCTAAATAGGGTTCCGTATTTTTCCGTAAGACAAATACAAGTTAGATATGCCGAGTTTTTATCACTTTTTCGACTTATTATGTTCATAATTATCTAATTGTTTTACACAATGAGATTTCAATATTATGTATATTAAATTTCAGTTATTCTTTTTATGATTGCTATAGTGGTTCCATAGTTATAGTACTTTTTGTCGAGCGCGGCGATATTGCAAGAAATTTCAATAAATTGCCGCTGTCTGCCATGAAATTATGCCGCCACTCGAAGGGTTAAATATGACGTCACAACAAAAGCTTCGTCGATGTCCATCGCGCATAGTCGCCTCCTGGAGAGTACCGATTTGCTACAAATCGGATCCGACGTCCGACTAGTGTGAACAGATGCGGCGACATCCGATTAAAAAACGGATCCGACAACCGACAAGTGGGAACGGGCTGCAATGGTACAGAGGATGACTGGCAGACCGCCTAAGTTAGCCTTCCACAGCGCATACAGCTGTTGTAAATAGCCGGCCGTTATACGTCTTTCGCCGAATGTTGCTGAAGGCTGAAAACGAAAATGAAATTCGGTCGGGCTCTACGCGCGACCTTCGTGTGTGTGTAAAATGAAAATCGGAAAAAACGAAGTGTGTCGGCCGCATGCCGTCTTGCCGTCGTCTATTGCTGGATCGCGACCTACGGCACCGGCTTCGATTCCCGTTGACACATTATACGGCTGCCAGACACGCCACACAAACGCAACTGTCAGGTGTGAATGGGGCTTGGCGTCATTCAATTCAACTACATGTGTTCTTCCATATTTATTGTAGTCGCATACCTTTTTATACCCGACTGCCTAACAAAAAAGATTGTAATGTGTTCAGGGTTCATCTATGATGTTTACCGTTCCTGTATTGCACCATAACTTCTAAACGCTTGAACGGATTTAGAAGTATGTGGTATTGTTAGAATCGTAATGTCATCCCGAGTGCCATAGGGTACCTTAACTGTCTAAATATCAATTGGAAGTATCAGAAGGAAATATCAGTTGGTTAAATGTCCAATTTTCCAATAATTTTCAATTACTTAACATAAATATATTCATAGTCTCAGAAGTTTTTAAATTAAACATAATTTAAAATATAGAAAACAGTTAGATACACGTATATTTTTTTGTTCGCCCAAAAAAATCCTGGCCCGGGATATAGGTCGCCAAAATGGCATTCCAGAACCATTTCTCATTTGTGAATTTCGACAAAAAAAAATATGCTATATCTCTGGAATGGGGCAAGATATTTCGTTGCGGTTTTTTAATTTTAAAGCTAATACTTGTTAGTCGAGTACATATTTAAAATCATGTTCTCGACTTCGAAATATGTGCCTGACTTTTCTTGCTGCAGCTTTCTAAAATAATGTTTTTAATCAAAAAATATGTTTTTTTTAAAACGCCAATTTCTATTTTTTTTAATTGTTGATCTGTACTATTGAGGACTGTGTTTCTTAAAAAGGAGTACTTCCACTTTTGAGTTTAACATTTTTCAGGAAGAATCTAAAATTTTACCATTTTTGATGGTCTATCTCTGGCTTGGTGCAAGATAATTCGTTGCGGTTTTTTTAGTTCTAAATTAATACATTTGTTTTTTAAATGATACACTCCATTTTGTTATATGTGCGCAACCTTTCCTGCTGCAAATTTAAAAAAAAAATTTTTTTTCAACTATCCAGATAAATTAATCCAAAATCATCCCATAAAATTATGTGATTGATTATCTTATAATGAAATTATCTGATGAAATTATCTAATGATTAAATTAAATGATGTGGTGACATTATTAAATGTAATGATCTGCTAAATTAAATTAAATTAAATGTTTAAATTAATGATCCGATGAAATTATAGTTAAATGAGTAAATTAAATTAAATGATCTCATAACATTATCTGATGAAATTATGTAATGAAAATACGTGATGAAATTATCTGATGATTAAATTAAATTATCTGTTTAAATTAATAAATTAAATGATCTGTTTAATTGAACTAAATTTAATGATTAAATGAAGTGATCTGATGAAATTATAATTAAATTAGATGATCTGATGAAACTATCTGATGAAATTATCTCATGAAATTATATGATAATGAAATTATCTGAAGATTATCAGATGGTTCTATATTGTTCCAAAAAACCTTTTATAAATTGGAAGTATCTATGTAAAAGAATCTAATTAGGAAATGTTTGATAATACATGTTAAACTCAAAAGTGGGCATTCTCCTTTTCATGAAATGAGTACTCAATGGTTTTGATCAATAGTAAAAAAATAAGAAGGTTGGAAATTGGGATCTCTGTTTTTTTTTTACTTCTTTTTTAGATATTTGGAGCAAGAAATGTTGCGCACATATTTCAAAATGGAGTATATCATTTATAAAAACAAATATATTGTTTCAAAATTTAAAAACCCGCAACGAAATATCGTGCATAAATCCAGAGATAGAGCTAATCTAATATAGAGATAATGGGCCCGATTGCGTTTCTTTGTGAACTAAAACTAAAATTAGTCCAAGCGAACGAGACAGAGCAATAGGTTAGAGCGGAATATGAAACGAACGATCGTCGATAAATACTAACTGGCGAACTTATACTCGTCCGAATAAATTCGAGCATATTTCGTGCGGTGTAAGATTTGACCTTGGCGGGCAGTTTTAATGCGAAAAAGTGACAACCGGGCATCTCACACTGCTCTAGATAGCGTATTGCCCTGTCCCGTTCACACGGACTTATTTCCGATTTTAGTTCACGAAGAAACGCAATCGAGCCCATTCTGTGCCCACAAAGAGTTGCATATATGTATTATATTTTTTTCTTCCTCTTTTTTTTAATTTGTCATATTCTTTATAATAGGTCAAGTTAGCATCTACTCGCAAATAATGTTCAGAGAAGATATTATACAAATAATATAAGAAGGCATGTTCGAATAAAGCACACGAAAGAGTAGGGAGAGTGTGAGAAAATTTGGTCATCGTCTAAGGGGACGTTTAAGTATTACGTAACGCAATTTAGGGGAAAGGGGGGGAGGTTTTGTAAAACGTCACGATGCATTATAGGGGCGGGAGGTGGGTTCGAACAACGCGTTACGTAAAATTGTTTTTTTATTTTTTTATTTTAGGAGTTTATTAGTAAAAAAACTACAATAGGAGAATGGATGAGAAGAACAATGGCGGATGAAGACAAAAATGTATGTAAGGACAGGGCCTAGTCAGGAAGACGGCATAATTTAAATTAAGATTAGTAGTAAAAGTTTATTAGGACAAATTTGAGTCCATTTTAACATATTATAAACTTAAGCAAAAATGTTTATTACCTTATGTGTGATTGTTTATTAAATAACAATATTAATAAATAAAATAAACAATATACGCGTGTATTGCGAGTTAGCAATCTCTTGTTTTATTTATTATTGCCGAGAAAACGATTAAAACAATAACAAAGGTATTTTAGCGACTTTCCGGTACTTTACGCAACATAATTGTGACTTTAGGTAAAAATGTTCACTTTGGTGTTACGTAACGTTTAGAGAGGGGGGGCTTAGTACTAAGCCCGTCTAAACCTAGCATTACTAATAAAGTCGCTGGATTGCATTTAAAACAGTGATCGTAATTTTTCGCGGAAAGGGGCCAATGTCGCGAGAAAAATGTAAAAAAGTCAAAATTAGTCACTGCTTCATTTTTACTGCGGACGTGTGTGCGTGATGACGTCATAATACACCGCGGCCAATGTGTCACTGCTCTGAAATGACGCGCCAAGAATGACACGAATAGCAGCGTGTGTTTTACGAAAATCTGCTGAACGTTAAAACTGAACTGAACGTGAAATTGAACGTTATCTCTTGGAGGCCTGCTCATAACTGGCCAGCTCATCTCATCACTGACCAGAAAGTCTGAGATCAAAAGTTAACCTGCTACTCTTTATCCCTGGTCACAGCACTGACTTCTTGTCATTCTTTTTCACTGTGCATAGAGCCCGTCTTTCGAATGCGTTGCCGAAAAATGTGAGACCAAGCATAACTAGTTTTAAAAACAGACTCAGAGAACATTAGAAATCTTCCACATAAATTCTCCTTTCCTTCCCATTCTCCTCCTTTTTAACACGCTTTTATTAGGTCAACCTGTATGTAACTAACTATGTAATGGAATCTAAGGTAACTAATTTAACCATCTTCCAAGGATCGTAGCGTCATGAAAATTGGCAGCTGTGTGTAGTTCTGATGACAATACAATAATATGGTACTGTCGAACTGATCTGATGATGGAGTCTGAAGATATGAACTGGAACTTCATGATGGAACATCGTATCATAGCTGTTTTTGGACTTGTTAGAAAAGTCTCGGAATGAACTTTGACCACGATTAGGTTTCAAGGTCTGATGATGAAGCCGGAAGATAGGCACTGGCATTCCATGATGGAATATAGTATCATAGCCACGGTCGTGCCGGTCGTATCTTACATGCTACCGCCAAGGTATGATTGCGTGTCTAAAAGCGTGTTTTTAATGTTTTTTTTAAAACTATTTATTTATTAAACCTTTGCGTCCAGACCTTTGCAAAATAAACTAACACTTATAAGGCGTTAGTTTTTATTTGTGTGGCACATAGGGCCCGATTGCGTTTCTTTGTGAACTAAAACTAAAATTAGTCCAAGAGAACGAGACAGAGTAATACGTTAGAGCGGAATATGAAACGAACGATCGTCGATGTATTATACTCGTCCGAATAAATTCGAGATTATTTCGTGCGGTGTGAGATTTGACCTTGGCGGGCAGTTTTAATGCGAAAAAGTGACAACCGGTCATCTCACACTCCGCTCTAGCGTATTGCCCTGTCTCATTCACACGGACTACTTTCCGATTTTAGTTCACGAAGAAACGCAATCGAGCCCATTCTGTGCCCACAAAGAGTTGCATATATGTATTATATTTTTTTTCTTCCTCTTTTTTTTTATTTGTCATATTCTTTATAATAGGTCAAGTTAGCATCTACTCGCAAATAATGTTCATACAATACTTTAGTAGTAGTAGTAGTAGTATTATATAAAAATTAACTAATGGTGAAACATTAACTTCGTAGCTATACTGTGATACACCCGTTTTAGAGCTAGTGTTTACATGGGATTTAACATTTACATAATAGTAGTAGTAGTAGTAGATGGAGTGGGGGGCTTGTTTCCAGCCCTTGATGTCACCTAGATCTGTAAGGTCTTTTGTAACTACCCACTGTGTGATTAGGTCAGTGGTCAGCTAGTAGCCCGGTACTTCTTACCAGTCCAAGCAGGTCACTGACCTTCAAGTTGGGCAGATCGCTGGGTTCGAGAAAGGCTCGTCCCAGTAAACTGTGTCTTTTGGCGGCGAGCCCTGGACAGCGACCAACAATGTGTATGCTGTCTTCAGGTTCCTCGCCGCATATTCGGCAATCCTTGCTCTCAGTCAAACCAAGGTTGAATAGATGAGCTCTAAGGGTCGTGTGTCCGGTGAGGAGACCGATAGTGGTTCTAAGGTTCTTCTTGCTCATGTCAAGTAGGGCCTTGGTTTTCTTCTGTAGTGGTTGCTCCATCGTGGCTTTTGCCTGGCGACATCCCTGACTCTGTTTCCAGGAAGCCCGATGTTCCTGCTCCAAGCAGTCCCTGATGATTTTCTTACCTGTAGCGAAGGGGACCCCTACAGCTGGCTCTACTGGGCAATCCAGTGTGCCCAGTTTTGCCAGTCTGTCGGCCTCTTCGTTTCCGGGTATGCCTTGGTGACCCGGTATCCATATTAGGGTGATTTTGTTGGATTTTCCCAATTTGTTGAGCTCCTGCATGCAGTCCCAGACCACAGAAGATTCTGTGGTGGCTTTAGCCAGAGCGTCCAGTGCTGCTCTGCTGTCTGTTTTTTACCTCAAGTCGACTTTGTAGTTTTATGCATTCCAATATGGCAAGTACCTCGGCTTGGAAAACCGTAGCGTATTGTCCAAGGGGCTATGTATTATATTTTTTTTCTTCCTCTTTTTTTTAATTTGTCATATTCTTTATAATATTAGCATATACTCGCAAATAATGTTCATACAATACTTTAGGTTAGCTCTAAAATATTGCCTGCAGGCAATAAGCTCGCCTTTTTAACCGACTTAAAAAAAAGGAAGAGGTTATCAATTCGGTTGTGTCTTTTTTTTAAATATTTTTTTAAATGTTTGTGTTACCTCAGAACTCTTGCCATTTATGAACCGATTTGGATTTTTTATTTGTCATTTGAAAGGTCCAATTTTTATCAAAATCCTGTTCTGATGATGGGATCCATGAGCAATTGAGGGAACTCCTCAAATATTATCATATGAAGTTGAAAATGTACATGTTGGTTCAATTCCGATGACAATGCATTTTTTTTATGGTAAGCATGACCTGATTCTACACCCTGGGTTGGCTCCCGACGAGGGGACTCCTTAACCGTAATTTCGTATCTCATTCAGTTATGATAGCCCGTTCTAAGTTTTCCAATGACATGGCTGCTGCCCCCAGGGTTGGCTTCCGATAAGGGCACTCCTCAACGGTCAACAGCACAGACACGAAATTTTGTTTATATATTCAATTACAATAGCCCGTTCTAAGTTTCATCAAGACAGGATTGCGGCACTCAAGGTTGGCTTTCAACGAGGGAACTCCTCAGCGGCCAATAGCACATACATAGAATTTTGTATACGCATTTAATTAATCAATAGTCTTAAATTCTTCCACTTGTCTGTATGTTATGTAATAATCTTTATTTTTACAATGCGCGCATGTACCACTATGTTTAGGTTAGCTGTAAGACATTGCCATGTGGCAATAAGCTCGCCTTTTTTGTATACTTATTAAGTGCAAATAAAGAGTTTATTATTATTATTATTATTATTAATTATGATAGCCTGTTCTAAGTATCACCATGACATGGCTGCTGCACTTATAAAAAAATTTAGAATCAGCTTTTTTTTGATAAAATTTTGTCTTATTATTATTATTACCTTATGAGTAAAGCGTTTTATCATTATTATTCTTATTAAAAAATATTCTTTCGAAAAAATCAACAGCTTACTTTAGTTCTACTATCCCGGCTTTGCCCCCACCCCTCCTCCCTCCCATCACCCCCGGAGACGATTCATTTCCAGACTGAAGTCTGTGAGTCTGTGGGTGTGTCTGTGTATGGGTTAGTGGCTGTGTGTGCGTGTGTATTCCTCCACGATAGCGCCCAAATGCTTCATACGATTGAGCTGAAATTTGGCATGTAGGCATCATTTGGTCATGGCAAGAGTTGAAAAGGTTGAAACCGGTCCACCAGATGGGCTTGTTGGACGGAAATCACGTTTTGAAATTTAGGTTGGAACGTCTTAAGAGATTTCGGCTGCAACGTTGCCGAAACGTCGGGTGGTACAACATTCACGCGGTAAATTCGTTTTTTATCTTATTTATAATGTCAAACAAACGCGATAGTCTCCGATTTCTTATCTTACGAGATATTAAATATAAAAACAAGAATAAAAAATATAAAAGAGATATTAAATATAAAAAGAAGAGATATAAAGAAAAAACTCATGATTCTGAGAAAAATGTTTCAAAAGTATTAGCACTGTTAGTTTTATACTCATATTAAGGGCTGTGATCAAGAGCAGTCTATTCAGTGTTGCGTAATAAAAATTATTATGCGAATTACTCGTTATGAGAGGCTCCACTGTATTTTCGCTTTCTTGCCGATTCATTCACCTCACTATTGTTGTATGTCCCATTCCTCGGCCGCACTCGCTATCGATTTTTTTAGAGAGTTTATTATTTTTATTATTATTATTATAAATAATCTAATAGAAACACTTTCTTTTATTACTCACCAAGTAGTATAACATTTGATAAGTTTAATTAACTAGTAATGTTTGTGAAATATATATTTTTTGCATTATCTGCTACTTGTGCGACCTACTATCTGACTATGAACCTATCGATAACCTTAAAAAGCAATTTCTCCAGTTAAAAATATCAATATGTTATCTCTATTAATTTTAGGGTTCCGTGCTAAAGCATACAAGCGTACAATTAAGGATACTTTGCTCTCTCCAAATTAAAATAAAAAACCATCAACGAAAGCTAGAGGAACACAGTTTTGATACTTCATATTATTGTCAAGATTCAATCTGCTTTTCCAAGCATATTGAACAATCGAAACTGAAAGAATATCGTAAAAACAACAGGAAAATCCTATAGCTTTCCTAGAATTCTAGAAAGTACCCTTTACTCTTACATTTAATATACTAAGGGCCTTAGTAGACCCTTATTACAATGCTTTAATTGTTTTACTGATATCATTAGAAATGTGCCGAGGACTCTTGTTGTAGAAATATATAATAATAATAGTAACAAGTAAATATATTAAAAATAATAAAAAACACGACTGCATTACAGAAAGTGAACTATCGAATATATAATTATTTTTATTATGGTTTTTTATGAAATATTTGTGGTTTACGTATTTATCCATATAGATGGATGTATATTTCTGGAATGTACTCAATCAGACCTTCCATTTGACACTAAACACTATATTTATGGTAATTTATTGACATTTAGACGACTACCTACTTACTTAATATTTGGACAGTTAATGTGTAATATGACACTGAAGATGACAGAATGATTCTAACAATACTACACACTTCTAAATCGGTTCAAGCGTTTAGAAGTTAAGGATAAAGAAACAGAAAACATAAATAAAAGGAAACTGAACATATTATACTCCGTTTTTGCTGGGCAGTCATGTAAAAATATCAATATATTATCTCTATTAATTTTTAATAATATATTATCTCTAGGAAGCCTAGGCGTTACCCTTCTGACCACCTGTATGTTGAGGCACAATTGCTTGATTTGAGGCAGTTGTATTGCCTCAAAGCAATAATTCATCTTAAAAACAACAATGAAGATGAATATTGTGTTTCTCCGGAAAACAGGGAGAGATCAGGTTCAGATAAGGGAAACTTTGAAGTGCCGAAACGTCTAACGTCTTTTGGACAACGTCATTACAGCTTTCTTGCTCCAAGAATGGTTAATATCATGAGTAAAGAGAACATATTGGAAATTAGCAGCAAACAACAAAAATATCACCTTACATCATGGTTAATAAACCTTGGTAGGAGAGAGACGGAGAAAACATTCATCACAATTTTAAAATAAATAAATATATTTATTTTCTATTTATTTTATATACGTATTTTTATTACTTCTTATATATTATTAGTTATTATTATAAATGATTATTTATTATTGCTATTATATATTTTTATTATTATTATTTAGTATTACTTGTCTATAGTTCTAATATTATTTTGGTGTAGTGAGAATTTCATTTTAACTTGATTTGATTCAAATTTTTTATTTTTAGTTTGGAATTTAACTTGATTTGATTATTTTTTTAATTTTTAGTATGTATTTTTTAATCATTTGTATTGGTGTTCTCCTTAGAACAGGCTCTGCCTAGTTAGGAGCAACATGCAGCATGAGCAACAAGGAGCAGTATGTTAAGTGCTAACGGTGTAATTTTTTTTGTGGACCAATAAATAAATAAATAAAAATATTAATATTTATTATTACTAATTATTATTTATTATTACAACTTATTATTTATACTTATTTAAGTTGTACAATTATTATGGTGTAGTGTGAATTTCATTTTCAACTTTAGTTTTATTTCAATTTTAGATTTATTTTCAACTTTAGATTTAATTCAGAAAATTTGATTTATATATTTATAGTTATATATATTTTGATTTGATTTATATATGCAGTTATATATTGTATAATCATTTGTTATATATTTTATAGTTCACACAGTTATATATTTTATAATCATTTCTCCTAGAACAGGCTCTGCCTAGTGAAGAGCAACAAAATCTGTGTTCAATGGTGTAGTTTTTTTGTGAACTTATAATAAATACATTTTTATTTAATTCTGTCACCCAACTAAGACAAGCCCGTTCTAGCGTAGATAGGGGTACATCCTGGGTTTGGGAATTAACATTAATTTTAAATTATTGCCAATGATTTGTAACAGTATTTTACGAGTCTGTTTTTTTTTACTTTAGACAAAACCCGTTTGGAAAAGTTACCCCTTGATTGTAAAAATATGCACAAACAAAACTTTATATAAACTTTACCATATTTTGAAACCGCTGGTAAAATTATCCAAACTTTGAAATAGTGAAAGCTTTTTTGTAATTTCTGTGTGTCATTATGGAATTGTGAAGCAGTTGGAATTGTGCCAGGAAACGCAGGGCAATAATAAATTTATCTCAGGAAATGGCACACACGTGCCGAGAGCTGGCACGACCTACTTACTAATATGAAACTCCCCGCATTAGATGTTTGGGCGAGATTTCACCAATTATTCTTGACATCTATAATAGAAACTACAATTATAATAAGTTATCAGTAAAATTGCATTTTTAAAAACAAACTTTTTATTAACCCTTCGGCTACGTAATGACCAAATTTGGTTGCACATCAGAATACCGTGACCAATATTGGCGGCTTGCTCCCGGAGCGCACAGTAATATTATTTTTAAATCGAACGCACCCTAAAATCCATACCAAATATCTCATTATTACCATAGATACATAGACGGCCGCTGGAATAATTTAGTGCGTCATTTTGTGGATATTTCTGGTAAAATTCCATCGTCAAACATCATCTTTTTTGTTTTTTCAAGAAATCATCAAAATTGTTATTGGGTTTTATGAGCTAAGATTAGGCAAACTAACCACTGTGCTACCAAGCTGTGTATATTGATAATAATTAGAGTTACGGAATTTTCGTTTTTACGAAATAGATATAAATTTATGCGAAATTTCTTGAAATTTTTCAAAAATACGTACCTGAAGAAAAGTTTCACTAAAATTTCTCTGCAGATGAGATTAAATACAACAAATGAAGCCTACTTCCATATTGGTCAGTGATTTTGCCTATCTGTGACTGCAAGTCACCAACATAGAACAAAATATATTACTCAAAAATTTCTCTAAAGATCCTTTTTTCAGAGAACTTTCTCAAAATAAGCTGATTGATGGGTATACTCACGTTCACCGCCTAATGCTTCAATCAATAAATAGGAATGAAGATGCCAATGTTAAGAGCATATTCTGGGGTATTAAATGCTGCCTTTCAACCTTTGCTGAAGCAGTGTTACAGAATTAGTTACTTCTATGCTGTTAGTTGAACAGCGTAGAAGCAGAACACTTCATTATTAAATATAATGTCGTCGTTACGGACAGAACGATTTTAAATGGTCAAATATTGGAAGTGCAACAATGTTAGCTTTTATTAATATTAAATATAAATTTTAGGTGTGTTAAAAAGTTGCTTTATATGCGAATTTTAGCGAATTTTCGATATTTTCTATTTTCTTTTTGCAAAATTTCTGTTTTTTTTTGCAAAATTTCCGTATTTCTAACAATAATATTTGATCATTTTGCTTGTTTCAGGTCGGCGGAAAATGCACCAGTGCAGATCCAGCAAGAGGTAGTCCCAGCGTCGATATGGCTCTCTCAACCGGATGTTCAGCTGCGTGTGGATAACAACCTGTATGACAACAGCCTGGATCCACAACGGCCGGTCGATGCAAACGCCCAACGCAACAAGGATAGAGGATGGATAGATCTTTCCAGAGACATAGACGTGAATTATGTCGATGATTTATGGAAGGCGGTCGGAGAGCCCGAGACCGCGGACGTTGAGCTGGTGACCGGAAATAGGGTAGTCGCAGTGCCTTCGGCCAAAGGCCAAATGAATGAACTTCAAGATTTGAACGAATCGGAGAAAGGCGATGATGTTCCTGAGAATTCAGTAAGTACCAACCAATTATCTTTCACGGGTATTTTCTCGTCGTATTGTTGCCGAGCGTATAAATAAACAGTGTCGCCTTGTTGTCTGTGAAACGTCCACGCCGCCGCCCGTCCGCTCGTGTATGCCGATGCTCCCTTCAACGTCTAATTTTCATCCCGCTAGTATCTTTTTCCGCTTGTTTTTTCCATACAGACCGGAATTTATGTTTGTTGGATTTTTTCCTGGTACTTGTATCGTCATTCCATCCATTTCATTAAATGGATAACCGCTGGAGCAGGTGCAAGAGTACACATACCTAGGACAGGTGATAAAGCTCGGCCGGGACTCGATGTTGGCAGAGATAAAGCAAAGAAAACAATTGGGATGGGCAGCTTTCGGGAAGCTGAGCTTCGTGCTAAAGTCCAGAATTCCCGAATCGCTCAAGACGAAGGTGTTCAATCAGTGCGTTTTACCGGCTATGACGTATGCTTGTGAGACATGGACACTGACTGCTGGGATGATCCACGAGCTTAAGGTGGTGCAGCGTAACATGGAGCTAGTCATGCTCGGCATATCGTTGCGCGATCGAATCCGAAACGAGCTCATCAGACAGTGCACAAAGGTGGTCGACGTGGGTCAAAGAGTGGCCAAGCTGAAATGGGCTCGGGCCGCCCACGTGGCCCGACGACACGACGAACGGTAGAGCAAGCGCGTTTTGGAGTGCAAACCCCGGCTAGGCAGAAGAAGTGTGGGCAGACCACCGGCCCGATGGTCTGATGACATTAAGGAGACAGCTGGACCAGTTTGGATGAGGGAAACGGACAACCGATCCGGATGGAGAGTGATTGGAGAGGCGTATGCCCAACGGTGGGCGAATGCACGCTGATGAAGAAGAAGAAGAAGACTTGTATCGCTGTCCCTTTCAATCGGTATAGTTGCGTGTCGCTCGCAGGCCTCTCTTGCCGGTGGCTATAATTATCGCCTTGATGATGTGCTATCGGCCAGTCGCTTCTTAGTCTTCGTTGGAGCGTAGGTACATGCCGCCCGTCCTCTCGTTTACGGTAGATTAATGAAGATTTATTTATCACCATGTTGGCAAAAATCTATAAATATTTTTTACGATTCGTATACTTCAAAAAATTTCACAAACAACAAACAGTTGTTCTTAGCCAAACTGGGGCTGACTTCTCCATTCTCTTCAAGTCCAAACACAACTTTAGGTTAGCGCTAAAATTGCCCTCTGATCTATGCCAACTCCTGAATAACTAAAACTTTGACTAAGTCCAATTCTCTTTAAAAAGATCCAGCTATATCGAAGGTCGTAGTGATTGATAATGATTGATTGATGATGATTGATAATGATGATTGATTGATGATGATTGATTGATGATGATTGATAATGATGATTGATTGATGACGATTGATTGATGATGATTGATTGATGATGATTGATTTATGATGATTGATTGACGATTGATTGATTATTGATTGATTGATGATTGAATGTTGATTGATTGATTACGATTGATTGATGGTGACTGATTGATGATGATTTATTGATGATTTATGGTATTTAAGAGTTCATCAATATAATTCGTAATATTTTAGTAGGAGTATCTTGTCTTTTGGGATATCACATGACCATCAGATATCCCAAAAGACAATGACTACAAATTGAATAAATACAATGATCTCTCAAATGCCGTCACCCGGAACAGCTTCACTGTTCTCACCTTCACGCGATCACAGTATACCAGACAGTAGCGTCTCTTAGTACAAAATTGAAAACGAAGGGAGCTACCTCACGCATCTAAGAGCTGGCATATGGCTGCCACATGTCTACGACTCCGCCAACGCAGAGGCTCAAACATTTTGAGAAATTCGCCAACCTTTACACGTGCGTAACGCTAAAGAAAGGCGTTTGTCGTTACGTACCCCTCGGCTCACTTCCCCCGCATCCTATCCCCGCATTCCCCTATCGCTCGAGGGTGCGTTTACTGTTCTCTTGGTATACTGTGACGTGGGCCAATCCTATGAAGATGTACCTATTTAGCAGATTCTTAGTATTGTGATATATTTTTATGGTCCAGGTTGTCGCTGAACGGTTTCGTCGCAAGCGCAGCGCCTCTAGCAGTCAAAAACGGGCCACGAACAGCGGCAAGTCCTTCCAGGACGATGTGGATGACGTCATCCCTCCGAGGACCTCAGAGCTGTATTTCGGGGCTCTAAAGATAGAAGGAATTCGCGTGGAAGAGTCGGATCGGGATCCCGTCACCAGGTCGGATGGTAAGTTTCACTCTATACCGAGTTGTAAAAACAACCAAAAGAGGCGAAAGAGAAGGAAGTTGGTGCTCTTGTCCTGCCATCAAAATATTTGTTTCACCTCTTTGAAGATCTTGGTCTCTCCAGGAAAATAATTAACTGCTTTGTAGAAAAAATATCTAAAACTGCAATTTCCGCATTTTAAATTCTATGGCTTCGAAGAAGGAGGGAATGGGTGGTAAGGTGAACGCTCACATATGGCAAGGCAGTAGGGCGGTATCGAATACTACGGTTGAACCCGTCACCCCAGGTTGATATAACGATATGTGAACATTCTTTGTGATTAAGTAACAAAGATTAAGGACGTCTAGGGGGATGCTGCTATGAGTCGCTCAACAGTGTGACATGCGAAAGGTGTGCGTCAAGTTTGTGCCGAGAGTCTTGAGTGATGAACACAAAGGGAATCGGGTGCAAATTTCCCAGGAAATTCAGAACTGTGTGCAAGAAAACCCAAATTTCCTTGACAATGTGATTACCGGTGATGAAACGTTGTGTTTCGAGTACCACTCGGAGACTAAACGCCGTAGGAGACGTCCAAGGGGCCGTGACGGCATCTTTGAAGGGGTCCCGGAAAGCGAGTTTCAGAAGGCGTACGCGCAGTGAGAATCGCGTTATACGCGTTGTGTCGAAGCACAAGGGTGCTATTTCAAGGACTACTATGGATTTGTACCGATTAGTTCAGTAAAAAAAAAAAAAACCAGTTCTATTACTTTTTGATCCTACCCTGTATTTTCACGCGAATTCCAAATAGCTGCATTCATTTTCATGCGAGTTTTAACAATTGAGTTGAGGTATATAACAATGGTTCAAACCCCGCTCACTTGTGTTATATTTAAGCAAGCCACTTATATAAGCAAAGTTCAAAGTTCAAAGTTCGGATAGAACTTGTGGAGCTCCCGTATCATATGGTTTGATAAGATGTGAATATATTGGTCCGAATTCATCATGATGACTGATTCAATATATTGACATCTTATTAACATCTTATTAACCCAGTTGTTACCGAAACTTTTTTTTATCTCATTTCACAGTAGTTTTTTAGTATTATTACCTTGATGCATAAAGTAAACATGGAAAAATACCAAAAAAACTGACTATTCAGGAAAGCTCGGAAAATGCGGATCAGTAGTAATAGGCAGGTAGGTTAACGCTCATATAACTACTACTTTATCGATTGTAACCTATTATAAATTAAAGAAACACAGTTATTCCTATGAAAAAGGCTTTATTATCTATCTATCTATATAATCTATATCTATCTAGGTCATAAATGTATAAAAAACGTGCATAAAATAAATTTCAATCACAAGATTATTTGTAAACACTTACTGTTTTGAAGACATAGTGAAAGTTAATTACGCTAATACGAATTAAAATAGAAAAGCAGTTCGAAATTATGATAATAAGATAATTATCTATGCACCGAAACACTGTCAAACGATCACTGCGGCGATTGGTAAACAATAAGCACAAGTTATTTGCTCGTTAATATTTTTAAATTAAGGGTATTTCCCATACTTTTTTTGATCTTTATAAAGATCGGTAGTTGTAAATGGGTTAAACCATATGGAGGAGTATGTCTATGTATAGTTATATCGTTTTAGGAGTATGTCTACCGCCGGAAAATTGTCCAAAAACTGACTGGGATTTGCCAAAAGGGAAACTATCACAATTGTGTAATGTCGGAACAAGAGACTGTATGCTGTATTCAACACAGCCCCATGAGCAACAACTTGAGATCATCAAAAAACCAGGATAAATCCAATAATGCATCTTCTACATCACCGCCTACTACAACAACTACCAATAAGTCACCGGTCATCTCTACAATAGCTCCAGAAAAACCTCAAACATCACCACAAGCCATAATTACCAATTTCATAAATGACAGTGTGGAAAAACGATCTAAATCCGAAAAAAATAGCTCTGCAATATTGAGTACAAATTTAACAATGACAGCCATTGGTGTGTTGGCGATTAATTAATTTATTTTATTTTATCTGCATCCAAACTTTTCTCTGGTCGTAACGGTCTCCGTTCCATCGGTTCAGAAGAGGGAGGAAGAAAGAGTGCACCCGTGGTCACGCGCCCACCTGTGCACTATAATATAGCCTGCGCACTTGACTGCTTCCGAATAATGGACTCTGAGAAGACTAAAGAAGTCACTAGAATCTACAAAGGATATATTAACCATATGATACGGGAGCTCCACAAGGACAACGAGATAGGAAGCTGTCAAAACCTCGTAAATTCTATGCCTACAAGAGTGAAAGGTGTTATCAACGCAAAAGGAAGACACATTCTATATTAAGACTTACAATCTATAACTACTGTGTTTAAATGTTTATGTCCAATAAAGCACGTTTCGAAGAAAAATACTTTGTTCCAATTAATTCGCACGGTAATTCGCACTGTCTGATCTGAAAGTATCAGCTTTTACAAAGCACTTGAACTTTTTTGTCGCTAGCTCTTGGACTATGAAATAATCCTTGGCTGATCATTAATCAAGTATTGAACCGATACTTGACTATAAATTCAGGTGTTAGTAATTTTTTGGTGGTAACATTCAGTATTGTAGTATCGGGAAACGCGCATAGAAAAATATCTACTGATACCATTATGTTTGTTTACCTATCTGTTTTTTTTTTAATATTCATGGAAGTTTTTTGAAGCAACCCTCTATTTTCACAGTGAATTGATCAAGCAACCCTCTTTATCACAACTTCTTTAATCTTATTTCGCCTACATTTTTAATCTAATCAGCCCATTGAAAATAACCCAAAGTCTAGGCATAATCATGGTCAAGACTCATTACTGAAGATCGTGGCCACTAGACAACAGTTTGCCTACGAGGCTTCTCCACTTCGACCTGTCTTCTGCATGGCGGGTCGCAGATTGTATTGACCCTTTTCTAACTTCTTTGATGAGGTCGTTCCATCTGGCCGGTGATCTGCCTCTGCTTCTTCTTCCCTCCACTTGACCCCCGGAAAGCATTTTCTCCAGATTCTCTGAGTCTCCTGGCATCATTACCGAAGTACTGCAGGACCCTTTTCATGCATACGGTGGAGAGCCTCACTTGGATGCCGAGTTCTTTCAGGATAGATTTGTTGGTACGGCGCGCTGTCCATGGGATTCCTAGCATTTTACGCCAACACCACATCTCCAGTGCTTTGATTTTGGTATCCGGGCCTTCAGGGTCCATGTCTCCGATGCATAGAGAAAGATCGAGAAAACCAGAGCTCGAACCAGCCTGAACTTAGTCCGCTTACTTATACCCCGATTCTTCCACAGCCTTTCTAGCTTGCTCATGGCCGATCTTGCCATCTGGCTTCTGCGTGTGTCCTCCTTTTCGCAGTTTCCCAGCCCAGATAGACTAAGTCTTCCACAGCTTGAAGGTCACTCAGCTGGTTGGTGCGTTGCATGGTTCCAGCCCGGCCCACTCGCGCTTACTTGCTCGTACTAATGAATCAGTACGAGTGTTGCGACGCCGTCAGTAGCGACGTCGCCGGCCGTAAAATAGATGATTTACGGCCGCTATGAGGGTGCCCGAGGAAGCATAAGAAATTTGCAGAAAACTCATTTTTACGAGAAAAATGGCAAAATCGCCTCGGGTTACCTTTATAGACATCGCAGGCGCCGCTTGGAGCGGATCGAGCGAGCGAGACGGCCTACGGCCGCCCGCTCCCACACGGATCGAGCGAGCGAGACGGCCTACGGCCGCCCGCTCCCACACAGAGACCGAGCGAGCGAGACTCCCTACGACCGCCTGCTCTAACATAGCTAGGAGACAAACTTTGGTGCCGAAAACGGACAGTTTTGAACTCGTCAAACCGGAAATGAAAGCGGGAAATACTGCCCGAAACAGTTGTATAAGAGTCGAGGTATATGCATAAAGCACCCCTCTTACGACCTGCCGTGAAAATTCACGTGTTCACAGCAAGGAACCGTGAAACACGAGAGAAAACACGTGGTATTTTCTACTCCCAAAAAAAGTGAAAAACTGTTAAATGGGAGTAGAAAACAAAGCACCATCACCACCGACCACCGGCAAGTAAACAGAAACACAGGAATCATCGATTCAAGTTTACGTGGCCGGAAAATTGCCCTCAGCCGATTTCGAAGATACTAGCAGACACGAAAACAACGGGAACGCATACGTGAGGTACCGGGCCAGACTCTGATGATGTTTGGAACCCGAAGAATCCACTCCGAAGAAAAGGATGGGTTTTTAGCCATTCTCTGATTGGTTGGTTGCCGACCAATCAGGAATGCGCTCTAACGAGCCAGTAGCCGCCAACCAAAAACTGTTGGTCGGCCCTGAAGTCTGGACAAATACGTAGCGTACCGTAACGGCTTTTAGAGGAGAGGAGATAGCTTTTCTCCTAGGAGAGTGCGAGAGGTCAATAGAAAAGGGAAGATCCCCACCTTTCACGGAAAGCTGTCCGCGGCGTGTCCATTGGTGGACACGAAAGCAGGTGCACGGCAGGTGCACGGCGAGAACCGCGGAAGTGAGTACAAATATGGGCCCCTGGGCCATACCAAATCACTCGCTCTCTCAGTTCCACAGGAAACAGTCAACCGACTAGGAAGGAAGGAAGGAACCCCCAACGACTACTAGGACCGCGACCTGGAACCGCTCCACTGCCCTTGCAGTCTGGAAGCCAGTCGCGAGCGGCTCTACTGCACCGTGCAGTATTGAGCCCGTCCAAGTAAAGGACACTACGGTCGACGAGACACTCTCTCCTATTCGGGGAGTTGAGTGCCGGTCCGAGTCGGGAATTACGGTCCGACTCGTGATTTACGGTCGACGGGACGCTCGCTCCAGTCGTGGAGTTCGAGCGCCGGTCCAAGTTGGGACCTTCGGAGAGCCGGGTCCACGCGGCGCACACGCGGTCAGACGGCGCACACAGGCGCAGTCAGACACACGCGGGCGCAGACGGGCGCACATAGGCGCAGTCTGGTGCGCATCGGCGCACACGCGGTCAGACGGCGCACACAGGCGCAGTCGGACACAGGCGGACGCAGCACAGGCGGACGCAGCACAGGCGGACGCAGCACAGGCGGACGCAGCACAGGCGGACGCAGCACAGGCGGACGCAGCACAGGCGGACGCAGCACAGGCGGACGCAGCACAGACAAGCGCACCCAGGCGCAGTCAGGCACACGCAGACGCACACAGGCGCACACAGGCGCACTCAGGCGCACTCAGGAGCACGCAGGCGCACAGAGACGCCGCTCGACAACCGACCACGAAAGATCTTGTTCGACCCGCTGCCCGGGAAGAACAGGATAGCGACACTTAGAAAATAAGATTAATTTTTATATACTGATTTTTACTTTACAATAAAGATTTCAATAACGTTGTTATGTACCTAGGTTAATTATATACTTATGTCTGATTTGTAAAACTGTATACTTGTTAAGTACACTGTTGTAAAATAGTATTTTGTTATGTACCTTGTAAGATTCATGTATGTAAATTGAAATGTATGTACCTTGTATCTAAGCGACGATATTCTTAGACTCTAAAATTATCAAAAAATAATAGGCCGTGTTGGCACTAGTGAGTCGAAGGCGTGTTTTATTGGTGCAGGGGACGGGGAGTAAAACGGTGGTAATAGACAGACTGAGGCGTATCGAGGCTTGCAGCAGGTGTCGTGGCCGCCCGTTACGGGGCAAGCGGCGACCAAGCGGTGGACCTCTTTTTACAGTCCTGGGTTCACACAGCGCTGGGTCGGTCCGTGCCACAGGGCACTGCATATGTTGGGCAACGGGCGCAACATAGAAGCTGGTCCTTCGAGCCGGATAGCCATCAGTAAAATACCGTTACTCTCCCGTCGTGCACCAATAAATCACGATGAGCCTTCGTAGTGGAAAAAGTCGTCGCGACCCACAAGCAGCTGACCGCAGCGCTGCGAGGGACGGCGACACAGTGACAGAGGTCACAATCCAAGATTCACAGATGAGCGACCTAGCAGCCACGAGCGTCACGGTAACACGAGTTGGCAACTCGCCTCAGGGGGCGATGGGCCCACCGACAGCGCAGCCACTAATGCCAGCAGCTCGGGTAGCAGGCGCATACCCGGAGCGCGGCACGCCGTACGTCGTGGATAATGCAGCCGCTACAACTCAAGGGGGTGCGACAGGAAGGCCCGCCGACTGGACAGCGAGTCTATGCAGCCGTGAAAGCGGCATGACGCCGCACAGTAGGTGCAAGCGTCGCTTCGCCGAGGCAGCACAGCGAGCATTTCGCGAGAAACAGCGGATTGAGGACGAGATATCCGAGCTGCGCGATGCTTCCATCCGTAACCGAACGGAGACGCTGCAGGCGAGACTCGCCGACCTGCGCCGAGCCACGGAACTCGAGCAAGACATCATCGTCGCTGAGGAAGAAGAGGCCGAGGACGCTCCAAGCCTTGGACGTTCGATGGCACGCACTCGGATTCCCCTCGAGAAAACTCCCATACCGCAGTGGATCGACCACTCAAACCAGGCGGTAGGGGACACGGCGCAGCGGCAACGAGCGAGGGATATGGACGCCTTCGCAGGCGCTTTCCCGCAAGCACCAGGCCCGCCACAATCACCGACACCGCACGCGACCACTGCGTGCGAAGGGATTCTCTTGCGGCATACATTGCCGCGGGAATTGCCGGTGTTCGACGGTGACCCAGAACGGTGGCTGGTCTTCGCGTCACAGCTGGAGCAGCAGACCCAGCTCTTGACGCGAGCTGAAGTCATGACACGACTACAGCGGTGCCTGAAGGGAAAGGCGTATCAAACTGTGTCCGCTCTTCTCACCGATCCAGAGCAACTACTACGGATAAGAGAAACACTAGAGCGACGATTCGGGAGACCAGACCTTCTCATCGGGCGCCTTATCAACCAGGTGCGCGGCTTGCGGCCATTGACCAGCACTTCATCGACGAGCGAAGAAGTGATCGATTTCACGGTGACAGTTGGCAACCTTATAGCATCAATGAGGTCCCTGAAGCGGCCAGAGTACGCGTATAACCTAGAGATACTGCGCGAACTGGAAGCCAAGCTGTCGGGCCATCACCTGTCGGGCTGGAGTGAAGCCATTATAGAGAAACACGGAGGCAATCCGTCATTATTTGATTTCTCAGAGTATATGGACAAACTCGGGCGACAGGCCACGGCAGTGAATCGAGCCAACTGGGGAGTTAAGCCGTCCAAACCGAAGGGGTACGAGTCGATGCCTGCACCGAAGCGGGTGTATGCGACGACTGCTGATACACAGCAGTCGACGTCCGCACCACAGCCAAAGAGTGACACCAAGTACACACCGCCCGCAGCTTCCGGTCCAAAGGAAGACGGCCCGAAGTGCGAGGTGTGCTACACGCGTGGACACGCAATCACACGGTGCAAGAAGTTTCTGAAATGGACAGAAAGCCAGCGCTCAAGATGGGTGCAGACTTCTGGAGCCTGCTTCCGGTGCCTCAAGAGGGGGCACTACGCGCGGGACTGCCGCACCGCCAAGGCGACACACCCACTGCTCACCGACAGCAGAAGGGCGGCGCAGTCACCGACGCCAACGGAAGACAAGGAAGAAGACCAGAAGAGTGGCACCGGCTATAGCTACCACATCGAAGCGGCGCGAGCAACAGACGGCAAGGCTTGTGTTGCCAAACGAGAGGGGTTGCTGCGCGTCGCCTCAATACTAGTAAGGGGTCCCAAGAGCAGCATCCCGATACTCGCTCTTCTTGACGAAGGGTCAAGCGTCACGCTGATTGAGGACAGCGTGGCGAGGGAAATCGGCGTCTGCGGGAAGCAGAGCGCGATTGTTCTTAAGAGCGTAGCGGGACCACGCAAGGAAAAATCCCGACTGGTGGACCTTGAGGTGAGGGACGCCCTGAACGCAGAATGGCATCAGATGACGTCCGTCCACACCATTAAAAGGCTCAATGGACCCGAGCAGGAATCGTTGGAAAGCAAATGGGGCAAGTGGCCCCATCTGCATGGCATACAGATTCCGCAATATCGGGGCAAGGCACAAATGATTATCGGCATGGATAATTACCGCCTTATAGCGCCACGAAGTATCGTCTGGGGACCACCAGGGTTGCCCACCGCCACCCGGAGCTTGCTCGGGTGGACGATCAGCGGACAGGTCCAGAAGAAATCGGACAAAGCGGCAGTTCATCACACGCACAAGGAGTCGGGAGATCAACTAGACACCGACTATCGGCGTACGGACGAGGCAGATGTGGCCGCGCGGAGGCCACAACACAAACGTCATCAGCATACGGAGGCAACAATGGCTGCCACGAGGCGCCTCGAGAACGGCCGTTGGGAAACGGGCCTGCACTCGCGCCACGAGGGGGAGAGGCCCCCCCGGAGCCGCTTCCATGCCGTCAGTCAAGTGAAGAACGACCGATGGGCAACGAGCCCGCTCTGCTGCACGAGGGAAGAAACGGAGGAAGAAAGATGTTGCTGGTCACGCATCTCCTACCTACCGCCTCAAAGCGGCACACGCCCAAACCAGCCGAAAAACAGCAGGCCGACGGCAGGTTTGGAAACGTTGGCAGAGGAGCCAATGATAGACCAGGAACAGCGCGGTCAAGGGAAGCAAGCGCGACTTGTCCACAAAAAAGGATACCGGCTGCAAGCCGATGAAAGACCGGCGGACACCAGGGAGAATGCAGTCCCCTACGAAGGAGTCTTCGAGAGTGGTTGTCGCCGGCGGAATCCGCCACGTGGGGGAGAGGCCCTAACGCAGCGGAAGATGGAGTGGACCTCCATGACCAACGATCAAGTGATTAACGGTCAAAACAAGCAACGTCACGATCTGCAAGCTCATGGAGCACGGAGATTCGTCGATGCAGGCGAGCAAGCGATACATCGCCGCCCAGTACAAGGTGGACGCGGACAAGCACGCTCCGTTCAGCCACAAGTACAACAAGTCAGTCCTGGAGCCCGGAGAGCTCATGATGGCACAAAACAAGGACGCAATCGCGAAACGGACAGCACTCCGTCCGAGAAGAATACGACCTGGCAAAAGGTTCATTCGCCCCAGAAGTCCGCCACGACTAATGAGTCAACGGCGGCGAGAAGACCGGCAACAAGGCAGCCGGCAAAGGCCAACGTACCGGCCAAGAAGTCTGCCCCAGCGAAGGCAGCAAAGGCCGACGTACCGGCCAAGAAGTCTGCCCCAGCGAAGGCAGCGAAGGCCAACGTACCGGCCAAGAAGTCTGCCCCAGCGAAGGCAGCAAAGGCCAACGTACCGGCCAAGAAGTCTGCCCCAGCGAAGGCAGCAAAGGCCAACGCACCGGCCAAAAAGTCCACCCCAGTGAAGGTGGCAAAGGCCAACGCACCGGCCAAGAAGTCCGCTCCAGTAAAAGCGGCAAAGGCCAACGCACCGGCCATAAAGTCCGCCCCAGCTGAAAAGGCGGCAACTGCCAAGTCAGCGACGGCAAAGAAACCAGCCGCAACGAAGCCGGCCGTAGTCCACAGTGCGACAGCGGCCGAGAATCAAGCGACACGCTAAGGCAGCAAGCCCGACGTCCCGTTGCATGCTGAGGAAGCCTGGCGAGCGAAACGTGGAGCACAAGGAGTGCCCGACGCAGAGGTGCGTACGGTTTCCACAACGATATTGCCGCCAGCAAGTCAGCACGGGTGAGAGCAGACACCATGCAACGGAGTCGGAGGAGGGCCAAGGAGGTCCTGGCAAGCAAGCCGAAGCAAGAGATACCCCAGCAAGGGATGAAATCCCGGAAGCAACACAGCAGTGCGCAACCGGATCACTGAAGCAGTGAGAAGCTCCAAGAAGCATGGACAGCAGTTGTCATGCCACGCCGCAGACGTCAACGAGGGCAAGCAAGCCGACGAACTACTGGCGAAAGGAATCACTTTCTCATTGGGTCACCGCAGCCAGTGCTACCGTTATGCCCCCCAGACGAAAGGGTGGACCTACGGAAGCAGTGGCGGTACAGCCAAGCCTTGGCGAACCAGTTTTGGAAGAGATGGGTGAAGGAATACCTTCCCACTCTAGCCAAACGAACAAAATGGCACGAGCGCAACCGCGACATAGCCATCAATGACGTCGTGTTCATGGCGGAACCAAACACGACTCGCGGGACGTGGACTAGAGGTGTCGTAACCGCTGTACACCCGGGCGCAGACGGGTTGGTACGAGTGGTCGACCTCCGCACCGCAACCGGACGGATCAGCCGAAGACCCATCACCAAAGTAGCCGTGATACTAGAGGCCGAAAATGAAGACACGGGACGTGTCGAGGGGGAGGATGTTGCGACGCCGTCAGTAGCGACGTCGCCGGCCGTAAAATAGATGATTTACGGCCGCTATGAGGGTGCCCGAGGAAGCATAAGAAATTTGCAGAAAACTCATTTTTACGAGAAAAATGGCAAAATCGCCTCGGGTTACCTTTATAGACATCGCAGGCGCCGCTTGGAGCGGATCGAGCGAGCGAGACGGCCTACGGCCGCCCGCTCCCACACGGATCGAGCGAGCGAGACGGCCTACGGCCGCCCGCTCCCACACAGAGACCGAGCGAGCGAGACTCCCTACGACCGCCTGCTCTAACATAGCTAGGAGACAAACTTTGGTGCCGAAAACGGACAGTTTTGAACTCGTCAAACCGGAAATGAAAGCGGGAAATACTGCCCGAAACAGTTGTATAAGAGTCGAGGTATATGCATAAAGCACCCCTCTTACGACCTGCCGTGAAAATTCACGTGTTCACAGCAAGGAACCGTGAAACACGAGAGAAAACACGTGGTATTTTCTACTCCCAAAAAAAGTGAAAAACTGTTAAATGGGAGTAGAAAACAAAGCACCATCACCACCGACCACCGGCAAGTAAACAGAAACACAGGAATCATCGATTCAAGTTTACGTGGCCGGAAAATTGCCCTCAGCCGATTTCGAAGATACTAGCAGACACGAAAACAACGGGAACGCATACGTGAGGTACCGGGCCAGACTCTGATGATGTTTGGAACCCGAAGAATCCACTCCGAAGAAAAGGATGGGTTTTTAGCCATTCTCTGATTGGTTGGTTGCCGACCAATCAGGAATGCGCTCTAACGAGCCAGTAGCCGCCAACCAAAAACTGTTGGTCGGCCCTGAAGTCTGGACAAATACGTAGCGTACCGTAACGGCTTTTAGAGGAGAGGAGATAGCTTTTCTCCTAGGAGAGTGCGAGAGGTCAATAGAAAAGGGAAGATCCCCACCTTTCACGGAAAGCTGTCCGCGGCGTGTCCATTGGTGGACACGAAAGCAGGTGCACGGCAGGTGCACGGCGAGAACCGCGGAAGTGAGTACAAATATGGGCCCCTGGGCCATACCAAATCACTCGCTCTCTCAGTTCCACAGGAAACAGTCAACCGACTAGGAAGGAAGGAAGGAACCCCCAACGACTACTAGGACCGCGACCTGGAACCGCTCCACTGCCCTTGCAGTCTGGAAGCCAGTCGCGAGCGGCTCTACTGCACCGTGCAGTATTGAGCCCGTCCAAGTAAAGGACACTACGGTCGACGAGACACTCTCTCCTATTCGGGGAGTTGAGTGCCGGTCCGAGTCGGGAATTACGGTCCGACTCGTGATTTACGGTCGACGGGACGCTCGCTCCAGTCGTGGAGTTCGAGCGCCGGTCCAAGTTGGGACCTTCGGAGAGCCGGGTCCACGCGGCGCACACGCGGTCAGACGGCGCACACAGGCGCAGTCAGACACACGCGGGCGCAGACGGGCGCACATAGGCGCAGTCTGGTGCGCATCGGCGCACACGCGGTCAGACGGCGCACACAGGCGCAGTCGGACACAGGCGGACGCAGCACAGGCGGACGCAGCACAGGCGGACGCAGCACAGGCGGACGCAGCACAGGCGGACGCAGCACAGGCGGACGCAGCACAGGCGGACGCAGCACAGGCGGACGCAGCACAGGCGGACGCAGCACAGACAAGCGCACCCAGGCGCAGTCAGGCACACGCAGACGCACACAGGTGCACACAGGCGCACTCAGGCGCACTCAGGAGCACGCAGGCGCACAGAGACGCCGCTCGACAACCGACCACGAAAGATCTTGTTCGACCCGCTGCCCGGGAAGAACAGGATAGCGACACTTAGAAAATAAGATTAATTTTTATATACTGATTTTTACTTTACAATAAAGATTTCAATAACGTTGTTATGTACCTAGGTTAATTATATACTTATGTCTGATTTGTAAAACTGTATACTTGTTAAGTACACTGTTGTAAAATAGTATTTTGTTATGTACCTTGTAAGATTCATGTATGTAAATTGAAATGTATGTACCTTGTATCTAAGCGACGATATTCTTAGACTCTAAAATTATCAAAAAATAATAGGCCGTGTTGGCACTAGTGAGTCGAAGGCGTGTTTTATTGGTGCAGGGGACGGGGAGTAAAACGGTGGTAATAGACAGACTGAGGCGTATCGAGGCTTGCAGCAGGTGTCGTGGCCGCCCGTTACGGGGCAAGCGGCGACCAAGCGGTGGACCTCTTTTTACAGTCCTGGGTTCACACAGCGCTGGGTCGGTCCGTGCCACAGGGCACTGCATATGTTGGGCAACGGGCGCAACAACGAGCAAGTAAGCAACTTTTAATAAAAAATACTGTCAAAACCTCCTAAATTCTATGCCTACAAGAGTGAAAGGTGTTAGCAACGCAAAAGGAGGACACATTCTATATTAAAACTAACAATTTATAACTACCAGTACTGTTTTTGTATGTTTATGTCCAATTAAGCACTATTCGAAGAAAAATACTATTTGTTCCAATTAATTCTCACAAGACTGTATATAATGAATGCGTATACTTAACTATTTTATTTTCTTTTAGGTATTCCGGAGCTCCTTACCGGAACATCTGCTACTCTCAGGATATTTGGTACTGGCATCACGGAAGACACAGTAATAGCTTTCACAAACGACAACACTACATTTGGAGGATCTTGCCTCTTCCCAGTGCCCGGTACTTTCAAGGTAATTTGACAGTATTGTTATAATACAAATGATGTAGATATTGTTAAAATGAATAACTAACAGCATTGTAAACGACAAAGAAAACCAATACGCTTCATATTTAAACGGCAAATTCATTGGAAGCACTTGTAAGCAATATTCATTGGAAGTTTGTGTAAGCAATAAACGGGAACTGAATGAATACATGAATGAGTGAATGAATGGATGCATACATTTATTCTTCAGACACAGAAAGTGTTGTTATTAGTGAATTTGATTAATCGACTTATCAGATGTAAGCTAGATGGCGGTGAAATGATTCGAATCTTTAAAATTCGTTTTTAACTATATTGAGTAAAAAAATCGGTTGTGTCACCCCTAGACTTTCCCAGCAAGCAGACAATCCTCCTCGCACGCCAAACCCATAGATCCTTCAACCTCCCATCAACCCCACCTCAACCTTCCTCTCTCAACCCTCCCTCTCTCACTTCCCGACCGCCCACTCCCTATCCCCCCACCCCAACTCACCCCCTCATTCTACAACTGCTCCCTTCTCCTGCTCACCTTTCATCCCTCTGCCCACCATTTCCTCCCTCGCTCCCCCCCCCCCCCCGTGTGGAAATCCAGCAGATGGCACTTTTTTATTTTTCTCTTTTGATGACTTTTTTAATTTTCCCTTTTGATGACATATCTATAGACCGAAAGCTATTTTTAGGCACCACAACCAAATTTTTACATCTAGCTATTCTTTCAATATTACAATATATAGATTACAGGCGGTTACAGGCAAAACACGTTTCAAATTTATTTATTTATTTATTTAAGAATTAATTACTATAAAACATTGATTAGCTTACAAAAATAACAGGAACCGAATGGCAAAACCTTAACCTTTTGCTTATTTGTTTCTGTCACCCAACTGGGACTAGCCCGTTCTAGGGTGGTCAGGACTCCAATATTACAATCAAGTTTGCTTGATTGCTTGGTTGCCTACAAATGTACAAGTTTTAGTAAAAAGCTAATGACACTAAATTGCCCTAAAATGAGGTCTTCAGAATAAAATAAAAAAAAATATAATAAAAAATATTAAAAATATATAATAAATAAAATGCAATTCCATTATTAAATCGGCAATAAATATAATATAAAATTCGATTAAATAATATAAATAAAGGTATCTGAGAAAAGAAAGAAACAGTCATTAATATTTAATATTATGTTAAGTAATATAAGATTTAATATAAAAATACCTAGTCTAAAAGTATAATTCATTGTCAAAGTCAAATATTTTTTGGTAGTTAGTTCAATGTTAAAAAATACTTAACATAAGCTTCGAAATGTTCTACCAAAGACCCTTCTCAAAACTGTGTATATGGCGTTGTGCCAAAGCCTGTGGTCCTATGGCACAATCGCATGGGGTGGTTGCACCACACAAGTACTCCTTCCTCTGATCAATGCGCAGAAGCTGATTCTGAAGGTCATAAATAAAAAAAACCCTAGATACCCCTCAGCGAAACTCTATACAGAATATGGAGTACTTGATGTGAGGCAATTATTTATAAAACAGTTACTAATTCAGTTTCACAGAATTAAGGATCAACAGGCAAAAAGCCAACAAATTAAAAACACAAGGCAAGCTACTGGGTCAAATTATAATATTCCGATTGTAAAGTCTTCATTTGCGCAAAGGCATTTTTACTTCCTTGCGCCGAGATTTTATAATAATTTAAATGAGAGTTATAAGAATGCAAGCAACTTAAATTCATTCAAAATACTTATAAAGAAGTACCTGCTTGAAAGGGGTCCAATGTATGCTGAGTCTCAATTGCTCTCGCTAATAATTTAAGTTGTTTTATTAAATTATGTATTACTAACTAATATCAAATCTCGTGTATTATTTGCTTATGTATATATAGGTGTAGGTATGTATATATATATTTATGTATGTGTGTATGTATGTGTATGTATATATGTATATATTCTTATGTATCATGCAATGCAACGTAAGTTCATAACTTCAAAAGAGTCAGCTCATCGATACCATTGATTTTTAAAAATCAATGTCGATACCTTTAAACAAAAAGCAGCATCCCCTAGATACGGGTCTCTGACCTAGTTAGGAATGCGGATAGACATTTTCACCATAGGATGTGCTCAATCTCTCCCAACTCAACCATAGTATGTTAATGGTGTGTATATGACATAATTATAAAGTTATTGTAAATTAATAAATAAATAAAATAAATATAAGTTTAAAAATATGTTAATAATTTGTGCACCTAAGTTTTATTATACTATTATTTCTAACATTTGATGTATGGTTAGTCTGTCATGATTCGATAACCATTTCTTTAATTTATTTTTGAATTCCCTAAATGTCAAATTCATTTTTATTTCCATATTGATCAGATTGTAAAATCTCGGCGCAATGAAAGAGTAATGTCTTTGACCAAATGATGTTTTCCTTCTGGGTATTATTAAGCTATTTTCTACAACTTGTCTCGTTGGTCGCCGGTTCTGAATTATTCCTAGATTTGAGTTATTGTCCAAAAATATCCTTAAGAGGGAAGTTTTTAGAAAAAGTTGCCTACAATCAAGAACTTTAGCTTCCTTATACAGTTCATTAGTGGGATGGCGATATGGTCTATGTAGAATAATTTTTAATATAAATTTCTGCGCAACTTGCAATGGCTCTAGCAGGGTTTTACCACATCCACCCCATCCAATTATGCCGTAAGTAATAAGCGATTCACATAAAGCATAATAAACAGTTTTTAGTGTTTTGGAATCCAGAATATTCCTCAGTTCTTTGAAAACATATCCAAGGATTCGCACCTTCGTAGCCACGTTATGTATATGAGAATCCCAACGGAGAAAGCAATCTAGAGTGATGCCTAGATATTTCCAAGATATTTCTCTTTGTAGAGGCTGACAGTTACAAGACTCTATGCTATCGCATTCGTGTATTACAATAGTTTTATTAGTAGTGGGTTGACCTCTGGTTATTATACTAAATGGCATGTATTTGGTTTTGCCAACATTAAGCGTCAACATAAAGTTTCCTAGCCACTTTTTATCAATTTCCATGCCCTCGTTTGCTTTCTCAAATGTGTAATCCCAGTTTGAACCCTTGAATAGTATAACAGTGTCATCGGCATACATATGATTTTACCTACTGGTAACTGACATAGGTCATTTATGTAGACGAGGAATAAAATGGGTCCCAAAACGCTACCCTGTGGCACACCATACGTGAGATGCTGGCTTTTACTCTGGAGGCCCTGGATGGTGACACTTTGTACCCTGTTGGATAGGTAACTATCCAACAGGGTACAATAGGGTACAATTAATATATAAAATATAATATTGTAACCAACAGGGTACAATTAATATATAGATGATTATTTTACAGGTTACGCCAGGTTCCTTGAGTGAGCGGTCCGCTCGCATTAACATTGTGGTGCCACCCGTCTCCGATAGAGGTAGCTACTACATATGCGCCAAGAGATCCAGCTCTATAGAAGTAGCGGTACATGAAACCATGCCGTTCGTCCACCAGGGGAAAGAATCCTGGCTTCAACTCCGCACGTACGATAAGCTGCTGCCACTTTGGGCCTCTATCATGATTATCGGTAAGTTGTGTTCTACAACAGCAATCGATGTCCGACAGGTATTATTTTTCACTGCTAGCCCAGCTGACTTCGGCAGTTCCTCTCGGTTTCAATGAGAATGGGGATAAAATGGAGAGCGCGTCTGTCATAATGTCTACACCAAAGGGTAATGGGCAAAAATGTATCAACGCTGAGCCCACCTCTTCAATAACAATAACTATTTATGTAGAGTATTCATGACTACGTTTCATTTTGCTTATTTACATACAAAAATATAAATAAAATACAAACGGAGCTGCCATGGAATTCACCGACCAAAAATCGGGCCCATCATAATACTATTTTTTACACTTCTGGGGGGTGAGCAGTGGATTCCGGACTTACGAACCGGCTGTGGTAGGTTTAGGACAGCTGTCTTGCCACATGTGAGCGTTCACCTTGCCACCCATTCACTCCCCCTTCGAAGCCATAGAATTTGAGATGCGCAAATCGCGGTTTTAGATAATTTTTCTAGAAAGGAGTTGATTATTTTCCTGGAGAGACCAAGATCTTTAAAAAGGTGAAACAAAGATTTAGCTGGCAGGCCACGAGCGCCTACTTCCACCGCGCGAAGGTGAACAGTGAAGCCGTTCCGGGTGACGGCATTTGCGAGATCATGGTATTTATTTAATTTGTACTCGTGGTCTTTTGGGATATTTGATTCCCATGGAACAGTTAATTCTACGATAAGGCAATTAACTGTTCCAAAAATATTAGCATAAAAAATATAACGTTCCTAAAATATTAAAAATTCGATATTAGCTTTAAAAAACCGATAAAATTTTTGATGATTTCTGGAAAAAAATTACCTCATTAATTTACAAATACGCCGAAAACTTCATATATTTCAGCGAAAAACAAAGTAATATGTATTTTGTCAACGAATTAGGCAGACATTTTGCATTTTTAGAGTTATTTAACGCAAAAAACTCAATAATTAGTAATTACGCCATAGCGCCTAATTTTTCAACTCAAAAATACAGGTAAAATTGGAATAAAATGTACATAACATCACTGAATTCGGCTGATAAAGTGTTTTTAGAATCAAATTTACTTACATATCTATTCATATTCCAACTGAAAACACAAAAAAACTTCACAACCCGATGTCAGCCAACCGCGACAACTCAGGAAACATATAGAAGAATTCGGGATGTGGGCACGCAGACGCATGATGTATACAGCATATTCATTATAGTAAATTATTATAATTATCATTCATAGTAAATGTATACAGCATATTCATTTTATTAAAGAACATTTTATAAATTAACATTAATATAGCTATTAATACATTTCAAATTAGCAAATAATATAAAGCACCTATATAACATAATAATTTTGTAACTTTTTTTTTAAGAAAAAAAGAAAAAAGGAAAAAAAAAGCATTTCTAAATTTAAATGTATAAGTATAATAGGGGAATGGAAATGGAAGGGAGGGATCGTTAAAACACTATAATATACATTCATAAATGGCCATACATACGTATACTATTGACACATATATATATATATACATATATATATATATATATATATATATATATATATATATATATATATATATATATATATATATATATATATATATATATATTTTGATATTTTAAGTGTGTAAATTTTTTTAAATTATTTTCAATAATATATAAAATTAGATTCATGAAAAGTTACTTATCTGGGGTCCTGGTGGACCAGAAACATTTTACCGATAGTTAATGTCCTCTTTAAATACTTAGGGCAGCAGCACCTGTTTCCGCAATATGTTCTTAGTTATTGCTCACTGCAGCCGAATTATTGTATGCCCTTGGATGTAATGAGTATAATAACCATCCTCCTATACTCATTACATCCAAGGGCATACAATAATTCGGCTGCAGTGAGCAATAACTAAGAACATATTGCGGAAACAGGTGCTGCTGCCCTAAGTATTTAAAGAGGACATTAACTATCGGTAAAATGTTTCTGGTCCACCAGGACCCCAGATAAGTAACTTTTCATGAATCTAATTTTATATATTATTATATATATATATATATATATATATATATATATATATATATGTATATATATGTATATATATATATATATATATATATATATATATATATATATATATATATATATATATATATATATATATATATATATATATATATATATATATATATATATATATATATATATATATATATATATATATATATATATATATATATATATATATATATATATATATATATATATATATATATATATATATATATATATATATATATATATATATATATATATATATATATATATAAAGTAATACTTAGTAGTGCGTATTTTATAAATATTTAAATTAATTATCGTTCCTGAGCTTCTCTTCGACTGCGTGAAGAAAAGGCTTCCTGTCCAGAGAAAAAATGTCTAGGTCATTAAACCTGTTATTAAAAGAGCTGAGTAACCGTATCATAGTAGAGTTGCTAAAGTGGCTTGTATTGCATCTCGGATACTTCTGGGGGGCACTCTCAAGGAAATCCGCTCAGTTAAAGCTGGACAGTCTATTATACTATGAAGGATGTCATATAGGAAAGACATGTCGGTTATGGTCCATCTATTATAGAGCAGTACAACCTTAAAGTAATCCGCTCGTTCCTCATATGTCTCGAAGTTCGTGTGCTCGCGCCAATTTAGGTATCGCAAGAAACGCTTTTGGACGCCCTCAACCTTGTTGACAGTTGCAGCATACATCGGTGACCATATAGTGGATCCGAAGTCTAAGACACGTTTATGCGATCCTTTCAAGTTTGTCTTCAGCCTGTGTTTATTTAAATATTACATATGTTGTTACTAATACTTTTTTTCCCTTTCAGCTACATGTTTGTGCTTTTCGGCGCTTTTCTCTGGATTAAATCTAGGCCTAATGGCTCTCGATCGAACGGAATTGAAAATTATAGCCAACACGGGAACGGACAGAGAACGTACGCATGCCAAGGCTATTATGCCTGTGCGAGATCATGGAAACTACCTCCTTTGCTCTCTTCTACTCGGTGAGTAATCATATATTTTTAGAGTTCTGTACCAGCGTGTGCATTTTTTTTTTTAAATAGCATCAGCGGCTGTTTAGTTCTCGCACCACTGAAGCATCCATATGAAGTTTTGTTATTTGACAGCTGACAGCTGACATTTTTTCTTTTAAAAGGTTATTAGGGTTACAAGAAAAATAAAGTAATTACAATCTTTTATTGTGTAAATAAATTCTACATTTTTTTAGGGGAGTTGATAACAAAACAAACATATTATAGATTAGTTTAAATTAAAACAGTTTTGTATCATACATTTTTCTTCTACTTGCTTGCTTGCTGCTTTTCAGTCAGTTGAATTTAGGTTGTCAAAATGGCACTTGGTTCTTTGGATTGAGTTTTTGTCGACTCCTAAAGCAGGCTAGTAAATAAAATAAAAACGGCAGTTCCTTTCGGTTTCAATGACGATGGGGATAAAATGGAGAGCGCGTCTGTCATAATGTCTACACCAAAGGGCAATGGGCAAAAATGTATGAACGCTGAGCCCACCTCTTCAATAACAATAACTATTTATGTAGAGTATTCATGACTACGTTTCATTTTACTTATTTACATACAAAAATATAAATAAAATACAAACGGAGCTGCCATGGAATTCACCGACCGAAATCGGGCCCATCACATATAATTATTACACTTCTGGGTGGTGAATGGTGGATTCTGGACTAACGACCAGCTGTGGTAGGTTTAGGACAGCTGTCTTGCCACATGTGAGCTTTCCACCTTACCACCCATTCACTCCCCCTTCGAAGCCATAGAATTTGAGATGCAGAAATCATAGTTTTAGATAATTTTTCTAAGAAGGAGTTGATTATTTTCCTGGAGAGACCAAGATCTTTAAAAAGGTGAAACAGAGATTTAGCTGGCAGGCCACGAGCGCCAACTTTCACCGCGTGAATATGAACAGTGAAGCCGTTCTGGGTGATGGCATTTGCAAGATCATGGCTTTTATTTAATTTGTACTCTTGGTCTTTGGGATATTTGATTCCCATGGATCAGTTAATTTTACGATGAGGGCCATCTTCCGAAATAGAGAGTAAAGAGTTATATCTGGACGCAGGGCTGTGTATCCGAGACTTTCAGGGAATTTATACTGCTTAGAGACCGAATCGACGTCCAGAATCCAATCTGAAGCTTTTTCGATTATTGAGAAAGGTTTTTAGTGAAATGTTTTTTGCCTTTAGAGCCATCCCGCACAATTTGTATTGAGGGTTTGGAGGGTACTGTCAAACCCTTGTTGGCATGAGCCACTGAGAGGCTAATTACCTTGCGAATAACAGCAAGGACTTTGTCGTGGCTGTAAGTGTACCGTTCTTGAGCTAAGGCCACCTTGCAGCCAGCTAGAATATGTCTGGCTGTGCAAGGGGTATTGCTACAAAGGCGGCATGAACTATCCTCGGCATAGCTCCAACGAGCGAGGTTACTGGGGTCTGGAAGCGTATGCTGAAAGGCATTTAAATAAAACTTCAGAGAGATAATTAACTCCTACATAGAAAAAAATAAAAAAAATCACCATTTCCGCATCTTAAATTCTATGGCTTCGAATGGGGAGTGAATAGGTAGAAGCTCACATGTGGCAAAGCAGCTGTCCTAAACCTACCACAGCCGCTTGTGTCTCCGGCCGGTGAATTCCTTGGTATTTATATAATAGACTAGCGGACGCGTCCCCACTTCGTTGGGCGGTAAAACTTTTTACTTGTGATGAAATTATGAGTATGGTTTGGTTAGTACTGAGTGCTATGATTTATTTCCTGACTGCCAAAAGAAGGTTATATTTCTACTGCATATGTATGTATGTATTTGCATGCCAATTTGTAGTCCGAAGTGTAAACTTGGGAAAATACGCCTCCATATTCCAAGCGGAGGTTTACGCCATTATTGAATGTGCGGATATCAACCTCCAAAAGGACTACGCCAACCACCGTATCTATATCCACTCGGATAGCAAAGCAGCTCTTATGGCACTAGCCTCGAATACCATTAATTCAAAGCTAGTGCAAAACTGCATATCACTACTGAATTCCCTGGGCGAAAAGAACAGGGTAATACTAAGATGGGTTCCCGGCCATGCAGGAATCGAGGGAAATGAAAAAGCCGACGAACTTGCTAGGACGGGAGCAAAGGGAACGTTATACGGCCCTGAACCTTGCTGTGGCGTACCAAAAAGCCTTGCAAACCTAATGCTCAAACAAATGTGTTTAGAGCAATCCGTCAACCACTGGAACAACACGCCAGGGTTGAATCATTCCAAAGCGCTTATTAAGCCTTACGACTGTAAAACGGCCCGTGAGGCCCTATCGCTAAATAGGAACAATCTACGCATACTGGTAAGGGCGCTCACGGGGCATTGTGGCCTGAACAAACACATGTTCAACCTCAAGCTCAAAGACACAAAAATGTGCAGGTTCTGCCAAGGGGCAGAGGAAACTCCCCAGCACCTCATGTGCGAGTGTGGCCCGCTGATGCGCAAAAGATACAACCACCTGGGTGGTCACTACCTCCAACCTGAGGAGGTAAAACAATCTGGCGCCAAAAGCCTGCTGCGGTTCTTAAATGACACGAGGCTTAGCGCAGAACTATAGTAGGTGGCGAGCACAATAGATCAGCAATGGTCGCAGTGTTACAAGGCTCATAAAGACCTTAGAAAAGCCCCACTCAACAAATAAAAAATGCCAATTTGACTATATTACCGTTATTTGTGAGTGTCTTCTTGTGAGTGTCTTATTTGTGAGTGTCTTATCTCTTTAACCATTTGTGCAGTAAAAGTGAAATTATATGCAGTAAAAGGGAAAAGTCTTTTGTTTTAAACACTTGAGACGATAAATTTACTTATTTTGTTAATAATTCATAATTTTTAATAATATCACCAATAAACATGACCTAACGATTTAAATATTTTTTTTATTTGAAAACTACTTTTTGTGACTTAAATATAAAAGTTAGACATATGCTGTTGCTGACTTTTTTGTAGGCATTATCAATCTCTACAACTATTCTCTAGAACTTAATCATATATCTCTCATCGTTAAGGCAGCGTTGGTAAGAAACCTTTTCATTCGACCGTTTTTTTCAACTTACTTTGGAAATCCGACTACCACGAAAAAGTCTTTTCATTTTTCGGATTAATATATAGCCTATGACACTCACAAGTAACGTGGCTTTCTATTGGTAAAAGAATGTTCAAAATCGGTTCAGTAGATCCAGAGATTACTTCCTACAACGTCACAAACTTTACCTCTTTATAATATTAGTATAGATGTAAGCATTAACAACCATGTTAATTTGCAGGTAACGTTCTTGTGAACTCAACCTTTACAATTCTTCTCGACGATCTGACCTCAGGGCTGTTAGCAGTCATCATCTCAACCCTGACGATTGTGCTTCTCGGAGAAATTACTCCTCAGGCTATTTGCTCCAGGCATGGACTGGCCGTCGGTGCTATGACAATACCCGTTACAAAGGTGAGTGTGTTGACCTTAGTTAGTTAGTTAGTTAGTTTGTCTGGGCTTTTTTCTCGCACTTGGCCTCTTGATTGGGCCGTTGTGCGTGGCTCATGTTTCAATTTATGTTACTCCAGCCAACCCAGGCTGTCCCAGAAGGTTAGCAGCCTGTTTGGGTTGCTACAGGCCTCCGGGAGAGATGCTGGAGATTGTAGTATTCTAGCCCGTTGCTCTGCCACGCTCCTGCATTCCATGAGCACATGCTGTGGCGTTTCTTCTTCCTCCATGCATCCTCTGCATAGAGGGCTGTCTGTCACACCTATGGTAAACGGGTGTTTGTTTAGGGGACAGTGGCCTGTCATAGTTAATAGAAATCAGGTAATTAGCCTGTCTAACGTATGGGGAGGCGGGGCAATCGTGACAAGCAAATAATGTAGGAGAAGGCGGCTCAGTTATGGAAAGCGGCTAAAGTAGGGGAAGGCAGGTCACTAGTAACGATTGCGGCCAAAAATATTTCTTTTTCGTTTTCCGCCAAAAAAAAATGGTTTTCAGTTGTACTGCGTATTTTTAAAATAAATGTTTATCTTTTACAGGTAGTAATGGCTCTAGTGTTCCCTTTGGCATATCCAGTCAGCAAAGTCCTAGATCTATTATTGGGAGAAGAAATCGGAAACGTATACAATCGAGAGCGTCTTAAAGAATTGGTCAAGGTTTGTTACGTGTTTACTATTTATATCTATGCCTTACGGCTACCATTAATTCAAAGCTGGTGCAAAACTGCTTATCGCTACTAAATTCTCTCGGCGAAAAGAACAGGGTAATTCTAAGATGTGTTTCCGGCCATGCAGGAATCGAGTGAAATGAAAAATCCAATGAACTTGCTAAGGCGGGAGCGAAGGGAACGTTATACTGTCCTGAACCTTGCTGTGGCGTACCAAAAAGCCTTGCAAACCTAATGCTCAAAAAAATACGTTTAGAACAATCCATCAACCACTGGAACAACACGCCAGGTTTGAATCATTCAAAAGCGCTAATTAAGGCTTACGACCGTAAGACTGCTCGTGACGCCTTATCGCTAAATAGGAACAATCTATGCGTACTGGTGAGGGCGCTCACCGGCGTTGTGGCCTGAACAGCATGTACAACCTTAAGTTCTGGGATACGAAAATGTGCAGGTTTTGCCAAGAGGCAGAGGAAACTCCCCTGCACCTTATGTGCGAGTGTGGCCCACCAATGCGTAAAAGATACACCCACTTGGGTGGTCGTTATCTCCAATCTGAGGAGGTAAAACAATCTGGCGCCAAAAGCCTGTTGCGGTTCTTAAATGACACGAGGCTTAGCGCAGAACTATAGCAGCTGGCAAACACAATTGTTCAACAATGGTTGCAGTGTTACAAGGCTTATAAAGACCTTAGGAAAGCACCACACAACAAATACAAAAATATGCCTTACGACAGCAGCCCAAATTGCCTAATGGCAATTATCTTCCAAGCGGCCGGTTATTAAAACATCACAGGCTCGTGATCATAGTCATATTTATTCTTTCCAAAAAGTATTACAATGTGGAAAACGTCAAACATAAATACTTTTTTATATCATTTTTGTTTTTATAATTATAAAGGAAAATTGCTACTAGTTGTTAGTTAGTTAGTTAGTTTGTCTGGGCTTTTTTCTCGCACTTGGCCTCTTGATTGGGCCGTTCTGCGTGGCTCATGTTTCTATTTATGTTACTCCAGCCAACCCAGGCTGTCCCAGAAGGTTAGCAGCCCGTTTGGGTTGCTAGAGGCCTCCGGGACAGATGCTGGAGATTGTAGTATTCTTGCCCGTTGCTCTGCCACGCTCCTGCATTCCATGAGCACATGCTGTGGCGTTTCTTCTTCCTCCATGCATCCTCTGCATAGAGGGCTGTCTGTCACACCTATGGTAAACGGGTGTTTGTTTAGGGGACAGTGTGGCCTGTCATAGTACCTATGACTTTACGGATTTTGTCCCTTTTTAATCTGGTGAGGTTGCGGGCAAGTTTTTTAGACGCTTGCTACTAGTACTTGTGAATATCCATAATTATTTATAGAAGTAATAATATTAAAGTTCATCCATGTCGTATTCAAATTATACACATCCGAAGTTTAGACAAAGTTTAGACAAGTTTAACCCCTTGAGTATGATACGACCAAATCTGGTTCTGAAACAATTATCCGTTGAGTATGATACGACCAGATCTGGTTCCGCGTTTTTTTCACTTTTTTGACGTTCTCATATTTATTCATAATTATCTAATTGTTTTACAAAATGATATTTCAATATTCTATATTCGAAATTTCAATGCAATCATTGTGCAGTTGTTCTTTTTATGATTGGTGTAGTAGTTTTGTAGTTATAGTACTTTAAGGTCGATGTCGCCGAAAATCCTGCAAAAGAGACAGATGCATCCATGAAAATACCCATTTACTCCAAGGGTTAGGCATCCATAAACTTGTATAGACAACCCCAACGTAAAAGAAAAGAATGCCAACAGCCCAGGTGCAAAATCTTTTCTGACACCCTCGCACTGATCATCTATCTCTATCTTATTTACAACCAGTGTTACAACAAACTTTGCAAGTGGGTATGAAATTAGTCATTCTCTTTTAGTATTGTTAAATGTGGCAAAGTGTTACAACAAACTTTGCAAAGGGTACAGAATTACCCAGAATCGTTTAGTATTGTTGAATGTGGCAAAATGTTACAACAAACTTTGCAAGTGGGTACAAAATTATCTATTCTCTTTTAGTATCGTTGAAAAAAGGCAGTGTTAGAACAAACTTTGCAAGTGGGTACGAAATTACCCATTCTCTTTTAGTATTGTTGAATTTGGCAAAAAGTACAAGAAACTTTGCAGATGGGTCTGAAATTACCCATTCTTTTTTAGTATTGTTTACGACATTGATTTTATTTGAGCTATTTTTTATAGGTAACCAATGATATTAACGATCTGGACAGAGACGAGGTCAACATCATTTCAGGCGCTCTCGAAATGAGGAAGAAGACAGTTGAAGAAGTAATGACCAAGATCGAAGATGTTTTCATGCTTTCCATTGATGCCATGCTCAACTTCGAGACCGTCTCCGAGATCATGAAATCAGGTTTGAACCAACTATTTCATAATTCACTTACTGTGCAAGGGGTATTGCTACAAAGGGGACATGAACTATTCTCGGCATAGCTCCAACAAGCGAGGTTACTGGGATCTGGAAGTGTATGCTGAAAGGCATTTGAATAAAATTTCAGCATCTATAGCATCCAGTCATACAACATTACCTTCCAGTGTATTGTAGAAGGAATGCAAAAGTCCCTAATTGTTGTCCAATCATTCTGGCATTGAAGGCTAATAGTATGAGCCATACTTTTGCTGTCGCAATCTCCCCGCAAGAAAGACTTCTTCAAGTCCACATCGCTCATGGTTGTACTGCCATTCTGGCTGATTCCAGCAAGGAACTTTTTGTGGAAGTCTACGCGGACTTGTAGATTATTTGACTAATTTGGCCACTTATTACGTGCTTTGATATTGCTGGATCATTGGAATGACACAGAATGGAATTTTTGGTTATTCTGGAGTTGACGTAGAGCATGCAAAAGTATCCAAGTGTTGTCCAGTCTTTCTGGTATTGGAGGTTGTAATCTCCTTGTACTGTTGTAATCTCCTTGCAAGAGGGACTACTTCAGGTCCACATGGCTCATGGTTACACTGCCATACCCCCGTGGCCATACACCAGTGGCATTCTGGCTGATTCCAGCAAGAAACATCCTCATTGCTTTTCCGTACTGCAGAGTATATGACCATGGCCGCTAGACAACCCATTTTGATATATGATTGATTACACTAAAATAGCATTATAAATCAAAGAGATATTATAAAAAGCACTCAATCATGGGTCGGTCAATATTTACGCAAGGCAGAGTGACACCTTGACACGCTTTTCAAACAGCCTGATATCTTATCAGTCCAGTACAAAACTAATACGGATTGGATGAATCTCAATCGAAACTGCATTTTTCTACTTTAATACTGGATATTTCTGGGGATTGTCTAAACCAGAGGTCCCCAAACTTTTACTTTCTGGCAAGGAAATTATTGTGAACGCACTTTTGTTTGTCTGTGTGTATTCCTCTATGTTAGCGCCCAAACGCTTCATCCGATTGAGCCGAAATTTGGCATGCAGGCATTATTTGGTCCTGGAAAGAGTTGAAAAGATTGTGGTTAAAATCGGTCCACTAGGGGGCGCGCTAGACATACTTCAATCTCGAAATATTGGACTTAGAGAATTGAATCAGGACTGGCACCCCTCCCTGACGTAATCAAGCGTAATCCTCAGCCCCAACCCCCCTCCCCTCGGTGATTACATAATATGTGGACGGCCCCTTGATGATGACACAACAAAATGGCGCAGTGTCAAATCTTTATAGCACATACTGCATTGGTGCACCATCTGTTATCCTTACTGCAACCTCTCCTTAAAAATTGATTGTTTCAGGTTACTCGAGAATTCCAGTGTTTGAAGATAATCGGAAGAATATTGTCACAATGTTGTACATTAAAGATCTGGCTTTTGTCGACCCAGATGACAATACTCCACTAAAAACACTATGCCAATACTATCAAAATTCTTGCAATTTCGTCTTTGAAGACACCACGTTGGACATCATGTTCCGACAGTTCAAGGAAGGTAAGACACACTCAAAAGCTTTTATTCACCAACTAAAATATTAAATCACAACATAATATCAATGTAATAGTTTACGAATTCTATATCTTTGTGTTCACTGACCTCCAGGTTAAACGGCTTAACCCATAGACTTGAAATTTGAACATAGACTCCTGAGAAGTCGAGTAAGCGGTGTAATTCATGAAAAGTTGAAAGAAATCGAAAGATTTTCAGTTTAATAAATGTTAAAATGATAAACGAATACAAAAACTAAAATATTGATATCTGCCTTGCGGGGACAAGCTTAACCTTGTACATATATATTTATATAAAGGACTTTGTAATGGCGGTAGATGTACTGGCCTCGATCTACAGTATCGTTCGAATTAATTGTAACAAAGAGTATTTTTCTTCGAAAAGCGCTTCGAAACATAGTCCGAATTCATCATGATGACCAATATATTGACATCTTATCAAAACATATGATACGGAAGCTCCACAAGGTCGATCCTTCCAACAAGGGACCCCATGCCATTCTTCAAAAAGTAAAACAGTTTTTCACACAGAACCAAATTACTGTACTTGAATGACTGAAACTCCCCCGATCGAATACCTCTGGGCCATTTGCAAAAAGCGGCTCTCCAACGAAAACCAAGATGATCAGTGCAATAATTATAGTCTGGTCTTACGATGATGATCTGAAAGGAAGCTGTCAAAACCTGGTAAATTCTATGCCTACAAGAGTGAAAGGTGTTATCAATGCGAAAGAAGGACACATTCTATGTTAAAACTAACAATCTATAACTACCAGTACTGTTTCTGTATGTGTACGTCCAGCACTTTTTGAAAAAAAAAACTTTGTGTTCCGATTAATTTGCACGGCTCTACTTCGCCGATTTGGAACCATATATATATATACCGTCCAGATATAACTCTTTACTCTCTATCTCGGAAGGTGGCTCTTATCGTAGAATTAACTGTTCCATGGGAATCAAATATCCCAAAAGACCACGAGTACAAATTAAATAAATACCATGATCTTGCAAACGCCGTAACCCGGAACGGCTTCACTGTTCACCTTCACGCGGTGGAAGTTGGCGCTCGTGGCCTGCCAGCTAAATCTCTATTTCACCTCTTTAAAGATCTTGGCCTTTCCAGAAAAATAATCAACTCTTTCTTAAAAAAATTATCTAAAACTGCGATTTGCGCATCTCAAATTCTATGGCTTCGAAGGGGGAGTGAATGGGTGGCAAGGTGAACGCTCACATGTGGCAAGACAGCTGTCCTAAACCTACCACAGCCGGTTCGTAAGTCCGGAATCCACTGCTCACCCCCCAGAAGTGTAAAAAAAAATAGTATTATGATGGGCCCGACTCCGGTTGGTGAATTCCATGGCAGCTCCGTTTGTATTTATTTATAGCTGTACAAGGGGAAACCTTGTGAAACTTCATCGTAATATTATGTTTCTTTTCTGGCAGGTCATAAAGGGCATATGGCGTTCGTGCATAGAGTAAACAATGAAGGTGAAGGGGATCCGTATTATGAAACCGTGGGTCTGGTTACGTTGGAGGATGTTATTGAGGAGCTCATCCAAGCTGAAATCATGGACGAGACAGATGTTTTCAGTATGTTTTGCTTTACATAATATTGAATTTAGTTGATTTGCAATCCGAACTGTTAGTTTATAGAGCCCAGATGGACTTCGTTTGCTTGCAGCTCTTTCCCTAGACCAGCTGGGCGATTTTATATCTCCTTCGCTAAAAACTGAAAACGAACCGAATATTACGCTTCGAAAACGATTTTAGCGAAGCGAAAACTAATATCTTGTATCGGCCGATTTTATAACACACATTTTGATTCACTCAATTTTTAATTGACAACATTGCTTACTAAAGCAAGATGCGCACAGCGGCCGGCTGTCATTCATCAGTCTCAAACGTCAAACGGTGTTGAAACGGTACTCAACTTAAAGTATGGATCCATCTCTAAAAAAACATACATTTTTATTAGATATTGGGTTCAATTGCGTTTCTTTGATGGTTTAAAATAAAGTAAAAAAATGCGTTAAATTTATTACAAAATTCATAATAAAAAATTAAGTCACATTGCTATTGCGATTCATCTGTCAGATTTTGGTGATACCGTGTTTATTGCATTTTGTATTAAATTTATTTAATTCTCGCAGAAACGCTATTCCGTTTCTCAAAATTTGACAGTTATCCGAATTAAAACCGGCTTGATCGTGACAATTTTAAAACGCGCGTTTTCGGTGCGACTTAGTGGGCGACACTTGTCTTTTTACGTACGAATTTGCCGTTTTTGTTGTTACTGCTGAAATGTTCTCGAATGTTATATGGGATATAAAAAGGGAGATCGAATGAATAACGACAACGGTACGTACTTAAGTGTATTATACTTTTCGATTTCGAACAAAATTCGTTTTCCGTCATAGCCTGTCAATTATATGTTGTCTTTTAGTACGAGAAGGTGGTTAGAACACCGTCACATCAGATATCATTCGGATCAAAAGAATGCCAAACAAACCTGCTAGCCAGCCGCGCGAGAAAAATGGATTCAGAGCGCCGATTTTGACGTTTTAAAAACCTGTGTTGCCAGCTTTTTAGTACATTACCATAGACACAGAACGAAGTCGCAGATTTTGTTACGTGTGTTAAATCTGACAGAAACGCAATAGCTATTATTTTAATGCACGCACTAATCCTATTTATTTTTAAAGCGATGTTGGAGACTCGGTCCAACATACCCACAAAAAAAAAGTAATTTCTATTGAATCGAAATCGCAAACACGCTCGAATATACACGAGGCAGCTACAATTGATTTCCAACTAAATTTGGCATTTTATGCACAGTCTAATGATGACTAATGTCATTTCTTCTGATCGATACGAATTAACACACTTATTTCTCACCCCACTCACAACTATCACTGCACACGATATAAAACGCAGTACATTTCGATCGATCAATATCATTCCCTCATTGAACAGTTACCGCGGCTACACATCATTCCCCCGTTGGACAGTTATCGCGACTACACTTCTGTTGCGACGCCGTCAGTAGCGACGTCGCCGGCCGTAAAATAGATGATTTACGGCCGCTATGAGGGTGCCCGAGAAAGCATAAGAAATTTGCAGAAAACTCATTTTTACGAGAAAAATGGCAAAATCGCCTCGGGTTACCTTTATAGACATCGCAGGCGCCGCTTGGAGCGGATCGAGCGAGCGAGACGGCCTACGGCCGCCCGCTCCCACACGGATCGAGCGAGCGAGACGGCCTACGGCCGCCCGCTCCCACACAGAGACCGAGCGAGCGAGACTCCCTACGACCGCCTGCTCTAACATAGCTAGGAGACGAACTTTGGTGCCGAAAACGGACAGTATTGAACTCGTCAAACCGGAAATGAAAGCGGGAAATACTGCCCGAAACAGTTGTATAAGAGTCGAGGTATATGCATAAAGCACCCCTCTTACGACCTGCCGTGAAAATTCACGAGTTTATAGTAAGGAACCGTGAAACACGAGAGAAAACACGTGGTATTTTCTACTCCCAAAAATAGTGAAAAACTGTTAAAGGGGAGTAGAAAACAAGGCACCATCACCACCGACCACCGGCAAGTAAACAGAAACCCAGGAATCATCGATTCAAGTTTACGTGGCCGGAAAATTGCCCTCAGCCGATTTCGAAGATACTAGCAGACACGAAAACAACGGGAACGCATACGTGAGGTACCGGGCCAGACTCTGATGATGTTTGGAACCCGAAGAATCCACTCCAAAGGAAAGGATGGGTTTTGAGCCATTCTCTGATTGGTTGGTTGCCGACCAATCAGGAATGCGCTCTAACGAGCCAGTAGCCGCCAACCAGAAACTGTTGGTCGGCCCTGAAGTCTGGACAAACACGGAGCGTACCGTAACGGCTTTTAGAGGAGAGGAGATAGCTTTTCTCCTAGGAGAGTGCGAGAGGTCAATAGAAAAGGGAAGATCCCCACCTTTCACGGAAAGCTGTCCGCGGCGTGTCCATTGGTGGACACGAAAGCAGGTGCATGGCAGGTGCACGGCGAGAACCGCGGAAGTGAGTACAAATATGGGCCCCTGGGCCATACCAAATCACTCGCTCTCTCAGTTCCACAGCAAACAGTCAACCGACTAGGAAGGAAGGAAGGAACCCCCAACGACTACTAGGACCGCGACCTGGAACCGCTCCGCTGCCCTTGCAGTCTGGAAGCCAGTCGCGAGCGGCTCTACTGCACCGAGCAGTATTGAGCCCGTCCAAGTAACGGACACTACGGTCGACGAGACACTCTCTCCTATTCGGGGAGTTGAGTGCCGGTCCGAGTCGGGAATTACGGTCCGACTCGTGATTTACGGTCGACGGGACGCTCGCTCCAGTCGTGGAGTTCGAGCGCCGGTCCAAGTTGGGACCTTCGGAGAGCCGGGTCCACGCGGCGCACACGCGGTCAGACGGCGCACACAGGCGCAGTCGGACACACGCGGGCGCAGACGGGCGCACATAGGCGCAGTCAGGCGAACGCAGCACAGGCGGACGCAGCACAGACGAGCGCACCCAGGCGCAGTCAGGCACACGCAGACGCACACAGGCGCACACAGGCGCACCCAGGCGCACTCAGGCGCACTCAGGAGCACGCAGGCGCACAGAGACGCCGCTCGACAACAGAGAGATCTTGTTCGACCCGCTGCCCGGGAAGAACAGGATAGCGACACTTAGAAAATAAGATTAATTGTTATATACTTATGTTTACTGTACAATAAAGAATTTTATAATATTGTGTATGTACCTAGGTTAATTGCGGTACCTAGGCTATGTCCTATTGTAAAATTGTATTTATACACCTTATGCACTTTGTTATGCATCTTAGACTAAGATCTCATATTAGTAAATTTATGGTGTGTCATTGAAGTTCATCGAAAAATAATATGCCGTGTTGGCACTTGTGAAAGGGAAGGCGTGTTTTATTGGTGCAGGGGACGGGGAGTAAAACGGTGGTAATAGAGACAGACTGAGGCGTATCGAGGCTTGCAGCAGGTGTCGTGGCCGCCCGTTACGGGGCAAGCGGCGACCAAGCGGTGGACCTCTTTTTACAGTCCTGGGTCCACACAGCGCTGGGTCGGTCCGTGCCACAGGGCACTGCATATGTTGGGCAACGGGCGCAACAACTTCATTATCAAGCAGTACCTGCATTACCCGCGATACCGATCGTCAAGCCTCGCTCCTCGACTACACACTTCGGACACACTACCACGCCCTGCGTCCAGATATAACTCTTTACTCTCTATCTCGGAAGATGGTCCTTATCGTAGAGTTAACTGTTCCATGGGAATCAAATATCCCAAAAGACCACGAGTACAAATTAAATAAATACCATGACCTCGCAAATGCCGTCACCCGGAACGGCTTCACTGTTCACCTTCACGCGGTGGAAGTAGGCGCTCGTGGCCTGCCAGCTAAATCTTTGTTTCACCTTTTTAAAGATCTCGGTCTCTCCAGGAAAATAATCAACTCCTTTCTAGAAAAATTATCTAAAACCGCGATTTCTGCATCTCAAATTCTATGGCTTCGAAGGGATGGGTGGTAAGGTGAACGCTCACATGTAGCAAGACATCTGTCCTAAACCTACCACCGCCGGTCGTAAGTCCGGAATCCACCCTTCACCTCCCAGAAGTGTAATAGTTATATATGATGGGCCCGATTTTTGGTCGGTGAATTCCATGGCAGCTCCATTTGTATTTTATTTATCGCGCCCACACTACCTACACAACGGCGAAACATCAATCGAGGCGTTACGAACTGGCAACCTACTACAGACCTTCTGAATAAATACTTCAAACTTCAACATCCACGACTTTCAATAACGGAGAAAACTTCTTGATGAGAACCATCCTTCGCTCACAATCAATTGGAGTCAAGTGAAGGGTGGCCACTCTCACAGTGACTTAATTTTAACTCAATAGAAACGCAATTGGACCCAGTATATACTTTTCCTAAAAGCTTTTGTCACAAACACATAATTAGTCATATTAGTGATTTTTAAATAATCAAATTCGAAACATTTCCATTATCTTTCATCCCGCCGAAAAGTTTGCAAAGATATATTCCATGGTATCACAGTATATTTCCATGGCCTCCACACTCCTTCAGTAATTAGTCAGAGTGCACGACCGATTGGCTGACGCCGCACGGTGCTCAGATAGTCCATAGGGCTATTCCCGAGGGGAAACCGATCCACCACCCGTGAGGCCCGGGACGCAACAGTCCTTCCCAGGAAAGTCACTCGCTTGAGGAGGCTACTGGTTAGGAGCTGAATCGTGAGTTGGACCAACCCGAAAACACAGTGGATCTTATGGGCTAAGCTGCAAGAAACCATTCGCTACTGGTAAACCGGACAGTAGGGCGGTGTCGACTACAATGGGCGAACCCGTAACCCCAGGCTGGTATAACGATATGTGATCGTTCTTTCAGCCATGGGATGAGCGTAGAAGACTTAGAGACAAGACTAGACCTTTGGCCAGAATGTGTCGCTTTTTTGATAAATCGTGTACAGGATTAGATGTATTTTATGATTCCATAAATATAATAAAAGATTTGATCAAACCTAGCCTATCTCCTACTTTTTAAGATTTCACTAACTGCCATCCTAATGTACTGTATTATATGATTATTATATTATAACATACTATTGTATTATATCATATTATATATAATAAATATTATTATCCAATTACTCATACTTCTATTTTGATCTATCCAAATAACCTTATTAACAACTTATTTAATTATATCTTTTCTTACCCTTATATTATTATTAGCTTTATTATATATATTTTTTTCTACTATCAACTTGTTCATGTTATTTCTATGTTAATGTGTAATGCAAGCATTGCAAACTATTCATAGGATAGTAAATTTGTTTCGTTAAAATATGTTTTTAAGATACTATTATCATATATTTACTATCTGTAAGTTTGCTATAAAATAAAATAAAATAATTTAAAAAAGACAATCTACATTCTAGCTCGCCAAAAGGCCCGTTAGAGGCCAATGCCTTACGGCGAGGCACCGGGAAAGGTATCCAGCGGGCAGCCTCGCCCCTGACTACCAGTTTTGGAACGGTATTTCTGTCTGGAGTTAACCTTCAGGATACATTCACCCTCCCGACTGGTTACGGGTCCGAAGTCGCTTACAGCAGTAATTTATTTTTGAATTTATCGCAGACCTGGGTGTCTTTTGCCCGTAGTGCCACACGGCGTCGGGTGGCTCAAGGTCATTTTAAGAGTGGCATGACAACAGGTCAACATCCAGCCTCGCTGCTTAGGAGACAGTATATTTCCATAATCTTCAGACTCCTTCAGCAATTAATCAGAGTGCGCAACCGATTGGAGTCGCCGAACGGTGCGCAAACCGTCCAGTAGCGCAGGTATGCAATCCCGCCAGGAGAAACCGGTCCTCCAGCTGTGAGGCCTGAGACGCAAGAGTCTTACCCGGGGTAAGACTAACGCCCGAGGAGGCTTCTGAATGCTTCTGAAATTGGGGTCAGGTGGCCCGCTGGCTTACCTTCCTTGTGCCTCGCTGTAAGTTGTTGGCCTCTGACGGGCATGTTGGCTTTGCTGGACAGTAGGTTTGTACTCGAGGAGGCTTCTGAATAGGAGCTGAATCGTGAAATGAGCCGATCCGAGAACAAAATGGATCTTGTGGCCCAAACTGCACGAAACCATTCGCTACCGATAAACCGGACAATAAAAAATCCTGTAATATCTGGCACTTGTGCTTGTGTCTATAACGGACAAGTAGAAATTAGGATTGTAGCCTGTAGGGCATACGCTCCCACCCCCACCGGTCGCTCGCCCACGAGTTTAAAACAAGTCGGGTTTTTTTTCCAACGCATCTGGCAACCCTAGAGGCGCTCGATGGCTCAGGCGCCTGCCGATGCATCTGCCTGGACGATGGAGGCATGTCTAATTAGGCCTTCTGAGTAGCAAGCCCTAACCGCTCTCCAAATATACCAGAACCAGATTCTAATAATAATAATATTAATAATAAACTCTATTTGCACTTAATTCGTATACAAAAAGGTGAGCTTATTGCCACATGGCAATGTCTTACAACTAACCTAAACACAGTGGTACATGCACGCATTGTGAAAATAAAGATTATTACATACAAACATACGTGGAAGAATTTAAAACTAATAATGCCCGAGGAGAGGAAATTGGGAGAGGAACAGGAGAGAAAGGGAAGAACTGGTTACTTCTTAGAAAGGTAGTAATCCTTAAGGTGAGTCTTAAACGATGGTAAAGAAGGCGAGTTTCGTATATTTGCTGGGAGATCGTTCCAGAGTCTTGCACCATGGACACAGAAAGAATAGGAATAGAAATCACTATTATGACTCGGAATTTTTATTAAACTGTCAGAGGCTGACCGAAGTACGAGACCGTGGGAACTTAGTGGTTCAAAAAGCTCGTGGAGATAGGATGGTGTTAATTGGGAGAGTACACGATATAGGAGAGCAAGTATATGAACATTTCTTCTATGGACATTTCATTTCTATGTTTATGTATGTTTGTTTTTAGCCGACAATCGTACGAAACGCCGCCGCAATCGCCCGATAAACAACAAACTACAGGACTTTGCCATGTTTGCGGATAAGAAGGATAATCAAACCATCAGAGTTAGTCCTCAGTTGCAGTTGGCTACTTTCCAGTTCTTAAGTACAGGTTTGTGGAATTTGTGCTGTGACAAATTATTTAAAAAAATAGGCATAATCACATTATGCATTCCAAATCGTTTGCAAACATAATAGGAATATGTCATTTTTGAAAATACATCAATTATGAAAGTGCAGTTTAAACACCTAACTAGCTAAAACCCGTCGAGATCGACGGTCAGTTTATTGGCAGCAATGTCTCTTTAAAATAAACAGAAACATACTTCTTATTTATGTACAAATAATATTTCTTTGGATTAATTCGATTACATTGCGGTGCCTTGCTCATTTGATCTACGATTAAGAATGTCACCAAGGTCTTGGAGTAAACGGACAGCATCAATTGTAGAGAGACGGTAAACAAAAAGTAAACAAAAAGTATCGTGCCAATTCAGCCTTAGCATTTATACGCTAGATGGCGGTGAAATAATTGAAATCTTTAAAATTAGTTTTTAACTATTTGGAGTAAAAAAGTCGGTTGTGTCACATCTAGAATTTCCCGGCAAGCAGGCAATACCACTCGCGCACCCAACTCTCTAAATCCCCCCACGCCAAAGCCCCCCCAACCTTCCCTGCAACCCTCTCTCTCACTCCCCTTTCACTCCCCCAACCCCTCCCTCTTCCTATCCCCCCTCTCCAACCCCCCTCCAACCCTCCCTCTCACCTTCTCCCCCGAACCCCCCTCTTCTTACCCCCCTCCCCAACTCACACATAACTACCCCTTCCTCCCGCCCACTCTTCACTACCTCTCCCCACCATCTTCCCCCCTGCTCTCCCCCTCCCCTCGCGCGGAAATCCAGCAGATGGCACTATATTTTTTTATTTTTCTGTTTCGATGACTATTTTATTTTTTTTCTTTTGATACGTCTTCAGAACTAGAGCTTTTTTTTATACACCTCAACTAAATTTTTACTCCCAGCCTTTCTCTTAATTTGGCGGTTACAAGAAAAACACTTATTATTTTTTATTTTTCTCTTTTGCGGACTTTTTTTGTTTTTCTTTTTTGATGACACATCTACAGACCGGGAGATTTTTTTAGACATCTCAACCAAATGTTTACATCTAGCCGTTCTTTCAATATGGTGGTTACACAAAAAAACACATTTCAAATTGTTATGTAGGTATTATTTTCGTAATTAAGTAATGATGGTAATAGAGATTTAAAAGTACCTTTAAATTATAATCTGAAAAGTACTACTACGTCAAAAAGCTATAATTAAATAATCTGAAAAATATAATCACTAAATCGCCATGACTTTGGAAACGCCCTCAGCCGCTGTTGCCAACCAAATCTTTCTTTCATCTATTTAAAGATGGTCTTTAGGAAAATAATCAACTCCTAATGCCCGGGCCACACTAATGGGAAATGCCGTTAATTATTGCGATAATTTACGTGTCGCTGCAGTAAAAACGCCGATGATCATCGCCGTTATTAACGGCGTTGTCATTCCCGTTAGTGTGGCCCGGGCATTAAAAAATAAGTTAATAGTAAAAACAAGGTTTTATTGAAAAGCTTTGTTCCGACCGTGTCATTGTGGAACTATCATAATTGAATGCGTATACAAAATTTAGTTTCTGCTCTGTTGACCGTTGAAGAGTCCCCTCGTCGGGAGCTAACCCTGGGTGCAGCAGCCCTGTCGCGGCAAAACTTAGAACGGGCTGTCATAATGATACCCGGCGATGTTCGGGTATCCGCTTTTCCCCCCTCCCACTTTTACCCCTTCCCCTCACATACTTAAGTAGCCTATATTACTCACCGTCACTTCAGCTATCTGTTCAAAAAATCACATTGATTCATTCGTCCTTTTCAACTTCCTTTTTTGCAAAAAATTTTCGGCATAACATTTTCATGGCGATCAGTTGAACGGTACAGTGATTGATATGCTGCAACACCATCCAGTGGCGAGTTACAACAAAGTGGATAGCGTGAAAATGTTAAGAGCCTTATTACAAAATAGCGTAGGTATTCTTTTAAAATGAGTTGAAAAAATGAACGCATTTTTTTTTGGATGTAACTATAAAAGATAGGATAAATAAATAAATAAATAAATAAATAACTATTCAACCCTGGGAGAAAACCGCGGCACTGAGCGCTCTTCTCTTGCGCAAGCAAATATATACACAATTTCTAATTGTTTTTTGCAGTGTTTTCTCCTTTCTAATGACAATAATTTATATTATGTCGTATTGCTAAAAGAGTGAACTTTAATATAGTATAAGTATTATATAAGAATCTTATTTTATTTCTGAGAAAATTAGAATGATACAGGAAGATTTTTTTTTAATTTTGTGTAATTGTAAGTAATGTATACCTTGGATATGTGGTCAAAAAACGAAAAAATAAAGCCGTAGTGTACATCAAGAATACATGACGGACATAAAAAAAAATAGTATACGGTTTTCGTTGTAGTGATATTACTGTATTAAGGAGCTCAAAGTTTGCCTTCCGAGCGTTTTACGAATAACGACTTTCGGAAAATGGGCTGAATAAGTAAATAATATTCGTTATATCTAAAATTAAAGGCCGCTATGGTCAACATCAAGAAATGGTCCAGGTAATTCAGTAATTAAAGTTTGTAGAAATCTCTTCATTTCTTGGAATTAGAACGCCAAAAATCCACTTTTCTTGCCTTTCTGGAAAAAATATGTGATAGGGCTCTTAACCATACTCAAATACCAATGTATACCAATTTTAATGGCAATCGGTTCAACGTCCTAGACTTTGATGGGCTGCAGCTCCATCTAGTGGTGAGTTACAACAGAGCGAATACTATAAGATATTCCATTAATAAATACACAGTGAACTTTCACGGCGATCGGTAAAACAGTGTCGGAGTATATTAAGCTCGGACAGATATACCATCATCTATTTTTATAAATATATATTATTTTTCTTACAGCTTTAGATGCTTTCAAACCCGATGTCGTATCGGAGACTATCCTTAGAAGACTGCTAAAGCAAGACATCATCCATCATATAAAAGTTAAGGCGAAAGAGAAAAAAGTGGATCCAAACACATTTATTTATACGCAAGGGAAAGGGGTAAGTCAGACAGTAATTATTATTTTGATAAGGACTAATAGCAACCGACTAATACCGATAATAGCGACGATTCTAATAACGACCGCCGCAACAGTTACAGGAGTCAACTAGAGTTGTCAACTACAATGGGCGAGCCCGTCACCTCAGGAAGTTTTAACGATTAGTCGTTCTATCTCCCTGGAGTGATCACAGAAGACTTGGACAAAACAGTCCACCGTCAAGCTCCGCCACAAACCCGTAAGAGGCCAACGCCTTAACCGCGAGATAGCCAGGAGTGTTACCAAGCGGGCTTACACTCTAGCCCTTACTTCCAATTGCGACCAGATTACTCCAGTCTCTCGATTGGTTACGAGTTCGAGGTCGCTTGCGCGGTCCTCTCCCTTACGAAGCGGTGAAACGGTGTATACCGATTCTATCGCGGACTGCGGCATCCTTTACCCGGCTGTTCACCCAGGATCGGGTAGCCGATGGTCGTTTCAAGAGCAGTCGCCGTAAGGTCCGCAACCACCCCCGCTCTATAGGAAACAGTACTGCTGCCAGACTCCCCCGACTGTTAGTCAGAGTGCGCAATCGATTGGCTTATGCCACACGGTGCGCAGGCCGTCCAGGAGCGCCAGAAGGTTGATTCCTAAGGGAAACTAACCCTAAGGCCAGAGTCCTACCCAGGCTCGCACTTCATGCATGGAGGCCGTCGGATAGGTGTTGACCCGTGAGTGTGACCAACCCTGAACAGGATGGGTCTTCGTGGCCAACGTTGTACATGGCAACTAGAGCTGTCAATTACAACGAGCGAACCCGTCACCTCGGGAAGTTTTAACGCAGAAGCATTGGGACGAAAAATAATACACAGTCTAGCTACGCCACCTGCCCTGCAGGCCAACGCCTTACGGCGAGGCACCGGGAAAGTTACACATCAGGCAGCCTCGCCCTCTGTCTACCAGTTTTGGAAAGATATCTCCGTCTGGAATTAACCTTCAGGATACCTCCAACAGGGTTGGCTTGATTTTCCCCAACCCGAAAAAACCCACTGGGGTAAATTGGGTAAAACCCACCTGAAAAAACCCGAGGGTTTTTGACGAATGTGGGTTTTTGAAAAAATAGTTGTTTATAATAATTAAATCAAAGAACGGATATAGCATTTATATTATATTTTATCAAATAGAAAAAAAAAGGATGTATTTGTGACACACCCAGTCTGTTCCGTAATTTACTCCAGACCATTCCAAATGTTAAGAAGTCTTTCAATTGATGCAGAACTGGCCGAACAAGTGTAATGCTGACTACTTTTGGCATGATTTATAAGATGATTTATGGATAATATTGTTACGTGGATAGGCAGCAGAAGATGCAAAAACACGGTAGAACAGTCAACTTGATTTATTACAAAACTATTACAATACTCTTCAAGCGACAAAGACCCTTAAACACACTTCAATTTACACTATTTAGTTCTAAAATCGTTTGCACTACTACTCAATACTTTCACGCCGAAACGCTGCCAGCACTACTACTCAATACTTTCGCGCCGAAACAGCGCCACTAGCGGTTGTTAGTGTTAACTCTTATCCTGTTGTGAAAATAAAGGGAATCTCCCCGACAACTGACAATAACGATTTTCGGAGGAATTCCCTTCATAGTAGTGTTACAACTTTATTCAGTAGTAAATAGATTTGGATTGGGAGAAAGAAATGCAATAAAATGGTAATAAAATCAAATTAAATGTAAAATTAAAATATATTCATTTAAAATTCTCATTAACTCCAAAAAAACCCGAAATTCTGCAAAAAAGCCCGAAAATCCCTGAAAAAACCCGAAATAACCCAGTGGGCAGATATTTTTTGATAAAACCCGGGTTTTTGCCAACCCTGACCTCCAACCTCCCAACTGGTCACTGGTTCGAAGTCACTTGCGCGACGTCTACCTGCCGCGGTGATTCGGTTTGAATCTATCGCGGACCAAAGGTATCTTTTGCCCGGCTCTGAGTTCTGAATTCAGAATTCAGAATCAGGTAGCCTAATGGTCATTTCAAGAGTGGTTACGACAGGTCAACATCCACCTCCGCTGATTAGGAGACAGTGTATTTCCATAGTCTCCAGACTCCTTCAGCAATTAGTCAGAGTGCACAACCGATAGGCGTCGCCGAACAGTGCGCAAACCGTCCAGTAGCGCCGGGATGTAATCCCACCAGGAGAAACCAGTCCACCAGCCGTGTTGCCTGAGACGCGAGTCTTACCCGTGGTAGCCTTCTGCACAAGGAGGCTTCTGAATAGCAGCTGAATTTTGAAATGAGCCGATCCGAGAGCAAAGTTTATCTTGTGGCCCAAGCTGCACGAAACCGTTCGCTTCCAGTTGTCCGTGCTAGTTTGGTCTAAACGCACATGATATACAAAAATTTTCAAATTTCAAATTATTTATTGATTTCAAATTGTGAGTAGATTCAATATACAAAAGTCTTAACCTAACTAGGCTGCCGCCTGTTCCAAGGTAGACAATTTATTTTAATTATCCTAAGAAATCTATAATATTATATTTATAGAAATAAACAAAATCATACATAATGTAACAGAAATATCTTAATTACCTAATTAAAAATTCGTAAGAAAATGTCTTGAAAATTATCAATAAGCTATTATTATTTATATAAGTATTAATAATATACAAAATAAATTCACAAAAATAAAAATAAAATTATATTTAGAAATCATCAATTTATATTACTACATATACTATTATGTTTTTATTATAAGGATTCAATTATCTAATAAGGTGTTCAATATCTGCATTTGTGCAATTTAAGAGGTAGGCACTCAAACTATTTTTAAATGTATATGAAATTTTAATGTCTTTAATGTTTGGCGGTAGGCAATTATAAAATTTGGGGGCAAGATAAGAGAAACTGAATTGGCCAAAAGCGGAGTATCCTATATGCAGTATCCTAAGATGGGTCTGCCAATAACAAGACATGTGAAAAATGTTATTTGGTGACTATTGGGTGTTTATTGGGTGACTAGCAATTGCACGCAGACTAGGATAGGAATACAGAGTCCATAGGAATGATAGGAATACGCACAGAATGACAGGAATACAGAGTCCATTCTGAAAGTATCTCAACTTATTTATTGATGACAATTACGACTGCTGTCAATATTCTTCAATGTAGGCACCTTGGGCCTCAATACTGCAAAATATAGCAACTTTTCCGCTGTTTGTCGCAGGCCTGGAAGCCCTTGACTGCCCTTGAAGCCCTTGACTGACACCTTCTTTAACCGGTTGGAAGCCAGCCTTCGAGCGCAAAATACTACGCCGTAACTTTTTGGTCTTTTTTAAAAATAAATACTAACAATGCCGTTTTTTAATGAATTCCCGCATGTTACCTAATAATTCATCTTGTTAGTCATATATATTATATATTTATATAATATATATGGGGTTGTAAAATATTACCATGTGGCAATAAGCTCGCCTTTTTATACGACTGCCCAACAAAGAAGGAGTGTAATGCGTAAAGAAGGGTTGATATTTATATTTTTTCCGTTTCTTTATTTCACCTTAACCCGTTGAGTATGAGTCAACCAAATCTGGTTGCGAAACAATTATCCGTTGAGTACGAGTCGACCAAATCTGGTCGCGCGTTTTTTTCACTTCTTTGACGTTCTCATATTTATTCATAATTATCTAATTGTTTTACAAAATGATATTTCAATATTCTATATTCGAAATTTCAATGCAATCATTGTGCAGTTGTTCTTTTTATGATTGGTGTAGTAGTTTCGTAGTTATAGTACTTTAAGTCGATGTCGCCGAAAATCCTGCAAAAGAGACAGATGCATCCATGAAAATACCCATTTACTCCAAGGGTTAACTTCTAAACGCTCAAACCGATTTTGAAGTATGTGGTATTGTTAGAATTGTTATATCATCCCGAGTGTCATACGGTACCATAACTGTCCAGATATCAAGTAATTAGTTGTCTAACTGTCCAAATCACCAAACATCAATTAATGTACATAAATATATGATTTTTCATATGAAATGAAAGGTCTGATTGTGTACATTCCGAAAATATGTATGTATCTATGTGGATAAATACATAAACCACAAATATTTTATTTAAAAACCCTAAAAAAATAATTATAAATACAAATTACAAATTATTTATTGATTTCAAATAATGAGTAGATTCAATATACAAAAGTCTTAACCTAACTAGGCTGCCACCTGTTCCAAGGTAGACAAATACAGTACTTTACTTTTTGTAACGCGAGTAGTTTTTTATTCTTTTTAATATATTTCGTTGTTATTCTTTGGCAGGTGGACTATTTTGTGTTGATATTGGAAGGACGCGTGGAAGTCACTGTTGGAAGGGAAAACTTAATTTTTGAAAGCGGTCCCTTCACATACTTTGGAGTGCAAGTTCTTACGCAGAATGTAGGCCTTCGAGAAAGTAAGTATTATTTTTGTTATTAAAATTATTATTAGAGGTAGGGAATTTTCGCAAATAAAAAACATAAATTTCGCAAAAAAAAGTGAAATCTCGAAGTCTCGCTAAAATTCGCACCCGCTGACCCGTGCCCACTTCGTTGGGCGGTAAAACTTTTTACTAGTAATGAAATTATGAGTGTGGTTCGGTTAGTGCTGAGTGCTATGATTTATTTCCTGACTGCCAAAAGAAGGGTTATATTTACTGCATATGTATGTATGTATTTGCATGCTAATTTGACTATTACCGTTATTTGTAAATACTAAAGAAGCGTTTTGCGTCTAGTTTGACTAGCTGTTAGTTTGATTCCAAATACAGTAGAGCGTCGATTATCCGAACGTCGTTCAACCGAACGACCGCTTAATCGAACTTCTGCGGCCGCAGACTCTCCGTTAAAAACAGAACTCGATTGCCATGAATGTGATGAAGAAGACGTTCAAGAGTGGATGAGGGTTGATGATGCAGATCCAGAGTACCAAATCATGCAGGACAGCGATATTGTAGACCTCGACACTGATAATGCTGACGCCGCCAGCACCTCATCGACTAGTGAATCAGAAAATGAAGATGAAAAAATAACTACACCTGAAGCATTTACATGTCTAGATACTGTCTTGCGATGGTTTGAAGCTCAAAATGAAAGCGACCAGTATCAGATATCTGTACTGAAAAAAGTGCGGGAATTAGCTGCTCATAAGCGGGTAGGCTTGCTTCGACAGACCAAAATTAGGGACTTTTTTAAGAGTTAATTCGTTCCTCTTCATGTACGTATGTATTACATACACACATATCTATTTTGTTCAATGGATTACTACTCACTATTGTAATAAATAAAAAAAGTTAAAACATTACATAGATAATACATATTATTATGTCCATATATGGTTTTATTATTACAGTTTTTTATACAGTTCGATTATCCAAATAAATCGGTTTTACGAACACCCTTGTCCCCCAATTAGTTCGGATAATCGACGCTCTACTGTACTTCGTGCATCATTGGGATCATCATTCCATTATTATTGATTGAAGCATGTTAGTGAGTATCCAGGGTTTCAATGAGGGGACTCCTCAACGATCAACAGCACAAACACGAAATTATTTATAGCATTCAATTATGATAGCCCGTTCTAAGTTTCACTATGACATGAGGGCTGTACCCAGGGTTGGCTCGGAACATTTCAATAGAAGCTTGTTTTTTAAAACATGTTTTTACTATTAAGTCATACATCTCAAATTCCGTTAGTTTATAGAGCAGATGGCTAATAAGCATCCTTCGATCACCACTACCATTTAAAGGGGTACAATGTTTGTAAAGTTAGGGCCCTCGAATGCCACGTTCATTTTACATACACTTTCATAAAAAAATATTGTTTTTTCAGCTGAATCGCCAGTGGCTCCATCTGCACTAGGCTCTCTCCAGTCCATCAACATAGATACCATCTTGCGTCATACGTTTGTGCCAGATTATTCTGTGAGAGCCATTACAGATGTATTTTACATCAAAATCAAAAGGTGAGATATGATTTAAAAATAACAAAAATAATAATCAACTCTTTCATGTTCCCTTTGTAGCAATACCATAAGGTGGACTTAGATCAAGGACGGTACACTTACCGCCATGGCAAAGTTCTCGCTGTTATTCACTAGGTAATCAGCCTCTCAGTGGCTTGACGCCAACAAGGGTTTGACAGAATCCTCCAAACCCCCAATACAGTTTGTGCGGGATGGCTACAACTACAAAACCTTTCTCAATAATCGAGAAAGCTTTAGATTGGATTCTGGAGATCGATTCGGTCTCTAAGCAGTATAAATTCCCTGAAAGTCTCGGATGCACAGCCCTCTGTCCAGATATAACTCTTTACTCTTTTATCTCGGAAGGTGGCCCTTATCGTAGAATTAACTGTTCCATGGGAATCAAATGTCCCAAAAGACAATGAGTACAAATTAAATAAATACCATGATCTCGCAAATGCCGTAACCCGGAACGACTTCACTGTTCACCTTGGAAGTTTGCGCTCGTGGCCTGCCAGCCTTCTATGCCAGATGCGCAAATCTCTATTTTGCCAGCCAGCCTTCTATTAAGATAGGGAGAATAATATATAAATGCAAATTCTATGTAGAATAATAAAAAAAAAAAAATAAATATTGTCAATCCAGCAAAATGCCTTTGTATTTAAAAAAAAAATGAGTAGATGTATAATAAATTATATGAAAATTAGAATGTCAGCTATCATAATACCATTATGTTTAAAACTACACATTTCATTAATTATCAAAATGGAAAATAAACTCAGAATTTTCAAACTCCCTTGTACCATAAATTGGGTTTCTTACCAAATTATTTATAATTATCTTTTTAAATTGGTCCTCTCGAAGGCTTTTCATTTCCTCTGGAATCTTATTATAGTAGGACAAATTTTGGTGAATAAAACTGTATCGCACTTTGCTAAGTCGCTGTCGGTTTATGTGGAGACTGGATTTATTCTTCGTATCGTGATGATGAAAATCACTATTTACCGGAACTTCTGTTAGGTGTCTACGAGCGTACATAATATTTTGGTAGATGTAAGAAGAAAATAGTCATTATTCCCGATTCTACAAATAGCCGCTTACAAAAACTTCTTGGTGAGACTGTATAAACTGCGTACCGCTCTTTTATGGAGTGAAAATATGAAAAATAAACGGATTTAGCTGCTTCAAAACCGCATAAACTTCGTATCTTTCTAATGGCGAATATGGCACTGCACATTTTTTTACTGAGATTATTAAGTGATCAGACCATTGTAATTTTTGATCAATTTCTAATCTGAGAAATTTCGTGGAGGAGACATTTTCTAGTTTGTCAGACCCAAAATATACGTCTATTTCATTATAATCAGACGGCCGCAAAGAGAAGCATATTGATTTTGATTTATCTATTATATATTAACCCGAATGATGTGACCCGTCCAACATTGGATGCAAGCCTACCCAAGGCGGAATGTGAGCTTTCCAATATTGGATATGAAATCCAGTCCACACGCAGAAGTGACGGCTGAATTTTTACCCTGCGATAAGAGGGGTTAAAAAGGTAAAAACATAACTGCCATTACAGAAAGTGAACTATTGCATATATATAGTTATTTTTGATACGGTTTTTATTAAAATATTTGTGGTTTATGTATTTATCCATATAGATAGATGTATATTTCTGGGATATACACAATCAGACCTTTCATTTGACACTAAACAGAATATATTTATGTTAATTTAGTGAAATTTGGACATTTAGACAACTACTTACTTGATGTTTGGACAGTTAATGTACCCTATGATACTTGGGATGATTTTAACAATATGACACCCTTTAAAATCGGTTGAAGCATTTAGAAGTTATGGTGGAATAAAGAAACGGAAAACATAGATTAATCCTGAACACATTACACTCCTTTTTTTTGTGCAGCCATGTAAAAAATCAATATTGATCGGCAGTACTTCTGCACTTAAAACAGGCATTCGATGAAGTTTGGCCTACTTCACAAAATAAGGAATGACCGCCTCATACATATAGTATCCTGAGATTGTACCTCGAGGATAGGATCTTTTTGAAAATGAATTTTTCGTTTGTTTAGGAATTTCTACCTCGCGGCCAAGCGCGCCTCCCTCATGGAAAAGTCAGCTGGGACGGAAAGCAGGAGTAAACAGGAAGAAGCTGCTGAGCAGTTCGATGATGAAGTCGAAAAGGTGAGCTTTTTCTTGTGATCTTCTAAAGAGTCCCATGATATTGGCCAAAGACACAGCCTCGTTGACTGTAGACTCCACAGGTACTTTTTTAAACCACTCAAAATTACATTCGACAACTCTCTGGTCAAAGTTTCTTCCGAGCAGAAGTGATGGTCCTCTGGATAACCCCTTCCCAAGCCTTGTCAATTAGCAGAAATGAGTGACAACAAACTCAATAGTGTCTTAGATGTGGAGTCTTCAAGCGATTGATTCTGGTATTGTTTCTACAAAAGCAAGACTTCAAAGTTTCATTTATATTTTCAGGTTTCTATGGCAACACTGCATTTCAATATGTCGTATAAAGCGGCTATATAAAAAAAAATATTTTACAGAGAAATAAAACGAAATATCTCAAATATTTTAGATGTTTATTAATATTAATTATTATTTTAAAAAACATGATTTACAGACGAATGGCTATGATATTCAGTATACAGTACAATAAAACGTGCATGAAAAACAAGTTGAACCCATAGCCGTTGGCTCATCGCATACCTTGCTGAGCAAGAGCGCCGGTATCTAGGGATGCTGATATCTGACTTAGCATATTGCGAGCTGACATGTATGTCGTTCGGTTATATAATTATTATTGGTATAAAGTTCAAAACATTCATTCTTGCATAATACAAATACACAAGCACAAAGAGTTATACCAACATACAAAAAAAAAAGTTATAGTAGTAAGAAATTATTATTAAACCCCACACCAATATATAGTAATACATAAATACAATAAATACATATTTAAAATAAATATACATACTAATATAAAATACTAATATACACAAAATGTACACAAATAAATTAATTTGAAATACCTCTAGTCTTAAACCTCTCATTTTATTTTATTTATTTATTTAAGTAATTCAAGAATAATTTAAAACAATTTTATCTTAGGAACTATGCATTAAATATTTTAAACATTGAATAAATAGCAGAAAATGAATACATAGCAAAGTCCAGTGACAACGCCACCTAACTAGGCCGGGACCTGTTCTAAGGTGAACGTTTAATTTTGTGCGTGCTTGTTCATAATTGTGATTATTACAAAAAACAAAATATTTTTGTAACAAGAAAAATATAAATAATATGCAACAACTACCTTAAAAACTATTAAATACTTAAAATTAGGAGTAGAAAATAAACATGTAACTAAGATTAAGAATATATATACACATATATACATACACATACAAATATATTTAAAAATAATAAAATTAAACACAATAATAAAAAGTTAATTTAATATGATATAAAATATAGTATAACATAAAATTCTAAATATTAATGTGTTCGAATTAGTATATTAATATATAATGTCCAATATTTTTGTGATTTTTTGTCGTCCCTCTTTTATAAGCCAATTTGCCAATATACGTCTATTATATTTATAAATAATAAAAAAATTAAAGAAACTAAGTATTTGCTTTTTATTTATTAAGTTTACCTAATTAAAAATTCTGTTAAATTCCGTTTTGTCATAGAGTGGTCTTTTAACAATCGAGCACTTTTTTATTGTTTTTTTAAATGCTACCATGTTAACTACATTTTGGATCGTAATTTCTATATTATTATAGAGCCTCGAAGCTAAGTATTCAAGTATGTCATGGCCTTTTTTCCGCGCTTACATACAAGAAGCTCCATAGTGCGGCTCCCGCATAGTGGGGAGCGCATAATTTGGGAACCACTGCTTTAGGGGGTTAATTCTACTTCCAAAACATCTATAATCATTTTATCATTTTCTTTGACAGTTGCTGCACACGCTGAACGACGAATGCAGCATCGGCGAGCAGAAGACTCCTTGGCAGCCAGCGTCGCCGACTCCGGTTCCGATGTCCGTCTCGCCGCAGACCAGAGCCACCTTCAACAGCCCGCAGCGCCGGAGCCCTCAAAGGGCCGACTCTCTCGCCGGCTCGCCGCCCCATCAGCCCCCGAACGGGCTCCTTCCACCCGAAGACGAGAGCGTAGCTTTGCTGTCGGGCGGCAAAAAGCCAGTTATCTCGTAAACGCTTTATTATAGGGGATACGTTGAAATATATAGTCAGAAACGCAGTGTGATGAAAACGGTTAATTATAAATCCAGTGAAACTAACCGAAATTAAAGAAGTTGGGTAGTCGTGATTTTTGACAGGTTTTATAAAGTTCGAGCTCCTGTTTAATATATTGAGTACGAAATCACAGACTGTCGCGGTCGTTTGACATTATAAATATGATACAAACGAATTTACCGCGTGAGGTTTGTTACACCCAACGTTTCGGCGATGTTGCAATAGCGTTTGTCCAGAGTAGATGATGTACCCTGAACGACATTGCAACATCGCCGAAACGTCGGATGCTACAAACTTCACGCAGTAAATGCGTTTATATCTTATTTAAAATGTTTGAGTTTTCAAACTCTGCACCGTCGCATGTGTTATTTTCTTCGAAAAATGGCAGGAGTTTTTGCACAATTAAAAATTCTTAGTGAATATCAATATTTTGCGCTATTCACTTTGTTGTAACTCACCACTAGGTGATGCTGCAGCGCATTTTATATACCGTTCAACCGATCGCTATGAAAATTGGTATACATTGGTATTTGAGCTGGATATAACACAGGTAACATTGGGTAATACCTCCAATAGTATAGAATAAACTTCAATGTCAGAGTTACTAAAACTCAAAATTGCTACTACGACAATAGAGCTGTCAACTACAACAGGCGAACCCGTCACCTCAGGACGTTTTAATGAAATTTGATCATTATTTAATGAAATTGGACGTCTTAATGAACTTAGGACAAAACAGTCCACCATGCCAGGTCAAGCTCCTCCGCATGCCCGTAAGAGGACAACGCCTTATCCGCGAGATAGCCAGGTATGTTACCCAGCGGGCTGACACTCGTGCCTTTACCTCCAGTTGCGACCAGATTACTCCGGCCTCCCGACTGGTTACGAGTTCGAGGTCGCTTGCGCGGTCCTCCCCTTGAGTAGCGGTAAAACGGTGTCAACCGAATCTATCGCGGACCATGGCATCCATTGCTCGGCTGTTCACCCGGAATCGGGTAGCCAATGGTCAAGTTCAAGAAACAGTCAACTTTAACAATAATTTCTAAAGCAAATGACAAGTAATAAGTAAGTGTTCATTTTGCACATCTGATATACATTTGTAGATTCTTCCTCCTCCCCCCCCCTCAAGACTATTTTACTGGCTGCTATGTTTCCACGGTGCGGGGAGATCGATAACTCGATACATGATTCAGGAGCCCAAACTTTATAAGCCAGTCAAAAATGAGAACTACCCAACCTTTTGCGAAACGCTGCTTTATATATGAAATATACTGATAATGTCCGATCAGGGGATATGGCGGTAGCGAAATGCAAAACTGGACTGTCAAACACTTCACTGTCCAAATCGATGCAGACATTGCTGTGATATTTTTTACTGAAAGGGCCATTTATTTTATGCCATTTTTATTCAAACGGTTTACAAAGGAAATATGCATTTTAAATTCTAAAAAAAAATATTGCAAACCGTTGTTATGTCAAAACAACTATTTTATTCGCAATTAAAAAATAATTTATGCAGCGTCAGAGACTGCCGCAGTTATTTTCGAGACAAAACATCTACATCCGTTCTTGACTCATGCCGCCTTGAGTTGGTTTGGTCATTTTTGGTGTCATCAGTTTTGAAATTCGCTGATTTAATCATTCATGCCCAATTTTGTAATTTTGGTGGTACTTTGCGCTCATTAATCGTGACATTGTAAGATATATAATCTCTGAGATATAATCCCGTTTATAGGTACATGTCAAATCCGGAAATTCAAAAGTCCAGCCTTCATGAATGCCGGAACGGTGCTGGTGCAAACTTTCATCCTTCCTCTTCAAAATGAGCCTAGTATACGATATAGTATAACATAACGATCGTATAGTATAACGAGCGGCGTATAGTATAACGAGTAGTAAGTATAGTATAACGAGCAGCCCTTTGTCTATTTCAAACCGAGTTCATAAGGTTGGAAATTACTTCGACAGAAACAGTCGCTCATTTATTATTTTTTAAAATTTTTTATTATCCCTTTTTCTATCTATCGCCTTACATCCGCAATTGGAAGTAAGGGCGTGAGTGTAAGCCCGCTGCGTAACACACCTAGTTATCTCGCGGATAAGGCGTTGGCCTCTTACGGGCATGTGGCGGAGCTTGACGGTGGACTGTTTTGTCCAAATCTTCTGCGCTCACTTCACGGGAGATAGAACGAACAATCGTTAAAATTTCCTGAGGTGACGGGTTCGCCCGTTGTAATTGACAACTCTATTTGCTTATTCCCCGGAAGGCACAGTCGATTGGCTAACTCCGCACAATGTGCAAACCGCTCAGCAGCGCCCACGGTCTTCCCCGAGAGGATCCGATCCCACCTGTCCACGATACAGCCGTCTCTTCAAGGTACGTCCCAGTTTGAGGAGGCTACCGGATGACAGTTGAACCGTGAGTTGAGCCGACCCGATATAATGAGCGGGTCATATAGTACAAGCTGCTTGGAGCCTTTAGCTGCCCTGCTTTTTATCACTTTGTTCAAAATATTTTCCAGAATTATACAATGCATATTTTCTACGTAAACACTTTTTATACTTAAATAACAGAATTAACATGAGGTTGGAGAAATTGCCCGTTTGAGTGGAAGCGACAAACTGATTCTACCGCATCTATAATATGGGGACTCTCTTTTTCTTCTTCATCTTCTTGTGCCATTTCCTTTGTATCTCAATTGATTCTCTGACCATATACATTTCTTCAATTTTTACCGCAATGTGACATTTCTTACCGTAATCTTTACATACGTTATCTTTTTAATTCTGCCTGTTATATTTCAACGTATCTTTTACACCACGCTTAGTCTACCTCTCTATTTTCATTCTAGCTTAGTGAACTCTGTTTAGACCAATCGCTTATCTTCCATACGATTCAAAAAGAGCAGAAATATTTAAATACATTAACAAACGAAAATCATGGATCTTTTAAACGATGAAAGGATATTGCTTAAGTTGCAGTGATATATTAGGGGGCGCTTACGGGCCCTCAAAAAAAATATCATGAAAATATGTATGAATACAATTCGATATTTCCCGCGATATCGTCCTCTCAATTCCATTAATTTGCCGAACTGTTTAGCGCGCTAATATTAAAATGAATTCTCCCTACAGTTACAGTATAACGAGTTAATACAATAGGCGCACTCATGTGTGACAAGGCGTTGCGGGGACAGAGAGCGAGGGGAGTGAGCAGAGCAGATTACGTGCAGTCGGGGGTTGTCAAATTTATCGAACGTTCGAATATCTGCATCAGATCAGGTGGCCATATGTGAATTTCTTTCAACGGCAGCACGATTTGTGATAGGCCGTAAGACTCGTTTTGTTGCTCGCTTTGATTTCAATTTTGTTCTAAGAGAAGCTACTGTCTGGTATACTGTGGCAACTGTGCTATAGCCGAGCCGAATAATAATTTTCCATCTTTGCGACATCTCATCAAACGCTTAATAGGTAATGAGCGGTTATGGCAGACGAGGTTATACTGAAAGAGAGTGTGCAAGTAAAAAGAGTGTTCTTCTTCTTCTAGTTCTTTGTTGGCTCCGGGCTCGGATCAAAGATGTGGCGAGTTACTGGTACTATTCTTTAAGATATCGGAGCAGAGAAGTTCTTCTTTGACCCGAACCTCTAATTCGCTTTGAATTATTACATGACGAGAGCAAAGTATTTAAATTTGCGAATCTTTGTTATCCCTGATATTTCTGTTGTTTTGCTGGAGTGCCCTAAGACATCTTTAGTGTATGTAATCGTTTAACAAGCATGTCGATTCCATTTTTGAAGTTAATGTTTATAAGGTGATTTTTTTACAATTTCCATGGACCTAAGATTTTGCCATTCAAACCATCTGCAAAGACCGGAATAGTTATTGTAAAGGATCCATTTCTCATTGCCTGATTTGATTCGATCCAAAAATGGTTCAGTTTCATTTCAGTGACCAGATGCAGCACCAAGTATGGAGCTTAAAAATATATCCAAGCTTTTACAAATGGCGAAAAGCGGTCGAATTGTCAATATTCAATCTCTCAGCAATCTCATCAGTTGTAATCCTTGGATTTTCATCCATTATCGAACGCTCAACGTCGTCATCAATACTCGAAGGTCGTCCAGAGCGAGACTGATCTTCCAAGTTAAAATCACCATTTCGGAATCTGCCAAACGACATTTTAATGGTCTGTAGAGCAGGAGCATGATCCAAATAAACACTCTGTTTTTTGTTTGCGCAGTCTTAACACTCGCGCTTTTCCAAAATTCATATAGTATTACATGCCTCATATGTATCTTATCTGTCCCCATTTTTAAAAAAATCTCGAATGCAGACAAATCAATTTATTTGAATTATGTCCGAAGTGATGATGACACAACACTCTCACCTTATCAGTGCGTGCAACGTATTGAATTATAAACACCGAACATCTGCCATAGAGTAAGTTGGCGACATCGATGAAAATCGGGCACAAACTGATGCAATCATCTGATATTAATGGAAGACAGTTCAATGAGAATGCCAAGGATACCCCAATTCGGAGGTGTTTGTATCTTACCAAAGAGTTTATCAACTTTATGTTGTTTGGCAGCTTCCTCTTTTTCATGAAGAGGACCAGATCTGTCTTTGAAGGATTGAGCTGGTTTATTTCTTGCACTTCTTTTCCATTCGGTGAGTACCATTTGCGTGGCATTGCAGAGTACTTGTGGGTTCTCTCCGTTTACGCACTGACGCACGGGGTAAACGCTGTAGATTACTGTGGAAACTCCGATTTGAGTTTTCTGGAAGCTCCACATCTCTCTGCTTGCTGCATCTGGTCGACGTGAATAAGTCATTGGTCTTGATCAGTATTTCCCATGACAGTTCCTCCTCAGCATAGTATACTAGACAGTAGCTTTTCTTAGAACAAAATTGAAATCGAATATGCAAACGTTCGAAAAATTCGCCAGCCTTTACCTGTGTGTAACGTTAACCAAAGACGTTCGTTCGTTGAGACATACCCCTCTTCTGGCACCCTCCTCCCGCAATGCCCTGTCGTTCGAGAGAGAGTCTACTGTTGTCTCGGTATACTGTGTCCTCAGCGTCAACTGAAGGGTCATCAAGGCACCACGTTTGTGCGGAGGTGCCAAGGGTCCAAGGGAGAGGACTCAGCAACCTTTTGACCTGACGAGAAAAAACGATCAAGGTCCTCGCGGTGTTCGTGGACCTTGATCGTTCTTTCTCGTCACACATTTTCTTCTCCCTTCATTTAAGTTATATTTCAAAAATCGATTCATGCTTCGATTCGTTTGGGAACAAGCCACAAGATGGCATTAGTATCTCATTTTCACAAAAAAAATGTCATTGATCGTTTTCTTCCATAACCCTTCAATTATTTATATATAACCATCACTCGTACCCAGTATTTCTCTTTCTGGGTATAACCTCATCGCTGTAGTTATAGGATACGCGACAATTTAGTTCCCGGAATGTATGTGAGCTTAGGGAGATTTATTTGTCTATGATCATGTAGCGTAATTTGAACCATCTATATGGTCATTATTAATGGTGCGGCGCATATTATTGTTTCTAAGCCCCATCCTTTCATTCACTGAGCATTGAATCCGGATCGTCAACATAAAGGTATATCTCGGAAACTAAGAGTGCTAGCTTATTCAATAATTACGATACTAAAAATGAATATTGAATACCAGAAGCGATTGTTATATTTTTTTTAAAAAGAGAGCAGAACAAAAGCAAAAACAAAGGCAGTGAATTCGTAGTTCGATTTTCAAAACATCGTTTATATTGTTTTAGATTTTTTGATCGCGATACTTAGCAGCAACTAAGGAGATTTATTAATGTCATTTGAGTAGTAATATATCTACATATCGCATCTCCGATCAAATACAGTATTAACTTGAAAAATTCCAGCTATGGTGTTTATTTATAAAAAATATTGCTATTTCTTATTTTACACTCTCAAAAAGTGTTAAAACTGTTACTTCACTAATTCGTCAATGGCACTAATGAAGTAACAGTCATGACTCTTTTTAAGAGTGTAAATTGAGAAATGGCAATAATTTTTATAAAGAAACACAGTAATTGGAATTTTTCAAGTTATAACTGTATTTGATCGGAGGTGCCATATATAAAAATGGATGTTGGTATATCTGTCCAAGCTTAATAGACTCCGAAACCGTTTGACCGATCGCCATGAAAGGTGGTTATTTTTTCATGGGAAAGGTTTTTACAATATCTGAATTGTTGTAACTTACCACTAGATGGCGCTGCAGCACATCAACTTCTATACCGCTCAACCGATTGCTATGAAAATTGGTAGACGTAGACGTTAGAGCCCGAATATTTTTTTCGCGCTATTAACTGTATTGCAACTCGCTACCAGATGTCACTGCAGCCAACTTCTATACCGTTCAACCAATCGGCGTGAAAATTGGTAGACATAGATGTTGCGACGCCGTCAGTAGCGACGTCGCCGGCCGTAAAATAGATGATTTACGGCCGCTATGAGGGTGCCCGAGAAAGCATAAGAAATTTGCAGAAAACTCATTTTTACGAGAAAAATGGCAAAATCGCCTCGGGTTACCTTTATAGACAGCGCAGGCGTCGCTTGGAGCGGACCGAGCGAGCGAGACGGCCTACGGCCGCCCGCTCCCACACAGAGACCGAGCGAGCGAGACTCCCTACGACCGCCTGCTCTAACATAGCTAGGAGACAAACTTTGGTGCCGAAAACGGACAGATTTGAACTCGTCAAACCGGATATGAAAGCGGGAAATACTGCCCGAAACAGTTGTATAAGAGTCGAGGTATATGCATAGAGCACCCCTCTTACGACCTGCCGTGAAAATTCACGTGTTCACAGCAAGGAACCGTGAAACACGAGAGAAAACACGTGGTATTTTCTACTCCCAAAAATAGTGAAAAACTGTTAAATGGGAGTAGAAAACAAAGCACCATCACCACCGACCACCGGCAAGTAAACAGAAACACAGGAATCATCGATTCAAGTTTACGTTGCCGGAAAACTGCCCTCAGCCGATTTCGAAGATACTAGCAGACACGAAAACAACGGGAACGCATACGTGAGGTACCGGGCCAGACTCTGATGATGTTTGGAACCCGAAGAATCCACTCCAAAGGAAAGGATGGGTTTTGAGCCATTCTCTGATTGGTTGGTTGCCGACCAATCAGGAATGCGCTCTAACGAGCCAGTAGCCGCCAACCAGAAACTGTTGGTCGGCCCTGAAGTCTGGACAAACACGGAGCGTACCGTAACGGCTTTTAGAGGAGAGGAGATAGCTTTTCTCCTAGGAGAGTGCGAGAGGTCAATAGAAAAGGGAAGATCCCCACCTTTCACGGAAAGCTGTCCGCGGCGTGTCCATTGGTGGACACGAAAGCAGGTGCACGACAGGTGCACGGCGAGAACCGCGGAAGTGAGTACAAATATGGGCCCCCGGGCCATACCAAATCACTCGCTCTCTCAGTTCCACAGGAAACAGTCAACCGACTAGGAAGGAAGGAAGGAACCCCCAACGACTACTAGGACCGCGACCTGGAACCGCTCCACTGCCCTTGCAGTCTGGAAGCCAGTCGCGAGCGGCTCTACTGCACCGTGCAGTATTGAGCCCGTCCAAGTAAAGGACACTACGGTCGACGAGACACTCTCTCCTATTCGGGGAGTTGAGTGCCGGTCCGAGTCGGGAATTACGGTCCGACTCGTGATTTACGGTCGACGGGACGCTCGCTCCAGTCGTGGAGTTCGAGCGCCGGTCCAAGTTGGGACCTTCGGAGAGTCGGGTACACGCGGCGCACACGCGGTCAGACGGCGCACACAGGCGCAGTCGGACGCACGCGGGCGCAGACGGGCGCACAAAGGCGCAGTCTGGTGAGCATCGGCGCACACGCGGCACCCACGCGGCGCACACGCGGTCAGACGGCGCACACAGGCGGACGCAGCACAGGCGAACGCAGCACAGGCGGACGCAGCACAGGCGAACGCAGCACAGGCGGACGCAGCACAGGCGGACGCAGCACAGGCGGACGCAGCACAGGCGGACGCAGTCAGGCACACGCAGACGCACACAGGCGCACACAGGCGCACCCAGGCGCACTCAGGCGCACTCAGGAGCACGCAGGCGCACAGAGACGCCGCTCGACAACCGACCACGAAAGATCTTGTTCGACCCGCTGCCCGGGAAGAACAGGATAGCGACACTTAGAAAATAAGATTAATTGTTATATACTGATTTTACTTTACAATAAAGATTTCAATAACGTTGTTATGTACCTAGGTTAATTATATACTTATGTCTGATTTGTAAAACTGTATACTTGTTATGTATACCGATATGTAATGTATTTGTTATACACCTTATGCACTTTGTTATGCATCCTAGACTAAGATCTCATGTTTATAAATTTATGGTGTGTCATTGAAGTTCATCGAAAAATAATATGCCGTGTTGGCACTTGTGAAAGGGAAGGCGTGTTTTATTGGTGCAGGGGACGGGGAGTAAAACGGTGGTAATAGAGACAGACTGAGGCGTATCGAGGCTTGCAGCAGGTGTCGTGGCCGCCCGTTACGGGGCAAGCGGCGACCAAGCGGTGGACCTCTTTTTACAGTCCTGGGTCCACACAGCGCTGGGTCGGTCCGTGCCACAGGGCACTGCATATGTTGGGCAACGGGCGCAACATAGAAGCTGGTCCTTCGAGCCGGATCGCCATTAGCAAAATACCGTTACTCTCCCGTCGTGCACCAATAAATCACGATGAGCCTTCGTAGTGGAAAAAGTCGTCGCGACCCACAAGCAGCTGACCGCAGCGCTGCGAGGGACGGCGACACCGTGACAGAGGTCACAATCCAAGATTCACAGATGAGCGACCTAGCAACCACGAGCGTCACGGTAACACGAGTTGGCAACTCGCCTCAGGGGGCAATGGGCCCACCGACCGCGCAGCCACTAACGCCAGCAGCTCGGGTAGCAGGCGCATACCCGGAGCGCGGCACGCCGTACGTCGTGGACAATACAGCCGCTATAACTCAAGGGGGTGCGACAGGAAGGCCCGCCGACTGGACAGCGAGTCTATGCAGCCGTGAAAGCGGCATGACGCCGCACAGTAGGTGCAAGCGTCGCTTCGCCGAGGCAGCACAGCGAGCATTTCGCGAGAAACAGCGGATTGAGGACGAGATATCCGAGCTGCGCGATGCTTCCGAACGAACGGTGCTCCGTAACCGAACGGAGACGCTGCAGGCGAGACTCGCCGACCTGCGCCGAGCCACGGAACTCGAGCAAGACATCATCGTCGCTGAGGAAGAAGAGGCCGAGGACGCTCCAAGCCTTGGACGTTCGATGGCACGCACACGGATTCCCCTCGAGAAAACTCCCATACCGCAGTGGATCGACCACTCAAACCAGGCGGTAGGGGACACGGCGCAGCGGCAACGAGCGAGGGATATAGACGACTTCGCAGGCGCGTTCCCGCAAGCACCAGGCCCGCCACAATCACCGACACCGCACGCGACCACTGCGTGCGAAGGGATTCTCTTGCGGCATACACTGCCGCGGGAATTGCCGGTGTTCGACGGTGACCCAGAACGGTGGCTGGTCTTCGCGTCACAGCTGGAGCAGCAGACCCAGATCTTGACGCGAGCTGAAGTAATAATGAGACTACAGCGGTGCCTGAAGGGAAAGGCGTATCAAACTGTGTCCGCTCTCCTCTCCGATCCAGAGCAACTACCACGGATAAGAGAGATACTAGAGCGACGATTCGGGAGACCAGACCTTCTCATCGGGCGCCTTATCAACCAGGTGCGCGGCTTGCGGCCATTGACCAGCACTTCAACAACAAGCGAAGAAGTGATCGATTTCACGGTGACAGTTGGCAACCTCATAGCTTCAATGAGGTCCCTGAAGCGGCCAGAGTACGCGTATAACCTGGAGATACTGCGCGAACTGGAAGCCAAGCTGTCGGGCCATCACCTGTCGGGCTGGAGTGAAGCCATTATAGAGAGACACGGAGGCAATCCGTCATTATTTGATTTCTCAGAGTACATGGACAAACTCGGGCGACAGGCCACGGCGGTGAATCGAGCCAACTGGGGAGTTAAGCCGTCCAAACCGAAGGGGTACGAGTCGAAGCCTGCACCGAAGCGGGTGTACACGACGCACGCCGATACAGAGCAGTCGACATCCGCTTCAAAGCAAGCGCAGCCGAAACCGAAGAACTTCACGAAATACACGAAGAACACGCCGCCCGCAGCTTCCGGTCCACAGGAAGGCGGCCCGAAGTGCGAGATGTGCCTCACGCGAGGACACATCCTCGCGCGGTGTAAGAAATTTCTGAAGTTGACGGAAATCCAGCGCTCAAGATGGGTGCAGAGTTCCGGAGCCTGCTTCCGGTGCCTCAGGACGGGGCACTACGCACGGAACTGCCGCACCGCCCAAGAGACACACCCACTGCTCGTCGACAGCAAAAGGGCGGCGCGCTCACCACCGCGCCAGGAAGAAACAGATGAAGACCAGAAGGATGTCGCCGGCAACAACTACCATGTCAAAGCGGAGCGGGGAACAGAAGGGCAGACCTTCACATGCGTCGCCAAACCAGATGTGTTGCTACGCGTCGCCTCAATAGTAATAAGGGGTCCCAAAAGCAGCATCCCGATATTAGCTCTACTTGACGAAGGGTCAAGCGTCACGCTGATTGAGGACAGCGTGGCGAGGGAAATCGGCGTCTGCGGGAAGCAGAGCGCGATTGTCCTTAAGAGCGTAGCGGGACCACGCAAGGAAAAATCCCGACTGGTGGACCTTGAGGTGAGGGACGCCCTGAACTCAGAATGGCATCAGATGACGTCCGTCCACACCATTGAAAGGCTCAATGGACCCGAGCAAGAATCTTTGGGAAGCAAATGGGACAAATGGCCCCATCTGCATGGTATACAGATTCCGCAATATCGGGGCAAGGCACAAATGATTATCGGCATGGATAATTACCGCCTTATAGCGCCACGAAGTATCGTCTGGGGACCACCAGGGTTGCCCACCGCCACCCGGAGCTTGCTCGGGTGGACGATCAGCGGACAGGTCCAGAAGAACTCGGACCAAGCGGCAGTTTACCACACAGGCATGGAGTCGCTGGACCAACTCGTCAACGACTATCTGCAGACGGAAGAGTCAGGCGTGGCCGTGCGGCGACCGCAACTAAAACGACATGAGCATGCGGAGGCGACAATGGCTGCCACAACGCACTTTCAGAACGGCCGTTGGGAAACGGGCCTGCTCTGGCGCCACGAGGGGGAGAGGCTCCCCCCGAGCCGCTTTCATGCCGTCAGCCGACTAAAAAGTCTGGAGACAAGACTCAGGAAGGAGCCCGCCGTCGCCGAGGCGTACTGCGCCAAGATGAGCGAGTACGTGACTAAGGGATACGCCGTGGAGCTTCCTGAGGAGGAAATACGTCGGCATGGACCACGTACATTCTACTTGCCACACTTTTGCGTCGTGAACCCGAACAAGCCTGCCAAGATAAGAATCGTCTTCGACGCCGCTGCCAAAGTCAGCGGACGGTGTCTCAACGACGCGCTGGAAACAGGGCCGGATCTCCTGAACGCTCTGCTGGGGATCCTGCTGAAATTCCGTGAAAAAGCCGTTGCATTCACCGCAGATATAAAAGAAATGTTCCTGCGAGTCCAGATCCGAGAGGCTGATCAGGACTCACAGCGGTTCCTGTGGCGGAATCTACGCACGGATCAGGAGCCACGAACATACAAGATGCGATCAATGATATTCGGCGCATCGTCATCTCCTTGCTCAGCCCAGCATGTAAAGAATATGAATGCACAGGCCCACGCGGGGGAGTTCCCGGAGGCTGTGGCACCGATCATTCATAAGCACTACATGGATGACTACATTGATTGTGCGGACAGCGAGGAAGAAGCCATACAGCTAGCTCGCAGCGTTACTGAAGTCCACCGAAGAGGAGGATTCGAGTTATGCGATTGGAGCAGCAATGCCGCGGCCGTATTGACTGCAATGGCAGCCAAACCGACTGGAAAAATCAGCCTTAACCTGGGTAAGGCAGGAGCATCGGAACGGGTCCTCGGCCTGGAATGGGACCCGGGGGACGACAAGCTATCATTCAGCTGCAAGTTTCCCCGCGTCGACGCAGCAATCCTGGCCGGCGAAGAACGGCCCACGAAACGGCAAATGCTAAGCTTGGCAATGAGCATCTTCGACCCTATGGGACTGCTGTCTCCATTTACCATCAAGGCGAAGATCTTACTTCAAGAGGTCTGGAGGTCACAGATTGACTGGGATCAGGTGCTGTCTGAAGACACATACCAAAAATGGTTACGCTGGCTGGCAGAATTGGATTGCATCAAGGAGTGCAGGGTGCCAAGATGGTACAGACCGGCAGATACAGCCAACCTCACGCTGCACGTCTTTTGCGACGCATCCGAATCCGCCTACGCTGCGGTAGCCTACTTAGTGAGCAAATCGGACACGGTTAGGAGTGTGGCCTTTGTCGCCAGCAAGGCAAAAGTGGCACCTCTTAAACCAATGACAATTCCAAGAATGGAATTAATGGCCGCAGTGATCGGAAGTCGATTAGCAGCCACCATCAAAAAGGAGACTACGCTCCTCATCAACAAGACGACAATGTGGACAGATTCCACAACGGTCGCACAGTGGATCAGGAACGACCCCCGCCGATATAACGTATTCGTCGCTCACCGACTAGGTGAAATCGATGAGTTGACGGGTACAAGCGACTGGCGGTGGATTCCTACGTCTGAAAACGTTGCCGATGAGGCGACCAGGGACAAGGAGCGGTGCGACTTGAGTGAGCAGTCGCGCTGGTTCAGCGGTCCTGCCTTCCTGCTGCAAGACGAGGAAGACTGGCCGGCAGAAACATGGGCTACGGAAAAGCCCGACATAGAGGTACGCGCAGTGTATAGTACACAACAAGGCGCGCAGCTGATTAGGATGGAGCGTTTCTCATCATGGAATCGGCTGGTGCGGAGCATGGCATACGCACTACGCTTTGTGGAGATGTGTCGCCGGCGGTCTCAGCCACGTGGGGGAGACACCCTTGCACAGGAGGAAGTAGACAGGGCCACGGAGGTCCTGATTCGACAGGCGCAGGAGGAGATGTTCCCGCAGGAATGTAACCACCTGAGCAAAGGGGAAATCGTCGACCAGCATAGTCGCCTCTACAGCCTCACGCCTTGCCTCAACAGAAAGGGGCATATCGTACTGAGCGGACGGATAGGAGCTGCAAAGGGAGTCAGCCGAACGGTGAAGGAGCCAGTTGTGCTCTGCCCGAAGCACCCCTTCACTCGGCTGCTCATTAAACATCACCACCAACAGGCCGCTCACCAAGGACAAGAAACGGTGCTAAACAACATACGCCAGCGATACTGGGTATTGTGCGGCCGCACCGCAGTACGTCGAGAAACAAGGGAGTGTCGAACGTGCCGGTTGAAGAAGACACAGCCCGGCACCCAACTGATGGGGCGACTACCGGCCGCACGATTGGCACACCACTGCAGACCATTCACGCAGTGTGCCATCGATTATTTCGGGCCCATCAACGTATGCATCGGCAGGCGCCGAGAAAAAAGATACGGCGTGTTGATGACCTGCCTCACCACCAGAGCGGTACACCTGGAACTCGCGGCCTCGTTAACAGCGGATTCCGCTATACAAGCGATCGTCAGGATGGCCGCGAGACGGGGATGGCCCAGGGTTCTCTTTTCAGACAATGGAACCAACTTCCACGGGGCTGAAAGAGAGCTCAGAGAGGCATGGGCAGACGTCGACAAGGACAAGCTGGCCAACGGACTATCAGCCAAAGGAGTACAGTGGAACTTCATTCCAGCGTCAGCACCTCACATGGGTGGGAGCTGGGAGAGGATGGTGCGATCCGTTAAAACCGCCCTCTACGCGATACTCAAGGAGCAATCGCCGAAGGAGGAGACACTGCTGACAGCGCTGGCTGAGGCGGAATTCATAGTAAACAGTCGTCCGCTCACACGCGTATCTGGTGACCCCAGTGATAAAGAAAGTCTGACACCAAATCACTTTCTCATTGGGTCACCGCAGCCAGTGCTACCGTTATGCCCCCCAGACGAAAGGGTGGACCTTCGGAAGCAGTGGCGGTACAGCCAAGCCTTGGCGAACCAGTTTTGGAAGAGATGGGTGAAGGAATACCTTCCCACTCTAGCCAAACGAACAAAATGGCACGAGCGCAACCGCGACATAGCCATCAATGACGTCGTGTTCATGGCGGAACCAAACACGACTCGCGGGACGTGGACTAGAGGTGTCGTAACCGCTGTACACCCGGGCGCAGACGGGTTGGTACGAGTGGTCGACCTCCGCACCGCAACAGGACGGGTCAGCCGAAGACCCATCACCACAGTGGCCGTAATTCTAGAGGCCGAAAATGAAGACACGGGACGTGTCGAGGGGGAGGATGTTGCGACGCCGTCAGTAGCGACGTCGCCGGCCGTAAAATAGATGATTTACGGCCGCTATGAGGGTGCCCGAGAAAGCATAAGAAATTTGCAGAAAACTCATTTTTACGAGAAAAATGGCAAAATCGCCTCGGGTTACCTTTATAGACAGCGCAGGCGTCGCTTGGAGCGGACCGAGCGAGCGAGACGGCCTACGGCCGCCCGCTCCCACACAGAGACCGAGCGAGCGAGACTCCCTACGACCGCCTGCTCTAACATAGCTAGGAGACAAACTTTGGTGCCGAAAACGGACAGATTTGAACTCGTCAAACCGGATATGAAAGCGGGAAATACTGCCCGAAACAGTTGTATAAGAGTCGAGGTATATGCATAGAGCACCCCTCTTACGACCTGCCGTGAAAATTCACGTGTTCACAGCAAGGAACCGTGAAACACGAGAGAAAACACGTGGTATTTTCTACTCCCAAAAATAGTGAAAAACTGTTAAATGGGAGTAGAAAACAAAGCACCATCACCACCGACCACCGGCAAGTAAACAGAAACACAGGAATCATCGATTCAAGTTTACGTTGCCGGAAAACTGCCCTCAGCCGATTTCGAAGATACTAGCAGACACGAAAACAACGGGAACGCATACGTGAGGTACCGGGCCAGACTCTGATGATGTTTGGAACCCGAAGAATCCACTCCAAAGGAAAGGATGGGTTTTGAGCCATTCTCTGATTGGTTGGTTGCCGACCAATCAGGAATGCGCTCTAACGAGCCAGTAGCCGCCAACCAGAAACTGTTGGTCGGCCCTGAAGTCTGGACAAACACGGAGCGTACCGTAACGGCTTTTAGAGGAGAGGAGATAGCTTTTCTCCTAGGAGAGTGCGAGAGGTCAATAGAAAAGGGAAGATCCCCACCTTTCACGGAAAGCTGTCCGCGGCGTGTCCATTGGTGGACACGAAAGCAGGTGCACGACAGGTGCACGGCGAGAACCGCGGAAGTGAGTACAAATATGGGCCCCCGGGCCATACCAAATCACTCGCTCTCTCAGTTCCACAGGAAACAGTCAACCGACTAGGAAGGAAGGAAGGAACCCCCAACGACTACTAGGACCGCGACCTGGAACCGCTCCACTGCCCTTGCAGTCTGGAAGCCAGTCGCGAGCGGCTCTACTGCACCGTGCAGTATTGAGCCCGTCCAAGTAAAGGACACTACGGTCGACGAGACACTCTCTCCTATTCGGGGAGTTGAGTGCCGGTCCGAGTCGGGAATTACGGTCCGACTCGTGATTTACGGTCGACGGGACGCTCGCTCCAGTCGTGGAGTTCGAGCGCCGGTCCAAGTTGGGACCTTCGGAGAGTCGGGTACACGCGGCGCACACGCGGTCAGACGGCGCACACAGGCGCAGTCGGACGCACGCGGGCGCAGACGGGCGCACAAAGGCGCAGTCTGGTGAGCATCGGCGCACACGCGGCACCCACGCGGCGCACACGCGGTCAGACGGCGCACACAGGCGGACGCAGCACAGGCGAACGCAGCACAGGCGGACGCAGCACAGGCGAACGCAGCACAGGCGGACGCAGCACAGGCGGACGCAGCACAGGCGGACGCAGCACAGGCGGACGCAGTCAGGCACACGCAGACGCACACAGGCGCACACAGGCGCACCCAGGCGCACTCAGGCGCACTCAGGAGCACGCAGGCGCACAGAGACGCCGCTCGACAACCGACCACGAAAGATCTTGTTCGACCCGCTGCCCGGGAAGAACAGGATAGCGACACTTAGAAAATAAGATTAATTGTTATATACTGATTTTACTTTACAATAAAGATTTCAATAACGTTGTTATGTACCTAGGTTAATTATATACTTATGTCTGATTTGTAAAACTGTATACTTGTTATGTATACCGATATGTAATGTATTTGTTATACACCTTATGCACTTTGTTATGCATCCTAGACTAAGATCTCATGTTTATAAATTTATGGTGTGTCATTGAAGTTCATCGAAAAATAATATGCCGTGTTGGCACTTGTGAAAGGGAAGGCGTGTTTTATTGGTGCAGGGGACGGGGAGTAAAACGGTGGTAATAGAGACAGACTGAGGCGTATCGAGGCTTGCAGCAGGTGTCGTGGCCGCCCGTTACGGGGCAAGCGGCGACCAAGCGGTGGACCTCTTTTTACAGTCCTGGGTCCACACAGCGCTGGGTCGGTCCGTGCCACAGGGCACTGCATATGTTGGGCAACGGGCGCAACAATAGGTATTTGAACAAGCATAATATTTTCGCACTATCCTTGTTGTTGTAACTCGCCACTAGATGGCGCTGCACAGCACCGTGATTCTGATATGGCAATACGAAACGTCAATGAATACGAAACGTCGATATCGTCCTCAATCTGATGACTTGACTGATTCTGTGGTCTGGAAGCAGTACTGTTTCCTATAGAGCGGGGGTGGTTGCGGACCTTACAGCGACTGCTCTTGAAACGATCATCGGCTATCCGATCCTGGGTGAACAGCCGGGCAAAGGACGCTGTGGTCCGCGATAGATTCGGTAAACACCGTTTCACCGCTTCGTAAGGGAGAGGACCGCGCAAGCGACCTCAAACTCGTAACCAATTGAGAGACCGGAGTAATCTGGTCACAATAGGAAGTAAGGGCGTGAGTGTAATCCCGCCGGGTAACACTCCTGGCTATCTCGCGGTTAAGGCGTTGGCCTCTTACGGGCTTGTGGCGTAGCTAGACGGTGGACTGTTTTGTCCTCAAGTCTTCTGCGCTCACTCCAGGGAGATAGAACGACTAATCGTTAAAACTTCCTGAGGTGACGGGCTCGCCCGCTGTAGTCGACAACCCTAGTTGACAATTGAGGGACTGTCAAATCGCTTCGAAAATCTACAATATCGTCGAGTGCCGATATTCATTTATCTTATCATCGCTTTGTAAATCCGGGGGCTGGTCAACTTCTATACTGTTCAATTGATCGCCATGAAAATTGTTGAAATTCAAAAGTGGAAGAAACGACGATTAACAGCCTCCCCAGAAGGAAGCCTTCTTGGGGGCGGGGAGGGGGAGAGAAGCAGGAGTGGGAGGGGGGGGAGAAACGGATACCCGAGCATTGCCGCGTAACTTTCCACTGTTTGTCTATAAAATGTTTTTTATTTGAATAAGCTAGCATTCTTACTTTCCGAGATGTTTAGGTTATGTTAGTATCCAGATTCAAAGCTCTGGAAAATTTATCCATGACGCTCTTCCTTTCGAAACTTGATTAGTCTCTTTTATCTCTTTGTACTTAAAAACGAAAAAATGTGCAATACGCAATCGGATGCCTTCACACCAGTGGGACGCAACGATATTTTTAAATAAATTAATTATATACATCGAATAGGCGTTTTTTAAAATATTGTGACTGTTTTTCATTTTATATCATTTTAGAATATCTTTAAGTTTGTATATTATTTGTCGTTTATTGAGCTTTGTTTCAGTACTTATCCATTTGGAAAATATTAATAAAACACAGGAGAATGATTCCTAGTCGGCCGGATACGAAATTATATACAATAGATTTACATCCTTTTGAAGTTGTTGTATGTTCTTAGAAGAAAGTGTACCTTAGATTAGTTGTATGGTACTGTTGATAGATAATGTCATATTATATTATTATTATTGAACAGATTATTAAAAATGTGATTCTTTTAAAGGATAAAGGTGTTTTATTTTTACAAGCATTTTGTTGCGACGACGCTCACTCAAATAGTAACATTTTTATGGGGACAGATTTGTCGCAACGAAAAGTAGGCGAAAAATGCTAAATGAGTCAAAGTATGTATGGAGGAGGATGTTCCGAGACGGACCTCACAGAAATGGAACATTTGTATCAAAAAGTGACGGCTTTTATAGACTCGAGGCGGTCCCATGCGCGAGACAACCAACGACCGCCCGCTCAAACATAGTTGGCCCACAACCTATGGCTGAAAAGAGGGCCAATCTGGAACGCCAAAATAATGGAAATCTTATTCGAAGCAGCCCCGCAAGAGTTGGGGAATGGGCACACAGCACCACTCTTACGACCAGTAGCAAAAAATCAAGCGCTGACGGGAAGTTTTCGGAAAAAAAAGTGGTGAAAAAAGTGGTATATTTTACAACCAAAAAACAGTCTAGTCTAAACATTGGAAAGACGTAAAAAATGAGACACCATCACTACGGGCGCAAAAAAGTGAAAAGCAAGAGAGGAATGGCTGACTTAGTTCAGAAAGCGGAAAAAACTGCCCCCAGCCCGTTGTAAAAGTGACCCCCCCGACAGTAAAGCCACAAAAACAGACACATGAGGTGTCGGACTTTTCATTACAAATCAATGTAATGATTAGAGTCTGAAAAAACCACTAGTTTAAAAAACCGTGGTTTAAAGTCGTTTCCTGATTGGTCAGGGAACAACCAATAAGGAACGGGCTTCAAAGGCGAATCAGAGCCTAGCAAAAAATGTTGTGCACCTCTAAATTTGGCAGAAACACGTCTATCGCCGTAACGGCCATTAAAAGAGAGTAGAGCGATGTTTGTTTGTTTGTTTGAAAAGCTTTATTGCACACACAAAAGAATACAATGGGGCCTATTGCCAAGTGGCAATATTTTCCGACCATACCGCCAGGGTTATTGTGACTAAAGGTTTATGTGGGCAAATTGATTTATCCTTCAGAAAAGAGCATTACGGATTATTGCCAACGCTAAATATATAGAAACATGTAGACCAATTTTTAAAGATTGAAAATCATGACTCTCACATCACTTTACTTATATAGGCTATTATTAGATGTTTACACCGAAAAGGAAAGTTACGTAAAATTTAAAGATATACATAACAAAAACACCAGATACAAGAATAATTTCATTCTACCATGCATGGTTTTAAACGCTGCTAGGCAAAGTACCCAATTCTCAGGGCCTTATTATTTTAACCGCCTACCAGGTAACATAAAAGACAATAGCAATCTCAGAACGTTCCAAAAACTTTTAAAGGATTTTTTTACAACCAATACGTTTTACTCTATTGAGGAATTTATAAATTTTACAAAATGACTTTTTTTACAGCCCCTTTATTTTAATATAATGCGTATACTGATTATTTCATTTGTTGATTGTTTTAACTTGAATTAATAATTTTATTGATTGTTTTAGTTATATGGTATCTTATATTTAAATGTAATTACAATGTATTTAGATTCTTCTTGGACAAAACATTATAAAAATTAGTTTGATTGATTATGTGATTATTGATGATTATTGCTTGTGTTTGATCATTTCTGATATTGATTATTTTAATTGTTGATAGTTTTAGTTTTACTGATTGCGCCTTATATAGCTTCTTCTTTATGAAGTTTCTTCTGAAACAAAATGTTGTATGCTCTCTGGGCAGTTTGTTAATTAAACATTGTATGTTTTTTAATAATTCCCACAATAAAGAACTATTATACTATTTGCAAGTAATAAATTAATACACTTACATAATAGTCATCATAGTATAAAATATAAAACAGTGATTAGTAACATATGCCAACTCGATATTGAAGGGAGGAGTGGAATATAAGGACAAGCAAAGGAGACGGGAGGGGAAGGGGGTATTCATGAGTTGAGTAAATGTCTCTTTAACGATTTTTTAAACCCGCTCAGGTTTTCAAGTTGTCTTATCGGTAAAGATGTCCGCTTAGAAAAGAGCGAGAGGGCACGATGAAAACGCGACTTTTCACACTCTTTACAGGCGAGACGGCTACGACACGGCATTGGTCGGAAACAAAAACGCCGCACGACAACTGCAGGAGAGTACAAATATGGGCGACCCGGGCCAGATCAGTTCACTCTGCTCCGGTCAGCCGACCGGTGAGAGCCACCAGCTCTCTGGAAGAAAGGATCTTCAAGGACTACCCAGGACCGCGCTTCAAGGAATTGCTCTACTGCCCTCGCAGTATCGGGAGCAAGTCGCGAAAGCTCTACTGCACTCATGCACGTTTTATATGTACAGGTTGTTATTACTGCACGGGCATTTTTCTCTGTGGGTGAATCAGTACAACGTAGTAAACAACTTTTGATACAAAACTTTGGAAAAAAAACAAAAAAAAAATGTTTTTTTTAATTTCAAATTTTGAAGAAGTTGCCCTTTAGGCCCCGCGACTTCGATATCGCAGTTAACCTGAGGGTTAACCGCGAGTCGCGGGGCCTAAAGCCTTTAAACCCGTGGTAAAGTGCTTTTTCTGGCTGAAGCTGTGAAGGTATACTGTGCTAAACCGACGCAAAAACTGTGTTGCGAAATCAGCGCCTTTATAAGCTGAGACTATGATTTTACAAGCTTTTATTTACTTTGCAATGTTTGTTTAGATCAAATCTTGCCAGCAGAATTAGAACCACTTCCTCCTATCCTATGAAGTTGAAATTTTACATGTTGGTTCAGTTCCGATGACAATGCATTTTTGTGGTAAGCACGACCTGATTCTGCACCCAGAATTGGCTCCTGACGAGGGGACTCCTCAACGGTCAACAGCACAGACACGAAATTTTGTAAACGCATTAAATTATGATAGCCCGAAGTTTTATTATGACATGGCTGTTGAGCCAAGGGTCGGCTTCTGATGAGGGGACTCCTCGATGGTCGACAGCACATAAACGAAATTTTGTATACGCATTCGATTATGATAGCCCGTTCTAAGTTATACTATGTCATGGCTGCTGCACTCAGGGTTGGCTCGGGACAGAGCATTTTAATAAAAGCTTGTTTTTAAAAAGGTGTTTTTACTATTAACTTATTTTAACAGTTTATTATCAATCGAGGGGAAAAGTTTCAAGATAGGCAGACGACAATCGACAAAAGTGAGAGCCGAATTCGCCAACTCAACCAAAGTTCAAAGTTTATTTATTTTAAAAAAACCCGGCGAGGTTAATAAATAATAAATTTAATAAATTAATAAATACATTTATAATAATATTCATATTTTAAACATATCATATATCTGGCAAAAACAATATTAAATCACGTTAGAGATCTGAAAGTCAATAAACTGTACAAAATCAACCATTACATTGTCTATATATTAAAAAGAGCATTAACCCTTGGAGTAAATGGGTATTTTCATGGATGCATCTGTCTCTTTTGCAGGATTTTCGGCGACATCTTAAAGTACTATAAGTACGACGACTTCAAGTACTATAACTACGAAACTACTACACCAATCATAAAAAGAACAACTGCACAATGATTGCATTGAAATTTCGAATATAGAATATTGAAATATCATTTTGTAAAACAATTAGATAATTATGAATAAATATGAGAACGTCAAAGAAGTGAAAAAAACGCGCGACCAGATTTGGTCGACTCGTACTCAATGGATAATTGTTTCGCGACCAGATTTGGTTGACTCATACTCAACGGGTTAAGAAATATCAAAAATAGAAATACCAAATCAAAAAAAATATAAAAGAAACGAGAGTATAAATCTATAAATAAAAAAGAAAAAATAATAGAAAGGCAAATCCATTGAATGATCTCGCAAATAAATAAATCAATCATAATAATAATAATCAAGGAGTCCAATTTGGAAAGAATCAAATAATAATCAGAGTAAAAATCCTACTACTATTATAAACGCGAAAGTTTGTAAGAATGTATGTATGGATGTTTGTTACTCTTTCACGCAAAAACTACTGAATGGATTTTGATGAAACTTTACAATAATATAGCTTACACATCAGAATAACACATAGGCTATAATTTATAAAGATAAATAATTTTCTATCATCATTATCACAATTTTCCATCACGCGGGTGAAACCGCGGGGCGCAGCTAGTATAAAAATAAAAGCAATAATTCCTAAATCATGTTACATAATCAGTAAGTAAGTTGTCTATAAAATGAAGTGTTCAGAATAGGATTAAAATGGAAGTTAAAACATAAAAACAATAATAAAATAAACAAGTCCGTGCCATATAGACATTTTTGCAATAAAAATTCCTTGGTAAGTTTTTTAAATAGTGCATATGTTTGTATATTTTTTAATTCCTCTGGTAACCTGTTATAAAATGTTATGTTCTGTATTGAGTTGTCCTTTGAAATTGTGATGTTGCAGGTATAGAATTATGAGTATACATCGATTTGTGCCTTGTATTGTGGAAATGTATGTGGGCAAGAGTTTGGTGATTTCCTTTATTTTTATAGAATTCGCACAGGCTTTCGTGAATAAGTATGGCATAAACGGTGGGGATCTTTAGTTCACGAAATAGTGGTTTGCAAGATTCTCTCCTATTTAATCCGCGTATTGCGTCCACCTTCTCATTTCCCTTAATCCCCGTATGGCTAGGGATCCAGCAAAATATCCCCCGGTAACCTTGTAATATTGTGACATAGTGAAGTGAACTTGGCTTCCATTTTCGATCAAACGATTTAGTGACCCCAGGGTCGTTTTTCTAAATACCTTTGTATATAATTCAACTTGTATGGAGTTTTCGGATTATTAGCACAACACATATCTTGGTATTCTGGCTTAGCCACCATTTCTTGGGTCGTACACTGGTCCTGTCCACATCTTCCTGAAGCTGAGCTCGATGTGTCACAGAATTTGGTGTTATTGGCAAAGCAACTGGAATACGATCGAATAACGTAATAAAGGTCGGCGAGGCATAAAATAAGCACGAAGTGATTTTTTTCATTTTATTTCAAACAAATTATGCGAATATTATTATAGGTACGCGTTGTCGTTATTCGCTCTTCACATTTATATTTATTACACACATTAAAAAAAACTATTTTAAAAGTTCCTACAAACTATTTCAGTCGTCTAGAAACATAAAAGCGTCTTCGTCCACAGGTCACAGCTTTTAGCTATATGATTTTTATATCATTTTCTTAGTGAAAATAGGCGCTTTCGTTCCTCGTGTTATATTTTTAATTACAACGAAGCATTTAGAGCCGGGTTTGCTTCTGAATATCTCTAATAAAGTTCTTTAAAACAGTTCTTTTAGCTGGATACATCTCTAATTAATTCACAGTAGACGAAACCGCTTCTGTTTCTAAAGGCCTGATTTGCTAATGAAAAAAATACAGTTGCATAAACGTAGTTTAAAACATATTGTAGAAACCTAGAATAAATGCTATTCTATGGTTTAATATAAATTTGGCTCAATAAACAAGCCGTCGAACAAGTGTCGGAATTTTGCTACCTTGGAAGCATTAGGCTACCTCGGAAGCATAAGGTAGGATTACTTTTAAATTAATAAAGTAAGGGATTCTTTACAGATGAACAAAATCAATGATATACGAAATATACTAGACCTAACAGTCCTAACCGGACATTGCAATGTTTGATTATTCCAAAAAAGTGTGTTCCCTGATGGACCATCTTCTGCTAACGAAGAAGACGATCTTCTTCATGAGCAGAAGATCTTTACTCTCTATCTCGGAAGATGGCCCTTATCGTAGAATTAACTGTTCCATTGGAATCAAATATCCCAAAAGACCACGAGTACAAATTAAATAAATACCATGATCTCGCAAATGCCGTAACCCGGAACGGCTCCACTGTTCACCTTCACGAGGTGGAAGTTGGCGCTCGTGGCCTGCCAGCTAAATCTCTATTTCACCTCTTTAAAGATCTTGGTCGTTCCAGAAAAATAAGCAACTCTTTCCTAGAAAAAATATCTTAAACCGCGATTTGCGCATTTCAAATTCTATGGCTTCGATGGGGGAGTGAATGGGTAATAAGGTGAACGCTCACATGTGGCAAGACAGCTGTCCTAAATCTACCACAGCCGGTCGTTAGTCCGGAATCCACTGCTCACCCCCCAGAAGTGTAAAAAATAGTATTATGATGGGCCCGACTCCGGTCGGTGAATTCCATGGCAGCTCCGTTTGTATTTTATTTATTTATTGAGAATGGGGCAGTTAAAAAAGAGATAGTACAGCGTGCAATCCGCGTGTCCACAATCGCACTGCAAAGACGCGAGGACGTTAATTCGATGGAGGTGCAAAGAGGTGGAACGATGTCTGATCCTCATGCGATAGATTATCGATATCCATCTCCGGCTAAATGGCTTGTGGTGGTTTAAAGGGGATTTGCACTAGATAAGCGTGTACCTCTTAACGATATCATTCTGATCGATCATTCTGTCTCCCATGAGGTCAACGCAGAAGACTTAGGACAAAAACAGTCCACCGTCAAGTTCCGCCACATGCCCGTAAGAAGCAAACGCCTTACCGCGAGATAGCCAGGTAAGTCACCCAGCGGGCCGACACTCCCGCCCTTACTACCAGTTGCAATCAGATTACTCCAGTCTCCCGACTGGTTATGGGTTCGAGGTCGCTTGCGCGGTCCTCTCCCTTATGAAGCGGTGATTTGGTGTCAACCGAATCTATCGCGGACCACAGCATTCTTTGCCTGGCTTACTCACCCGGGATTGGGTGGCCGAATTGTCGTTTCAAAAGCAGTTGCCACAAGGTTAACAATCACCCCCGCTCTATAGGAAACATTACTGTTCCCAGACTCCCCCGGCTGTTAGTCGGAGTGCACAATCGATTGGCTGACGCCGCACGGTGCGCAAAAAGTCCAGGAGCCCCCGAAGTTTGACACCTAGGGGAGAAGAGCTGTCAACTACAACGGGCGAACCCGTCACCTCAGGAAATTTTATCGAAATTTGATCGTTCTATCTCCCGTGAAGTGAGCGCAGAAGATTTGGACAAAACAGTCCACCGTCAAGCTCCGCCACATGCCCGTAAGAGGTCAACGCCTTATTTGCGAGATAGCCAGGTATGTTACCCTGCGGGATTACACTCACGCCCTTACTTCCAGTTGCGACTCCGGTCTCTCGACTGGTTACGAGTTCGAGTTCGCTTGCATGGTCCTTTTCCTAACGTAGCGGTGAAACTGTGTCAACCGAATCTATCGCGGACCACGGCATCTTTGCCCGGCTGTTCACCCGGAATCGGGTAGCCGATGGTCGTTTCAAGAGCAGTCGCCGTAAGGTCAACAACCACCCCTGCTCTATAGTAATCAGTACTGTTTCCAGACTCCCCCGACTGTTAGTCAGAATGCACAATCGATTGGCTTAGGCCGCACGGTGCGCAGACCGTTCAGAAGCGACAGAAGATTGATTCCTAGGGGAAACTAGCCCTAAGGCCCGAGTCCTTAACGGGCTCGCGCTTCATGCGTGGAGGCTGCCGGATGGGTGTTGACCCGTGAGTGTGACCGACCCTGAACAAATGGGTTTTCGTGGCCAACTCAGCAAGGGCCTGTAGGAGCCTACGGCTCCACATACCCACAACAAAAAAGTTAATTTCACAGAATCGAAAACTGCAGACTCGCTCAAACTTACACGAGCAGCTGCAGTTAATTTCCAGCTAAATTTGGCAAATATTGCCCAGGCAAGCGACACATGCGTCGCCCCACTCGTAGCTATTGCATCACCGATCACCCTATAAAACGCAGTACATTTCATTCGATCGAGATCATTCCTTTGGCAGACAGTTGCCCCTCTACATCATTACTTCGGCAGACAGTTACCGCGCTCTACACATCGTCCCCTCAGTGGACAGATATCTCGACTACACACTTCGCTCCTCGACTACTCACACACCGCCACGGCTTCACCTCGCGCCCACACTACAACACAACGGCGAACGCAACTCAAGGCGTTAAGAACTGGCGACTTCGACTCGCTTCTCTTCAATCTTCTGAATAAACTCTTTTACACGGACATCTACGACTCTCATTAACGGAGCAACCTTCATGCTGAGAACCACCCTTCGCACACAAGCAATTGGAGTCTGGTGGAGGGTGTCCATTCTCACAGGCCCATTAACTCCCCATGCAACAGACAGGTGGAACATCTCTTTCTCCCGTCATTTCCAGTCGATTCTTCCAATGCTCCGGTTGTACCCACTTCATGTTTGAATTTTTGAAGGCCGAGCTGAAGCCTGTTAGGCATTCCCTCGGTCGTCGTACCTACTTCTTCTTTGCAAATGTTCTAGCACCAATTCGTGAGCTAGGTCTCTTAAATTATTGCCTTCTATTTCTTACAGTCTGTTGGTTTCTAAGGTAGATAATTTGCGAATTGATGTCTGCGATGTTCATCATGAGGAAGAATATGACCATGGGATATCTTTTGGCCTTCCGTGCAACATTATATGACCCGCATATCTGATCGACTACATCCACTGCGCCTTTGGTAGAATTATTAAAAGCTATTATTTCTGGTTTAGGTTTGTCTCCGGTAATAAACACAAACGATCTGCTGTAAAAAAAATAGTAACGCCGTTTGTAGCAGTGGATCTGACAGATCCATATCATAGTTTTAGTATAAAATAATAGAAATATATTGATATATAACATTTATTATCATTGTTATACGTATCTATATACTTATACTAAGCAAATAAAAGAGGAAAGATAATTCAAAGTTTAAAATAGCAGTATTTACATGAAACTTGACGCCGTTAGTCGCAATGAATCTGTGGGCTTTGCGTGCACGATAAGCATTCCTCGCGGTTGGCGCCACACTGGCACCGAGGTAACAATAAACCAGGAAGGTAAAGGGGAGCGTGGAGCCAACGGTATGCACCGAAATCGCATGCACCGAATCGAATGCGCATGCACCGAAATCGCAACCAAATACAGGAATCTAATAGATTCCTGTATCTAATAGATTTGTTGCGATTAATGAAGGGTTAATAAAGTAAAAGTACCTACTATAAAAACTATACGAAATTCGCTACTCCCAATAGTCATAACCGGACATCGCATTTTTTGGTTATTCCAAAAAAGTTTGCACGTTTGTGACGCTCCTCGGGTTGCATGGGATTGGGATGATTCAACTTGTCGCTTTATTTAACTAGAAAGTAACTATTATTCCCCATTTAATTATATGTACATCTAATTTATTGTACGTACCGGTAAATTACACAGCGAGGAGATCGCATCTATTGTTTAACGTGCCGTACCACCGTACAAATATTTTTGTAGACAGGCCAGTGGGAAGGGTTATAGCTCTTCTTAATTCCTTAGCCACAGAAATAGATATCTTTTGTATATCCCTTTGGCAGCTAAAAAGGCAACTCCCTGCTATCTCATGTTTATCATAATCTGTCTTTTATTTAGTTTTATATTTTTATGTTTTTTTCTTGTTCAATGTTAGCATTAATTTAGTTATGTAGTCATTTATTTTTAGACTTACACTCTAGCTTTAATATTCAAGGGCTATTTGGATTCATCTGTAATGCCCTTGAATACTATTTGAAAATAATAATAAATAAATAAATGTAAAATGAATGAAATAAATAAATAAATTGGCATTTCACAGGTCACATGTTCTCGAAGAAGATTTTTATAACCAAACGTTCGCTTTTGTAGGAACTTCGCCCTAAAGTCAACAAAAGAATTAGATTCTAAAGAAACTATAATCGCAAACACAATCAATTCTACACGTGTAAAACTGCCATCAAATTCCATCTAATTTCGGTAATTAATGCAGACACAGCCGGTGACTCATGTCAATTTCTTCTGATCGATTCAATCGAACACACTTAGTTCCCCCACGCTCTCAGTATTGCATCATGCACTACAGTATATAAGCCCATACATTCGATCAATTAATTATCATTCTCGGTCAGTCGCCTACGCGATCATCATCCTCTAGTGATCGTCTACCGCGCTCATACTTTGCTATCATCTACGAGCAGTCACTTCATTATCCGCGATACTAATCTTCAACTACTCAGCCGCGATCATCATCTTCGAGCACACACTACACACACCGCGACTTACTATTCGAAAGCGTTACGCCTGGCAATCATCAACTACGTTCTTCAATAAATAACTTCAACTTCAGCAAGAACGACTTTCACTACGGAGAAACCCCCCTGATGATACCACCTCCTCACTCACGAGCAATTGGAGTCCAGTGAGGGGTGGTCCCTCACACTTTCATTTCGAACAGACAAATGGCTTAATTTTCCTGTGATTAACAAGTATGTGTTTGATTAGGTTACACTTTTGCGTATAAGCTTTATTACATTTCGCACAAGTATACATTACTTTGAGATGAACTCCGTCTATGTGGTTCCTTAACTGGTGTCGCCTCGCAAAACTGTGATTGCATTTGTCGCAGGCGAAAGGCTTTAATTTCCGGTGCACAGAATTGACATGCTGTTTTAAATTTTGTTTAACAGAAAAAACGTGTTTGCATTCCTCACATTCAAATTCCTTTATTTTATGATGAACAATATCGATGTGTTGTTCAAAATTTCTTTGATTTGGAAATTCTTTGTTACATGAATCACATGTAAATATATTCATCTGCCGGTGGGTGAAATTAACATGCCTAAATAAGGTTCCGCGATTAGAAAACACTTTCTTACACTGCTGACATGCGTGCTTTAGTTTGCGATGGACCGATTGTACGTGTGTCTTTAAACTTCTAAACTGTGTAAAAGCTCTGTTGCACTCGTCACATTTATATTTTTTCAATTTTCTATGCACTCCATCAACATGATCAATTAGTCGTTGTCTAGCAACAAATCCATGGTTACATTTGACACAAATAAATTTCTCCCCCTTTGGGCCACGACAATCATCGCACAAGAACTGCACTCTCCCTTCGAAATATTTCCAAACTCGCATTGGCCCGTTTCTATCTAGATTACGATCGCATACGACACAAGTAAATTTATCAAATTTCGTTATCAATACGTTTACCTCTTTCATATCTTTAATTTCCTCTTCCACGCTGTCTGATTCAAGATGATCGCTTCGATCGGGTTTTAGAAATTCTCGTTCAAAGTCGACAACATTTTCTCTCGAAATTCGATAAATAAATGTCGTTAACAATACTTTGACTTCTTTCATTTCTTTAATACACTCTTCCTCTCCCTCTTCTGATTCGAGAAGATCGCATCGTTTGGGTTTTACGAAACAAACGGCCTCTTCTTCAAAGTCGAGGATATTTTCTCTCGTGGAGTATTCTGGTAGTTCTTCATTGAATTCAATATCGTTTTCTAGTTTCACCATAACATTGTCCTGATTGCCATAGTTTAACTGCCCCACTTCAAGCTTCAATTTGACGTCTGCCTTAGTTTTAACAGGGTGGTTTCGTTCGGGTTTTATGAAGTAAACTGATTCCTCTTCAAAGTCGAGAATATTTTCCCTCGTGGAGTAGTTTGGTAGTTCTTCTATGATTTCGATGTCGTTTTCTAGTTTCACATTATTATCGCCTGCATCGACATTGTTCTGTTGCTTTTCCATGGTAATTAAAAGTTTTTATTAATAAAGATTATGCAAAAAAGGAGTTATAACAGCCCCCGGATTCTGAAGTGACAGTAACAATATATATATATATATTTTTTTTTTATTTGTCCAAAATCGGACAGGGTGTTGAACATAAATCCATTACACCTAAACATATTACGCATTCAGTTTATATTCACATTACACGCTTATTATCATAACATTAAAATAGGTATATGCATTGTTTCGTTCAATGATTTACAAATAAGAACTTATAACAAGTAACATCATAATCATTTGACGGGTCCCATCAAACTTGCAGAAGGCAAATTTGCAGACGGCAATCTTGCAGACGGCATTCTTGCAGGCGGCAGTTTTGCAGAAGGCAATCTTGCAGAAGGCAGTTTTGCAAATGTCAAAATGACCTAACCTAACCTAACAGAAAAACTTAAAACATTTTTTTCAATGTTTAGTTTGATGTATAAAAGCCATCCACTACAAGGATGCCGGTAATTAATGTCACTTCGATTTTAGGGAAAGAAAAACCTAACCTAACCTAACCTAACAGAAAAACTTAAAACTGTACTGAAGGTTGCCGCCTGCAAGTTGCTTCCTGCAAGGTTGCCTCCTGCAAATCTGCCCTCAACAAATTTGGACCTGTCAAAAGTGACATTTGTGCAAAATTGCCGTATGCAAAACTGGCGCCCCCCCATTTAACATTTCATTTTCAGAGTTGCCATAATTTAAAACGGCATGAGTAAATGTTGCCGTCGGGCATTTGTTGTGTTTTTTGAGGGGGGGCGCCAGTTTTGCATGCGGCAAACTTGCACAAATGTCACTTTTGACAGCTCCAAATTTGTTGAGAGCAGATTTGCAGGAGGCAACCTTGCAGGCGGCAACCTTGCAGGCGGCAACTTGCAGGCGGCATTTTTGCAGACGGCATTCTTGCAGAAAGCAAACTTGCATACAAACCCGAAGTTAGCAACGGTTGAGAATGGCGCATTAGGACATGATTACACGAATAAAATAATTTTATATTATTTTACAAACCAAATATAAAGCAGTAAAGCGGTCATATGTTATTAATTTTAAATTTAGAAAAAGAAGTAGCAAATTATCATGTCAGGGTAAATTAAAGTGGTGAATATTTTTACCTCTCCACATTTAATTACCGGCATCCTTGTAGTGGATGATTCAGTACATCAAACTAAACATTAAAAAAATGTTTTAAGTTTTTCTGTTAGGTTAGGTTTTTCTTTCCCTAAAATCGAAGTGACATTAATTACCGGCATCCTTGTAGTGGATGATTCAGTAGTACATCAAACTAAACATTCTGCAAAACTGCCGCCTGCAAGAATGCCGTCTGCAAGATTGCCGTCTGCAAATCTGCCTTCTGCAAGTTTGATGGGACCCTTTTTGAGGATACTGCCCAACAAGCACAACATTCATAAAAGAAGTACTTACCAAATATAACTCTAACTAAGCTGATTAAAAGTCATGTAAAGGCGTCCAGATTAACTCTCAGCTATGTAAAGGTGCCATTTGAAGCTATTTGGCTTATATTACCTTTTAATCATATAATTTTGTCGTATAAAGCCTTTTAGTTAAATAAGGGTGGTATAATCGCTATAAAACATATTAATTTATAACCATTTTATAACTAACAGCTGTATGGTAGTCAAATAAATAACCTTTATAGAACAAACAAAACAAAAGCTACTACATCACCCTTACTCCATCAAAGGCTGTATATTGGTTACAAAACCTACCCTTATACAGCCTGTAGTCATATTGAATTGCAGTAATTGATTTACAAAGAGTTAAAGCTGTAAATATGTCACTAGGACCTCACTTATGCAGCTTAAAGGTTATATTAAAGTTGCAGATGCCATATATAAGCGAAGCACCCATTTTTTCTCGAATTTTTATAACCTAAAATTTTTGTATTATATTTTTAAAGGCATTTTAAGTCATAAAATACAGGTATTATAGGTAAATGCCCAGCAAATGTTCTTTTTTAATGCGAAACATAAAATTAATTTCCAAAAAAACTTTAAACTATATATGAATTAAAATTGAGTTAAAATTTGATTATTTTGAAGGCGAGTTAAAATTTTGTTAGACATGCTACTTAATATTGTGGATAAAATGATGTCCGCAAAAGAATTTGGTGTATTAAAATACAATACAATCATTTTAAAGTCAATAAAATACAATATATTAGTAGCCATTAAGAATTTTATGTTTGCGACGGCAAATGATCGTGCAGCTTCCGTTCGTTTCCATTCTATATAATTTCCAGGCATTACACGATAGAAATTGTAATAAAGTATTAATTGGAGACACTTTTACAGCCGCTGGCTATATCAGGGTGCCACAGCAAGCGCTATAAGTGCTATTCAACTGAAGGTTATGATCGCCATTCAGCCACTATTCCGCTAAAACTATAAAATGCGCCTAATCCGGTGGTATAGACGTTTATACGATTGCTATATTGCTAGTTCTTGTGACTAAAAGCTGTAACGATAACGTTGCCGTGACCGTTATATAGCCAATTTGTGCTACTTGGGTGGTCCATGCTGCCGTTTTAGAATGCAAATATTTCTCCAGAAATTGTTGTGAGAGGTATTTAACCCTTCAGGCCTCGGCCCCTCAGCCGATTAACAAGTTGCTGTCCCAAAAAAAAATTGTAAAAATTAGTAAAAAAATTGAATTACGACACCGTCTCACCAAAACATTAATTACTGCCAAACCACTGTACCCATAATTAAAATGAAACATTAACATAATAAAATCAAACAAATTAAATTAAAATAAAATTAAAACGGGGCCGCCACGCTGAATCAATCGGGGCTTGAGGGGTTAATGGTTTTTTTCTGATTATATGTCAAGAAGCTTGTAAAACAGTTTTTGATATTTTATATTGTATACTAGCTGACAACCTCCCCCTCACCCCCCCCCCCCTTCTCCACCGTGCCAAATCCCTCAATTTCCCCCAAACTCCACCCTTCCAAATTACGCCTTTCCAAAATTCCCCCATTCTTTGGGGTTTTGACCCCCCAACTCCACAGTCTAACAAACCCCTCTTCCCATTCCAAATGATCCATTTGCATTGCTGCAAAACTTTGGCCATTGCACAGTTCTTCGAAAGGTTGCAATTTGGAGTTTCATTGATTTAAATATTTATTTATTTATTGATCCACAAAAAATTACACCGTTAGCACTTAACATAGATTGTGTTGCTCCTAACTAGGCAGAGCCTGTTCTAAGGAGAACACCAATACAAATAATTATAAACTACATAACTTCCAAAAAAAAAAAAAATTTAATCAAATCAAGTTAAAATGAAATTCTCACTACACCAAAATAATGTTAGAACTATAAACAAGTAATACTAAATAATAATAATAGCAATAATAAATAGTCATTTATAATAATAACTAATTATATATAACAATGAGTAAAAATATGTATATAAAATAAATAGAAAATATTTTTTTTTTTTTAAATTGTGATGAATGTTTTCTCCGTCTCTCTCCTACCAAGGTTTATTAACCATAATGTAAGGTTATATTTTTGTTGGTTGCTGCTAATTTCCAATATGTTCTCTTTACTCATGATATTAACCATTCTTGGAGCAAGAAAGCTGTAATGATGTTGTCCAAAAGACGTAAGACGTTTCGGCACTTCAAAGTTTCCCTTATAATGACCTGATCTCTCCCTGTTTTCCGTAGAAAAACAATATTCATCTTCATTGTTGTTTTTAAGATGAAGTATTGACTTGAGGCAATACAACTGCCTCAAATCAAGCAATTGTGCCTCAACATACAGGTCGTCAGAAGGGTAACGCCTAGGCTGCCTTAACATAATTCTAATTAGGTATTGCCTTTTGGACGACGTTCACTTTCTGGAGGAGGGTTTTTCCGCAAGCTCCCCATCCAAGTATACTGATTGGCATATAGCGTAATATATTGTTTTTAAGGCAGGCCCAGAACATCTCGCAATTGAATAAATATATAAATCAATTTCCTTAGTCTTTTCACTAGACACTCGGTATGTAATTCCCACCGTAGGTGTCTATTTATAATTATTCCGAGATATTTTATTTCTCCGACTGGTCCGATTAGCTGACAAGGACACGTGGCATCTCTCTTGCAGCCGTGAATGATAAGATGACGGTGATTATCCGGCTGGCCTCTTAGATCGATGCTAAATGGGATGTATTTTGTTTTGCCAACCACAACTTGAATGTTGAATGCGCCGTTCGACCGCTGCCAACAACTTTGCAATTCCTGATGAAGCAAGTGCAAGTGCACTTTTATTCTGCAAAAGAATCGTTGCCCAAGTCAATGCGATCAGAAAGTTTTTATAGTTCCACCGGGAGTGTCCCAGAAGAAATTCCCACCTGTTCCATCGTTAATGACTTTCATTAATGTTGTTTGCATATTGACGTGACGTCTTATAAAACGATGGAGCCTGCTGCACGCACGAAAAAACATGACTTTTGCAGCTTTACCTCGCTCTGAGGCGTTCCATTTATTATATTTATTATTCAATATAAATGCTGCCATCTACCGGTTGCAACAAGAATTATTTACTAACCTCAGTCTAAAATAGTACGAATGAAAATCACTAGATTGATTTAAATTCTTGACATAATTTTATATGTATTCTTGATATACGGAATGTTATTACTGAACGGACAATTTTCTTGTGGGTACAACGAAGTGCAACGAAGTAAGCAACTTTTATTTAAAAAAAAAAAAAAGTATGAAAAGCTATCATTACGATGCGCTATCTAGCGGTTGGTAAAATGTCGCTGATATTGTTTATTTACGACGTATTACCTACTGCTAGATAGCGCAGGGTGCTCAAACGCTTCTCAAACCGTTATTTAACAGTTTGAGATTTCAAACTTTCCAATTAAAAAAAACAATAAACTTTAACCCTTGGAGTAAATGGGTATTTTCATGGATGCATCTGTCTCTTTTGCAGGATTTTCGGCGACATCGACCTTAAAGTACTATAACTACGAAACTACTACACCAATCATAAAAAGAACAACTGCACAATGATTGCATTGAAATTTCGAATATAGAATAGTGAAATATCATTTTGTAAAACAATTATGAGAACGTCAAGTGAAAAAAACGCGCGACCAGATTTGGTCGACTCGTACTCAACGGATAATTGTTTCGCGACCAGATTTGGTTGACTCATACTCAACGGGTTAAACAATAAACAATTATACTGCTATACAATAATACATTTACATGTTGTAGTCAAATTGGTGAGTATAAAAGCATATATTTTTGGGTGATTGTAATAAACAATATCAGAATCTTAAATGAAACTGCTTCAAATGCAACCATTCCATCAGTATTTTCTTATGAACTTGTCACGTTCAACTATCGTCAGTAAACCGACTTTACAGACAACCGTTTTTTTTTTGTTGACGATTCCACAGCGGAACGTTCTTTCGAACTGATTCTCACAATGCATCACAATCGTATTGTTTTTCGCGTTTCAACTCTTCTATAAATGCGTCGGGCCTCGGACGATTAGGCTCTTGTCATACCTAGTTGACCTAATACCGTGTTTGATATCATGAAGCACATGTCCGCGGTTAATAAAAGACCTAGGTATTCTATTGGACGACAAACTGCAGTTTATTGATTATATCGACACAATAACGAAAAAGCATTTGGAATGTTGGGTTTCATTCTAAGGACCTCTAAATCACTTTTTAATTTACACACTATTAAAACGCTTTACTATGCCTACGTCCGCCCGCATCTTGAATACTGCTTGCAAGTATGGAACCCCTCATATGCCATTAATAATAACAGAATCGAGCGCATCCAGACTAAATTCTTAAAATATTTAAACTATAGATTTTACTTCACACTTGATAATTCTTACGGCATCAACGCTCAACACTCGTACAACTTTACTTCTTTGGCTGATCGAAGGATGTACCATGATCTAGTCTTCCTACACAAAATCTCAAACAACAAATTAAACTGCATGGACTTGGTCCAGCTAATACATTTCCGGACCCCATCAAGAACGACAAGACGGTCCTCATTGTTTCACATTAGCCGTTGCAATAACAACTACCGTAAAAACTCTCTTAACCCCTCGCGGCCCGCGGTTTGAATTTTAATGTGTGCCTTACGGCCCGTAAGAAATTCGCGAGTCTCAAAAAAAAGATGGCGTTTCAGAAAAAAAACGATTACTCCGAAACTGTCACACCGATCGTATAAAAAAGACCTGTTTTATGTTCCTATTGAAATTTGCTATTAGATATTTGTAACGTCGTTATGTAAAGCAATAAATATTATTCATAATTATTAGTCAAAGTTGTACTAACATAATTAGCGGTCGGCCTCGCCTGGCCATTTCGGGCCGTCTGGGGTTCGACGGTAAATATCAATTCTGGACGTTTCGGGCCGTCTGGTACGCGAGGGGTTAAACCGTGTGTGTAGGGTTTACGATGATCGATACGCATAAATAGATATCTTCGCTGAATCGAACATTGGATTCAGAAATTTGTTAAAGAGGGCGATATTTAACACTTAATATTCAAAATTTAATAATTATTTAAAATATATTACTTATTATCTACTGTTTGCACTTGTACTTATTCATTCCAACGTACCTGTCTCAACTCAATTATCGTACTGGTAAATCAACATAATGTATTTATTTTTTACTATGTTCCTACTTCCCTCCCTTCCTATCCTCTTTCTTTTCTCGTTTTTTTTCTTTCTCTTATCATTTAGATAATCTTGATGTTATCATTTAGTGGAAAATTGTCTCTGGTGTAATTTTTATATCTATCTTGTTTGGCTACTTACTTTTATACACTGTTATTTTCCTGAATAAAAGAAAATAAATAAATGAATAAAATAATATCAATGCTTCGTTGTGAATTTCCTCGCTCAGTTGCAGATACGTAAATTGCAGTTGTAGATAATTTTCCTAGGAAGGAGCTAATTATTTTCCTGGAGAGACCAAGATCTTTAAAGAGGTGAAACAGAGATTTGGCTGGAAGGCCACGAGCGCTAACTTTCACCGCGGGAAGGTGAACAGTGAAGCCGTTCCGGGTGACGGCATTTGGGAGATCATCGTATTTATTTAGTTTGTACTCGTGGTCTTTTGGGATATTTGATTGTCTTGGAACAGTTAATTCTTCATCTACAGTTAATCTTCCGAGATAGAGAGTAAAGAGATATATCTGGGCAATTAAGCAATTAAGGGAATTTATACTGCATAGAGACCGAATCGACCTACGGAATCTAATCTGAAGATCTTTATTATTGAGAAAGGTTTGGAAGTGAAATGTTTTGGTTTTAAGTGCCGACCCGCAAAAACTTTATTGGGGATTTAAAGTTAGTTTTTGAAATCGAACTACAAATTCACTATTTGATTTGGTTTCTGTAATTTTCTTTTTTAAATAAGAAGCGTACCTGGTATTTAATATTTATTATAAACTAGCTGCACCCCGCGGTTTCACCCGCGTGGTGATGGAAAATTGTGATAATGATGATAGAAACTATATATCTTTATAAATTATAGCCTAAGTGTTATTCTGATATGTAAGCTATATTATTGTAAAGTTACATTAAAATCCATTCAGTAGTTTTTGCGTGAAAGAGTAACAAACATCTATACATACATTCTTACAAACTTTCGCTTTTATAACGTAGGATGTAGAAATCATTGAATAAGCTAGCATTCTTAGTATCAGACATTACTAGAGTCATGTCATTATCGCCTGAAGAACCTTTGCTTTGCTTTGCCTCAAAATCGCTTTTTGTTTTTGACTGACGATAATTAATTGACCAGTACAGAAAAAACAATTCATTAAATGTGTTTATACTATTCATACTACTGGCAACATTTCTTGCTAAAAAGTATATGGTTTCCTCTACTTTTTCTCTATTATTCTTACCTATCCTTTTTCTCTGGAATTGGTCATCCATGGATACCCCGAGAAATTATAAGATTTCTCGTTGGATTAATTCTATGGTGCTACGTCATCATTTTTATTTATGGAGAGAAATTTCCTGGCAAAACGATGAACCAATCAGGAGCCAATTATTTCGCCCATAATTAAATCGTTGGAAGGCTTAGTAGTGGCCAGAAAAGCCTGACCATTTCCATTACCTTTAGACGAATTTACTGCAGCAAAGAAATAGAAAATAATATCAAAACATGGTTTATTTAAAATTCCAGTTTGTTAAATTTCTGGGAGGCACAATAAAATATTTTACGGTTTCCAATCATTATTTTTACAGATACCTATTGCACCTTAATGCCATTGTGCCTATATTAAGGAACTGTGGTTATTATGTATGTGCCATTTGTAAAATTTTTATTTCTTACTGCACTTTGTAAAAATGTCATGAAACTTATTTTATTCTATCTTTTTTTAGATTACAAAATATAACTGATTTACTAACAATGGACTAACAATATTACATAACAGTGGCATTTTTCTGTGTAAATCGTCAATTATTTAACTGTGACTACAGTAATAATTTCCTGAAATTCGCCGCGCGTGATATTGCCACCGTGCGCCCAATTACGGAGTCGGATATATCGTAGATCGGCTACAGTTTTCATCCGCGCACATCTCCGTGCGAGCGATCGGTCGTTCGCCGGGATACCGACGTCTTCGCTGCGAAACTAACATTCGGACGGGCGCAGACTTCTGGAAGATTTTTAACGGAGAGATATCGTAGGCTACATTTTTCGATTAGCGAGTCGAAAGACCGATGTCTCGTTTTCGGTCCTTCGAGGCGGTTCGGTCTCCGCGGAGGAAATGAAAAAGACGGTTAGTGCGATTCGAATATTTATTATTTACCGTTTCGTAACTCGGCGGACGACTCGCGAGGTACTTTAAAATCTACACAACGCGGAGGCGGGAAGCTCTCATCTCGGGGGGCGCTCAGGGCGCGCCCGCGCCGCCCGCGCCGCCGGCCAGGTCGTGGGCCAGCAGCGCGGGCGGCGCGGCGCGGCCTCAGCTGGCCGCCCGCGGGCGCCGGCCCCCGTGGCGCCGCCCCCGCCGCTGCCGCCGCCGCTCCTCGCGCCCCCCGGCCCCCGCGCCCGCCCCCCAGCGCTTGGCCCACTCGCGGTACTTGTACCACCACTCCTCCCACTTCACGTAGTCCGACAGCGACAGACCTGCAACGAGCCAAACGCAACATTACACCCCTCCTCTTCTCGCTCGCTCAGTGGGACATCCTGTAGTAGGTAAATTAGTACGAGCAAATAAACCACTTTTGATAAAAAAATTTTTGGGCACCGTCTTCTTCTTATTCTCCCCAAAGAGCATTTTTTTTAAATTGTTAAATTATATATTAAAAAAACTATAAAAAGCATCGATCGCACTGCATCATCTACCGGTAGGTAAAATGTCGCAAATAAATAATATTTGCGATATTTTACCTACCGCTAGATGGTGCAGCGCGCTCGACGCTCGTCAAACAAATTGTTAAAAATTACAAAAGATTTTTTTTTCTTTTGTAATTTTGGCAATTAATTTTTTTAAAAATTACTGAATTGCTAGAATTGTTTACCCACTAAGAGGATGTCACTAATAAAAAACTCACGGTTTAAAATCAGTACAATATAAAGTCAGCACCCCCATACTTTTGAGCGGTAGTGTACGAAAGGCCTGAATCACAAAACGTAGATTATTTTCCCCTTAGTTTTTCGTGTAGAATAATCTATTGTAATTAATAATGTCCTCATAAGAGGTTTGTCCAGTAAATACGTATAAAAAATTCAGGGCGACGAATCTAGGCATTGAGGTTCTCTCTCGGAGGGTTCTCTATGCAATCCCCTCAACCCTCAGTTCGAGCCAGAGCGCTCTGCGAGTAAGTAGGGGTTTACGTGTGCTTGTTGAAAGTAATCCTTGTTTTTACCTCCCGTCGGCATGGAGCTCTCTCTGATTGAGGAACAGCGCATCAACATCAAATTTCTCGCAAAGCTAGGCAAGAATGGCCGTAAGATTTTTGAGTGTTTGAAACAAGTTTACGGAGACAATACTCTGAAGGAACCAACCGTCAACAAGTGGTTAAAAAGATTCCGGGAAGGCCAAGAAGAGGTGAAAGATGACCAACGCTCAGGACGCCCCTCCAAATCGAGTTCTCTTGGATTCTCGGGGCATTGTTCACCAGGAATTTGTCCCTTCCGGCTAGACAGTGAACGGAAATTTCTATGTTGAAGTTTAAAGTCGTCTCAGAGCTCGTCTGGCCCGAGTTCGACCGGATTAGGCACAAGGGGGCAGGTGGATCCTTCATCATGACAACGCGCCTGCTCGTACGTCTCTCGTTGTACGTGAGTTTTTGGCGCGAAGCTTAATCACCGTGACAGAACACCTGCCTTATACACTCGATTTAGCCCTATGCGAATTCTTCCTGTTCCCAAAATGCAAAATGGTGCTTCGGGGGCGGCATTTGGGGGATGTGGAAGCCATCAAGGCAGCAACGACACGGCAAATGAAAAGCCTTACAACTGAAGACTTTCGGCGATCTTATCAACGATGGAAACGGCGTTGGCAGAAGTGCATCTTGTCTCAGGGGGAGTACTTTGAAGGAGACCATATTGAAATACCTGAATATTGTAAAACAAAGTTATTATTCCACTTTTATACGTATTTTCCGGACAAAGTAGTATACGAGGAGACTTTTCTTAAAAGGCAAATTTAAGGCAACGTTTGCTGAAACACGGTGGATATCTGCTGAATTCCTAGGTCATTCCTGAAACCAGACTGTAAATTGACAATGAAACATCATCAGTGCCCGATATCTGAAAAATACTGGTATATAACAATAAAATATCTCACCTCTAAGATAACCCATGCTCTTGTAATACTCGTATCTGACATGGACGTCATCCCAAGAAAGCATTCCTCCCGGAGCAACGGCAGACAACTCCTCCGGGAAATGTCCTGCTGGAGCTGGTTCATGCCTGAACAGAGAAATTGTCAATTATTTTATAACTCTTTAGCAGTCTATTTATTGTATAAATACAAACGGAGCTGCCATGGAATTCACCGACCGGAGTCGGGCCCATCATAATACTATTTTTTTTACACTTCTGGGGGGTGAGCAGTGGATTCCGGACTTACGAACCGGCTGTGGTAGGTTTAGGACAGCTGTCTTGCCACATGTGAGCGTTCACCTTACCACCCATTCACTCCCCCTTCGAAGCCATAGAATTTGAGATGCGCAAATCGCAGATAATTTTATCGCATTTTAGATAATTTTTTAAGAAAGAGTTGATTATTTTTCTGGAAAGGCCAAGATCTTTAAAGAGGTGAAATAGAGATTTAGCTGGCAGGCCACGAGCGCCTACTTCCACCGCATGAAGGTGAACAGTGAAGCCGTTCCGGGTTACGGCATTTGCAAGAGCATGGTATTTATTTAATTTGTACTCGTGGTCTTTTGGGATATTTGATTCCCATGGAACAGTTAATTCTACAATAAGAGCCACCTTCCGAGATACAGAGTAAAGAGTTATATCTGGACGGAGGGCTGTGCATCCGAGACTTTCAGGGAATTTATACTGCTTAGAGACCGAATCAACCTCCAGAATCCAATCTGTAGCTTTCTCGATTATTGAGAAAGGTTTTGTAGTTAAATGTTTTTTGCCTTTAGAGCCATCCCGCACAAACTGTATTGGGGGTTTGGAGGATACTGTCAAACCCTTGTTGGCACGAGCCACTGAGAGACTAATTACCTCGCGAATAACAGCGAGAACTTTGTCTTGTCTTGTCTTTGTCTTTGAATATAAATCACAGTAAAAGAAGTCATCAACAATATAAGGGTAAAGCAATTTTGACACTTTTTTTCCTGTCTTAAAAGCTAGTGAATTAATATTAATTTCTTTGCCGTTGGTAAACAATAAGCAAAAGGTTATCTGCTTTTTAATATTTTTGAATTGAGGGTATTCCCCATACTTTTTTTTGATCTTTATAACGATCGGTCGTTGTAAATGGGTTAATGGTACTCACGTGTATCGTGGTGGCGATTCAGCTGCTTCGATACTGACGGTGAAGTTGGACTCCCCGTCGCGCCGCGTAATGCGCATATTTTGTATCTGGGCCGACCGATCCGCCGACCACTGCGCCATCTTGCCAAAGCGCTCCGAGAGAGTCAACCTGTATATATATAAAAAAACAAAATTAGCCTATGACAGGTTGGTTAGGTTTGCAATGCAACTGGTTTGCATATGCATAGGTAATGCTCTACTGTTTCAGCATTTTCTTTGTAAAATCTGCACATTGCATCCTCAGAAATTTCCATGATTTTTACATTGTAGTTTACTAGATGGCGATCGGTGAAACGATTTTTTTTTTTTTTTTTTTTTTTTTTTTCTCTTTATTTGAAAAAACAACAGATTTACATCAGTCTTACATACTAGAGATAATATTACATTAAGTTATTTGATATAAATCTAAAAACGTTTTCTACTTATTGATAATTTACCTATTTTGTTATACTCTTCTAATACCTTAAATATTTTATTTTAATTTCAGTTTGGTGTTTATTTTTTTTTTTTTTTTTTTAGTCAGTTATTTTTGCAGAGGCGAGTTGCTTGAATTGTGATTTACTGAGAAGCATACCATCAAAGCAATTAACAATTTTCACAAATGAGTGCATTATACGGGGCACCGGCGAGAACAGAGCGTTATTGGTTGAACAATGCGGCGGACGGAAGACATCACAACGACGAGTTCTGTGGGTCGACGGAACGTTCAGCGGGAAACAACTGAGCAGATCAGGGCAGTCGAGTTTATGGGTAAAAAGTGAATTAATGAGGAGAAGATCTGTAAGAGTACGTCTCGTCTTCAGAGATTGACATTTAAAAAAGTGAGTTTGGGCGTTGTAATCGGCGAATTCTTTTTCCTGAAAGAATTTAAAACGCATCCACCTCAGAACCGTTTTCTGAACTCTTTCAATGTCCGAAACATATTGTTCATAACATGGATTCCAAATCACGCTGCCAAACTCCAATCTCTCCGGACAAGCGATGTGATTGATGAAATCACTTTACCTTGACGAGTCTTTACTTTATCATCAGTTTACAAATAAAAACAGATTTTTCAAATTCTGGGGTTTTTTCAAAAAGAGCGGCCGCATCTACTATCTGAGTCAAATGGAGTAATTTTTTTTATAGGATCTCCGACAAGTTGAAAAAAATTACTTATATTGATAGGTTTAAATTTTAAAATAAACGGATGGCTAACAGGGTTGTTAGTTGATAGATAAACTGCATTTATAAAATAATTTTTTACAAATTACAACACGAGGAGAAAAAAGCTCAGTGTCTATGAATGTGTATTTTGTATCTATTGTTAGATAAATTTTCAAAAAGACTACAATTTAATTTCAAGGATGACTGCAATAGACATCTATTTATAAAAGACAGTAAAAGACATCGAACAAGAAGCCATGCGGCATAATTTGGGACAAAGTGAATCTATAAGCGGTTTGTGTCTTGGCTTATTTCCATCAGAGGATTTTCGGCATCTTGTTTACGAAAGGTATATGGGGAGGCGTTGGTGTGGTTGCATTGACTTTATGATAAATATGATATTATGGAAATACAATTGTTTTTCATGGATTTTCATGCTGTTTCAACTTAAATTGACTATCACTATATAGGTGTTTTATTTATTCTATAATGTAATTAAAGTCTATATTATAGCATTGTGTGGTGAATTTTATTATTTACCTATATAAAATTATTTTCGATATTTCTTAAATATAACACTGGTTGAGGGTAACCTTTAATTTATTTTTCATTTTCCATTTTCTTTTTTTGTTTTCAAATAATAATTATACAATACAATTATTTTATGTATACTATAGTTGTGTGTCTAGATAAAGGCATAAGAAGCCTAGTTAGATATGCACAGCACCATTTATTACGAGTCATGTTAATCTCAAGTTGTTCTTTTACAATGTATAATTTCTTTACTATTTTTGTACTACTAATACTACGGTAGAATTCCAATTAACTGAATTAATTCAGATTGGACCCACATTTGGATAATTATAAATTGGGAAAATTGGATATTTTCTGAAAAAAGGGTCTATTTTAATGAGTTACTGTATGTATGTTAAAAACGGGAGAAAAAAACTGTTTTAAAAGAAAAAGAGCTTATGGTTCTGTGTCTGCTTTAACTTTGACATTGTAACAAAAACCGCATATTATGTTGTTTTGTTTTCGCGCCTTTGTGCAGATTATGTTCGCTGCAACTGTTTTTCATGGTTTCCTATTGTTTTTTATGTTTCCTGGTGTTTTTTCGCGATTTTGCGTGCATTCTTTCCATACTTTGACAGATATAACCTAAATTCGCGAAATTCGGTATGTTTTATTCTGACAGCCAATGACGCGCCTAACTCTCACGTGATTGGTCGAGGCCGCTGTTCTGGCTTTTTTTTCTTCTTCTTACTTTAACGGCGTCAATGCCTGTCAGAACGCAATTATCGGCGGTTAGCGTGTAAATTCCTCCTTTTACGCCTGAACATGGCGGCAGGACGGTTGTGGAAAGTTCGTCGCGAGGCATGGGAGCCGCCGTAGAGCTGTTTTAAATGCAGTAATGCGGCCGGGAGTTAAAATTTTTATGTGAAGTGTTCGGATTTAACCTGGTGAGCATTTACTTTCATTTTGGGGTTGCTTTTCATGTAGGATCAGCGTGATTTTAATAGATTCTTTTTCCCTTACGCAGTTGGGGGCATCTCTGTTTTATTACGTTTTATAACTGCTGCTTAAGTGACAAGATCGTCACGGAATGTGACGAAATTTGCCTTCATATCCGGAAATTACTGCAACATATTTTGGCTGGAGACTTTGTAATTGGAATCACGCATTTGACACGCCGATAAGGCGAGAGCGAAAAAAGGGGTAGCCGCTGTGGGAGATTTCACGGAGATTACACGAAGATTTCACATAACCTTGTGTCTTTTTATTTAGTCTTTAGTGCGTGCTGAGGAAAAAGGATTTTCTGGGGGCCTCCAATGCCCATTAATATTTAGCCCACTCTCTGAGATAGTTTTTTTTTGAGGTTAACTTGTTTTTTTTCTTTTTCAAAAGTTCTTTTTGGTATATATATTTTTTTAAATAGTTTCCGTCTCTCCCTATAAGAGACAGGTGGCGCCTATATAGAAAATTATTTTTTTTGTTTTGGGTGATTCTGCCGTGTTTCTTCAAAACAAGGTAGATTATAACTTGACGGGTATAACATTTAAGTTAATCTTTTAAATTTATTTTTTTGCAGTTAGTCAACATACTTTCTTCGTCTTCGCCTTCTGTCTAAAGTTTTATTCTGTAATGGTGTTTTACGGTTTAGATAACGGACTAGTCTCGGTCGCAACGAGCTTGCGATGTTTGGCGGTAAAAAGATTGTTTTAAATTAGCAATTCTCTTTTTTTAAACAATTCTTCGGTGGGATGAGTCGGTGCATTATTAACAATTGGTACGTTTCCGTTTTAATTTCGGATAATCGGCGATTCGGAGTCAGAGTTCGGATAACTGGAGTTGTACTGTACTATTTCGGTATGAGTATTAAATAAATGAATAATAAACATAACTAGGTATGGCGATTCGAACACGCGAGGACATCGGGGACACGCCGAGGGTTAGATCGGGCGAAATAAAACGCAGGACATATCGTAAAAGATCAGGACCGGCCGCAGCGATGAGTAAATGCGATTAGTACGATTCTTTCGATGCTATCGACCGTCTAGTGCGGCGGTTCCCGATTAGTTTTTCCCGCGTACCATTTTGAGAAAGACCTCAAACTCGCGTACCCCTCGTTGCAGGAACGATAAACAAAAAATGAATATTTTTTTCTTATTACTGTCAAATTACAGTTGACGATGGTAAAAATGAGTTTAATGCGACGAATGTGCGGGTTTCGGTTGGCACGAGTCCGAAAGGAGTCAGCGGAGAGACGGCGGGTACTCACTTGCCGGAGGGCTGGGGGTGCCTGGCGCTGTCGCCGCTGTCGTCGCTGTCGCTGCCGCTGTCGCTGCTGGAGGCGCCGGGGCGGCCGGCCAGCGCGGCCGCGATGGCGCCGGGGCTGACGGGCGACGCGCCGCGCGACGAGGACGACGAGCGCCGCGCCCGCTTGGCCCGCTTCTCGCCCTCCTTCTTGATGTGCGTCTTCAGCTGCCGCATACGAATGCAAACCTTTCAATGCCGCTACCCAACCTCCGTACCTATCGCCCCAGAGACTACCCGTCCAAACGTGCGCGCGTCGGATACGGAAATGCATCGGCGTCCGAGTCGGAAGACTTCTCCGAAGAGAACGCGTCCATTTACCGTTCGTCGACTGCGGTCACCGCGCCTATATGATTATGCGCCTTATTTATTCCGACGTTTACTATCTCGACGCGTGCGAAATGTTCGCGTTCGCTTCGATCGCAACCTACGAAAGTGTGACCGTATTACGGAAGATACGAAAGGAGACTTCGCCGACCGACGACCCGAGAGAGGAGAGATACGAAAGTCCCCGACTCGCTCTGAGGAATCTCACGGAGGGACGCTCCGAGTTATCGCGTGAGCGGATTCGATCGGCTCGCGGGCGCCCTCGGACGTCCGAAGACGGAAGTGACGATTGCGATTTCTACTCGCGCTCTTCCTCATATCTTCCCCCGCACGAGCGAGGACGGCGCCGAGTTTATATAGTTTTAAACGAAGACTCGAACGACGCTAACGCACTCGTAAATTTCTTTCATTCCCTTCCCTCCACCTTCCCTACGTCGTTATAGATTTATTGCTCTTTACACGACTGCCCAGTACGATAGGATGTAATGTGTTCAGACTTCATCTACGTATGTTTTCCATTTCTTTATTCCACCGTAACTTCTAAACGCTTAAACCAATTTAAAAACATGTAAAATTATTAAAATCATCGTCACCCCGAGTCCTTAACTGTTTAAATATCCAAATATCAATAAATGAATATAAATATATCAACTTTAGTGACGAATGAAAAATTATGGTCGAGTACAATCCTAAAATATACATTTATCTATATGGATGAACACATAAACCAAAAATATTTCATAAAAACTGTAACAAAAATAATTATAAAAACAATAGTTCACTCTATTTTTAAGGTTACCTGTAAGATAATACTTAAAAGCAACAAGCTTGCCAATTTGTTTCAACAAATCCAGCGCACGCAAAATGCTTAAATGCAATTTAGCATTAACATTCCATTACGTGATTTCGTCATGTTAAAACGGGAGACAACGGAGGCAACTTCAGCTGGTTATCCAAATTATAAAACTTGTAATTTGTATTGGTACAAATCTTTGGAAGCATTTTATTGCAAACCGAGTTGTGGACAATTGAATCTTCTATGTTTGGAAGCGATCCACGAATGTGAAACAATTTAAAGTTTCTTAAATCGAACGTTAGCATTATTCAAATCATAACTCGATATTAACCCTTATTTAAATGCACGATGATATTTGTATCATCGAGCATTTAAATAAAATATAACTGCATACGGAATGACACGAAAAACCCAATCAAATCACTTTTCCTGGACGCGTTCAGTTGACTTCGATATCGAAGTCGCGGGGCTTGAAGGGTTAATATACAGTGTGTCATAAAATAATTTTATTTGCAGCACCCCTACTGGGGTTCAAGGGCAGCAAGTTCGAACCGGTTGAGTGAACTTAAGGAACCCTTATCTTCATAACACACCAACGGTCAGTCTGCTGCGAGAATCAGAAAAATCAGGATAGTTGATTTAGTGATTTAGTAGTAGATAGTCACGATGCATGATGGCGATAATTTGATTGCGCATAATTTGACAAAAAAGCTGTCAAAATTCATGAATTGCTGAATTGTTCTGGAATGATTGAGGAAAAAGGTTATCCGCATGCGAAAAACATCGTCGCTATATGGATGCTACATCGACAATGCGCCTAGCTACACGTCTATGTGCGTCCCGTGACTTCCTGGCGAAGCACAATGTGGCAACAATGCTGCAGCCACCCTGTAGTCCCAATCTAGCTCCGGCCAACTTTTCTTTGTTCCCGAAGATCACGACCACACTCAAAGGACGCCGTTTTGACAGCATTCATGCTATCCAAGCAGCCGTGAGAACAGCTATTGAGGAGGTTCCCATCGAGGCCTTTGAGAGGGCGTACCGGGTATGGGAGGGTCGGTGGAACAATGTTTAGATGCTCGTGGAGAGTACTTTAAAGAATATTAACAATTTCAACCGGTATTGTTAAAAACTTGACTTTTGGGACACACCTTGTACATTCGCTCGAGCCCCTTGTAAACTGTACTAATTATAATATATTTTTTTTTACCTTGACGGGAGGTTTTTCTTTTACTTTCAAGTTGGACGGATTGGGCGGGGGTGGTATCTTCTGCGCTGCGGCCGCCTTCATTCGCTGCTGCTGTTGAAACACGTGCGACTGTTGCCATTCCAACACCTGACGAATAGAAAATAAATCGTGTATGCTACGCGCATCGATATATAAGGACCTAGATAGGCCATACGTGTGCGAAAATGGCCACTACAATACCAATACGAATCACTGCCAGTAGTAGTTCCGTCGGTTACTTTGCTAGATCCCGCGAAGAATATTGAAGTACTGTTCTCTCGCATACTGTTAAATATATTGCTCTCTCTGTCGCATGTTTTTACGCGCAACGGATATGATCCAAGCCATTCGTACCCGAGGGCATATCTAGGCCTTATATATCGATGGCTATGCGAAGAATTTTCGGGTTGACAAGATTTCATCGACTATAGATTACCAGAAGAAAAGTGATCAAAAACGCATTTGTAAGGGATTTTGGAAAAGATGAGAGGATGCTCGGGTGGTCAAGTGGAATAGTCTGGTATAATAAGGCGAGTACCTTCTCGTCGCGCGTGCGCTTGCGCGTGGCGTCGCTGGGCATGGGCGGCAGCGGCAGGCGCGCGAGGCGGCGGCGCGACAGGGAGGACGGCTGCGCGTTGGCGTTGCCGCTGTTGAGCGGCTTGGCGTAGGCGGCCGAGGGCGCCGCGCGGGGGGGCGAGCGCGCGGGCGCGGCCGGCCGCCGCCCCCCCTCCCGGCCCTCCCGCTGCTCGCGCGCGGGCGACCAGCGCGGCACGGAGAAGGAGCGCGAGCGCGAGCGCCGCCGCCCCCCCGCTCCCCCCGCCGCCCCCTTGCGGCTGCACATGGAGCAGTCCTCGTCCGAGCACGACGACAGCGACGAGCCCGAGACCGACGGCGAACCCTGCAACGCCACTATTCTCACAAACCGCATTTCCGCTCATTTATAATCCTCGTAAGTAGTGATAATATATTAGTTTAATTTCATTTTAGTTTAGGCCGAAGCCGCAGACGTTCAGCACATTTATAGTAATCTTATATTATAAAAAAAAACCCTCTTCGTAGGGACTCTTCTAGTCCTGTAGAGAGACTGTCATCGATCATTATGAATTTGTATTAAAATGAGAGATCAATCGAGAACATTAAATCAAAGTCATAAAGTTTCATTTGTAATTCGGAAAGTGACAAATGCAATGTCGTCAAAAATCTGGCATATATAATATCCTTAACCCCTTGAGTATGATACGACCAAATCTGGTTCTGAAACAATTATCCGTTGAGTATGATACGACCAGATCTGGTTCCGCGTTTTTTTCACTTCTTTGACGTTCTCGTATTTATTCATAATTATCTAATTGTTTTACAAAATGATATTTCAATATTCTATATTCGAAATTTCAATGCAATCATTGTGCAGTTGTTCTTTTTATGATTGGTGTAGTAGTTTCGTAGTTATAGTACTTTAAGGTCGATGTCGCCGAAAATCCTGCAAAGAGACAGATGCATCCATGAAAATACCCATTTACTCCAAGGGTTAACGGATGCTACGATTGCCCCGAATTGTCTTTTATCTTCGAGCGAAACCACAAGCAACATCCTTACTTTCGGAAGGATATAGAGCAGCACCTGGAAAGAGTTCAGAGAAGAGCAACAAAGTTGGTGCTATCGCTGAGGAACAAACCATACAAAGTACGACTGAAAGAACTTCGCCTGACAACACTAGAAGAACGTAGGCAGCGAGGAGACCTAATAGAAAGCTACAAAATGCTTCACGGTTATTACAGTGTGCCCAACCTCGAGAGCATGTATACCCTGAACACCAATAAGCAACTGCGTGGACACTCGCTGAAGATAAATAAGACAATTGCAGCATAGAACCCCAGGAAATATTTTTTTAACAAATCGTGTAGTGGATGCTTGGAATGAGTTGCCAGTGGAAGTGATCAGTGCTATGTCTGTCAATAACTTTAAAAACAAACTGGTCATTTTTCTTAGTGCAAAACAGTCACAAGTTTACAAAGAAGTGCATGTGATATACACGCATCAGCCTTAAGCTGCTAGTGTATAATATAATAATAATCATCTGCACCATACCAATCCCAGGAAACATTTCCTAACCGACCGGATTGTGGACCAGTGGAACAGCTGAAGTGGTCGAAGCGTATAGTGTCAACACATTCATAAACAGATTAGATCTACATATTAAAAAAGATTGTAATTGTACTCAGTATTAAATTCAGACCTAACAGCAATTATGCTGTCTATTTGTAAAATTAATAATAATTGGGTCTGCTTATTCACAATGAGAGTAAAAAATTTAAGGAATAACGCTAGATTAGGGTTTTTTTTGATGATTTCCGTTTCGAAAAAAGGATTTTTCTATCATTGTCGAAGATATTTTCCTCAAATTTTACAACTTACATATGTTTATTCTTCGAATGCTAAAATACAGTGTATAGTATGAACGTTAAATATATTTTAGGAAGGACATAGATCATCCGAAAAGAGCGCAAAAAAGAGAGATGTGCCGACATCGCTCTTTGGTGAGCGACGTGCCTAGTGCACTTCGTTTCTCTGCGCTGCTCCCAGGCGAATGCGGTCAGACGACGTCTAATAAGCAAAATCCGAGCGGACCCCATCGAAACCCGTGAAATTTCAAAGTCACATTGCGACGTCCCCGTGCTTTAAAAGCCGAACGTCGTAAATAAGCGACAGAAGCGCTTGCGGTCGTCGGCAGAAACACTCTTTGAGTAATGTGGAGAAAAGAATCGACATACCTTTCTGCGGAGGGGCGGCGGCGGGGAGGGGGGTCGGCGCGGGCGCGGGACGCGGGCCGAGGAGGACACCTGGTGGTGCGGGGGGGAGGCGGCGCGCTCGCGGGATGTGGACGACACCTGCGGGGGGGGCGTGCGCGCCCTCTCCCTCTCCCTCTCGCGCTCCCTTTCGCGCTCCCTCTCCCTCTCGCGCCCGCTGGTGGAGACGAGGGGCGCGGGCGAGCGGCGGCCCCCCCCGCCTCTCCCCGGCGGCGACGCTGACCCCTCTAGGTAGAGCTGCTTGTAGCCGGTGTGCCGCCACCTGAAACCGACCACCGCCTCAGTCCTAGCCTACCGCTCGCGCCAAATATCGGCTCCTCTCAATATTTCTTATCATAAAATGTCAAGTTCAGGAGCTACCGCTACTACTTTTTTTCCTCAATCTGCAGGGCAATTTTATATCCCCGTCACTAAAAACTCAAAACAAAACAATACGCTTCGTCAACGATTTTAGCAAAGCGAAACATATCTCGTAGCAGCCGATTTTATAACAAACACATTCAGCTTTGCTCAATTTTTACTATTAGCGATAGAGAATCGGCAACATTGCTTACTAAGTCAAGATGCGTGAACTATCATGCCGGCTGTCAAACGTCAAACGGTATTGAAATGATACTTAAGAGCACGTTCACATATTTTTTCCAGAAAGGCAAGAAAAGTGGATTTTTGGCGTTCTAATTCCAAGAAATAAAGAGATTTCTACAAACTTTAATTACTGAATTACCTGGACCATTTCTTGATGTTGACCATAGCGGCCTTTAATTTTAGATGTAACGAATATTATTTACTTATTCAGCCCATTTTCCGAAAGTCGTTATTCGTAAAACGCTCGGAAGGCAAACTTTGAGCTCCTTAATACAGTAATATCACTACAACGAAAACCGTATACTATTTTTTTTTATGTCCGTCATGTATTCTTGATGTACACTACGGCTTTATTTTTTCGTTTTTTGACCACATATCCAAGGTATACATTACTTACAATTACACAAAATTAAAAAAAAATCTTCCTGTATCATTCTAATTTTCTCAGAAATAAAATAAGATTCTTATATAATACTTATACTATATTAAAGTTCACTCTTTTAGCAATACGACATAATATACATTATTGTCATTAGAAAGGAGAAAACACTGCAAAAAACAATTAGAAACTGTGTATATATTTGCTTGCGCAAGAGAAGAGCGCTCAGTGCCGCGGTTTTTCTCCCAGGGTTGAATAGTTATTTATTTATTTATTTATTTATTTATCCTATCTTTTATAGTTACATCAAAAAAAAAATGCGTTCATTTTTTCAACTCATTTTAAAAGAATACCTACGCTATTTTGTAATACGGCTCTTAACCTAAAATATGGATCCATCTATGGAAAAAACATACATTTTTATTCGATAGTAAATGTTTTTCGTAAAAGTTTTTGTCACATCATACTTGTGATTTTGAACCTATCAAATTTGAAAGTTTCCATTCTCTCTAAATCCATGGAAAAGCTTAGAAAGCGAAATCTGACAAGGATGTAAAGGACATTTTGAGTAAAAGATACAAAAGCGGTCAAAAACGACTCAAACACAAAGAACATAGAGGAGAACTGTCAAACTCATTCATAAAATTTGACATTTCACTCCTTCAATTCGTTTTGCTTTTGAGGTGGGTAATGACGTCATTTCGATACGAAAAAGACGTTATAAAATCCCAATTATAGTTCGCTAAATCTGTGTGAAAGTGAAGCCAATAGAGAACCAGGGTTGCAATGATTTAAATCAAGTGATTATCAAAAAAATCAATGATTTAAATCAATAATATTTTACTGCAACTAAAAAATGTCAAAGGACTTCGGACTATAACCGAAGAAGAATTGGATATAATCAAGCAACTGCTAAGTACAGTTGCTTCATCCGCTGGGGTCGAAAGGATATTTTCGGCATTCAATTTGGTGCATAGCAAAATAAGAAATAGATTAGGCAACAAGAAGGCGGCTAAATTAGTCTTGCTTATGAAAAAACTAAATTCAAACAAATTACAAAACCAATAACATCAAAGTTACTGTTACTAATATAATAATGTAAGTATAATGTAAATATAAGTAAGTGACTGCGACTGCGGTGAAACCCATATGGTTTAATTTATGTTAATTTATTAATTTTAAGACCTTTTTTCCTTGTTCACTTCTTGATAAATATGACAAAAACCCTACGATATTTCTGTTTTTAAAAAAATGATTGAATCATGTTTTTGATTTAGAAGAAGTAAGAACTCCTTGATTTTTGTACATTTTTTGTACATTTAAAACATATTTAATTAAATAACAATTTTATTTTGTTTTTCCTGACTTCCAAATTTAAAAAAATACAAATATTAATATAAATCAAAACAATCTGATTTAAATCAAATAAATCCGATTTAAATCAAATTAATCCGATTTATTAGATTTTTTTTAAAAAATCGTGATTTTTATCAACCTTGTAGAGAACGCTATAATTATAAAATCACCCTGCTGTTGTCACTATTTAATCTGTCGCAGCGCCTGTCGAAAATACATCCCATTCGAGACACGACACTTTAACATACCTATTTGGATCCTTTTCTTCGACTTCGAGAAGTTTCCGGTCCCAGGTGCCCGGAGAGCCTGCTCTGGCCCGCTTCATGACATTGTCTATTTCCTTCCTGCGACCGGCCGGTAAGGATGGATCTGAGGAGAAAATAACCTTTCATTATAATTTCTAATTTGATGCAATATCTGGGATCTATTGCCTCACTCAATGCCCGGTGTAATCTGGGGGCTATTGCTGAGTTGGCCACGAAGACCCATTCTGTTCAGGGTTGGTCACACTCACGGGTCAACACCCATCTGACGGCCTCCACGCATGAAGTGCGAGCCTGGGTAGGACTCTGGCCTTAGGGTTAATGTCCCCTAGGAATCAACCTTCTGGCGCTCCTGGACGGTCTGCGTACCGTGCGGCGTAAGCCAATCGATTGTGCACTCTGACTATAACAGTCGGGGGAGTCTGGAAGCAGTACTGTTTCCTATAGAGCGGGGGTGGCTGCACACCTTACGGCGACTGCTGTTGAAACGACCATCGGCTACCCGATCCTGGGTGAACAGCCGGGCAAAGGATGCCGTGGTCCGTGATAGATTCGGTATACACCGTTTCACCGCTTCGTAAGGGAGAGACCTGCGTAAGCGACCTTGTACTTGTAACCAATTGAGAGACTCGAGTAATCTGGTCACAATTGGAAGTAAGGGCATGAGTGTAAGACCGCTGGTTAATACTCCTGACTATCTCGCGGTTAAGGCATTGGCCTCTTACGGGTTTGTGACGGAGCTTGACGGTGGACTGTTCTGTCCAAGTTTTGTGCGCTCACTCCAGGGAGATAGAAAGACTTATCGTTAAAACTTCCTGAGGTGACGGGCTCGCCCGTTGTAGTTGACAACTCTAGTTGCCCGGTGTAATCTAGGAGTAATCTTGGATATTAGGACTGATTTACATTGAATCTCGGTATACCGAGAACTCAAAATACCAAGATCTTGCACTAATTTTGCAAGATTAACCTAGCACGCAAAATCACACAAAATCTCGCAAGATTTGCGAGATCGCGCAGCAGCACATTTCATGACCATTTAGGAGCGCGACACGGCGCAAACCTACGTAGCATCCCGGGGATTCCCAGTGCTATAATGACCTCCCCGTCACTCCCCTTCTTAGAGAACGGAATGGACCATCGCAAGTGCGGGCAGTGGGACGTATTTTCTTCGCCAATTCGCAATGGTTGTCGTGCGCGTAACATAATAATTTGATAACGCAGTGTGTTCCGATTGTTTTAATAATGAAAAAAATATAATAGTTCCCTGTCGGAAATTGGTTTCGTAGAATTAAATTAGTGTCAACATGTCATCGAACATAGTTTATAAGGAGTTAATAGTTCGCTGAAAGTATGGAAATACTTTTTAAAGGCAGGAGATCGACTGACTGCTCAGTGCAAATTGTGCATATTTGCAAACACGCCAAAACAAAGCCAGGAATTGAAAGTCAAGGAAAAACCACGAAATTACGGCTCTAAGGGAACGAATGCCGCGATCGTGCGGAAAATGTCAATTTTTGTTACAGGGTATTGCTACAAAGGGGACTCTATTCTCGGATAGGCTTATAACAAGCTAGGTTTAATGAAATTTTTCGTTAAAGCAATGAATCGTGAGGGGAGTGGATTTCAGTTCCTAAAAAGCATGTTCCACAAGTTGTGATGGTAAAATTAAGGAAGGCTTATTTGTTGGTCCTGATACAAGAAAACGAATGAATGATATTGAATTTGAAGACAGTTTGAATGATAGTGTGTGGTCGCTCTTCAAAAATCTTTTAAAAATGTTGTTAATACCTTCCTTGGAAAAACAAGGCGAATAACTACAAAGAACGGATAACAAAATGCTTCTTAAAAAGTATAAAGCAACTTGGCTGTAATATTTTATTTTTATTTATTTATTTATTTACCGAATTATTTTTACAGAATGATTTTGCATCACTCCTAACTAAGAAGTGCCTGTTCCATGGAAAATGCCAATTTTAAATAATATTATTTTAAATTTTAAAGTTTAGAGTTTATCATATCATCGCCTTACAGTTATAACTCGATAACTCGAATTTAGTAGTTCTGAGATAAACGCGTTTTAATGTTTTTCGTAAAGTTTCAACTCGTCCACCATTTTTGATTTGTGGAAACTAATAAGTGGACCTAAATACTAACTTTAACCTAGATAAGTGGAGATATCGAGTTTTTGCGCTACGATAGCAAACAGTGCTGCGAACTGTCAGCTAGATAAGTCTACATGATTTTTAGTATTATAGCTGGAGCTGATTTGCAACTTATCAACCACCGTTAACTCCTAAGGGCGGGGGAATTTCAGTTATCTGATTTGAAGGGGATATAGAGTTTATATTTTTACATCTTCTGGTATACTTTGTAACAAAAATCCAAATTTGCGTGGCCTGTTATATTTCAGAAACAACATGTTGCACGCATTGCAACATGCTTCGCGTGCATTTCTCGTGTTTTTTATGGGTATTACTCAGGTTTTGAGTTGTTTCATAATCCTAGTTCCAGGTCCATGAGCATCTCTCCAAAAAATCGCATAAAATCTATGACATTTTAGCTGTTGAATTAGAAATAGCCGTATTGCACGGCCCAATAAAAAATGACCCTCTTGGTGTTCTTGCCGTAACAATAAAACCAGAGGTTTAAAAAAATACAAATCGCTTATAATAATAATAATAATAATAATTAAACGCTTTATTTGCTTTAACAAAACGGCGAGCTTATTGCCTAAAAGCAATATCTTACAGCTAACCTTAACCTAGTGGAATAACATGTATATATATATATATATATATATATATATATATATATATATATATATATATATATATATATATATATATATATATATATATATATATATATATATATATATATATATATATATATATATATATATATATATATATATATATATAGTTATATTTCATAAGGTTTGTAAAGAAATCCGTTTATAGGATCATGTTTTTATTTAAAATAAAATTAGTAAAAGCTACTTAAAAAGTAGCGAAGGAAATCCCAGGTTGTATTGGGAAATGCTTATGTTTGAATGAGATATACTTACGGATGTGCACGATCGTGCACATCCGTAAGTATATCTCATTCAAACATAAGCATTTCCCAATACAACCTGGGATTTCCTTCGCTACTTTTTAAGTAGCTTTTACTAATTTTATTTTAAATAAAAACATATATATATATATATATATATATATATATATATATATATATATATATATATATATATATATATATATATATATATATATATATATATATATATATATATATATATATATATATATATATATATATATATTATACACTTAATGTATATTATACGCTATATATATATTATACGCTTATACACAAAATACAAAACTATACTGTCTCAAAAATGCCATTTTTTCAGTTATAAAGTTATAATTGTAATGCGACGATATGTTAGAATATGTCACTAAAGATTCACTTCTTAGATTCTCATCTGGATTCTTTCCCAACCAATCTCATAGCTGTGAGTGACCACGGAGAACGCTTTGACCAGGAAATATTCACTATGGAGACACAAGAAAAGTGAAACCCAAGAATGCTTGTTGACTATTGCTGGAATCTGAAGACTGATTTACCTACATCACACTGCGCCAGAAAATCAAAATGAAGCAGATTTTATAGATTTGGAAATTGCATGCATATATAATAAACGTTTAAAAAAATGATTATTACAAAAAACTGTGCCCGATAGGAAGAAACCATTTACATATTTCAAATCAGAGGTGAGTACAAATATGGCCGCTTTGGCCTTATCAAATCAGTCTGCTCGGGTCAGGCGATCGGAAGGGTGCCCACCCTCGGTAAAATAGGGAGTTTCACCGGCAGTATCTTGAGCAAGTCAACGGTCGCCGAAGAAGCTCCACTGTGCCGTACAGTGAGAGCAACTACAGCTGTCAACTACAATGGGGAACCCGTCACCTCAGGAAGTTTTAACAATGTTGGATCATTCTGACTCCCTTGAGGTGAGTGCAGAAGACGAAAAACAATCCACTGTCTAGGTACGCCACTCGCCCGTCAGAGGTCAACACCTTACGGCGAGGCACCGGGAAAGGTACCCAGAGGGCAGCCTCGCCTCCTGGCTACCAGTTTGGAAGGATATCTCCGTCCGAGATTACCCTTCGGGATACCTCCTGCCTCCTGACTGTTTACAGGATCGGGGTCACTTGCGCGGTCCTCTCCCATACGTAGCGGTGATAAGGTGTCTACCAAATCTATTGCAGGACCACGGCATCCTTTGCCTGGCTTTTCACCCGGGATCAGGTGGCCGAATAGTCATTTCAAGAGCAGTTGTCGTAAGGTTAACAACTGCCCCCGCTTTATACGAAACATTACTGTTTCCAGACTCACCCGGCTGTCGATCAGAATGCACAATCGATTGGCTGATGCCGCACGGTGCGCAAAGCGTCCGGGAGCGCCCGAAGGTTGACTCCTAGGGAAGACTGACCCGCACGCAGGCCAGCGTCCTACCCTGGCTCGCACTTCTACGACCGACCGTTTGACCAACCCTATACAACTGGGTCTTAGTGGCCAAACTGCAAAAGTGCCGGTCAAAGGGACGCTCACTCCACGCCGGAATAGATACGGATTTATTCTGGCTGCCCGTAACAAACACGGATGCGTCGGATCCCTCGGCAACAGGCGTCAGCAGCCGGCTGAAGCAGTCACACGACGAAACGGACGATCGCCTCATTGGAAAGGTACTGGAAGTAGGTCGATTGGATGCTATCAAAGCGAAGATATACCGCCTCCGACAACCGACCGCCGGGACCGGGCCGGGACTTCCTGCCATTGGTGCCTGCGCGCTGGCCCCGCCGAACATTCAAAGCTTGCGCCCGCCGACCAGAGCGTTGAAACGTTGCCACACCGCAGCGCGACATTCACCGCCCGCGCTCGCCACACCGCTTGCCGAAGCAGGGCCTCACGATGATAGCACGCGCGGACCTTGGACTAGCGGCTCGCGCGAGAGTTCACTGCAACTCCTGTTACAGGTCCCGCAATAAGAGCTGGCACGTTCACAGTACTCACACTAATGCAATGTCACTATACAGTGTGTTTCAAAATAAATGCAATAATTTAAAAATATCTACCTATATATAGGTGGATATTATATTATATATTACAAATATAACCTTATATAATTACCGTAATAACTTTTTAATAAGTCTAGTTATTTAATGATCCTTAATGACCGATTGACCTAATTACGAATCGCCCAACTAAGTGCGTTGCCCCATTAAACAAACATTAACACGTTTCAAATATATTTATTTAATGTAAATACATATCTAATGTACACATACTGAACGTGAAAGCACAATAATAGTACTTTTCATATCATAGTATTGTAAAAATACTATGATAAAAATAAGAGAAAACTTTCAATAAAAATGTACCTGAGATAAAAAGGATAAAGAGAATACCACGAATATACAGAATACCACGAATATCACAATACCACAGAATACCAGAATACTAACATATCTAATGAATGTAATAAAACTCATTTATTTAAAATTCACTCTAATGTTGTTGTATTATAATTAATAACTTGATGTATTATAATTAATAATGCTTCTAACCAGAATCGTAAGTTAAATCTTCTACCCCACTCAAACTTCCATCGCTCGAAGAACTTGATGTGTCGCAGTCGGAATTTCCTAGTGATATTATAAGTGTGTCAGTGAAATTATCCTTTTTTGGTTCTAGTTTAACATATTTTTCCTCGTGTTCTCTCGTCTTTCTCCAAACGTCACTAAACATGTCAAGGGTAATAGACTCTGCTTCTTTTCTAAATAATTCTTCCACATTTAACAAGTTAAACTTAACATTTTGTGATGCAACCTTACCTTTAATAATACCCCACAGTAACTCTATTGGGTTTAGTTCTGGATGGTAGGGCGGTAGGCGCAGTACACTGTGTCTGTGATATTCGAGGATTTTATCAAGTACAAATTGTACATGGTTTGGCATATTTTTTTAAATAATATCGTATAGTATTGGTTTTGTGTTTCTTTCTGGATGATATATTATACTTGTGCAACCAAGCTAACATGTCAGCTTTTTTTGAATTAGATGTGGGCACTGGATCCGATACGACGTTGTGATAAGATGCGTTATCGACTACTAAAACTGACTTTGGCGGTAAATTTGGGAGAAGTTTTTCTTTGATCCATTTCTGATAATTACAAGCATTCATATTACTGTGATAATCTCCCGTTTGCTTTTTTGCTGGATAGATAAGCAAAGCTTCTGGAATGAATCCTTGTTCCGAGCAGGCATGTACGATCACTAGCATATCGCCCTTGGAAATAGGTACTTTACAACCTTCGCTCGTTTCGTCGGACCATGATCGTGGCAACGTATGTGAGCTGTGAATGTAAGATTCATCTGTATATATTATAGGTCGGCGTTGTGATCTATACTCTTGTAGTTTGGAAAGATATAATGTTCTTTTGAGTCTGATGTGACTTTTTTCAATGAGCAGTTTTTTATTATTTTGTGTCTTTCTCCATCTGAAACCTAGCCTCTTAACGATGTTCCTTAGTGTAGTAATGCCACCCTCAAAGTTGATGCTGTCTTTCAACACTTCAAATACCTTTTTTAATGTCGGAAATGCACGATGAACCAGATGGAAGTCGTAGATAGTTCGCCTTATGACTTGTTGGTCAAAACTATCTACTGTAGATTTTTTTGCTAACCTTGGTCGCTTCTTACCCGGTGTTCTGAAAGTAACTTGTACAGTCGGCAATGTTTTGCATACTGGTAGCTCTTCTTCCCTTGAGGTAGATGGTTGTGATGTTGACGCTTTAACAGCCGCTGTGACTTGATTGCGCACTTCACAAACAACTCGTTGAACACTTCTCTGAGAAACACCAGTCGCCTCTGATGTCAAACCGTACAAATATTTCATTAACCCTTGGAGTAAATGGGTATTTTCATGGATGCATCTGTCACTTTTGCAGGATTTTCGGCGACATCGACGGCGCTCGACTTCAAGGACTATAACTACGAAACTACTATACCAATCATAAAAAGAACAACTGCACAATGATTGCATTGAAATTTCGAATATAGAATATTGAAATATCATTTTGTAAAACAATTAGATAATTATGAATAAATATGAGAACGTCAAAGAAGTGAAAAAACAATGGCCGACTTTGGCATTTGCGACGCGACATTCAAAGACCCGAAATACTTTATATACACGATAAATGGTACATCTAATCAGTTTAGGGGGACTATATGATGTTGTAGAAATGGTTTTACTTACGATTCGTTGAAATAAACACCGAAAACTACACGAAAAACGTATCCGAAAACGAAACACACGCTCCGCGGATTTTGACGTTTCGGGATGGCGGGCGTTCAATTTGCAGCGGTCCGTAATAATATGTTACATGGACTGCGCAGTTGCTGCTGCGAATGCTAACAGAGAGAATTTAATTCTGTACCGATCTGCCATACGCATGAAAGAGACAAAATGCTTTCGATGATAAAAAGAGTTCGAAAGCGCGCGAGCCGAGCGGAACCACATCTGGTCGTATCATACTCAACGGGTTAAACGGCCTTCACCATCACAGTTTTTATTATGATGCCCAAAATAGTTAAAAACATTGTACACTATTTAACGAGATTGGCCTGTTAATGTTTTGCCGGAACCAATTCTTTCAATAGACATTTTATTTTAACCTCCAAGTAGGTACAAAACAAAATAACCGCGCGTCGTCGATTGACTCGTGGTTGACACTAACGAACGAATGCGATAAAAGAACCTTAATACGAAATGTCGACAAAATTACATGACGAAATTACAATATTTCCAAAGCGCTTAACGGCATTAGCCACCTACGAAAAGGCTATTAGTGACCAACGGCTGGTGAATCAACCAACGTTAAACCGTTTAATAGAACTTTATCCTAATTAGTATAGAAATAAACACTTGCGATGCAGCCTGGCGTGAAGTAGGAAGCTGAAATCCATAAAACCGAATGAAATATAATATTATTATATATTTTTGAATTTTCGTAATTTTAAATTTTGATTGATTTTTTGTTCGTGTAATTTAAAGACTGTTTTTATATATAGAATAAGTTTCAACAATCTGTAAAGATTTTGGAAAATAAATTGAATTGAATTGAATCTTTATGCTATGATTATTGTACGTAGATATTAAATGTCTCAAATTGACTACAAAGCGGTTATTGACAATAACGACGTTTTATTTTATTACCGTAAACAGAAAACATTTACCGCATGCTTGATTAAAATGGCATTAAGGTAACTTTGCTACTATCTAGATTAGCAATCGAAATAATTTTGTTAGTTGAATTACTAATACAATGATATGGGCTAATAATACACTAAAAAGACGTAAAATATCCAGCTAACTGTGTTTTAATTCGGTTATAACTCGAATGCGAAAAAAGAACACTCTGTATGTCAAGCTGTTTGAACAGTAACAACATACGGTCTCCTTCATACTCATAAGCTTGACCGCGAGCGAGAGAGACGGAAAGACTTTTTATGATGCGCATCCAGTGAAAGTCACGTCGCGCGTCACGACATTGCATTAGTGTGAGTACTGTGAACGTGCCAGCTCTTGCTGCGGGACCTGTAGCTGGTCGCGTTAGGCGTTCGCCGCTCACATCACAGCACTGCACCGACGCAGTGAGACATTTATAGTGCGCAGTGCAGTGTACAGCCTAAGCAGTGATATAATAATTGTGACTTTGACAACGTTGATATTTGATTTGTGTCAGAATCCTAATTGTTGTATTGGATTCTCTATTGGATTTTTTCTTGTCAATATTAGAATTTCCCTTGGTCAAATTGGACTCCATATCATGAATGCTTTGGTCTTATATTGGACTTTTCTTATCTGTATTTGATTTGTGTTAGATTTCTGGATGTTTTATATTGGATTCTATTTCTTTGATTTGACTTTTGTGTGTGAAGTACGCCACTTCGGCAAGTGTGAAGGAGTAACAGGTGTTTTTATTGATGCCAGGGAACAGGAGTAAAACGGTAGTAGGAGAGGGCTGAGGCTATCGAGACTCGCAGCAGTCATGGCTATCAGGAAGCAAGCGGCGATCGAGTGGTGGACATCTTTTTACAGTCCTGGGTCCACAGACCACTGATCGGTTCCACTCCACTGGCACTGCAATGTTGTGAGTTGGTCGCTACAAACTTCCTGGGGTGACGGGTTCGCCCGTAGTAATTGACAACTCCAAAGTGTAGAACCTTTTGTAAAATTGAACAACGGATGACATTTAATGCTTTCCTCTTGAGGACATTCTCAATGATAGGGTAAAGCGATGGGAGCTATATAGCTGATTAATTTTGTATGGATACTTGCACATATTATGCCGGGTGCACACTAACGGGAAAAGTCAATGCCCATCATTGCAATAAATATTGAATTAATTATTAAAGCGTTAAATTAAACGGCCACACTTGAACGGTCAACATCGATGCCCATTCTTAGCAATAAAATTGGTGTTAATGTTCCTTGAATTTCAAGAAAGATGGTCGTTGACGCTGCTACACTGTATTTCGTGAGTGTATTTTTTTAATTATATGAATATATTTTATCATTACCGAATTAAGAAAAAAAGAACACAAAGAAAAAGATGATGAATGATACAAATGCACAAGAAACGTACTTTCTAAGTCTATTTCGGATTATTAATTTAAATGTTATTGTAGCAACATAACCATAGCAGCAACCCTTGCACAGCTAGACATATTCTAGCTGGCTGCAAGGTGGCCTTGGATCAAGGACGGTACACTTACCGCCACAACAAAGTCCTTGCTGTTATTCGCGAGGTACTTAGCCTCTCAGTGGCTCGTGCCAACAAGGGTTCCACAGTATCCTCCAAACCCCCAATACAGTTTGTGCGGGTTGGCTCTAAAGGCAAAAAACATCTCACTGCAAAACCTTTCTCGATAATCGAGAAAGCTTCAGATTGGATTATGGAGGTCGAATCGGTCTCTAAGCAGTATAAATTCCCTGAAAGTCTCGGATGCACAGCCCTGCGTCCAGATATAACTCTTTACTCTCTATCTCGGAAGATGGTCCTTATCGTAGAATTAACTGTTCCATGGGAATCAAATATCCCAAAAGACCACGAGTACAAATTAAATAAATACCATGACCTCGCAAATGCCGTCACCCGGAACGGCTTCACTGTTCACCTTCACGCGGTGGAAGTAGGCGCTCGTGGCCTGCCAGCTAAATCTTTGTTTCGCCTTTTTAAAGATCTTGGTCTCTCCAGGAAAATAATCAACTCCTTTCTAGAAAAATTATCTAAAACAACGATTTCTGCATCTCAAATTCTATGGCTTCGTAGGGGGAGTGAATGGGTGGTAAGGTGCACGCTCACATGTGGCAAGACAGCTGTCCTAAACCTACCACAGCCGGTTCGTAAGTCCGGAATCCATTGCTCACCCCCCAGAAGTGTAAAAAAAAATTTGTATTATGATGGGCCCGACTCCGGTCGGTGAATTCCATGGCATCTCCGTTTGTATTTTATTTTTTATTTATATGTTTGCCCGCACACAAATTGCACTAAAAAGTCGTCCGATAGCGTTTAATTAATAAGACAAGCATAAATAATTTGGTTTGCAGAAGTTCGAGAAACACGATGACTTTCTCGTTAGTCCACTCCATATATTATCAAAGACAAACACGTGCGATCCCGTCGCACTCACGGCGCACAATGGTGGCCCAGTGGCAAGGGTCGCCTAATCTTACATTGTAAGGTCCCGGGTTCGATTCCCGGCTGGGTCACCATTTTTCGTTGGGATCAAATTAACAGATTTGGATTTTCAATTCTGTCGATCGAATGCAATAACAAGACACACACTTACAGACATGTCACACGCACACATACATATAACACGTCATAGTAGGGTTGGTTGTAAGAGATTGCCATATGACAATAAACCCGCCCATTGTGACATTTTCACAATAAAGAGTATAAACAAACAAAACCGTTTTGAAGACATAGTGAAAGTTAATTACGCTAATACGAATTAAAATAGAAGAGCACTCCAAAATTATGATCATAATATGCACCAAAACACTGTCAAACGATCACTGCGGCGATTGGTAAACAATAAGCAAAAGTTATCTGCTCGTTAATATTTTTTAATTGAGGGTATTCTACATACTTTTTTTTGTTGTAAATGGGTTAATGCCGTTGTAAACTTATCGTAATAAGTCGTGGTTAGACCAACGTTAAACGTCCATCATCGCGATAATTAAAGGCGCTTCCAGTTAGTGTAGCCCCAGCATTAGAAGGCTTTATCATACAGAAGATATGCATGAACACTGGCGTAAACTCACAGGTGTGTTTTAGCCCTTCAGGCCCCGCGACTTCGATATCGCAGTCAACCTGAGGTTAACCGGGAGTCGCGGGGAATGAAGGGTTAAGAATCTTCCAAAAATCGCATAAAATACTCGGTTGTGTGCATAACAGAGAGAATTGGCAATAAATATTTGAATTCGAATTCGAATCGCTCCTAAGCTATTTAACGGAAGCATTGATTATATAGTGTTTTAGATTACTCAGCGTCATACTTTGATTTGGCTTCTAGGATTTTACTATGAAAAATTCCATAGTTCTCATAGTTCCAAAAATTGACTAATCTTGTGTTATATTCAATATGGTATAACAGTATGGCGTCCTCTAAATACGCCTATACGGTATCCTATCTTAACCCTTCAAGCGGTGGGTGTAAATCTTGGCAGTCACCTGTCATTTCTGAGAGTTAATGGGCCATTGCTGAGTTGGCCACGAAGACCCATTCTGTTAAGGGTTGGTCACACTCACGGGTCAACACCCATCCGGCGGCCTCCACGCATGAAGTGCGAGCCTGGGTAGGACTCTGGCCTTATGGTCAGTTTCCCCTAGGAATCAACCTTCTGGCGCTCCTGGACGGTCTGCGCACCGTGCAGCGTAAGCCAATCGACTGTGCACTCTGACTAACAGTCGGGGGAGTCTGGAAGCAGTACTGTTTCCTATAGAGCGGGGGTGGTTGCGGACCTTACGGCGACTGCTCTTGAAATGACCATCGGCCATCCGATCCTGGGTGAACAGCCGGGCAAAGGACGCTGTGGTCCGCGATAGATTCGGTAAACACCGTTTCACCGCTTCATAAGGGAGAGGACCGCGCAAGCGACCTCAAACTCGAGAGACCGGAGTAATCTGGTCACAATTGGAAGTAAAGGCGTGAGTGTAGGCCCGCCGGGAAACACTCCTGGCTATCTCGCAATTAAGGCGTTGGCCTCTTATGGGCTTGTGGCGTAGCCAGACGGTGGACTGTTTTGTCCTCAAGTCTTCTGCGCTCACTCCAGGGAGATAGAACGACTAATCGTTAAAACTTCCTGAGGTGCAGAGCTTGCCCGCTGTAGTCGACAACCCTAGTTGTCATTTCTGAGAGTTGAAGGTCAAAACGATCATAAGAAAAACGATCATAAAAAGAACTACTTGATGGATCATGTAAAGAAGAATTGTAGAATGATCGCATTGAAATTTGAAAATAAAACATTAAAACCTCATTTTGTAAAACAATAACATAATTATGAATAATTATTAGAAAGTCGGAGAACTGAAAAAAAAAACACTTATTCAGCGATATCGACGTTTTATCTCAAAATACGAAACCCTATCTAGAAATTGTAAACACATTTGTGTACGTTATTACATGCTTTACCAAATCTATTATTTCGTTTTATTTATTTTCATACATATATCCGAGGAGAAGCTACATAATATCCGAAGAGAAGCACAGATCCGATCAATGGCGGCACTCGACTAAGTGCCCCTAGAATACAAACAATTATATTAGGGATTCTAGACTGCGAGAAGCACGACTGAATAATCGTACAATACAGCATTTATCCGTCTTTCTCACACATATCTAACAGGGGGTGGTTGCACTGTGATTTTGGTGTAAATTCAGTTCGTTGAGAGTGCGGTTTATTGCGCCGCGCTCGTACCAGTTTTGGGATGTTACTGAGCATTGACTACAATACATAACACCCGATTTGGGAAGTTAGTGTTTTAAGGGGTTAAATAAAATAGGGACTTTTGCCCCCAAAAATAGGAGGAGGTTATCACTTTGGTTTTATTTTTTTTTAAATGTTTGTTACCTCAGAACTCTTGTCATTTATGAACCGATTTGGAAAATTCTTTTTTTATTTGAAAGGATATACTTCCAGATTGGTCCCATTTTTATCAAAATCCTGTTCTGATGATGGGATCCATAACGAATTGAGGGAAATCCTCAAATATTATCATATGAAGGTGAAAATTTACATGTTACATGACCTGATTCTACACCCAGGGTTCCCGACGAGAGGACTCCTCAAAGGTCAATAGCACAGACACGAAATGATATATTGCTTAATTAATATTGCTGCCTGTCCAAAATAAATAATTAATACGGGGTTGCCATGGAAGTTACCGACGGGCCCATCATATAGTATTATTACACTTCTGGGGGGGTGAGCAGTGGTTTCCAAACTAACGACCGTCTGTGGTAGATTTAGGACAGCTGTCTTGCCACATGTGAGCGTTCACCTTACTACCCATTCACTCCCCCCTTCGAAGCCATAGATTTTGATATGCGGAAATCGCGGTTTTAGAAAATTCTAAGGAGTTGATTATTTTCCTAGAGAGACCAAGTGAAGGTGAAGTGAACAGTGAAGCCGTTCCGGGTGAAGGCATTTGTGAGATCATGGTATTTATTTAATTTATACTCGTGATCTTTTGGGATGATTCCCATGGAACAGTTAATTCTACGATATGCGCCATCTTCCGAGATAGAGAGTAAAGAGTATATCTGGACGCAGGGCTGTGCATCCGAGACTTTCAGGGAATTTATACTGCTCAGAGACCGAGTCGACCTCCAGAATCCAATGTGAAGTTTTCTCAATTAGTGAGAAGGGTTTTGTAGTGAAATGTTTTTTGCCTTTAGAGCCATCCCGCACAAACTGTATTGGGGGTTTGGAGGATACAAAAGCGAGAATAGGTCCAGAATGAAGAACATTTCAAATGGAGAAATCCACCGAATTCCCGTCTATAGCCAACACAGTTATCAATAGCCGGGATACAGCACCAGAAGAAGAAAATGAGGATATTGATATTTTACCATTGATCCTGGTGTGCTGGGGATTCCGATCCATTCTGAGACGGCTAGAGGAGGCCATCTCGGATGCCCGCGAAGCGATCGGCGAACGCCGACGCCCTGACATCGTCAACCCTCACCAACCTGCAACAAAAAATACAACAATTATAACACATTTCTGTCAAAGGGACTAACAGCAATAACTTTCATATATGAGATGTTAAAAGAGCATGAAGTCTGATCAAGTCTGAAGCAAGTAGACTTACTATACTATTGTGGGCAAAAACTAAGGTGAATATTTAATTTAAACTTCGCAGGCTAACAGATTCGGGCAAACTCTTTTACTTTTATGTTGGTACTACTGTTACTGACATCTGTGCCAAATTTAATGTCAATGCCATCATTTGTTACATAGTTACGCTTGTGTTTTATAAACGACTAAAAGCGATTTTGGTGATGTTTACAATGTCTAAATTTGTTGAGCAAAGAAGTGCCATTAACCCTTGGAGTAAATGGGTATTTTCATGGATGCATCTGTCTCCTTCGCAGGATTTTCGGCGACATCGACCTTAAAGTACTATAACTACGAAACTACTACACCAATCATAAAAAGAACAACTGCACAATGATTGCATTGAAATTTCGAATATAGAATATTGAAATATCATTTTGTAAAACAATTAGATAATCATGAATAAATATGAGAACGTCAAAGAAGTGAAAAAAACGCGGAACCAGATCTGGTCGTATCATACTCAACGGATAATTGTTTCAGAACCAGATTTGGTCGTATCATACTCAACGGGTTAATAGTAGATTGTATCACAAGGGAGCAAAATAATATTTTTACGGCGAGGGCGCTTTTTTTGAATCCAGAGTGAAGTGAGGGATTCTTTAGTAGAATTCTGAACGTAGCGAGGGATTAAAAAAAGCGCCCGAGCCAAAAATATTTTGCGCCCGAGTGATACACTCTACATTTCATCACCCTCTATGAGAAAATAACAAAGACAAAAACAATTGACGTTCGCGCGTTTTTAATTTATTTTTTTTTTTTATTCAGCCGGCGGCGCGACTAGGGGCCGTCATACCAGCCAATCTTTATGCAAACAATATTTGCGTTCGATTCTTCGGCGCTGAAGACTAAGATGTTCCAAATTCAAAAAGTGCACCGCAAAGATAAATTGCGGCGTACTTAAAGGCGAACCAAGTCGTCCTTTTCGAATAGATGGGTTCTGCACCCGTTCTTCGTGATCATTTCGCCAAAAACTTAACGCATATCATTCCACAACCACCGTATTCCCTGATTTGGCTCCGTGTAACTTCTGGCTATCCCCCCTCAAAAGAGCACTCCGAGGACACCGTTTTGACACGATTGAAGAGATTCAACGTGAATCACTGAGCGTTCTGGAAGCCATACCGGACCGGAAGGTATCTATATGGCGTGCATCGAGGATTGGAAAAAACGTTGGCATAAGCGCATCAAATCGGGAGGGGATTACTTTGAAGGGGATGAAATAGATTTGGATGAATAAATAAAGATTTTTTAATTTATAACAAAATTCACCTTAGTTTTTGCAAACAGGGGTAAATGGAAAATGAAAATGAATGCAAATAAGAGACATAGCTTATTGCTGTTATGTTTTTTATGTATTATTATTCATTACAATAAAATACTAAAAAAAATAAATAAAATACAAACGGAGCTGCCATGGAATTCACCGTCCGGAGTCGGGCCCATCATAATACAATTTTTTTTTTTTTACACTTCTGGGGGGTGAGCAGTGGATTCCGGACTTACGAACCGGCTGTGGTAGGTTTAGGACAGCTGTCTTGCCACATGTGAGCGTTCACCTTACCACCCATTCACTCCCCCTTCGAAGCCATAGAATTTGAGATGCAGAAATCGCGGTTTTAGATATTTTTTCTAGAAAGGAGTTGATTATTTTCCTGGAGAGACCGAGATCTTTAAAAAGGTGAAACAAAGATTTAGCTGGCAGGCCACGAGCGCCTACTTCCACCGCATGAAGGTGAACAGTGAAGCCGTTCCGGGTGACGGCATTTGCGAGGTCATGGTATTTATTTAATTTGTACTCGTGGTCTTTTGGGATATTTGATTCCCATGGAACAGTTAATTCTACGATAAGGACCATCTTCCGAGATAGAGAGTAAAGAGTTATATCTGGACGCAGGGCTGTGCATCCGAGACTTTCAGGGAATTTATACTGCTTAGAGACCGATTCGACCTCCATAATCCAATCTGAAGCTTTCTCGATTATCGAGAAAGGTTTTGCAGTGAGATGTTTTTTGCCTTTAGAGCCAACCCGCACAAACTGTATTGGGGGTTTGGAGGATACTGTGGAACCCTTGTCGGCACGAGCCACTGAGAGGCTAAGTACCTCGCGAATAACAGCAAGGACTTTGTCGTGGCGGTAAGTGTACCGTCCTTGATCCAAGGCCACCTTGCAGCCAGCTAGAATATGTCTAGCTGTGCAAGGGGTGTTGCTACAAAGGGGACACGAACTATCCTCGGCATAGCTCCAACGAGCGAGGTTACTGGGGTCTGGAAGCGTATGCTGAAAGGCATTTAAATAAAATTTCAGTATATCTGGCGTCCAGTCATACAACATTACTTTCCAGTGCATTGGAGGAGGAATGCAAAAGTCTCCAATTGTTGTCCAATCATTCTGGCATTGAAGGCCAATAGCATGAGCCATACTTTTGCTGTCGTAATCTCCCGCAAGAGAGACTTCTTCAAGATTCTGGTATTAGGTTGCACAACTCCGTAGTACAATTTGGCAACCCTTTCAAAACTGCTAAATGCAGGTGGCGCTCATAGTATTGAGGGCCAAACCAATAGCAATTTATTTGGCCATAAATAATATCATTGACTAGCTGACCCGTGCCCACTTCGTTGGGCGGTAAAACTTTTTACTTGTGATGAAATTATGAGTGTGGTTCGGTTAGTACTGAGTGCTATGATTTATTTCCTGACTGCCAAAAGAAGGGTTATATTTTTACTGCATATGTATGTATGTATTTGCATGCCAATTTCACTATATTACTGTTATTTGTGAGTGTCTTCTTGTGAGTGTCTTATTTGTGAGTGTCTTATCTCTTTTACCATTTATGTAGTAACAGGGAAATTATATGCAATAAAAAGGAAAAATCTTTTGTTTTAAACACTTAAAGACGATAAATTTACTTATTTTGATAATAATTCATAATTGTTGATAATATGACTAATAAACATGACCTAACGATTTCAATTATTTTTTTAATATAAAATACTACGTTTTGTGACTTAAATATAAAAGTTAGACATATGATGTCGCTGACTTTTTTGTAGGCATTATCAAGTTCTACAACTTTTCTCTAGAACTTAATCATATATCTCTCATCGTTAAGGCAGCGTTAGTTAGAAACATTTTCGTTCGACTGTTTTTTCTCCGACTTACTTTGCAAATCCGACTGCCACAAAAGTCTTTTAATTTTTCGGAATAATATATAGCCTATGACACTCACAAATAACGTAGCTTTCTATTGGTAAAAGAATTTTGAAAATCAGTTCAGTAGATCCAGAGATTACTTCCTACAACCTCACAAACTTTACCTCTTTATAATATTAGTATAGGTTGTAAAGATTTAGTGAAACAAGTTGAACTAGGAGCTTTAGTGAAACAAGTTTCTTCAAAAACATGATTTAAGCGCCCCCTTAAATTGCCACCTGGGGCAGATATCCCAGATTCCCCCCCCCCCCCCTCCTAGATTCGGGGCTGACGGCGTTAATTCATATTCTGTTCGATTTATAAGAAAATTCTTTGCTAAACTGTTTGTATACACTTTTAAAATGGCTGATTATTCATTCCAGATTGCTAAATTGGATGGTTTACCACAGAGAGTATGCAAGCGTTGTTTGCGACTGTTAAAAACGTGTTTCGACTTTAAAATCGCCTGCAGGAAAGCTGATAGTCATTTAAGAAATGTAAAATCTGTCGATTTTGAGTATTTAAAGAACAGCGTCTTGTACGCTAGCGCTGGAACTCAAACCGAATTAGAAGGGCAAGAAAAAGTATCCGTATTTGATGGTATATTAGAGGTGAGTGGTTTGTTAACGAATATGTCAGTATAAATAAAATACAAACGGAGCTGCCATGGGGGTTAGTTAGTTACTGGGCTTTTTTCTCGCAATTGGCCTCTTGATTGGGACGTTGTGCATGGCTCATGTTTCTATTTATGTTACTCCAGCCAACCCAGGCTGTCCCAGAAGGTTAGCAGCCTGTTTGGGTTGCTACAGGCCTCCGGGACAGATGCTGGAGATTGTAGTATTTTTGCCCGTTGCTCTGCCACGCTCCTGCATTCCATGAGCACATGCTGTGGCGTTTCTTCTTCCTCTATGCATCCTCTGCATAGAGGGCTGTCTGTCACACCTATGGTAAACAGGTGTTTGTTTAGGGGACAATGGCCTGTCATAGTACCTATGACTTTACGGATTTTGTCCCTTTTTAACAGGGTTGGCAAAAACCCAGGTTTTATCAAAAAATATCTGCCCACTGGGTTATTTCGGGTTTTTTCGGGGATTTTCGGGCTTTTTAGGCACTATTGATGCTAACATGACAATGTGTTAGCGATAATTCGGATTTTTTTCGAGGTTTTTACATATCTACTTTGGTGATGATGACTAAAGGTAAACTGAAACAACTTAAATTTCTTCAATATCAAATTAACACCATGTGTTAGCGATCATCTAAAACAATTGGACAATTTTCGTAGATTTTACGAACTGACTTGGTGTATTGATAACTAAAGGTAACCTGAAACAAACGACATTTCAGGATATCTTCTGTCATCAATATGCAAAGTCATTGAAAAGACATAGAAAATAGTGCCCTTTTTTAAGTTTCGCGAAAATATGTATTTTTCCAATCGTTTTTTTTCAACATATTTCGATTAATCTAAAAACTCTCCAAATTGTCATAATTTCTGTAATATCGCTAATTGTTATCGATATTACGATATACTCGAAAGTGTCCAACACGGTACGTACAAACAAAATGGTCGCAACTTTATTGACATTGGGATGACAAATTTGAACGCCTATAACTCGCTTATTTATTGAGATCGAATAAAAATTATGGAAGATTTCGGAATCAGCGTGGTGAATATAGCGTGGTGAATTTTATTTTGGCCTATTTGTTTACATATAAAATTTAAACTTTGAATGCCTATATCTCGCTTATTTATAGCGACCGACACAATTTTCTTCCAGATTTAGCATTAAAATGCTACAATCTATTAGTCTATATTTTTTTTTTGGTGGGAAGTTCCTATACTGCAGTTATTCCTAAATCTGGGCCTAAAATATACCTAATAGTTAAAACAAGCAGTAATTTAGAAGAAATCAATAAAAAAAACAGCGAAAAAACTGCGTGTTCGAGGCTATTACCTATCCGATTTAGCATTACAATGATCGAACCTACATAGTAGTGTTTTTCTTTTTGATAAATTAATAAGGTGCTGATACTACATAAATACCGATGAATTTGAAAGTTTAAGAGTGTGGACATTAAGATTTTTCTCCTGATCACCTAATCTAAAACCAGAATAGATCCGGGGAAGCCGGGATGTTTTCTGCAGACATGTTTTCATAAATTGTGTGAAATGATAATGATTAATCTCCCATTAGTGGCTTCCATATTGTATGTATATGCCTAACGATTATGTAGAACACCGTTTTCAAAACGAACTTACCAAAGATTAGAAAGGCCACAAAGTGAAAGGTTTACATAGAAGCGAAAGCGGTAATTTGGGGTCGCGCGGTACGCGGAGCGCCCGACCGACGCGGGGGGCGCTTAGGGCTCCGCTGGCGCTCCGGGGCGAAGCGCCCGCGCTCGCGAATCACGCCACAATCAAGCCATCGAGAAAGGCGAAGTGGCCCGCCGCCATGATACTTGAAAATCAAGATTATCCGTGATCAAGCGACGTGTTATCGCTGAAACGCGGCGAAACCGACGAAATGCGGCGAATTGTCGCTCTTGCCGTCGACGCAAAACGCGACGGCGGCGGCTCGCGAACGGCGATCGATCGGCTTCGTCCGCACACAACATACATAATAATGGCCATCCAAAAACTATAAAACACCGAATTAATCGCACCAAACAGTTTACCAACCGTGTCACGGAACGACGCCTGCAAATCTCGACGCAAACCGCAGTTATTGCACGAGAAACTAGCACGATTGCAGACAAGACGACGAAAAGAAGCCAACTTCCACCACGGCGGAATCCACCATTTTGATTTTCTTTTGTCAGTCAAATCAAACGACGCACTCGAAACGCCCACAAGAGAAATCATCGAGCAAATAAATCCCCAGAAATATAAATCAATCCAATTAAATCCGTTTATTTTTAAGAAATAATTAGCATTTTTTTAAAAGGGGTTTTAAATATTCCGGAAGAAGCATTATGCCGGCATCCGCCCTCTTCGTTTATTTTGACAACTTTTAGCGTTGCCAACAGCTCTAATAAAAAAATATCGAAAGGATTATTCTTAATGTATTTTAAACTGCATTGTTCTTTTAGGTATGTAGGTAATAGCATTGGTAATAGCTACAGAGACAGTAGAGCGTCGTAATTAATAATGCTGCATCCACACGATGGCCACAAACCGCTTGGATATCTTTCAAGCGCGTTGATGGCTCGCAAACGTTTGCCCAGAAGTCAGTGCCCAGAGCTTCCGCTGATCAGTGGGCGGGATCTCCCATAAGTAGAACCTTCTTTTTCTATGACTTGGACATGTCCGGTGACAACACGCGCGCACACGTACACGGTTGCGGCGGGCTACATAGTGCAACTACAGCGTAATCGACTCAAAAGTGACCCGTGTACCGACAGAAAAACATGGCTGCGTGACGCATCGGCGCTGGAGTTGTTGACAAAAGTTTTTCGATGAATTTTGCGTATCAAGTGACTGAAAATTGGTGAACCTCCAAACAGGAGGTGTGGTGTGCGTAAAGTGAAGTTTATAATTCGTAAGAAAGCCGGAAAACGTAAGACGATTGTTGCGCCCGTTGCCCAACATATGCAGTGCCCTGTGGCACGGACCGACCCAGCGCTGTGTGAACCCAGGACTGTAAAAAGAGGTCCACCGCTTGGTCGCCGCTTGCCCCGTAACGGGCGGCCACGACACCTGCTGCAAGCCTCGATACGCCTCAGTCTGTCTATTACCACCGTTTTACTCCCCGTCCCCTGCACCAATAAAACACGCCTTCGACTCACTAGTGCCAACACGGCATATTATTTTTCGATGAACTTCAATGACACACCATAAATTTATAAACATGAGATCTTAGTCTAGGATGCATAACAAAGTGCATAAGGTGTATAACAAATACAATTTTACAATAGGACATAGCCTAGGTACCGCAATTAACCTAGGTACATACACAATTTATAAAATTCTTTATTGTACAGTAAACATAAGTATATAACAATTAATCTTATTTTCTAAGTGTCGCTATCCTGTTCTTCCCGGGCAGCGGGTCGAACAAGATCTCTCGTGGTCGGTTGTCGAGCGGCGTCTCTGTGCGCCTGCGTGCTCCTGAGTGCGCCTGAGTGCGCCTGGGTGCGCCTGGGTGCGCCTGTGTGCGCCTGTGTGCGCCTGTGTGCGCCCGTGTGCGTCTGCGTGTGCCTGACTGCGCCTGGGTGCGCTTGTCTGTGCTGCGTCCGCCTGTGCTGCGTCCGCCTGTGCTGCGTCCGCCTGTGCTGCGTCCGCCTGTGCTGCGTTCGCCTGACTGCGCCTATGTGCGCCCGTCTGCGACAGCGTGCGTCCGACTGCGCCTGTGTGCGCCGTCTGACCGCGTGTGCGCCGCGTGGGTGCCGCGTGTGCGCCGATGCGCACCAGACTGCGCCTTTGTGCGCCCGTCTGCGCCCGCGTGTGTCTGACTGCGCCTGTGTGCGCCGTCTGACCGCGTGTGCGCCGCGTGTGTGCCGCGTGTGCGCCGATGCGCACCAGACTGCGCCTATGTGCGCCCGTCTGCGCCCGCGTGTGTCTGACTGCGCCTGTGTGCGCCGTCTGACCGCGTGTGCGCCGCGTGGACCCGGCTCTCCGAAGGTCCCAACTTGGACCGGCGCTCGAACTCCACGACTGGAGCGAGCGTCCCGTCGACCGTAAATCACGAGTCGGACCGTAATTCCCGACTCGGACCGGCACTCAACTCCCCGAATAGGAGAGAGTGTCTCGTCGACCGTAGTGTCCGTCACTTAGACCGCGCTCAATACTGCACGGTGCAGTAGAGCCGCTCGCGACTGGCTTCCAGACTGCAAGGGCAGCGGAGCGGTTCCGTGGCGCGGTCCTGGTAGTCGTTGGGGTTCCTTCCTTCCTTCCTTCCTAGTCGGTTGACTGTTTCCTGTGGAACTGAGAGAGCGAGTGATTTGGTATGGCCCAGGGGCCCATATTTGTACTCACTTCCGCGGTTCTCGCCGTGCACCTGCTGTGCACCTGCTTTCGTGTCCACCAATGGACACGCCGCGGACAGCTTTCCGTGAAAGGTGGGGATCTTCCCTTTTCTATTGACCTCTCGCACTTTCCTAGGAGAAAAGCTATCTCCTCTCCTCTAAACGCTTTTACGGTACGCTCCGTGTTTGTCCAGACTTCAGGGCCGACCAACCGTTTCTGGTTGGCAGCTACTGGCGCGTTAGAGCGCATTCCTGATTGGTCGGCAACCAACCAATCAGAGAATGGCTCAAAACCCATCCTTTCCTTTGGAGTGGATTCTTCGGGTTCCAAACATCATCAGAGTCTGGCCCGGTACCTCACGTATGCGTTCCCGTTCTTTTCGCGTCTGCGAGTATCGTCATAATCGGCTGACGACAGTTTTCCGGCCACGTAAACTTGAATCGATGATTCCTGTGTTTCTGTTTACTTGCCGGTGGTCGGTGGTGATGGTGCTTTGTTTTCTACTCCCATTTAACAGTTTTTCACTATTTTTGGGAGTAGAAAATACCACGTGTTTTCTCTCGTGTTTCACGGTTCCTTGCTGTGAACACGTGAATTTTCACGGCAGGTCGTAAGAGGGGTGCTTTATGCATATACCTCGACTCTTATACAACTGTTTCGGGCAGTATTTCCCGCTTTCATTTCCGGTTTGACGAGTTCAAAACTGTCCGTTTTCGGCACCAAAGTTTGTCTCCTAGCTATGTTAGAGCAGGCGGTCGTAGGGAGTCTCGCTCGCTCGGTCTCTGTGTGGGAGCGGGCGGCCGTAGGCCGTCTCGCTCGCTCGATCCGTGTGGGAGCGGGCGGCCGTAGGCCGTCTCGCTCGCTCGATCCGCTCCAAGCGGCGCCTGCGATGTCTATAAAGGTAACCCGAGGCGATTTTGCCATTTTTCTCGTAAAAATGAGTTTTCTGCAAATTTCTTATGCTTCCTCGGGCACCCTCATAGCGGCCGTAAATCATCTATTTTACGGCCGGCGACGTCGCTACTGACGGCGTCGCAACAACGATGTTCTTATGCGCGTCTTCCCAAAGGATCAAAACAGGCCGTATACCAAATCGGCTCTCTTTTAACGCGGTAAAATCGTGGCCGCTCATATTAGACGTAAAATTAGTGGTCGACGTTTCTCAAGAAGCATCGGGTTTTTAATATTTCATATATTTTATGCTTGGTTTGACAGTTCCGGTAAAACATCCACTACACTACTCGCGAAGTTGGGCGAGGACGAGAGTCTGGAGACGCACTTCGACTCGCTTCGGGCATCCTCGCTTCGCCTCGGGCGACTTCCGATCGGTGTCAGTTTTTTTTTGCGCCCGAGTCAAAGGGCCCGCGGAGCGAATACGAAGCGACTCACTATACTACTCGGGTCACTTCAGTTCGCGTAGAGACGTCGTCCCGTGCGCAAGGAACACGAGCGTGTTATATCCTGACAGTGCAGTGTGATGGGGCGTTTACACTCTCGCGCGAGGCGCGAGGCGAGACGCAAAACCATGTAGTAAACAAACGGAACAGAGGCAAAGCTTCTAGCAAGTTGGTAAACATTTTGTACGCTCGTTAGAAGCTTTGCCTCTGTTCCATTTGTTTACTGATGTGGTTTTGCGTCTCGCCTGGCGCCTCGCGCGAGAGTGTAAACGCGCTATGAAAATACAATACAATGAGTGGTACGTCTGGCAAAAAAGAGTAGACCCTTAATAATGGGGAAAAATAATTATATTGCAACACAGCAATGTTAGAATAGTAAGACCAAATAATCTAGGGCCTATGAGCATGTCCCAGTACCGTCTCTCAAAATGCGTATTGTATGTACAGGTCCCGCGGCGAGAGCTGGCACGCTCACAGTACTCACACTAATGCAATGTCGTGACGCGCGACGTGACTTTCACTTGATGCGCATCATAAAAAGTCTTTCCGTCTCTCTCGCTCACACACTGTATAGTGACATTGCATTAGTATGAGTACTGTGAACGTGCCAGCTCTTATCGCGTGACCTGTAGGCAACGCTGATTATGTTTAAATATTTCGATTTTGAATGTTTTTATTCAAAATGGTATTATAAATAAAATGCGAGAGCGTACTTTGTGCTTTATATTCATTCGTTTAGGTACAAGAAAAACATGTATATGACTTAAAGCACAGTACATTGTCTTATATGAAATATAACGCTGTCGAGTGAGAGTTAGCTTGGTGTGGTCTGCCTAAGCAAACGTCTCTTCTAAAGCATAGCAATTGCGCAGGTTAGCGCTTCTGCTCTTTTTACACGACTAATCAACAAAAAATGAGTTTGTTCAGGGTTCTTCTATGTATGTTTTCCGTTTATTTATTCCACCATAACTTCTAAACATCCGAACTGATTGAGAAGTATGTGGTATTCTTAGAATCGTTATGTCATCCAGAATGTCATAGGGTACCTTAACTATCCAAACATGAAGTAAATGTTTGTCCAAATCTTCAAATGTTAACAAATTAACATAAATATATCGTATTTAGGGTCAAATGAAAGGCCTGCTTGAGCACATTCCGAAAATATATGAAGGGTACAGGAATAAAAGGGTTTGAAGAAATTGCAAATTAAGAGACCAATCCTTGGGTCATAAAAATCAAAATGTGATTTTGTATGTATATCATAGGAATATTTTAATGTTTGACCATATTACATAATTCCAGAATTAAATATATAATTTTTCCAAAGGCAAGCAGAAAATTTAAAAAAAATCTACATGCTTTGGATACATATAATACAAAATCCTGGAATTATTTAATTAATAAAGTGTTCTATCAATAATGGATTTGAATAGCAATCAGTGCAATTTTGGCAGTTTTTGGTACATCAAGCGAATGGCCAAAATTTTTACATATAATATCGGAGATAAACCGCTATGCGCGGTTGATCTCATAACAAATTCAAATGCTATGCGGTCGAATTTGGAAATGATAGCAATTTCACAATTTCACAATAGTTATAATACTATAGTGCATCTGGCAACGCTAATTTCCTCAATTTTATTCTACAACAATAATGTCACCGAATAATTGCCAAATAATTTTAAATCACGCCTAAATAAATCACTCAAACATCAACACAATTATTTAAACAAGCGTTATAAATCACAATTTTAAATTTATGTTTTTTAAATCGTGATGGCAACAATTTTTCCAACAACTTTTGACGTTGCGGCGAGGCGTTTTTGTTTATTTGTGTTTTTGTTCATGACAATATTTGCGTTCTTGCGTTTTTTTCGCTTCGTAATCGTGTGTTTTAGCAATGGTTCATCGCTAAGTTTGCATCGGAAATAGTCTTAAATGTTTTCTACGCGATGGGACAAGATTCGAAAGAGTTCAATTTTGAAGGTGCGAAATTATGTGTGGAGGTAGGGACAGACTTGTCCCACGTACGCATCGTATGCAATGCATTATGACCAGCCCCGGGATTCTGGAGTGGCGATACGATACGTCAACGCGACCGACTGAATTCGATATCGTCTTTAATCAGAGGACTTAACTGATTCTGTTTCAGAATCGTCAGCTAATCTCAGAACTTGATACTTCCCTCGTGATTCCCACCCCATATCGTGTTCTGATTGGCTGGGGTCGGCCGTTTAGCAGTGAGCGGCGTATGCTCAATTCGGACCGGGCTCTGAGCGTTCGTAGTGCTTTGAGCTTAGGGCGAATCAAATATTCTTATTTCTCGACGCTATATTAAAATTTCAATCGTTTTGGGTGGGAATCGTTAATAATTATTGCTGAATGGGGATTTTTACTGCTATTTCCCAGCTATCTCATAGAGCAACGACATGCAGACGACACCTCACGTACTGCCATCTGTCCTAACCTTACTTCTGATGATTGAACGCCTGTCAAATCGCTTCCAAAATCGCAAATGTTGTCGAGTGACGACAATCATGTATCGTATCGTCGCTTCGGACTCCTAGGGTTGGACCCTTGAAAACAGATGTATTAGAAACATGTATTAGAAACAATGTATTAGAAACATAATTAGCATGCGCACAGTATACTAGACAGTAGTTTCTCTTAGAACAAAATTGAAATCAAAGCATGACGTCAGGAATCTTACGGGCTACCACTACTTGTACAGCTAGACATATTCTAGCTGGCTGCAAGGTGGCCTTGGATCAAGGACTTACCGCTTATCACTTACTTATCACTTACCGCCACGACAAAGTCCTTGCTGTTATTCGCGAGGTACTTAGCCTCTCAGTGGCTCGTGCCAACAAGGGTTCCACAGTATCCTCCAAACCCCCAATACAGTTTGTGCGGGTTGGCTCTAAAGGCAAAAAACATCTCACTGCAAAACCTTTCTCAATAATCGAGAAAGCTTCAGATTGGATTATGGAGGTCGATTCGGTCTGTAAGCAGTATAAATTCCCTGAAAGTCTCGGATGCACAGCCCTGCGTCCAGATATAACTCTTTACTCTCTATCTCGGAAGATGGTCCTTATCGTAGAATTAACTGTTCCATGGGAATCAAATATCCCAAAAGACGAGTACAAATTAAATAAATACCATGACCTCGCAAATGCCGTCACCCGGAACGGCTTCACTGTTCACCTTCACGCAGTGAAAGTAGGCGCTCGTGGCCTGCCAGCTAAATCTTTGTTTCACCTTTTTAAAGATTTTGGTCTCCCCAGGAAAATAATCAACTCCTTTCTAGAAAAATTATCTAAAACCGCATTTTCTGCATCTCAAATTCTATGGCTTCGCAGGGGGAGTGAATGGGTAGTAAGGTGAACGCTCACATGTGGCAAGACAGCTGTCCTAAACCTACCACCGCCGGTCGTTAGTCCGGAATCCACCCTTCACCTCCCAGAAGTGTAATAATTATATATGATGGGCCCGATTTTTGGTCGGTGATTTCCATGGCAGCTCCGTTTGTATTTGTTTGTATTTCAAACATCGTCTCGGTCATAGTTTCTGTGCACCGGCGATACAAATGCTATGCCGTCGATTTGTTCTGAGAATACCACATGGCATTGAATCGTATTACTCGCCTCTGGTAACACATGCGCACAGTATATCGGATCATCGGCGCTTTAGCGATTGTGGTCGCCGCGTTTACACTGAAATAATACTAACAGGTTTCGTCGTTGTGTACTAGTCAAAAACTTTCCCGTTGCGTGCATGGGCTCAGTCTGTCTGTACCTTTACGATGTTTTGTTGTGAGTTTTCGGTGTTTGTAAATTGGGTCGATTGTGTTTTAGCGCTGATGCGTTCGGTTTCGCAAAAACGCACAGCCGCAATGCGTCACGACACGAAATGGACGGATGAAGACGATATGAAGTTGCTGGAGGCGATGTCGCTGTATGGTTTTGGAAATTGGGAAGATGTCGCTAAACGAATCGGCTCTAAAACACCGGAGGACGCTAAAGAAAGGTAGGTTTTTATACTATTCGTTTTTATCCTATGTTGCGCCCGTTGCACAACATATGCAGTGCCCTGTGGCACGGACCGACCCAGCGCTGTGTGGACCCAGGACTGTAAAAAGAGGTCCACCGCTTGGTCGCCGCTTGCCCCGTAACGGGCGGCCACGACACCTGCTGCAAGCCTCGATACGCCTCAGTCTGTCTCTATTACCACCGTTTTACTCCCCGTCCCCTGCACCAATAAAACACGCCTTCCCTTTCAAGTGCCAACACGGCATATTATTTTTAACTGATTTTTTTTTTTTTTTTGAGTCTAGGAATATCGTAGCTTAGATACAAGGCACTTACATTAAATCTTAGCCTAGGTACAAGGTATATACATTATACAACAGTATACATAACAAGTATATAGTTTTACATTGGAATCAGACATAAGTATATAACAATTAACCTAGGTACATACACAACGTTATAAACATCTTTATTGTACAGTAAAATGTAACCTACGTACATAAAGTACAATAAATCTTATTTCTGGATGTTTCTATCCTGTTCTTGCCGGGCAGCGGGTCGAACAAGATCTCTCTGTTGTCGAGCGGCGTCTCTGTGCGCCTGCGTGCTCCTGAGTGCGCCTGAGTGCGCCTGTGTGCGTCTGTGTGCGTCTGCGTGTGCCTGACTGCGCCTGGGTGCGCTCGTCTGTGCTGCGTCCGCCTGACTGCGCCTGAGTGCGCCCGTCTGTGCTGCGTCCGCCTGTGCTGCGTCCGCCTGTGCTGCGTCCGCCTGTGCTGCGTCCGCCTGTGCTGCGTCCGCCTGTGCCGCGTTCGCCTGACTGCGCCTATGTGCGCCCGTCTGCGACCGTGTGCGTCCGACTGCGCCTATGTGCGCCCGTCTGACCGCGTGCGTCTGACTGCGCCTGTGTGCGCCGTCTGACCGCGTGTGCGCCGCGTGGGTGCCGCGTGTGCGCCGATGCGCACCAGACTGCGCCTTTGTGCGCCCGTCTGCGCCCGCGTGTGTCTGACTGCGCCTGTGTGCGCCGTCTGACCGCGTGTGCGCCGCGTGGATGCCGCGTGTGCGCCGATGCGCACCAGACTGCGCCTTTGTGCGCCCGTCTGCGCCCGCGTGTGTCTGACTGCGCCTGTGTGCGCCGTCTGACCGCGTGTGCGCCGCGTGGATGCCGCGTGTGCGCCGATGCGCACCAGACTGCGCCTTTGTGCGCCCGTCTGCGCCCGCGTGTGTCTGACTGCGCCTGTGTGCGCCGTCTGACCGCGTGTGCGCCGCGTGGACCCGACTCTCCGAAGGTCCCAACTTGGACCGGCGCTCGAACTCCACGACTGGAGAGAGCGTCCCCGTCGACCGTAAATCGCGAGTCGGACCGTAATTCCCGACTCGGACCGACACTCAACTCCCCGAATAGGAGAGAGTGTCTCGTCGACCGTAATGTCCTTTACTTGGACCGCGCTCAATACTGCACGGTGCAGTAGAGCCGCTCGCGACTGGCTTCCAGACTGCAAGGGCAGCGGAGCGGTTCCATGGCGCGGTCCGTGTAGTCGTTGGGGTTCCTTCCTAGTCGGTTGACTGTTAGCTGTGGAACTGAGAGAGCGAGTGATTTGGTATTGCTCAGGGGCCCATATTTGTACTCACTTCCGCGGTTCTCGCCGTGCACCTGCTGTGCACCTGCTTTCGTGTCCACCAATGACACGCCGCGGACAGCTTTCCGTGAAAGGTGGGAGTCTTCCCTTTTCATATCGCCCTCTCGCACTCTCCTAGGAGAAAAGCTATCTCCTCCCCTCTAAAAGCCGTTACGGTACGCTACGTGTTTGTCCAGACTTCAGGGCCGACCAACAGTTTCTGGTTGGCGGCTACTGGCTCGTTAGAGCGCATTCCTGATTGGTCGGCAACCAACCAATCAGAGAATGGCTAAAAACCCATCCTTTTCTTCGGAGTGGATTCTTCGGGTTCCAAACATCATCAGAGTCTGGCCCGGTACCTCACGTATACGTTCCCGTTATTTTCGCGTCTGCTAGTGTTTTCGAAATCGGCTGAGGGCAGTTTCCCGGCCACGTAAACTAGAATCGATGTTTCCTGTGTTTCTGTTTACTTGCCGGTGGTCGGTGGTGATGGTGCCTTGTTTTCTACTCCCATTTAACAGTTTTTCACTATTTTTGGGAGTAGAAAATACCACGTGTTTTCTCTCGTGTTTCACGGTTCCTTGCTGTGAACACGTGAATTTTCACGGCAGGTCGTAAGAGGGGTGCTGTATGCTTATACCTCGACTCTTATACGACTGTTTCGGGCAGTATTACCCGCTTTCATTTTTAGTTTGACGAGTTCAAAACTGTCCGTTTTCGGTACCAAAGTTCGTCTCCTAGCTATGTTAGAGCGGGCGGTCGTAGGGAGTCTCGCTCGCTCGATCTCCGTGTGGGAGCGGGCGGCCGTAGGCTTTCTCGCTCGCTCGATCTGCGCGAAGCGACGCCTGCGATGTCTATAAAGGTAACCCGAGGCGATTTTGCCATTTTTCTCGTAAAAATGAGTTTTCTGCAAATTTCTTATGCTTCCTCGGGCACCCTCATAGCGGCCGTAAATCATCTATTTTACGGCCGGCGACGTCGCTACTGACGGCGTCGCAACATCCTATTTCAAATTTTCTTGGTTTTCCGGCAATCACATCAGAAAAAATCATCCGCAATGAAGAATATCATTATATTGGAATGCACGAATTAAACAAATTCACCGACGGTCACGAAATAAAATGCGATTGTCTCCGTCTGTTTTAACCGAATCAAAAGCCTTTGACAATTCACAGATTAGCCATGGATTTATTACTTTCTCGGCAGAGGGAAAGTATTGTGAGTGCACTTTTGTGTGTCTGGCTGTGTCTGTGCATGCAGGCATCATTTGGTCATGGCAAGAGTTGAAAAGATTGTGGTTGAAATTTGGAGAAGTCCCATTTTTTATACTACGGTAAATACTACAAATACAGTACAAAACTACTACTAAACACTCAAAGAACACTTGAACCCACGCTCGTAAATTTTTCCTTTTTTTATCTCCGCCTTGCGTTTCTGCCTCATCGGTTTATTGTTTTTTTTTCTTAAATTTATTGTTTTTTCTGCCAGAGAGGAAATTGGGGGAGGAAAAGGAGAGAAAGGGAAGAACTGGTTACTTCTTAGAAAGGTAGTAATCCTTAAGGTGAGTCTTAAACGATGGTAAAGAAGGCGAGTTACGTATGTTTGCTGGGAGATCGTTCCAGAGTCTTGCACCATGGACACAGAAAGAATAGGAATATAAATCACTATTAATGACTCGGAATTTTTAGTAACTGTCAGAGGCTGACCGAAGTACGAGACCGTGGGAACTTAGTGGTTCATAAAGCTCATGGAGATTTTTACCGCAATACATGTTGTTTCAGTAGGTTAAGGTTAGCTGTAAGATGGGAAATAAGCTCGCTTATTTGTTTAATCAAATACAGTGGACCCTCTCATAACAGCCATAATTCATTTCAGACTTACTCATTAAGCAAAACACTTGTTCGACGAAACAATTTTGTTGCAGGTACATCAGCTGCTTTCTGAACGGTCCTATTGGGCAAGCGACGTGGAACGACGTACAGTCGGAGTCTTTATTAGTGGATCACTTCGGCAAAAGCACTGATTCTGATACGCCTGTACCTTGCGATTTTAAATTGACTGCCGAAGAACTAACGCGATTAGGATACATGCCAGAGTGGTAAGTATGCCTAAATGACAAGGGAATGCATTGTTTCGCATTTTATTATAGGGATATTCCCGACATTGATTTCTCTATTGCTCTTAGCCATATTGCTTTAGGGAGCTAATGGGCCCTGTTGCAGTTGGCCACTAAGACCCATATGTTCATGGTCGATCAAACTCACGGGTCAACACCCATCCGGCGGCCTTAACGTATGAAGTGCGAGCCCGGGTAGGACTCTGGCCTGCGGGCCAGTTTCCTCTAGGACTCAATCTTCTGGCGCTCCTGGACGGTTTGCGCAAAGGACGCTGTGGTCCGCGATAGTTTCGGTATACACCGTTTCACCGCTTCGTAAGGGAGAGGACCGCGCAAGCGACCTCGATCTCGTAACCAATCGAGAGACCGGAGTAATCTGATAACAATTGGAAGTAAGGGCGTGAGTGTCGGCCGACCAGGTAACATTCCTGGCTATCTCGCGGTTAAGGCGTTGGCCTCTTACGGGCTTGTGACGTAGCTAGATAGTGGACTGTTTTTGTCCTCAAGTCATCTACGCTCACTCCAGAGAGATAGAACAAACAATCGTTAAAACTTCCTGTGGTGACGGGCTCGCCCGTTGTAGTCGACAAGCCTTGTTGGTTTGCGCACCGTGCCAATCGATTGTGCATTCTGACCGAGAGCCAGGGGAGTCTGGAAACAGTACTGTCTCCTATACAGCGGGGATAGTTGTTCACCTTACGGCGACTGTTCTTGAAACGATCAATAGCCTACCCGGTTCTGGGTGAAAGCCGGATAAAGGAAATTCACTCGATAGCACAAGATTTTGATATTCTTACCATCAACTATTATCTATACTAATATAATAAAGAGGTAAAGTTTGTGAGGTTGTAGGAAGTAATCTCTGGATCTATTGAACCGATTTTGAAAATTCTCGCGAAGGTTATACGGTGGTGGAGGGCCGGGCTCGAAACGCCCGAATTTCGAAAATCCGTCTTGCACACAGCACTCACTGTATCCTATTTTACGTCCTTGCGTTCGGCGTTCGGCGGCGGGAACATTTTAAGAAGAGGGTTCTACGTAGAAGAGAGTTTGTAACCGTCGTCTCTATTGAAGTTCGGGGTTCTTCTTATTTCAATTGCTTCCCGGATCATGCGAGGAAAGTAGATTTGTTCCTTGGATAGCACAACTTGATTGGGACGCACAACAGCCCAATCAAGAGACCAAGTGTGGGAAAAATCCCAGATAAACTAATAAATAAACTAGACAATAGGATTTTGAAACTGCATACAGTGGTTACTTCTGCTATCCAATATATATTCGCAGATCGCCGGTTTTTCTCGCTGAACGTTTTTAACAGCTTTGATGTGTTCTGTCAGTCGTGTGGCTATGGGCCGTTTCGTTTGTCCAACGTAGGCTAAACCGCAACTGCATTCGACTTTATACACACCCGGGGTTTGCAGTGGTATTACAACATCCTTTACAGGCCTCAAAAATCGAGCTATATTTTGGGTAGGCTTGTAGATCGTTTTTATATCGAATCTGTTTAGCATCTTACTTATTCGATCTGTCACGCCCTTGATGTATTGGTAAGAATGCTCTTGATCTGCTCGGTTTCTGAGTTTTGTCTGTATTAGATCAAGTGCGTGTCTCGTGATATTTTCCATATCCATTTCTCCTAAGGAGATCAATTCGTTGCTATCCTATTTATAACTTCTTTTTCTCACTATTGAATTCCCTGGTCGAAAAGAACAGGGTAATTCTAAGATGGGTTCCCGGCCATGCAGGAATCGAGGGAAATGAAAAGACCGACGAACTTGCTAAGACGGGAGCAAAGGAAACGTTATACGGCCCTGAACCTTGCTATGGCGTACTAAAAAGCCTTGCAAACCTAATTCTCAAACAAATATGTGTAGAACAATCCGTCAACCACTGGAACAACATGCCAGGGTTGAATCAATCCAAAGCGCTAATTAAGGCTTACGACCCTAAGACGGCCCAAGAGGCCTTATCGCTAAATAGGAACAATCCACGCATACTGGTGAGCGCGCTCACGGGGCATTGTGGCCTTAACAAACACATGTACAACCTCAAGCTCCGAGACACAAAAATGTGCAGGTTCTGCCAAGGGGCAGAGAAAACTACCATCCCCCTCATGTGCGAGTGTGGCCCGCTGATGCGTAAAAGATACATCCACTTGGGTGGTCATTACCTCCAACCTGAGGAGGTAAAGCAATCTGGCGCCAAAAGCCTGTTGCAGTTCTTAAATGACACGAGGCTTAGCGCAGAACTATAGTAGGTGGCGAACACAATAGATCAGCAATGGTCGCAGTGTTACAAGGCTCATAAAGACCTTAGAAAAGCCCCACACAACAAATAAAAAAAAAAAAAAACTTTTTTTGAAGTTTGGTTGCTCTCCATAAATACTGCAGCCTACGGCAAGTCCCAATTTGGACGATTCAGTATACTGTTTAAGGCTTCCGGCCTCCCAGTGCAATTGGTTTTTTAGCCAGTCGATTTTGGGCGGCAATTCCAATGTAAAGTTATCCAAAGTATAAGAGTGGAAGCGTGGTGTCTGATACCATGTTGAGGGTTGGAGTTTTACTGACTGAGTCAAGAACTAATCTTAGTGGTTGTGAAATCCAGTTTGCTTTCTCCCGGGCAGACAGCGTGTACATGCTGGCTGTCGCCACCTGTTTTAAGTGAATGTGTAGGGCTGTAAGTTCAGCCGGGAAAGTCTTGGGGTGACAACCAATTTTTACCTGTCATGGCCCTGATGGTTATATTTTCTTTCAGTGATCATTACAAGTATCCGTACGACCCGGAGGCCGAACGAATGATCTGCAATCTGATCGTCAAGCCCGACGACGACGACTTAGATATCACTTTAAAAATGTCGTTGATATGCGCTTACAACCGCCGGTTGTCCGAGCGCCGCCGATGGGAGCGCGTGGCGCGCACACACGGCCTGCCCGAAGTGTTCTTCCAGCAGGAAGACACGCCGCAGACCCCGGGCATCGTCTCGCGCATAGACAAGATGCGCATATTTGCGCAGATCATGACCAAAGAGGAGTTCAAAACGTTTATCACCAATCTGCGCGGCGAACGAGACGCCTGGCAACGACTTAAATATCTATATAGGTAAAAATATTCTTTCGATACCTTTGACACTGGGTGAAATGAATACATTACATTTTTGTCGTGTCCAATTGACGGCTAAAAGCCGCTCTTGGACGTGTCAAAATAATTGGGTTAGGTAGTAAGTCTCATTACTACTCCTTACTGAACATACATAGGTAATCAAGAATTAACTACTAGATTGTCAAACAATAAATATAAATAATCAAAGTAGAAGCCTAATATTTGAAGTAGTTAGTAATTCGAAAAGATACGTAGTAAAATTATTCATCGTAGTATTCAAATTGTCAGTAAAATGTTAAGTAATCAAATTAAATTTACCTTAAGCATTTTAAACTAAAAGTACATATATAATAATCAGACAATAAGGCTCTACTTTTTTATGTAATTTAAATGGGCACAATATTTGACAAAATCATGGCCATCAAATTCAGCCAGATTATAGAAAGGGTGGCCTATCAGCATCTCCTTGATGTTTTTTTGATTTTATGTCCTCCAGCTGTTTAAATTTTGTAGGGAGTAGATTATAGAATTTAATGCTAAGGTACAAGTAGCTTTTCTGTACTTTTGCCAGTCGTATTCAAGGTACGCATAAAAGGGAGCTACCGCGGGTATGATGCGAGTGAATGTCTGCATTAATTGCAGTTTCTGCGAGGTGCTGCCTAGCATACATTAAATATAAACCATTTAGGCAATAACTTTATGTTGTTGTCATTAGACGCTTACTTCCAATCAAACTTAAGATTTGCTGTGGTTTTAGATTTTTACTTTAATAAGTCGATGTTAAAATACATTTTTAAAAACAAGCTTTTATAAAAAATCTCTGTTCCGAGTCAACCCTGGCTGCAGTAGCCCTGTTGCGTATACAAAACTGAATGCGTATACAAAATGTCGTTTCTGTGCTGTTGACCGTTGAGTCCCCTTGTCGGGAGCCAACCCTGGGTGCAGCAGCCATGTCATGGTGAAATATAGAATGGGCTGTCATAATTGAATGCCTATACAAAATTGCGTGTGTGCTGTTGGCTGTGGATGAGTAGCCTCACTCGGGAGCCGATCCTGGTTGTAGAATGTAGGTGTAGAATGTAGGGAGCTAATGGGCCCTTGCTGAGTTGGCCACGCAGACCCATTCTGTTTCAGGGTCGGTCACACTCACGGGACAACACCCATCCGATGGCCTCCACGCATGGGGTGCGGAGCCTGGGTAGGACACTGGGTCAACCAGTCTCCCCTGGGAATCAATCCTCTGGCGCTCCTGGACGGTCTGCGCACCGAGCGGCGCAAGCCAATCGATTGTGCTCTCCGACTAACAATCGGGGGAGTCTGGGAACTGTATTGTTTCCTATAGAGCGGGGGTAGTTGTCTACCTTACGGCGACTGCTCTTGAAATGACCATTGGCCATCCGATCCCGGTTCAGAGTCGGGCAAAGGACGCCTTGGTCCGCGATAGATTCGGTACACTCCGTTTCACCGCTTCGTAAGGGAGAGGACCGCGCAAGCGACCTCGAACTCGGAACCAATCGAGAGACCGGAGAAATCTGGTCACAATTGGTAGTTAGGGCGCGAGTGCCGCCCGCCAGGTAACATACCTGGCTACTCGCGGTAAGGCGTTGGACTCTAACGGGTTGTGGCGTAGCTAGACGTCGGATTTGTTATGTCCAAAGTCTTCTACGCTCACTGCACGGTCGATAGAACGATGAATCGTTAAAACGTCCTGCGGTGACGGGTTCGCCCGTTGTGGTTGACATCTCAATATGTAGAATGTAGGTGGTGAACGGTTTCGTGCAGCTTGGGCCACATGGGACCCATTTGGTTCTCGGATCGGCTCAACTCACGATTCAGCTCCTATTCAGAAGCCTCCTCGAGTGGAAGACTCCCGTGTCTCAGGCCTCAGAGCTGGTGGACCGGTTTCTCCCGGCGGGATTGCATCCCTGCGCCACTGGACGGTTTGCGCCCCGGTCGGCGAAGCCAATCGGCTGTGCATTCTGACTAATTTCTAAAGGGGTCTGGAGACTATGGCAATATACTGTTTCCTAAGCAGCAGGGGTGGATGTTGACCTGTTGTCATGCCACTCTTGAAATGACCTTGGGCCACTCGATCCCGTGTGGCACTACGGGCAAAGAACGCCCAGGTCTCTGCTCTCACCTCACTGGAGACAGAACGTTACATTTCGTTAAAACTTCCCGAGGTGACGGGTTCGCCCGTTGTAGTTGGCAACTCTAGTTGTAGATTCAGGTCGTTCTCACCATAAAAATGCATTGTCATCGGAACTGAACCAACATGTAAAATTTCAACTTCATAGGATAACAGGAAGTGGTTCTAATTCAGCTTGCAATATTTGACCTAAACAAACATACACGCCAACATACATTGCAAGGTAAGTAAAAGCTTGTAAAAATAGTCCTGTGCGATGAGTTTGTCCTTCTATTCGCACCTAGATCTCAGAAATTCTCGTACATTATTTCTCAGACTACCCTCGTATTTCAGAAGAGAAATGTCGAAAATTATTCGAGTTATTGTTGTTTCTTTCACAGGTATAGACGCCATGGAGTCACTCGGTTCGATGAATGCGAACATTTCGAGCAGCAGTTTGCCATGCGGAGACGAAGAAATCCGGCCGTAAGAAGATCGAGTCGTACCACCAAAGACAATCACAGTGATTCCCCATATATTTACGGCTAAACACCGACAGGGTTGTAGCTTTGGCCTTTGTCGCAACGACTGACTGACACATTCCGTACTGACTTCTTTTTCATCATTTGCCGTCTCCTGCCATGTATTATTATAAGTTTCTATGAAATAATTTACTCAATGAACTTATACCGAAAGGGAGTGAGTATCCTGAACTAATGGAACGTACAGACATTGATTATGTAGCATATTGGATTGCTCAACGACATACTACGATTTGTAAACCATCATTTTATTACAAAACGCAACTATACGCAACAATCTAAACACACCTATACGAAGTAAAATAATAATATAATGACAAACAAATTTTTGAATCATAGCTCTTATTATTTTAACCCTTCAGGCCTCGATCCCTCAGCCGATTAACAAGTTGATGTCCCAAAAATTTTTAGTAAAAATTAGTAAAATAATTGAATTATGACACTGTCTCACCAAAACATTAATTACTGCCAAAACACTGAACCCATAATTAAAATAAAACATATTAACATAATAAAATAAAACAAATTAAATTAAAATTAAATTAAAACGAGGCCGATATCAGCCAATTGGTGCTCTAGGGGTTAATATTATTTTCATAAAGAGTCAATTTTCAATTTGGTATACAGGTTTCAATACGTAATAATTACGAACTTTAATGCTCAGACTAGGGCTTCCAATCCCACATGCCCTTGTGGGATCTCGGAATAGGCGAGATCAACATTTTTTAATGTTGCAGGATCTCGGTATATCGGGATCTTGCATTTTTCGAACAGTCGGGGGAGTCTGAAAGCTGTATTGTTTCCTATAGAGCGGGGGTGGTGCGTACCTTACGGCGACTGCTCTTGAAATGACCATCGGCCATCCGATCCTGGGTGAAAGCCGGGCAAAGGACGCCATGGTCCGCGATAGATCCGGTATATACCGTTTCACCGCTTCGTAAGGGAGAGGACCGCGCAAGCGACCTCGAACTCGGAACCAATCGAGAGACCGGAGAAATCTGGTCACAATTAGAAGTTAGGGCGCGAGTGTCGGGCCCGCCAGGTAACATTACTGGCTATCTCGCGGTAAGGCGTTGGTCTCTAACGGGTTGTGGCGTAGCTATACGGTGGATTGTTTTGTCCAAAGTCTTCTACGCTCACTCCAGGGAGATAGAACGACCAATCGTTAAAACTTCCTGTAGTGACGGGCTCGCCCGCTGTAGTCGACAACCCGAGTTGTTAGTCAGAGTGCGCAGTCGATTGGCTTGCGCCGCACGGTGCGCAGACCGTCCAGGAGCGCCAGAAGGTCGATTCCCAGGGGAAACTAACCATAAGGTCAGAGTCCTACCCAGGCTTGCACTTCATGCGTGGAGGCCGTCGGATAGGTGTTGACCCATGAGTGTGACCAACCCTGAACAGAATGGGTCTTCGTGGTCAACTCAGCAAGGGCCCATTAACTCCGCGGGATCCCGCAGAGCGGGACTGATGAAATCATGTGGGATCTCAGTATACCGAGATTGGAAGTGCTAGCTCAGACTTATTAGTCTATCTAGATAGACGGACATCTATTGATAGTATTCTATCTCCCCATATTATTATCGTTTATAATGGTATTATTATGTCTATATAAAATGCAATAGATGGCTCTAATAATTGAATGTTATTATGGTTATCATTTGTTAACAGGTTCAATGCCGAAAACTCCGCATGGAGTCAGACGGTTTATCAATAAAATGATGGCAACTCCGCGCGGGGATGGCGGGTGAAAACTATGCATGCCGAAACAAATATTATTGCAAACAAATATGCGCGCTCTGCACGAATGCCAGCAGCAGACTAACCATTATTATATTATCTTTGATACTGACACTTCGAAATATATCCCCTGCCATCCCCGCGCGGAGTTGCCGGCATCTTATTGAAAAACCGTCTGAGTCCGCGCGGAGTTTTCGGCATTGAACCTGTTAAAATATTGGGTATTTATAATCAGTCGGTCCTTCATAAATAATTGGCCAAATAAACTAGTTTTGCTAGAGTTATTACATAAATAACTCTGGCATCTCGCAAGAGCTATAATCGACTATAGATTCGGATGTTAATGTCAATAGAAAGAAACCTACGAGTTGTGACAGTAATGAGACTGATTTTTATTACATTAATTTAAATTAATTTTTATGCATCAATATCCCCTTCAAAGCAGTTCTTTTGGAAGCTATGCATCAGTGTTTGTAGCGTTTTTTCCAGTGTTTGTAGCAATGCTGGAAGGCTTTAACTAGAATCACCTTCAACTCGGTTGCGCTTCTTTAGATGTTATGCTCCTTTAGCGGTACCAAAAGAACGCCCTTTTAACTCTTTGAGGACCATAAGCTTTGCGGTATTGCGTATGGAAGTTTTTGATACATACAACTGTTAAAGGCGATGTGAATAACATTTATGTTGTTTTGTAAAAAAAATGGTTCATTTGATTTTGTATAAATTGATGGGACACAAATGTCCCAAAGTGTCCAAAAAGAAGGGATACAAGTGGTCCATAAAGATCCAATGTTATAACTTGTCCAAAATTTCATTATTTTATTGTTTAACTTAGGAATCATATATACTAAAAAAACGTACTAATAGAAAAAAAAATGCTATTGAAAAGAAATTATGGATCACAAATGTCCCATGGCTCTTAAAGGGTCAAATGAGTTTTGATTTAGTGGAACAAAAAAAAGTCACAAGGTCACAGATTAGGTGTAAAGGGGTGAAAGGAAAATTTCTGGAAAGAAACTATTAGTAAAATTGTGCAAACTGAATCGTCAACAGTTTAAGGATACAATGGGCCCGATTGCATTTCTTTGTGAACTAAAACTAAAATTATTCCAAGCGAATGAGACAGAGCAATACCTTAGAGCGGAGTATGAAACGAACGATCGTCGATAAATACTACCTGTCGAACTTATACTCGTCCGAATAAATTCGAGCATATTTGGTGCGATGTAAGACTTGACCTTGGCGGGCAGTTTTAATGCGAAAAAGTGACAACAGGTCATCTCACATTCCGCTCTAGCGTATTGCTCTGTCTCGTTCACACGGACTAATTTCCGATTTTAGGTCACGAAGAAACGCAATCGAGCCCAATATGCAATTAATTATCGGAAGGAAAATATAATAGTAATAATAGTCAATAAAATGGTACAAATTAATGTCAAGCTAAAAAAAAACCAAAATGAAAATTGTCAGTCATCTGCAGTCCTGGCCATATTAGACGCCTCCAGGTGGCCCTAAAAGTTGGTCTGATAGACAAGATAAGAGCCAGTGACAAAAAAGTGAAAGAATTTTAGAAAAACTGATACTTTCAAATCAGACAGTATTTTGGCCATAGAAATCCAGGGTAGAGTCAGCGGGCCAGATTCTGGAATACTTGGCACTGGCATACTAGCAAAGGTGTGCTTTTAATTAGTACCCCCAATGTGTTTTGGTAAATCTGACAATTCATCAGTAGATGGTGGATGCAATAAAGGACTTGAAATATATGGTCAGACTGCTTCATAGTCGAACGCGAAGCGTCAGCACCTCCATACATGCCACGCAGTCTCCATACATGACAGCCTTAACTCTACAGTGCAGTGGACCAAGGAATGGCTGCTTTCTCTCAATGCAGATAAATGCACTGTCCTACATATCGGATCTCGAAATCCACGGCTAGCATATACGATTGAGGAGAAAAAAGTACACCAGTTATGACCCAGAAAGACCTCGGCATCACTATCTCCTGGGACCTCAAATGGGAAACCCACATAATCGAAATAGTTAAGAGAGCAAACTCACTTTCCACTATCACCAGTGAACTTTTCCTCAAGCTTTATAAAACCTACATTCGCCCGCTCCTCGAATACTCCTACCAGGTATGGAATCCTTACTTTCGGAAGCATATAGAGCACCTGGAAAGAGTTCAGAGAAGAGCAACAAAGTTGGTGCTATCGCTGAGGAACAAACCATACGAAGTACGACTGAAAGAACTTCGCCTGACAACATTAGAGGAACGCAGGCAGCGAGGAGACTCAATAGAAAGCTACAAAATGCTTCACGGTTATTACAGTGTGGTGCCCAACCTCGAGAGCATGTATACCCTGAACACCAATAAGCAACTGCGTGGACACTCGTTGAAGCTAAATAAGACAATTGCAGCATCGAACCCCAGGAAATATTATAAATAGGATAGAAAACGAATTTACCGCGTGAAATTTGTAGGACCCGACGTTTCGGTGACGTTGCAGCCGCCGTTGTCTAGGGTAGACTGAAGAGCTGTCAGTCCGTTGTTTTGCGGGTAGGCCGCAAACCGCTGCCGCCACTGCGTAGGTTATAATGGTGGTGGGGGGCCGGGCTCGGAGCGCGGGAATTTTAAAAATCCGTCTTGCGCCGCCGACAATGTTCCCGCCGCCGAACGCCGTACGCAAAGACGTAAAACAGGATACAGTGAGTGTTGTGTGCAAGACGGATTTTAAAAATTCCCGCGCTCCGAGCCCGGCCCCCCACCACCGTTATAACCTACGCAGTGGCGGCAGCGGTTTGCGGCCTACCCGCAAAACAACGGACTGACAGCTCTTCAGTCTACCCTAGACAACGGCGGCTGCAAGGTCACCGAAACGTCGGGTCCTACAAATTTCACGCAGTAAATTCGTTTTCTATCCTATTTATAATGTCAAACAACCGCGATAGTCTTCGATTTTATATTCCCAGGAAATATTTTTGACAAATTGTGTAGTGGATGCTTGAAATGCGTCGCCAGAAGAAGTGATCAGTGCTATCTCTGTCAATAGCTTTAAAAACAAACTGGACATTTTTCTTAGTGCAAAATAGCCACAAGTTTAAAAACAAGTGCATGTGATATACACGCATCAGCCAGTGTATAATATAATAATAATATTGTCAATTTATGACGCATCTGTCTACTATGATGCCCAATATAATGGTCGTATGGAAAAAAAAACGGAAAACAGAATGGAAAAAAAACGCAGGATGCAGGCAAACAAAGAACGCGGTTCCGGAAGCGTCCAAAAAACTTGCCCGCAACCTCACCAGATTAAAAAGGGATAAAATCCGTAAAGTCATAGGTACTATGACAGGCCACTGTCCCCTAAACAAACACCTGTTTACCATAGGTGTGACAGACAGCCCTCTATGCAGAGGATGCATGGAGGAAGAAGAAACGCCACAGCATGTGCTCATGGAATGCAGGAGCGTGGCAGAGCAACGGGCAAGAATACTACAATCTCCAGCATATCTCCCGGAGGCCTGTAGCAACCCAAACAGGCTGCTAACCTTCTGGGACAGCCTGGGTTGGCTGGAGTAACATAAATGGAAACATGAGCCACGCACAATGGCCCAATCAAGAGGCCAAGTGCGGGAAAAAGCCCAGTCAAACTAACTAACTAACTAACTAATTATAATGGTCGTAATGGCACAATTGAATGGTATGGAGATGCTGACGCCACGCGTTCGATTATGAAGCAGTCTGAACATGTGTTTCAATTTCTTTATTGCATCCACTGTCTGCTGATGAATTGTCGGTTTTTGCAAAAACACTTTAGGGGTTAGTTTGTCAGTTTGTCAGGGCTTTTTCCCACACTTGACCTCTTGATTGGGCCGTTGTGCGTGGCTCATGTTTCTATTTATGTTACTCCAGCCAACCCAGGCTGTCCCAGAAGGTTAGCAGCCTGTTTGGGTTGCTACAGGCCTCCGGGACAGATGCTGGAGATTGTAGTATTCTTGGCCGTTGCTCTGCCACGCTCCTGCATTCCATGAGCACATGCTGTGGTGTTTCTTCTTCCTCCATGCATCCTCTGCATAGAGGGCTGTCTGTCACACCTATGGTAAACAGGTGTTTGTTTAGGGGACAGTGGCCTGTCATAGTACCTATGACTTTACGGATTTTGTCCCTTTTTAATCTGGTGAGGTTGCGGGCAAGTTTTTTGGATGCTTCCGGAACCGCGTTCTTTGTTTGCCTGCATCCTGCGATCTTTTTCCATTCTCTAAGGTGGGTTTCTTCGGTGTTCCTGCGTAGCCATGTTTTTATTTGGGCCTGGGGAATGGGCATCAAGGGTTCCGGTCCATATAATATTTCCTTTGATCCCCTTTTGGCCAGTTCGTCTGCCGCGTCGTTTCCCAGTGAGTCGCTGTGCCCTTTAATCCATTGCAGGGTCACTCTATTTGACCCTGCAATGGATTGAAGCGCATTGTGGCATTCCAGTACAAGGATAGAGGTTATAGTATATTTTGCTAGCGCTTGTAGCACGGAGGCACTGTCGGAGATAAATTTAGGGGTACTAATTAAAATTACACTTTTCGTAGTATGTCAGCGCCAGGTGTTCCGGAATCTGGCCTGCTGACTGTACCCCGGCATTCTATGGCCAAAATACTGTCTTGATCTGAAAGTATCCGCTTTTCCAAAACTTGAACTTTTATGTCGCTGACTTCCCAACTATAAGTGCTGGTAGCCTCGTGATTGCTAATCCCCATACCATCAGCATATGTTTTTGTCGGATTTAAGTTTGGCGCAAAATAATATCATCGCTCCCTCGAGATATAAGTTCATTAAAATTGCTTTTTTAAAAATGAAAAACTGTCGAAAGATGCTATTTCACCAAATAGTCGCCGTGGAGATAAATCCGAATTACTCGCCAACTTTCAATGGTCGAAGAATATGTATACTTCTTAATTTTTCAGTTTAAGTTTCTTGTTGTACATTGTAAGTGTTTCTATGTTACTATAATAAGTTTTTTTTAATGTAAGTATAAATAAAACTCTTTTGTACTTATCCTGACTTTCTACTACTAATAGTCTACGGTCTACTGTATGAGACATGAAAGAATAAAGGGTAAAGGTAAGGACAGACTGAGCCCACGTATGGTACGTATACGGTGCAATGGTCCCACGTTGGTGTGCGCACTTGTCCCATGTGTGCAACGAGTGCATGGTGAGTTTTTAATTAGTGACATCCTTTAAGTGGGTTTATCAGTACGAGCAAATATACAACTTTGATAAAAATTTATACAAAAAACGTTTTTTTTATATTTAAAAAAAATATGCTTTAAAAATAGTAATAAAAAAGTTCAGCGCATGTGCCATCTAGCGGCGGCAAAATATCCCGAAGTTTGTCTATTTGCAATTTTTTACCGACCGCTAGATGGTGCATCGCAATCGTCAACGCTTGTCAAAGTTTTATTTATCTGTCAAGTTTATAAAATTCACAAAAAAACAAAAAAAGTTTTTTGTTTTTCCCTGTTTTTATTAAAAGTTGCTTATTTGCTCGCACTGATTCCCCTACTTCAATGATGTCACTAATTAAAAACTCAACCTGTATATGGCATCAGTCCTGCCCAAGGTGTTCCCCCGGATCTGATCCCAACGACTGCAGATTACAGCCTTGGCAGAAGCTCACTGCGGCCCTGACACGTTGAGTCCCTCTACGAGAAAGCTTTCGGACGGGAGTTGAACTGTAAGTTGGGTAAGCCAAGGAGATTTTAAAATTGGTCATCACCACTAAAGCTGTAGAGAACCATTAGGAACCTCAAAACCGCCTTTGGAGCTGTCATGTCTACAGCGAGCGAACCCGACAACCCAGGCTGGTATAACAATATACTGGCTGACTTTTAATTAACCGACATCCTTCAAGAAGGTGAATCAGTACGAGCAACTAATCAACTTTTGATTTAAAATAATGTGTTTTTTTTTATTTATTTGAAAATTTTAAGAACTTGACACCCTATCTTGATGAGCTTTTCAAGCCATAAAGTTCCCATGGTCTCATAATACTGATTTCTACTCCTCATTTTGATCACCCAGTAAATATACGAAAGTCACCTTCTTTAAAATCATTCAAGACTCACCTCAAGAAGTACTACTTTTTTTCCTCCCAATTTTCTTTCCACGGGCATTCTTAGTTTTAAATATAGTAGTTACTACTACTATTTTTTTTAGTTTCAAATGTGCTAGCTAGGTCCGCTATACTATCTCCGGAAAGCAACAAGCCTTATCACTTACGTTCGAATACAAAAACAAACAACAACAAAACAAATAAAAAAACCAGAAATTCACAAAGCGAATGTGGTAAGTCCAATTGTTCCTACGATTCTAAATACAAAATAGGGTAATAAATGGGTCTATTGTCTAAAAAAAGTCTGGTATATTGTAAACAAGTATTGTTATTAAGAAATCTAATGAAAAAAAAAACGATTTTTATCCACTTTTTGGCTAATAAGGCGGTTATCAACCATCCATCAACCGACAAAAAAATAAGAAAAGATTACTGGCATACAGCACTTGACTGCCAGCACAGCCGCTATATAAGAAGAAGAAGAACTCACGCAGCTGTCAAGTGTCAACTAGCTGTCACAGTCGTAATGTTTGTTGACTAACTTAAAAAAATATTTAAAATTTAACCATGAAACGGTCAAATAAGCAAAATATGTGTAGGTTATGTTTATCCCCTAAACATTTAGTGCCCGCATCGCTGGATGACGCCGGACTGCGGGTTTCCGACATGTTATTTTACTGCTGTGGTATACACGTTAGTATTTTTCTCGTTCTCTTAAATTTTCACAATGTATTTGGCGCCCAGCCCCGAATCTACAATTTTTCCAAGACGGAGCAAAAACGGTGGAGCTATTGCAGTATAGGATCCTTTCTCAAAAATCGAAAAAATAAAGAAATACTACTAGATTCGACCATTGTAATGCTAAATGTGAAAGAAAAAAGCTTCGGACGCGTAAAACTTCAAAACCAAATTTACATATTAAAAAAAATATGTTTTTTAACTCAGTTTTAAGGGTTGTTTTAAAAAAAACTAATCTAACCTATCGCCAAATAGGTGTTTATGTACCTATTATTTAAAAAAAAAACTAACTAAACCTACCAAAATGTATGGGTTTGGCGCTTCTTTGAATGCCTATATCTCACTTATTTATTAAGACTGAATAAAGATTGTTGCAGATTCGGAATCAGGTGAATTTAATATATATCTTTTTTTAATATTTTAACTTTAAATCACTTTCCTGTATAGTTTACCCAATGTTGCTTAGTGAGGATTGCCTTTTAAGCGTCAATATTATATTAGAGTTTATTTGGCTCTCCACCATCCCCTTCTGTCTGTGGAGAGGATTTTTTTTAGTCACGATGGGAAATCCCCTGGCAGAAAGAGACATTACACATGTTACGCATTTGTTCAAAAATCAACTTAGGATACTTTCCAAAATCAAACGAACAGTCGATAGTAGGTACAATGCACCCCGGATGCCAAATTGCCACCCGGCACTGGCGCCCCTTTAAATAATTGTTTGACAGATCCACTCATAGCCCTTTGGCATGCACGTATCCAGACTTCAGTTTCGGGGAGGTGGGGGAACATTCATTAAAATAATTTATAACGCATACGGTACCCACTAAACTTAAATTTGCCCATACAATGAAACAAACCTACCACCGCCGGTCGTTAGTCCGGAATCCACCCTTCACCCTCCCAGAAGTGTAATAATTATATATGATGGGCCCGATTTTTGGTTGGTGAATTCCATGGCAGCTCCGTTTGTATTTTATTTACCAACTACCCTACAAACTTTATTTTTTACTCAAAAATTGTCCTTGCCCTTTCAGCCAGCCCCCATATCTATATATTAGGTCTTTGAATTGAAAACTTCGATTTTTTTGTGATATTGAACATTTATTTCGAGGCAAATTAAAAAGAGCATTTCATTCAATGTATTGTCCATTGCTAGCTATGACGTTCTCCAATCTTTCTGGCAAGAGACAGATTCCTCGGCGAAAGAAGTCTTAGTCCTTGGAGGCTATCCACGAATCCAGCCATTTTTCAATATCCTCGAAAGACTGGAAGCGCTGCTCAGAAAGGCCATGGGCCATTGACCGGAACAAATATTAGTCGGATGGCGCAATATCTGGGGAGTACGGCGGGTGAGGTAGGATGTCCCAGCGAAGCGTTTCCAGGAAGTTCTTGACCTGCATTGCGACGTGTGGTCGAGCATGGTCATGCTGGAAAATTACCTTGTCGTGCCTTTTAGCGCATTCCGGCCATTTTATCTTCACAGCATCGCTCAAATTCTTGAGCTGAGCTCGATAGCGATCGCCCGTGATGGTTTCTCCCGGTTTCAGCAGCTCGCGTGGTCCCTATTGGTCCCACCAAATGCAAAGCATTACCTTGGATTCATGGATATCCCTCTTCGGCGTGGCTGTTGAGGTCGATGGAAGTGATTCACCGGGGTACGAGCCATATTTTTTGCGTTTGGGGTTCTCGCAAAAGATCCACTTTTCGTCGCCGGTGATTATTCGGTGAAGAAAACCTTTTCTTTTTTGACGGCGAAGGAACATTTCACAGGTCATGAAACGTCTTTCGATGTCTCTTGGCTTCAACTCGTTAGGAACCCAATGCCCTTCCTTTTGAATGACTCCCATAGATTTTAAACATCACGAAACGGTTGAGGGATGAACATTCAGTATTTCTCTTATCTTTGCCAGCATCAGACTCTTTGGAGTATAGACTCCAATTCGGCTTCTTCAAATTTTTGCTCCTGGCCTGGGCGCTCTTTGTGACCACTTTTGAATCAGAGAAACCAAGTCTCAACAGTCTTTTCTGTCCGAGTAAAATCCCCGTAAGCCTCCAGCAGCAATCTATGACATTCTGCGGCAGTTTTCTTAAGATAAAAGCAGAAAAGCATTGCTTCCCGCAAATGACGTTTTGTCGGCTCAAATTTTGACATCTTCGAAGCTAACAAAATTACCGTTGTTGACACTTCAACGAAATGACACAGACTGATAATTGAAACCTAATGATGACGCTTTGACATGAAGCATTTTGCAATTTGGTAAATGACTAAAAATATAACTTACGGTATTTCTTAGGAAATCAAAGTTTTTAATGCAAGGTCCTAATATGCATATATTTGACACGTCCAAGAGCGGTTTTTAGCCGTCAATTGGACGCGACGAAAATGTAATGTAATGTAAAAATGTATAAATGGATGTTAGTATATGTGTCTGTCCGAGCTTAATAGACACCATGAAAGATGGCACATATAGTTTTTTTATCATGGAGGTTTTGATGATGTTCGCTTTGATGGAACTTACCCTTCATGGCGCTGCACCGCTCAACTTCTATACCGTTCAACCAATCACCGTGAAAATTGCTAGACATAGGTATTTGAGCACGGATAATATTTTTGTACTTTACACAATGTTGTAACTTGCCACTAGATGGCGCTGCAGAAGTTTAACATCTATACTGTTTAATCGATCGCCATGAAAATTTTATAAATTCGGATGTGGATGGAACGGCGATTAACATAGGCTTTTTCGGGGGGGGGGGGGGGAGAGAAGGAGGAGTAGGAGGGGTAGGAGGGGGAAGGAAACGGATACCTGAGCATCGCCAGGTAACTTTCCACCAGTATATTGTAAAAATATATAATATCCATGACTAACAAGTTTAATTATTAGGTAATAAGAGGAAGAATTCATGAAAAAACGATATTGTTACTATTTATTTACAAAATCGACCAAAAAGTTGTGGCGCAGTTTTTTTTGCACACAAAGGCCGGCTTCTGACTGGTTAAACAACTGATGAGCAAGAAAATTAAAATCCGCATATAAAATCCTGAACTACATTATTTAAGACTAGCTGACCCGTGCCCACTTCGTTGGCCGGTAAAACTTTTTACTTGTGATGAAATTATGAGTGTGGTTCGGTTAGTACTGAGTGTTATGATTTATTTCCTGACTGCCAAAAGAAGGGTTATATTTTTACTGCATATGTATGTATGTATTTGCATGCCAATTTGACTATATTACCATTATTTGTGAGGGTCTTATCTCTTTAACCATTTATGCAGTAAAAGTGAAATTATATGCAGTAAAAGGGAAAAGTCTTTTGTTTTAAACACTTGAGACGATAAATTTACTTATTTTGATAATAATTCATAATTGTTGATAATATGACCAATAAACATGACCTAACGAATTAAATATTTTTTTAATTTGAAAAACTACTTTTTGTGACTTAAATATAAAAGTTAGACATATGCTGTCGCTGACTTTTTTGTAGGCATCATCAAGTTCTACATCTTTTCTCTAAAACTTAATAATATATCTCTCATCGTTAAGGCAGCGTTAGTTAAAAACGTTTTCGTTCGACCGTTTTTTCCGACTTACTTTGGAAATCCGACTACCATGAAAAAGTCTTTTCATTTTTCGGATTAATATATAGCCTATGACACTCACAATTAACGTGGCTTTCTGTTGGTAAAAGAATTGTCAAAATCGGTTCTGTAGATCCAGAGCTTACTTTCTACAACGTCACAAACTTTACCTCTTTATAATATTAGTATAGATTGTAAAGATTTAGTGAAACAAGTTGAACTAGGAGCTTTAGTGAAACAAGTTTCTTTTAAAAAACATGATTTAAGCGCCCCCTTAAATTGCCACCCGGGGCAGATATCCCAGATTCCCCCCCCCCCATTCTAGATTCGGGGCTGACGGCGTTAATTCATATTCTGTTCGATTTATAAGAAAATTCTTTGCTAAACTGTTTGTATACACTTTTAAAATGGCTGATTATTCATTCCAGATTGCTAAATTGGATGGTTTACCACAGAGAGTATGCAAGCGTTGTTTGCGACTGTTAAAAACGTGTTTCGACTTTAAAATCGCCTGCAGGAAAGCTGATAGTCATTTAAGAAATGTAAAATCTGTCGATTTTGAGTATTTAAAGAACAGCGTCTTGTACGCTAGCGCTGGAACTCAAACCGAACTGGAAGGGCAAGAAAAAGTATCCGTATTTGATGGTATATTAGAGGTGAGTGGTTTGTTAACTAATATGTCAGTATAAATAAAATACAAACGGAGCCGCCTTGGGGGTTAGTTAGTTACTGGGCTTTTTTCTCGCAATTGGCCTCTTGATTGGGACGTTGTGCATGGCTCATGTTTCTATTTATGTTACTCCAGCCAACCCAGGCTGTCCCAGAAGGTTAGCAGCCTGTTTGGGTTGCTACAGGCCTCCGGGACAGATGCTGGAGATTGTAGTATTTTTGCCCTTTGCTCTGTCACGCTCCTGCATTCCATGAGCACAAGCTGTGGCGTTTCTTCTTCCTCCATGCATCCTCTGCATAGAGGGCTGTCTGTCACACCTATGGTAAACAGGTGTTTGTTTAGGGGACAGTGGTTTGTCATAGTACCTATGACTTTACGGATTTTGTCCCTTTTTAATCTGGTGAGGTTGCGGGCAAGTTTTTTAGACGCTTCCGGAACCGCGTTCTTTGTTTGCCTGCATCCTGCGTTTTTTTTCCATTCTGTAAGGTGGGTTTCTTTGGTGTTCCTGCGTAGCCATATTTTTATATGGGCCTCAAGGGTTCCGGTCCATATACTATTTTCTTTGATCCGCCGCCATGGGGGTTTGGAGGATACTGTCAAACCCTTGTTGACATGAGCCACTGAAAGGCTAATTACTCGCGAATAATTATGAGGCGTATTTGTAAAGTAAGGGCCGTTTAGTCTGAAAACTGGGCCTGCCACACGCTCTTCTGCCATTTTCTAACCTCTCCTTCACTCGCGCAGCTTGGGCCATAAGATCCACTGTGTTTTCGGATTGGTCCAACTCACGATTCAGCTCCTATCCAGTAGCCTACTCGAGTGGTGGACTACCCCAGGTGGGACTCCCGCGTCTCAGGCCTCACGGCTGGTGGATTGGTTTCCCCTAGGTATTGCCTCCTGGCGCTACTGGTCGGTTTGCGCACCGTACGGCGACAGTCAATCGGTATGCACACTTGGACTAATCACCGAAGGAGTCGGGAGATTATGGAAATATACTGTTATCTAAGCAGCGGGGTTGGATGTTGACCTGTTGTCAACCACACTTGAAATGATGAATTGGCTACCTGATCCTATATTCAGAGCCGGGCAAAAGATGCTAGTGGCCCAAGATAGATTCCAACTGAATCACCGGGAAAGTCCTGGATGGTAGATTTGTATTCATCTCTAAGTCTACTACGTTCACCTAACGGGAGATAGAACGATCATTACCGTTGAAACTTCCTGAGGTAACGAGTTCACCCGTTGTAGTTGACACCTCTAAGTGTAGGTCCACATACTACATACATACAACTCCCGATGAATTTCAGCAGTTGAAGATTATTTTGCAAACAAGAATCGAATCACAGGACGCAATTCACAACTGGCGGTGGAAACGATTGTTGCGGACATTATGATCTATATTCGCCAGCAGGCAAACGACTACTGAATCAAAACAACTGCAGTTGGTATCCTAAATAGCCCCTAGATAGCCCTGCATGCGTGAAACTGTTTTCAGACTCTTCGATATAAGCCAATGACGCTTACTTTACAAATCTAATGTAAAGTAAGCGATTATGCGGAGAGCATTCGACGGTCGACGCGGAGTTAGATATGACGAATCAAACTTCATAACCGATTTGATGTTCGCCGATGATAGCGCCGTTTTCGCCGACACTGATGCCGAAGCAACGGACATTTTATATGACATATCCGGAATTGCTCAATCAGATGGATTGAAAATCAATGCGGATAAGACCAAAGTGCTCACTACGGACGATTCGAAGGCCAGCGTTTACCTCGATGGAACCCAAATCGAACAGGTCCCACAATTCAAGTATTTAGGATCTTTGGTTACGGAAAAGAAAGTGGCATCAATGGCCGATGTCCATAGCCGGATCGGTCAGGCAACAGCGACATTCGCCTCGCTCAAGTGGTGCATATGGAAGCGAACGAATATTATCATCAAAACCAAAGTACGACTATACCGAACGTTGGTTCTTCCCATTCTTCCTTATGGATCGGAAACGTGTACGTTACTACAATCGGACCTCAAAAAGTTCGAAGTCTTCCAAATGCAATGCTTGAGGCAGATTCTCGGTGTCTCACTCCGCGACCGAATTCGAAACGAGACCATTAGAGAAAGATGCGATCTAGTAACAACGATGGAAGAAGAAGTACAAAAACGTCGACTACGATGGTTCGGCCATGTTTGCCAAATGAACGATAAGCGCTTGCCACTCAAACTTCTTTGGCGAGACCGTCCGACAGAATGGAGAATTCAGCGATCGGCACCGAAGAAAACCTTGTTGGAGCTTCAGTCCAACATACCCACAACAAAAAAGTAATTTCTACAGAATCGAAACCGCAAACTCGCTCAAATCTACACGAGTCAGCTGCAGTTGATTTCCAACTAAATTCGGCATTTTACGCACAGTCAGGTGATGACTAATGTCATTTCTTCTGATCGATACGAAATTAACATACATTTCTCACCCCACTCACAACTATTGCGTCACTGCTTACAATATAAAACGCAGTACATTTCGATCGATCAATATCATTCCCTTGGTGGACAGTTACCGCGGCTACACATCATTCCTGTTGGGCAGTTATCGCGCTACACATCTTCATCATTCCCTTGGTGGACAGTTACCGCGGCTACACATCATTCCTGTTGGGCAGTTATCGCGCTACACATCTTCATCAGTCCCTGGTGGACAGTTACCGCGGCTACACATCATTCCCCTGTTGGGCAGTTATCGCGACTACACTTCGTTATCAAGCAGTACCTGCATTATCCGCGATACCGATCGTCAAGCCTCGCTCCTCGACTACACACTTCGGACACACTAGCACGGCTTAACCTCGCGCCCACACTACCTACACAACGGCGAAATAGCAATCAGGGCGTTACGAACTGGCAACCTACTACAGACCTTCTGAATAAATACTGTGACTTCAACATCCTCGACTTTCAATCACGGAGAAATCTTCTTGATGAGAACCACCCTTCGCTCACAAACAATTGGAGTCTAGTGAAGGGTGGCCACTCTCACAACCTGGCTAAATAACATCAAAGACGACCTTAAGAATCAACGATTATCGGCTAGGGATGCTCGAGACGTGGCAAAAAATCGAATCGTGAATGGAAGAATGGAAGCGATCCGTGAATGGAGTACGAGATCCAGCGGCACCGACAGCAACGTATTGGCTGCGAGGGCGACCCATCCCCAATCGCCGGCTACGGAATAAATAATAAATAATAATAATAATACTTTACAAATACAACCGAGGGCCGAGGTCAAACCGAGAGTCGCAAATCTTTCCTTGTAGCTAGATACTTCAGCTTAATAAGCATGTTTGTCTATGTCTTTTCTAGAAGATCAGTATCCCTCCTAAATTATAGGTTCTATATTTGATAGGCGTGTTCCAAAATGGGTCTCACAAACTTCACAATATCATGAGAAGCCCTCCGAATGAGGAACACCATATTTTGCTTTTTATACTATTGCAGTAACGTTTTTCTCCCATTTCAAGTCATTTCTCGCTCAGCAGCTTTGGGCCATCTGAAATGATGCGGATTCTACTAATTTAATATTATTTTTACTAATATTTAAGGCCCTGTTTTTTTCATTATTTTAGGGTATACAAAATACAGAAACTGATACAAAACAGGACGCTAGTGATAAAAACACCCGTGACGTACAGCAGACGGTTTCAGAAGGTGATTCGGGGATTGACACATATTTGGCGAATAACACAAGGCCAATCAGAAGATCTCAAAGAAATGTTAAACATGAGGCTGATTCTGAGGATGACTATGACGCAGAAATGTCGGATTGTAAGTCACTGTTGATTTTTACACAGCTTTTCTCTTTCTCACTCTATAAAAAGAGGGATAAAAAAAAAAACAGAATTATTTCCCAATAGGAACATTGAAAAGTTCACGGCGTTTAGAAGTTATGGTGGAATAAAGAAACGGAAAACATACATAGATGAACCCTGAATACATTCACCCCTTTTTTGTTGGGCAGTAGTGTAAAAACGAATTTTCCGCATCAAATTTGTAACACCCGACGTTTCGGCGATGTTGCTACCGCCGGTGTCTAGGTAGAATGTAGAATCATGTGTGTAGTATATAATAATAAATAATAAATAATAAATACAAACGGAGCTGCCACGGAATTCACCGACCGGAGTCGGGCCCATCATAATACTATTTTTTTTACACTTCTGGGGGGTGAGCAGTGGATTCCGGACTTACGAACCGGCTGTGGTAGGTTTAGGACAGCTGTCTTGCCACATGTGAGCGTTCACCTTACCACCCATTCACTCCCCCTTCGAAGCCATAGAATTTGAGATGCGCAAATCGCAGTTTTAGATAATTTTTCTAAGAAAGAGTTGATTAATTTTCTGGAAAGGCCAAGATCTTTAAAGAGGTGAAATAGAGATTTAGCTGGCAGGCCACGAGCGCCAACTTCCACCGCGTGAAGGTCAACAGTGAAGCCATTCCGGGTTACGGCATTTGCAAGATCATGGTATTTATTTAATTTGTACTCGTGGTCTTTTGGGATATTTGATTCCCATGGAACAGTTAATTCTACAATAAGAGCCACCTTCCGAGATAGAGAGTAAAGAGTTATATCTGGACGGAGGGCTGTGCATCCGACACTTTCAGGGAATTTATACTGCTTAGAGACCGAATCAACCTCCAGAATCCAATCTGTAGCTTTCTCGATTATTGAGAAAGGTTTTGTAGTTAAATGTTTTTTGCCTTTAGAGCCATCCCGCACAAACTGTATTGGGGGTTTGGAGGATACTGTCAAACCCTTGTTGGCACGAGCCACTGAGAGACTAATTACCTCGCGAATAACAGCGAGAACTTTGTCATGGCGGTAAGTGTACCGTCCTTGATCTAAGGCCACCTTGCAAGCCAGCTAGAATGTGTCTAGCTGTGCAAGGGGTATTGCTACAGAGGGGACAAGAACTATCCTCGGCAAAGCTCCAACGAGCGAGGTTACTGGGGTCTGGAAGTGTATGCTGAAAGGCATTCAAATAAAATTTCAGCATCTCTGGCGTCCAGTCATAGAGCATTACCTTCCAGTGCATTGGAGGCGGAATGCAAAAGTGCCCAATTGTTGTCCAATCATTCTGGCATTGAAGGCCAATAGCATGAGCCATACTCTTGCTGTCGTAATGTCCCCGCAAAAGAGACTTCTTCAAGTCCACGTCGCTCGTGGTTGTACTGCCATACCCCAGACCAGTGCCATTCTGGCTGATTCCAGTAAGGAACTTTTTGTGGAAGTCTACGCGGGCTTGTAGATCATTTGAATCACTACGGCCACTTATTACGTGCTTCGATATTGCCGGATCTTTGGAATTGCACAGAATCGAATTTTTGGTTATTCTGGAGTTGGCGTAGAGCAGAGAGGGCAGTTTAAGCGCTAGCCCAAAATTTTGTTTGGACCTGAAGAGAGTCGAGGGGTCAGCTGGTTTGGCTAAGGACAGCCAGGATTTTAAACTAGCTGTCACCTACTACTATTGTAAACTCGAAAGTTTGTAAGAATGTATGTATGGATGTTTGTTACTCTTTCCCGCAAAAACTACTGAATGGATTTTAATGAAACTTTACAATAATATACCTTACACATCAGAATAACACATAGGCTATAATTCATAAAGATATATAGTTTTCTATCATCATTATCACAATTTTCCATCACCACGCGGGTGAAACCGCGGGGCGCAGCTAGTCATACATAGATTTTGTTAAGTTGTGATTTGTGTGTGTGTGTGTGTGTTATTTATTTGTTTATTTATTTATTTAAGAATTAATAACTATAAAACATTGATTTTGCTTACAAAATTAAGAGGAACCGAATGGCGAAACCTTAACGTTTTGCTTATTTGATTCTGTCACCCAACTGACACTAGCCCGTTCTAGGGTGGACAGGACTTTAATATTACAAGAATTTATGTAAAAGTTTTAGTAAAATGCTATCAAAACTAAATTGCACTAAAACGTCTTGAAAAAAAAAAACCGTTATATAATCGGCAATAAATGGAACATAACATTCGATTAAATAGAGAATGACAAACAGAATAGTCTTAAAACTAAAATAGAGTTATAAGTTAGGAAAGAAAGTATCTTGTATTAATTTAATGTCTTATAATAATTTTACTTATAATATTAACCAATAATAGTTTTAATGTTGCCTTCTATACATGTTTATGTTTAAATTATATCTGAATGGCTTGGTCATGACTGTAATGTTGATTTGTTTATGAAGTATATAAATAAATAAAATGCATTAATTTCTTATTGTTTCAGCTACCGATCACTCGCCGTCTGAAAAACATTCGTTTGTGAAAAAATCCACCGGGGATTATAAAAAGGTATGTGACAGTAGAACCTTGATCTTCCAGCACATTGATTATCCTACCACCTGCTCTTATTTGTGTACTCCAGCAAATAACCAGGTTATTTGCATAACTTGGGAGTAACATAACTTGGGAGTTATTGTTACTCCAGAAAATTGTGCTGGAATAACAATAACAAGTTCAACCTCAAGCTCAGAGACACAAAAATGTGCAGGTTCTGCCAAGGAGCAGAGGAAACTCCCCAGTACCTCATGTGCGAGTGTGGCCCGCTGATGCGTAAAAGATACACCCACTTGGGTGGTCATTACCTTCAACCTGAGGAGGTAAAACAATCTGGCGCCAAAAGCCTGCTGTGGTTCTTAAATGACACAAGGCTTAGCGCAGAACTATAGTAGGTGGCGAACACAATAGATCAGCAATGGTCGCAGTGTTACAAGGCTCATAAAGACCTTAGAAAAGCCCCACTCAACAAGAACAATACTCCAGCAAATAACCTGGTTATTGCTGGAAAAAAAGTTATAAAATCGGCTGCCAGTTATATTTAGCTAAATCCATACGAAAGCAAAGCCAATAGAGAACGCTAAAGTTATAAAATCACCCTGCTGGTCCATATCGCAACATTCGATGATGCTCTATCGGCTAATGGATTGCAAATGTGTTCCTGCGATGATATCGGCACTTTTGTATTTTTACGATGTTGAATTTTGACAACCTCGTGCCAACAAGGGTTTGACAGTATCCTCCAAACCCCCAATACAGTTTGTGCGGGATGGCTCTAAAGGCAAAAAACATTTAACTACAAAACCTTTCTCAATAATCGAGAAAGCTACAGATTGGATTCTGGAGGTTGATTCGGTCTCTAAGCAGTATAAATTCCCTGAAAGTCTCGGATGCACAGCCCTCCGTCCAGATATAACTCTTTACTCTCTATCTCGGAAGGTGGCTCTTATCGTAGAATTAACTGTTCCATGGGAATCAAATATCCCAAAAGACCACGAGTACAAATTAAATAAATACCATGATCTTGCAAATGCCGTAACCCGGAACGGCTTCACTGTTCACCTTCACGCGGTGGAAGTTGGCGCTCGTGGCCTGCCAGCTAAATCTCTATTTCACCTCTTTAAAGATCTTGGCCTTTCCAGAAAAATAATCAACTCTTTCTTAGAAAAATTATCTAAAACTGCGATTTGCGCATCTCAAATTCTATGGCTTCGAAGGGGGAGTGAATGGGTGGCAAGGTGAACGCTCACATGTGGCAAGACAGCTGTCCTAAACCTACCACAGCCGGTTCGTAAGTCCGGAATCCACTGCTCACCCCCTAGAAGTGTAAAAAAATAGTATTATGATGGGCCCGACTCCGGTCGGTGAATTCCATGGCAGCTCCGTTTGTATTTATTTATTATTACTCACTTAATTTATTTTAATCCTATAAAAAGATATTGTTCCTTTAAAGTCTCCGCTGGCATCAATTATGAAAGATTCCATTTTTTATTTCAGAATAGTAAAAGCGTTTTGAAACTGCCGAAACGTCGTCTGACAAAATATGTCTGCGAAAAGTGTGGATACGCAGCGAACGACCGAACGAGCCTCAACGTTCACTATCGATCGCACACCGGGGAGAGGCCATACGTTTGTTCTCATTGTCAGAAAAGGTGTGATTCGTTTATTTTCTTTTTTTTTAATCAAATCGGAAATCAATAAATATATAAAATAAATATATTTTTTTTTTTTCAGGTTTGCCGTTGGGGAAAATTTGAAAGCTCACATGCGGCAACATACTGGCGAGCGTCCATTCGTTTGTCATACTTGTGGGAAAGTAGGTTTTTCTCGGTTATATTAATTTTTGATGCCCTTTTTTCCTTTAATTGCAAAGAAAAAGTACTGTGAACGCACAAGATGAAGATGGATTTATACATTTTGAGCCTTTCCGAGCCGATTAAGACCATTTCCAGACTGAAGTCTGTATGTGAGTCTGTGTGTGTGTGTATTCCTGAACGATAGCGTCCAAACGCTTTATCCAATTGAGCTGAAATTTGGCATGTAGGCATTATTTGGTCATAATAAGAGTTGAAAAGATTATTGTTGAAATTGGACCACCTTTTTTTGTTTTCTGTAATTGCATTTTCTTCACTTAAAGTTGCGGGCAGCCAGTGCCATCTGTTACCGCATACCTACGCCTATGAACTACGGTTGCGGTTCGTGTCTTTGCTTAGGCGCCGACGTGCGCTTTCGAAGCTTTTTCACTGGATTTCCGCTAGGTAGCAGTACGGTATTACTTAAAAGATGTTGCATAACAATTAAAAACATACGACTGTCATTTGAAAAGTTTCCGGCCTCATTGACCATAGAAAAAAATTCTTCCGATGCCCTTGACATATCGTGTTAAGCGTAAAAAAATTAAGTTATTCTGATCATTCTTTTGTCTAGGCACTCCTCCAAAGTTGTCGGCTGACATTGTCAGCAATGGAGAAAATTGAGTATCGCAAAGTGATAAAATTCCTTCATTATATAACCGGAAGTTATAACAAAAAAAAATATATGTGATGGACACCACCGTCTTTTACAGATGAAAACAGAAACTAATTTTAAAAAAAATGTAAAAAAAAAATACGAAATTGCGCAAACATATTTATTTAATTGTAAAAATATGGGAGGAATACACGAAAACAGCGAGAAACCACCAGTAAACCGGAAAAACACTGGCAAAAAATGAAATTATGGGTGCGGCGAACTTACACACGGCACACAGGTGCGAAAACAAAACAACAAAAAAGCGTATAAAATCGAAGACTATCGCGGTTGTTTGACATTATAAATAGGATAGAAAACGAATTTGTAGCACCCGACGAAATTTCTCGATTATTGAGAAAGTTTTGTAGTGAAATGTTTTTTGCCTTTAGAGCCGTCCTGCACAAACTTTATGGAGGGTTTGGAGGGTACGGTCAGACCCTTGTTGGCACAAGCCACTGAGAGGCTAATTAGCTCACGAATAACTGCAAGGATTTTGTTGTGGCGGTACGCGTACCGTCCTTGATCTAAGGCCACCTTACAGTCAGCTAGAATATGTCTAGCCCGGCAAGGGATATTGCTACAAAGGGGACATGAACTATCCTCAGAATAGCTCCAACAAGCGAGGTTACTGGGGTCTGGAAGTGTATGCTGAAAGGCATTTAAATAAAACTTAAGCATCTCTGGCAACCAGTCATAGAGCATTACCTTCCAGTGCATTGGAGGAGGAATGCAAAATCGCCAATTGCATAAAACTGCAATTTCCGAATCTCAAATTCTATGGCTTCGAAGAGGGAGTGAATCGGTGGTAAGCTGAACTTACTTTACCCCTCAGAATTGTAATTAAAAATAAAATACAAATTCCTGCCATGGAATTCACCGACCGGAGTCAAGCCCATCATGATCCTATTTTTTTACACTTCTGTGGGGTGAGCAGTGGATTCCGGACTAACGACCGGCTGTGGTAGGCTTAGGACAGCTGTCTTGCCACATGTGAGCGTCACCTTACCACCCATTCACTCCCCATTCGAAGCCATAGAATTTGAGATGAGCAAATTGCGGTTTTAGATATTTTTTCTAGGAAAGAGTTAATTATGTTTCTGGAAAGACCTGGATCTTTAAAGAGGTGAAACAGAGATTAAGCTGGCAGGGCACGAGCGCCAACTTCCACCGCGTGAAGGTGAACAGTGAAGCCGTTCCGGGTGACGGCATTTGTGAGCTCGTGGTATTTATTTAATTTATACTCATGGTCTTTTGGGATATTTGATTCCCATGGAACAGTTAATTCAACGATAAGGGCCACCTTCCCAGATAGAGAGCAAAGAGTTATATCTGGACGGAGGGCTGTGCATCCGAGACTTTCAGGGAATTTATACTGTTTAGAGACCGAATCGACGTCCAGAATTATTAAGAAAGGTTTACAATAGATATTACAATGGGCCTGATTCCTGTCGGTTAATTGCATAGCAGCTACGTTTGTATTTATTATTTATTATTGTGCAGACATTTCCGGTGATGTCTTCGCTGCGCGGTCACTTGCGCACGCACAGCGGTGAGAAGCCATACAGTTGCAATACTTGCGGTCGTCGGTTCTCGCTTCGATCAAATATGTTGCAACACGCACGCACGCACACGATTGATAGACGTCATGCTTGTATGGTAAGTGATACAATACTACTACTTTCAGCGATAATTATTCCTTTGGAAAACCACCGCAGTTCAAAAGATCTTTGAATAACAATTATCTAACAAAAAGATCTTGGAATAACAGTGACGATCTCAAATGAGAACAAAACAATAATTTAAAAGATTTAAAAACTTGACTGCCCTTACAAAAAGTGAACTATTTATGAAATAATATAATATAAGGCGCCTCACGCAGAAGCCAGATGGCAAGATCGGCCATGAGCAAGTTAGAAAGGCTGTGGAAGAATCAGGGTATAAGCCAGCGGACTAAGGTCAGGCTGGTTCGAGCTCTGGTTTTCCCGATCTTTCTCTATGCATTGGAGACATAGACCCTGAAGGCTTGGATACGCACCAAAATCGATGCACTGGAGATGTGGCGTCGGCGTAAAATGCTAGGAATCCCATGGACAGCACGCCGCACCAACAAATCTGTCCTGGAAGAACTCGGCATCCAAGTGAGGCTCTCCACCGTATGCATGAGAAGGGTCCTGCAGTTCTTCGGTCATGTTGCCAGGAGAAACCCAGAGAATCTGGAGAAAATGCTTTCCGGGGGTCAAGTGGAGGGAAGAAGAGCAGAAGAGAGCAGAGTCAGATCACCGGCCAGATGGAACGACCTCATCAAAGAAGTTACAAAAGGGTCAATACAATTTGCGACCCGTCATGCAGAAGACAGGTCGAAGTGGAGGAGCCTCGTAGGCAAACTGTTGTCTAGTGGCCACGATCCTCAGTAATGAGGGAACGACGTAGATGAAGATAATATAAGTGAAAGTGTTGTATTTAGAATTATTAGAAATAAAATTGTTCGCGCTGCAAAGCTCGTTTTGTACGGGAATAAAGTTCGCCCTGCGCCCCGCCGCAGGTATCTTGAAACGATTGCGTGCCGCTGTGCCGCCGCTGCACTCTAGTTGGTTACCCCCTGTGCTCAAGTAATAAGAAGGTTTTTTTATGAAATATTTGTGGTTAGTGTATTTATTCGTATAGATACATATATATTTCAGAAATGTACTCACCAGACTTTTCATTTGATAATAATCACGATATATTTATCCTGTTTTAGTGATATTTAGACATTTAGATTTGAGCAATTTAGGTACCCTATGACACTCGGGATGACATGACGATTCCAACAATACCACATACTTCTAAATTGGTTCAAGCGTTTAGAAGTTATGGTTGAATAAAGAAACGGAAACATATATAGATGAACCCTAAACACATTATACTCACTCACAAACAAACACCTGTTTACCATAGGTGTGACAGACAGCCCTCTATGCAGAGGATGCATGGAGGAAGAAGAAACGCCACAGCATGTGCTCATGGAATGCAGGAGCGTGGCAGAGCAACGGGCAAGAATACTACAATCTCCAGCATCTCTCCCGGAGGCCTGTAGCAACCCAAACAGGCTGCTAACCTTCTGGGACAGCCTGGGTTGGCTGGAGTAACATAAATGGAAACATGAGCCACGCACAACGGCCCAATCAAGAGGCCAAGTGCGGGAAAAAGCCCAGTCAAACTAACTAACTAACACATTACACTCAATTTGTACCTAATAACTTGTTAATATAGTTTATGGCTAGCTTTACAAGATCTGATCTGGAGGTATCAGCAAAGCTGCCTGTTCAGAATAAATAACACATTCAACTGTAGGAATACTTACCTACTGGAGCGGAATGAAATAAAATTGTACATGCGAGGCGTCGCCAGACGTCTAACAACCGACGCTTTATACTGACTTAATATTAAGATATTTGTTTCAGATATGCTCGAAATGCTTTAATACGAGGTCCGAATTGACAGTACACTCACGCACGCACACGGGTGAAAAACCGCACGAATGCGCAATTTGCAAACGGCGATTTTCGCTTGCGTCCAATTTGACGTCGCACCTCACCGTCCACACTGGTCGGAAGGAGTACCTGTGTGGCCACTGCGATAAAACATACAGAAGGAAGGTGGGTGGTTCTCTTCTTCTCTTTCAGACTATACCTAGTCCGCTCAAAAAGTATCCAGTCTTACGTTTTCCTCATAAACTTGACTTGAATGATTTTTCTCCTAGAATGTGTAACGTCCCTTCCGGGACGCACGCTTACCTACCGCAAACTGCGTGATTTCCCTTATGGGACGCGGCGCTCACCGCTGCGAAAAATGCCATTTAAAAACCGAAATGCTGTTCTAAGCGCTTCTGAGTGCGCCACAATATGGCCAAATACACCTCACTAGGTATTGGAAATTTCCGACCGCCAATAGCGAAGTCCAATAATCAATTTATTTAAAAATGAGCGACGGCGTCGCCGCCTGTCAGCTCACGTTGATCGTGTTTAGTGCCGCGACATTGTGACAAAAATGGTGATTTTCAAGTGTTTTAGTGCGATTTCCTGCAGAAACGTGAGTAATTTGCATTCTAAAAGAGTTTATGAATGAGCATTAGTGATTTGAGATATTCGATTTGCTTTTTTTCACGTATTTTTAAGCAAAATGCTTCGGCCAAACATATGCGTGGCAAAAAATGACCATATTTTTTTGTCGTAATTTTTATGAAACGGCCGAAATATCGCGAAATATGACGTAATATTGGTTTAATTCGCTGATAAAATAGGTATTATTTCATTAACATCGTAAATAATCACAGAATTAGCAGTATTTTGCTCATTACAAGTTGTTTCGTAATACGAACGAGCAAAGAAATTTGTTTTGGGAATTAGTATGGGAGTATTACCATATTTTGAGTGTGATTTTCTATAGTTTTTCTATGAAATGTGACTCTTTGGAGTATAATAATTAGTTCTTGGACATATAATAAGCATATAATGAGACAATATATTTGAAAAACTCTAACCACTTTTGTATTATGAGCCTTCAAAGTTTATTACCAAGTTTAGGTCGTTAACTCTCAAAAGTTTAGCCATATTTAATAGGATATAACTCGGAAAGGGCTCATAATTGAGATCAGTCATTCTAGTAATAATTGTTCTACCATTATTGAATGTGCGGATATCGACCATAAGAACTACGCCAACCACCGTATCTATATCCACTCGGATAGCAAGGCAGCTCTTATGGCACTAGCCTCGAATACTATTAATTCAAAGCTAGTGCAAAACTGCGTATCGCTACTGAATTTCCTGGGCGAAAAGACAGGGTAATTCTAAGATGGGTTCCCGGCCATGCAGGAATCGAGGGAAATGAAAAAACCGACGAACTTGCTAAGACGGGAGCAAAGGGAACTTTATACGGCCCTGAACCTTGCTGTGGCGTACCAAAAATCCTTGCAAACCTAATTCTCAAACAAATATGCTTAGAACAATCCGTCAACCACTGGAACAACACGCCAGGGTTGAATCGATCCGAAGCGCTAATTAAGGCCTACGACCCTAAGACGGCTCGTGAGGCCTTAAAGCTAAATAGGAGCAATCTACGCATACTGGTGAGGGCGCTCACGGGGCATTATAGCCTCAACAAACACATGTACAACCTCAAGCTCCGAGACACAAAAATGTGCAGGTTCTGCCAAGGTGCAGAGGAAACTCCCCTGCACCTCGTGTGCGAGTGTGGCCCGCTGATGCGTAAAAGATACATCCGCTTGGGTGGTCATTACCTCCAACCTGAGGAGGTAAAATAATCTGGCGCCAAAAGCCTGTTGCGGTTCTTAAATGACACGAGGCTTAGCGCAGAACTATAGTAGGTGGCGAACACAATAGATCAGCAATGGTCGCAGTGTTACAAGGCTCATAAAGACATTGGAAAAGCCCCACACAACAAATCATTAAAAAAATAATTAAGTGTTCTATACAAAGAGATCTTTCCATTGTTATGTGATTTACAGCTATTGGAAAAGTGAGCCCAAAATGCCAATTCTCTATTAGTTTACATTTTCTTCAGCCTCCAATATTTCTTCTTTGCAGGGGTCTCTATCGACTCATATAAGGAATCACCACATGCCACCACTTCTAGATTCAAGTAAGACATCATCCCTGATGCAGAAAGGACACGGATGTCATATCTGTGATAAAAGGTATGTTATTAATATTTTCCATCTGGAACTCATTGGTAGACTTCTTGTATACAAACAACACCATTTTCAGGTGACAGCGTTTGAAACTTATAATTTCATTTACTAATAATATACTATAATTTCATTTACTATAAGGAATCTTAATTTTTAGGACCTTGCATTGAAAACTTCGATTTCCTAAGAAATACCGTAACGTATATTTCTAGTCATTTACCAAATTGCAAAATACTTCATGTCAAAGCGTTGTAACGGCCCTTAAGTCCATTACATGCGATCAACAAATGCATCGATTTCCAGTGAAATACACTGACACAATTCAGCTATTATTTTAACCCTTGCAGCTATGAATCAGCACGATGAAACAATACTTTTACTCGGAATATTTCGGATTGCATCATTTATCGGCCTATATAAACTGGCGAAAAAGCAACCAAAGTATCATTCCCCGAGTGATCACCTTCCCCCAAGGTTGCGACGGCATATTCGGTACCCTTCTCATGAGGTGTGTCAACGAATCCGGCTCCTTGGTTTCCTTTCCTTATCTTTCCCAGTCACGAAGCATCAGTCTGCAATCCCACAGACTCGAGCCGTGCCCAGTACAAGATACTAGGAGCACACATACAATCCTCATCCATATATCCTCGTAACCGCGGTCGTACATCTATACATTCGCGTCAACGTAAACTGTTTGGGAAGTGTTATAACTGGAAATATCAAACCTTCGATGAATAAATTCCTTCTACTTCATTCAAAACCGCCTTTCAATACGGAGATAGCTCGTAAGTTGATACCACCACCTCACACCGAACAATCCTGGAGTCTAGTGAGGGGTGGTCCCTCACATCATTAGGCTTCAATTATCGGTCTGTGTTATTTAGTTGAAGTATCAACAACGGTAATTTTATTAGCTTCGAAGATGTCAAAATTGAGCTCACAAAAGGTCATTTGCGGGAAGCGATGCTTTTCTGCTTTCATCTTAAGAAAACTGCCGCAGAATATCATAGATTGCTGCTGGAGGCTTACAGGGAATTTACTCCGACAGAAAGGACTGTTGAGACTTGGTTTCTCCAATTCAAAAGTGGTGATTTCGACGTGCAAGACAAAGAGCGCCCAGGCCAGGAGCAAAAATTTGAAGAAGCCGAATTGGAGTACATACTCCATGAAGATGCGAGTCTGACGCTGGAAAAGATAAGTGAAGTGCTTAATGTTTATCCCTCAGACGTTTTGAGATGTTTAAAATCTATGGGAGTCATTCAAAAGGAAGGACATTGGGTTCCTCACAAGTTGAAGCCGAGAGACATCGAAAGACGTTTCATGACTTGTGAAATGCTCCTTTGCCGTCAAAAAAGAAAAGGTTTTCTCCACCGATTAATCACCGGTGACGAAAAGTGGATCTTTTACGAGAACCCCAAACGCAAAAAATATCGCTTGTACCCCGGTGAATCACTTCCATCGACCTCAACGGCCACGTCGAAGAGAGACATCCACGAATCCAAGGTAATTCTGTGCATTTGGTGGGACCAAAAGGGTGTTATCTATTACGAGCTGCTGAAACCGGGAGAAACCATCGCGAGCGATCGCTATCGAGCTCAGCTCAAGAATTTGAGCGATGCTGTGAAGATAAAACGGCCGGAATACGCTAAAAGGCACGACAAGGTAATTTTCGAGCATGACCATGCTCGACCACACGTCGCGATGCAGGTCAATAACTTCCTGGAAACGCTTCGCTGGGACATCCTACCTCACTCCCCAGATATTGCGCCATCCGACTACTATTTGTTCCGGTCAATGGCCCATGGCCTTTCCGAGCAGCGCTTCCAGTCTTTCGAGGATATTGAAAAATGGCTGGATTCATGGATAGCCTCCGAGGACGAAGACTTCTTCTGCCGGGGAATCTGTCTCTTGCCAGAAAGATGGGAGAACGTCATAGCTATCAAAGTTTTCAATGCAAGGTCCTAATACATGACCGCAGCGGAAGTTGGCTGCTTTTTAAATATTATGTTAACCCCTCAAATGAATGGCGATTAGCTCGGGTTGCCTACGGCAAAATGTATATAAATTTATATTTACATTTACATTTACATTTACATAGAGCGGGGTTTACTATAGAGCTATAGCATTACTATAGAGCGGATTACTATAAAGCGGCGCACATTTACATTTATATTTACATTTATATAAATTTATATACATTTTGTATACATTTTGCAAAGGCATCCCTTAAGGGACGCCTCACATTTGAGGGGTTAATAAAAATGTCGAAACGTTCCAGCATTAAATTGACAAAAACAAGTCAAAAATTGGTGTTATTAGGTTTTAATTCTTACGTCAGCTCGATTTTATACGCTTTTAACCTGTTAACCGGGGAATTACCTTTTTAATTACGCAACATACAACGGGCGCGCACTTTTTCATCTAGACTTGTTATTATGTCACGCCTGCGCGACGTAATTTATTATTATTAATTATTTTTAACGATGCTTAGAATTAATTGAAAGAAAATGAAACATATATTTTTTCGTCAGTAATCCACAGAATTTAAATCCGCCCGATTTTTTTTCATGGTGCGCGGTTCCATGAACGTCTATAGTCCACAAATTGTCTGAAAATAATACGCACCGCAATGCGCGCCTGGCTTTAAATTCATGTCAATACATGTACCGATGACTTACATTCATTAAACGAAAAGACAAGTCCCGCCTGTTCGAGGGTACAACATATATTTCGAGGACGTTTCTGTATGTCCTACCCATACTAGATACTGCTTACGTTTGACGTATATTTATATGTCATGGCCGGTTTACAGGTTAAATGGAAATCCCGGTGCAAAATCTTTCGTAGTTTAAAATCCTGGTTGTCCTTAGCCAAACCAGCTGACCCCTCGACTCTCTTCAGGTCCAAACACAATTTTGGGCTAGCTCTAAAACTGCCCTCTCTGCTCTACGCCAACACCAGAATAACCAAAAATTCGATTCTAAGCAATTCCAAGGATCCGGCAATATCGAAGCACGTAGTAAGTGGCCGTAGTGAGTCAAATGATCTACAAGCCCGCGTTGACTTCCACAAAAAGTTCCTTACTGGAATCAGCCAGAATGGCACTGGTCTGGGGTATGGCAGTACAACCATGAGCGATGTGGACTCGAAGAAGTCTCTCTTGCGGGGAGATTACGACAGCAATAGTATGGCTCACGCTATTGGCCTTCAATGCCAGAATGATTGGACAACAATTGGAGACTTTTGCATTCCTCCTCCAATGCACTGGTAAGTAATGTTGTATGACTGGACGCCAGAGATGCTGAAATTTTATTTAAATGCCTTTCAGCATACACTTCCAGACCCCAGTAACCTCGCTCGTTGGAGCTATGCCGAGGATAGTTCATGTCCCCTTTGTAGCAACACCCCTTGCACAGCTAGACATATTCTAGCTGGCTGCAAGGTGGCCTTGGATCAAGGACGGTACACTTACCGCCACGACAAAGTCCTTGCTGTTATTCGCGAGGTACTTAGCCTTTCAGTGGCTCGTGCCAACAAGGGTTTGACAGTATCCTCCAAACCCCCAATACAGTTTATGCGGGTTGGCTCTAAAGGCAAAAAACATCTCACTGCAAAACCTTTAATCGAGAAAGCTTCAGATTGGATTATGGAGGTCGATTCGGTCTCTAAGCAGTATAAATTCCCTGAAAGTCTTGGATGCACAGCCCTGCGTCCAGATATAACTCTTTACTCTCTATCTCGGAAGATGGTCCTTATCGTAGAATTAACTGTTCCATGGGAATCAAATATCCCAAAAGACCACGAGTACAAATTAAATAAATACCATGACCTCGCAAATGCCGTCACCCGGAACGGCTTCACTGTTCACCTTCACGCGGTGGAAGTAGGCGCTCGTGGCCTGCCAGCTAAATCTTTGTTTCACCTTTTTAAAGATCTTGGTCTCTCCAGGAAAATAATCAACTCCTTTCTAGAAAAATTATCTAAACTATCTCGGAAGATTAACTGTAGATGAAGAATTAACTGTTCCAAGGCAATCAAATATCCCAAAAGACCACGAGTACAAATTAAATAAATACCATGATCTCGCAAATGCCGTCACCCGGAACGGCTTCACTGTTCACCTTCACGCGGTGGAAGTAGGCGCTCGTGGCCTGCCAGCTAAATCTTTGTTTCACCTTTTTAAAGATCTTAGTCTCTCCAGGAAAATAATCAACTCCTTTCTAGAAAAATTATCTAAAACCGCGACTTCCGCATCTCAAATTCTATGGCTTCGAAGGGGGAGTGAATGGGTGGTAAGGTGAACGCTCACATGTGGCAAGACAGCTGTCCTAAACCTACCACAGCCAGTCGTTAGTCCGGAATCCACCGTTCACCTCCCAGAAGTGTAATAATTATATATGATGAGCCCGATTTCGGTCGGTGAATTCCATGGCAGCTTCGTTTGTATTTTATTTACTGGAAAAGTCATTGTAACCTTATCTTAAACAATAAATGTCAATCTTTTCCTATGCGAAGCTGGAGAAAATTGCTGGTTATTAGTAATTTTCTGAAAATATCTAACCTATTACATACTTACCCACAGATTCGCCAAGAAAGCAAGCTTAAAAACGCACTTAATCAAGCACAAGGACGCAGGAGAAAACTCAGAAAGGAATCTCTCTGAAAATTGTACTGAAGAACAGAGCGAACTTTCCATTGACGTTACATCAAACGGCCGAAATAGTAAGCTCGAGCATATTTCTCCCTGTACATACATCTGTCTTTCATCTATGCTGATGGTGAAATGTGGCAACATCCTAAAGAAACTTTCTTTCCTGTGCACTTTGCAAATTATTTTTATGGATATTATAAAAAGGTTTAAAAACGAATTTACCGCATCAATTTTGTAGCACCCGACGTTTCGGCAACGTTACAACCGCCGTACTGCCGTCGTAAATGAAAACACAGTAACTTCATTTACTGTGTTTATACAAGTTTGGTTTTTTAAAATCATGAGTTGGAGTACTATTAGGCAAATTTTTCGGTTTGTCTGTCGATGGATAGTTACAGAGATACCTTAGATAAAAACACAGTATTTTTCAAAAAATCTGAATATTTTTAATAAAAAACACAGTATGTATAATGTTAATAGTACTTAATAATAATATATATATATATATATATATATATATATATATATATATATATATATATATATATATATATATATATATATATATATATATATATATATATATATATATATATATATATATATATATATATATATATATATATATATATATATATATATATATATATATATATATATATATATATATATATATATATATATATATATATATATATATATTTATATATATATATATATATATATATATATATATATATATATATATATATATATATATATATATATATATATATATATATATATATATATATATATATATATATATATATATATATATATATATATATATATATATATATATATATATATATATATATATATATATATATATATATATATATATATATATATATATATATATTACATGGTTAGAATACAGTAATGGGTAAAATTTACCTATAACACAGTAACCACTCAGTTACGGTGTTATAGCTTAAAAATATAAAATTTATCAAATAATTTTCCTAATTTAAAACACAATATCTAATTTAATTAACTAAACAATTATAATTTAATATATATTGTTATGCAGAATTGAAGTTCTAACTATTTTTTAACATTAAAGATTAAAACAAATAATCTATATTGATTACTTTGTTCATGAAAACAAATATTTAATAACTGAACTTTGACCGCGTTTTTCTCAAAATGTCTTTTTTCAAGTTACTGTGTTTTCATTTACAACGGCAGCACTGTCTAGGGTAGACTCTACCCTGGTATAGGCTTTTCAGCTTTCATGATTATTACTTGGGTTTCTGTCCTTATAATTCCTTTCTTCATATAATACTTTCCTTCAAAGAGTAATTCTTAGCCTATAAATCCATTAGACAGTCAGTTGCTGTCATTGAGTTAAGGCTCCCTTCCGAGTTGACGTGACTAAAAATTTAGATATTTTTGCAATGCCACGCGCGCTTTCGATATATAAATAAAGATGTATAGGTATAACGCGGCGACAAGGGAATACGTCCCACCGTTGGCAGTGGCCAATTACGAATGACGATTTCGGCTTTGCGCGTCGTCTAATATAGTCTATTTGGCTTTTCAATTATAATATAATAAATTATCAAATGCATAGTTTTTTATAAAATAATAATTAGATTACAATAATAAAACAACTTAAGATCACTGTGTTATTTTTTATATCACTCAAAAGTATCTTTAATAAATAGAAAAAAAAATGTTAGGCCATAACATTTCTGGAAATTACGTAATTTCAAACATTTTTTTCTTATATTTTTTGTATGGAAGTTCCAAAAATGTCTTGGTACTATGCAAATAGACCATACGCTGGTGTAAATAGTATTTTTTATTATCGAGAATCTTCTCTAGGTTTTTCAAAAACTGAAGATAAATCTCGCTCGTTTTTATTTTTTTGGAAAACAGTAACAGAATAAAGATAATTTACAATTAATATGGAAATAATTTACCGATTTCGTTTTGGCGAAATGATAGCTTAAGGACCGGGTTTTTGAAATCCGGCATAATTGTATTAAAATTCTTTTTCAAATTCTCACAGCCAGGCCACAAAATTATGCTTCATATAGCTTTTGGCCGCCACGGCCTCTTAAGCAAAATGTGCATAATGCACAAATGTACTAGGGTTGTCGACTACAGCGGGCGAGCCCGTCACCTCAGGAAGTTTTAACGATTAGTCGTTCTATCTCCATGGAATGTGCGCAGAAGACTTGGACAAAACAGTCCACCGTCTAGCTCCGCCACAAACCCGTAAGAGGCCAACGCCTTAACTGCGAGATAGCCAGGAGTGTTACCCGGCGGGCCTACACTCACGCCCTTACTCCCAATTGTGACCAGATTACTCCAGTCTCTCGATTGATTACGAGTTCGAGGTCGCTTGCGCGGTCCTCTCCCTTACGAAGCGGTGAAACGGTGTATACCGAATCTATCGCGGACCACATCGTCCTTTGCCCGGCTGTTCACCCAGAATCGGATAGCCGATGGTCTTTTCAAGAGCAGTCGCCGTAAGATCGGCAACCACCCCCGCTCTATAGGAAACAGTACTGCTTCCAGACTCCCCGACTGTTAGTCAGAGTGGGGAGCTAATGGGCCCTTGTTGGGAGCTAATGGGCCCTTGCTGAGTTGGCCACGAAGACCCATTCTGTTTCAGGGTCGGTCACACTCACGGGTCAACACCCATCCGATGGCCTCCACGCATGGGGTGCGAGCCTGGGTAGGACACTGGGTCAACCAGTCCCCCCTGGGAACAATCCTCTGGCGCTCCTGGACGGTCTGCGCACCGAGCGGCGCAAGCCAATCGATTGTGCTCTCCGACTAACAATCGGGGGAGTCTGGGAACGGTATTGTTTCCTATAGAGCGGGGGTAATTGTCTACCTTACGGCGACTGCTCTTGAAATGACCATTGGCCATCCGATCCCGGTTCAGAGTCGGGCAAAGGACGCCTTGGTCCGCGACAGATTCGGTGCACTCCGTTTCACCGCTTCGTAAGGGAGAGGACCGCGCAAGCGACCTCGAACTCGGAACCAATCGAGAGACCGGAGAAATCTGGTCACAATTGGTAGTTAGGGCGCGAGTGCCGCCCGCCAGGTAACATACCTGGCTACTCGCGGTAAGGCGTTGGTCTCTAACGGGTTGTGGCGTAGCTAGACGTCGGATTGTTATGTCCCAAGTCTTCTACGCTCACTGCACGGTCGATAGAACGAACAATCGTTAAAACGTCCTGCGGTGACGGGTTCGCCCGTTGTGGTTGACAACTCAATATGTTAGTCAGAGTACACAGTCGATTGGCTTACGCCGCACGGTGCGCAGACCGTCCAGGAGCGCCAGAAGTTTGATTCCTAGGGGAAACTGACCATAAGGCCAGAGTCCTACCCAGGCTCACACTTCATGCGTGGAGGCCGTCGGATAGGTGTTGACCCGTGAGTGTGACCAACCCTGAACCGAATGGGTCTTCATGGCCAACTCAGCAAGGGTCCATTAACCCTCATTAACAAATGAACTGCAAAATGCACAGAAAAGTGATTTTTGTTACAATGTAATCCCACATAATGTGTCCATTATTTTTTTTTCAATGCAATGGGGTTGCCACTGTTTGATATCAGAATAAAACTTGTTACTCGATACTGCGTATCCCTCTTTATGAGTATGTAGGTCTGCTGCTACAACCTATGTATATTTTTTTTCAGTGACATCTCAACTCTTGGCTCCGGGAATATCTGGTAGTGGGCTTCCCTTGGGTCAGATGAGGATCCAGTCTGCAGAGGGTTGTGAAGTGGTCGCTGTTGTTCAGAGACTTCCTGTGGTCAGCATGAGTGCCGTTCTTCCCATCACTGTCGTACCAGTCACAATAGTTAGCAGATAGCAATAGCTACAGCAGCCTATAGAGTTAGAGTTGTCAACGAGCGAACCCGTCACCTCAGGAAGTTTTAACTATAGTGATCGTTATATCTCCCTTGAGGTGAGCGTAGATGACAGAGGCAATACAAATCTACTGTCTAGCTAAGCCAACAGAGGCGAACGACTAACGGCGAGGCACCGGGAAAGGTAAACAGCGGGCAGCCTCACCCCCTGACTACCAGTTTTAGATGAATATCCGTCTGGAATTAACCACCAGGATACCTCCAACCTCCCGACTGGTCTTGGGTCCAAAGTCGCTTGCACGACCTCTACATGTCATATGTTAAGCGGTGATTCAAAATAGAGTTGTCAACTACAACGGGCGTCAACTACAACAACTACAACGGGCAACTACAACTACAACTACAGTTTTAACGATTAGTCGTTCTATCTCCCGTGAAGTAATCGCAGAAGACTTAGACAAAACAGTCCACCATCAAGCTCCGCCACAAACCCGTAAGAGGCCAACGCCTTAACCATGAGATAACCAGGTGTGTTACCCAGCGGGCTTACACTCACGCCCTTACTTTCAATTGCGACCAGATTACTCCGGTCTCTCGATTGGTTACGAATTCGAGGTCGCTTGCGCGGTCCTCTCCCTTACGAAGCGGTGAAACGGTGTATACCGAATCTATCGCTGACCACGGCATTCTTTGCCCGGCTTTTCACCCAGGATCGGATAGCCGATGATCGTTTCAAGAGCAGTCGCCGTAAGGCCCGCAACCACCCCCGCTCTATAGGAAACAGTACCGCTTCCAGACTCCCCCGACTGTTAGTCTGAGTGCGCAATCGATTGGATTATGCCGCACGGTGCGTAGACCGTCCAGGAGCGCCAGAAGGTTGATTCCTAGGGGAAACTAGCCCTAAGGCCAGAGTCCTGCCCGGGCTCGCACTTCATGCATGGAGGCTGCCGGATGGGTGTTGACCTGTGACTGTCACCAACCCTGAACTGAATGGGTCTCCATGGCTAACTCAGCAAGGGCCCATTAACTCCCTAGCGGTGGTTCAGTTTGAATCTATCGCGGCACTGAATTCAGGATCAGGTAGCCAATTGAGTGATTGACGACAAGAGTGATTGACGACAGGTCAAAATCCATCCCCGCTGCTTCGAAGACAGTATATTTCCATAGTCACCAGACACCTTCAGCAATTAGTCAGAGTGCACAACCGATTGGCGTCACCGAACAGTGCGCAAACCGTCGAGTGCATCGGAAGGCAATCCCCAGGAGAAACCGATTTACCAGCCGTGAGGTCTGAGACGCGAGAGTCTACCCGGGATGCCTTCCACACGAGGAGGCTTCTGAATAGGAGTTGAATTGTGAGTCGATCTGATCCGAAAACACAATGGATCGTATGGCCCAAGCTTCACGAAACCATTTACTATCTGCAGCGGCTTATAGACTGGTGTACAGATAGTAGCATCTCTTAGAACAAAATTGAAATCGAAGCAAGCGACATCACAAGTTCTAAAGGCTCGCATATGGCCGTTACTACCACCACGCAGATATTCCAAACGTTCCAGTAATTTAACAACCAAAGGCGTTCGCCAAGACATATCCCTAGGGTCACTTCCCTTGCACCCTATCCCCACATCGCCCTGCCGCTCGAGAGTGCGCTTATGTTCTGTCTTGGCATACTGTGACCGAGGGGTCTGCAAGATCATTGATTATATGGCGTATTAGATTGCTCAATGCCGTACTACGATTTGGAAACTACGAGTTTACTACGAAAGGCAACATGTAGGTGGCACTCATAGTTCCGAAAATAGATTTATGTTCTCTTATTATTTTCAATATGTCACTTTCGTGGTATAGCATTATTTATTTATTTATTTAAGAATTAATTACTATAAAACATTGATTTGCTTACAAAAATAACAGGAACCGAATGGTAAAACCTTAACCTTTTGCTTATTTGATTCTTTCACCCAACTGGGACTAGCTAGCTTGTCACCCAGTGGCAAGAGAGCTGTCCTAAACCTACCACAGCCGGTCGTTGGTCCGGAATCCACTGCTCACCCCCCAGAAGTGTAATAACACTATATGATGGGCTCGACTTCGGTCGGTGAATTCCATGGCAGCTCCGTTTGTATTTTATTTATTCCCTTATACCACCACTGCAAAAAGATAGTTATTCTGTGCTAGCGCTGCGATAGCACGTTTAGTATGCGCCTGGTGGCCGGCGCGAGTGGATGTGGAATCTGCGCTTGACGCTTCGTCAATACTGGATTTTGATTGGTCAAACCCTACAAAATTGACCCCGCTTATTTTTTCGCGTGTCCGCCCATTTCGGATATTTTTCTGAGGTCTCATGTCGCCTTAATAGCAATTTATCTGGCCATCTATTACAACATCGATAATGACTGATTGTTTATAAAGGGATCATCCATTAATCACGTAAGGCTTGAAAGGGGGAGGAGTGGGTTTGGAAAAAACACGAAATATCACAAGGGGGGGGGGGGAGAGGGGGGTGTAGTGTGTATTTATATTTTAAGAATGGTTGTCAGCAGCTGGACTATAATTTAGTACAAAGAAGAATTTATTTAGTAGTAACACATCTAGTAAAAAGTTAATGTCATATTTGATTAAGATGTTAGCAAGAAATTGATGCGACATTATTTTTATGATTGACACAGTCGCCTAACTAGGCCTAGGCCTGTTCTAAGGCAGACTTTTAATGATGATATAAAGTGTGCACTGTCAACTTAATCTATAGTTAGTACTTATTTTTAAAACTACAGATATTTACGCATATACAAATATGGATAGATACTTATATACATCTATAGATAAAATATATATCCATATATGCACACATACACATACATATATTTATACGAAAATAATAATAAAACCAAAATAAAATAAAAACTAAAATAATATACATATTATATAAATCAATTACATATTGATATGACGCTCACATACCTATAATAGTCATTTTAAAATTATCATGGAAAAACTAAATATTAACCCTTGGAGTAAATGGGTATTTTCATGGATGCATCTGTCTCTTTTGCAGGATTTTCGGCGACATCGACCTTAAAGTACTATAACTACGAAACTACTACACCAATCATAAAAAGAACAACTGCACAATGATTGCATTAAAATTTCGAATATAGAATATTGAAATATCATTTTGTAAAACAATTAGATAATTATGAATAAATATGAGAACGTCAAAGAAGTGAAAAAAACGCGGAACCAGATCTGGTCGTATCATACTCAACGGATAATTGTTTCAGAACCAAATTTGGTCGTATCATACTCAACGGGTTAAGTACTAAATACTATCAATGTTATGGCACATCGATATCATGTCACAAGCAACCTAATGATCTGAGCAATAATAGTCCAGAGATGCACACTGTTCGTCCTTCACCGATCGCTAGATCGAGAATTCTCTGCGAAGTGCACGACAATGATGACACCGAGTGGATTGATGAAACCGACGTTAATCTTTAACAAAGCACAGTGCTAACAGCTGACTTGCAAGATGCTTATCCACTTCCGCCGCCAACTTCCACCGCGTGAAAGTGAACAGTGAAGCCGTTCCGGGTGACGGCATTTGCGAGATCATGGTATTTATTTAATTTGTACTCGTGGTCTTTTGGGAATGGCAAAGCATATTTAGCGTAACTCTCAGAGCACTCTTGCGTTTTAATTAATTGTAAATAATTTATGACCTAAATAAAAAATGTGGCTAAGTGCTGCTCTAGAGAATTAACCAGTGAAATTATGATAAAACACACTCACCGCTTACATTGTAGGAGTAAACGCGCCTGAAAGTTTTCGAATTCAGTTTAAAGCCTTGGCATGTCCAAGGCAATGAGCAACTTTTTTGAGTACAAATTTTAAATTGGTTCCTTATCGAGGGATTCCCTTAGAAACTTTTTAAAATTAATGCTTATATTTTTAAAAAAACTCATAAAACTAAAAATCTTCAGATATGGTCGTTCCCAGGTATCATGTCGCCTTAATTTTACCGTCAATGCTAGTTAGTTAGTTAGTTTGTCTGGGCTTTTTTTCTCGCAATTGGCCTCTTGATTGGGCCGTTGTGCATGGCTCATGTTTCTCTTTGTGTTTATGTTACTCCAGCCAACTCAGGCTATCCCAGAAGGTTAGGAGCCTGTTTGGGTTGCTGCAGGGCTCCGGGACAGATGCTGGAGATTGCAGTATTTTTGCCCGTTGCTCTGCCACGCTCCTGCATTCCATGTGCACATGCTGTGGCGTTTCTTCTTCCTCTATGCATCCTCTGCATACCTTTGGTAAACAGGTGTTTGTTTAGGGGACAGTGGCCTGTCATAGTACCTATGACTTTACGGATTTTGTCCCTTTTTAATCTGGTGAGGTTGCTGGCAAGTTTTTTAGATGCTTCTGGAACCGCGTTCTTTGTTTGCCTGCATCCTGCGTTTTTTTCCATTCTGTAAGGTGGGTTTCATCGGTGTTCCTGCGTAGCCATGTTTTTATTTGGGCCTGGGGGGTATGGGCATCAAGGGTTCCGGTTCATATACTATTTTCTTTGATCCCCTTCTGGCCAGTTCGTCTGCCGCGTCGTTGCCCAGTGAGTCGCTGTGCCCTTTAATCCATTGCAGGGTCACTTTATATGAACTTGCAGTGGATTGAAGCGCATGCTATCAGCGCCATCTGCATTTAGTCGGCATAGAAGGGTTGCCAAATCGTAGTAAAATGATTTGATCTGACTCGTGAATTGTATCGATAATTTCATGTATCATTTTTAATGTATTGAAAGTGTCACAAATTAAAACGCTTGGAAAGATGTATTCATTTTGTGTCCATAGAGTATGTTTATTTATTGTATAATAAAGATCGTGTGAGAAATTGTTTTTTATAAGAAATAATATAATATTACTTTCCCAACAGGGGGAAAGCGTTGTGAATGTGCATTTTTTTTCTAAGATGACAGATATATACATTTTAAACCCCCCCCCCCCCCCTTTCGAGACGATTATATATTTTTTTTATTTGTTGAGTGTGGCTTTTCTAAGGTCTTTTGAAGCCTTGTAACACTGCGACCATTGCTCGCGACCATTGCGACCATAAGCCTCGTGTCATTTAAGAACCACAGCAGGCTTTTGGCGCCAGATTGTTTAACCTCCTCAGGTTGGAGGTAATTTTATTTATTTTATTTTTTTTATTTATTTAAATAAGCTAGTTGGTAGGAATCCCTACTCTTGGTATAGTCAAGTTGAGTAACTGGTATTATACCTTATGTGGTATAATATTTTTTTTAATATCGACCATTATTTTTTAATTGTAAAACAATTACTATTTCAATTTAAAATAAAGATTTAAGATCTTTTTTAAATAATTGGAACTGCTTAAATACTGCAGATAGTCAAAGTATAAAAACGAAGAGTCGGTTATAAAAGAGTAAAATTAAGATTATAAAAAATATAAAATTAAATCAATAACAATGTCGCAATAGAAATGGTCAATATATTTTTTTATATTATAATCCATCTTTGATAATCAATGCTTGTAATGTAAATAGTAATGTAAATAATCAAATTTATAAAATTTTAAAAAAAATCAAAAGTAAGAAAAGATTGTAATATAAATAATTATAGAAGATTGGGAAAATCAATACTCTCAAAGTCCTTACTGACCTTCCAGTCCTTTATGACCACCCAGGTGGGTGTATCTTTTACGCATCAGCGGGCCAGACTCGCACATGAGGTGCCGGGAAGTTTCCTCTGCTCCTTGGCAGAACCTGCACATTTTTGTGTCTCTGAGCTTGAGGTAGTACATGTGTTTGTTCGGGCCATAATGCCCCGTGAGCGCCCTCACCAGTATGCGTAGATTGTTCCTATTTAGCAATAAGGCCTCACGGGCCGTCTTACGGTCGTAAGCCTTAATTAGCCCTTTGGAATGATTCAACCCTAGCGGGTTGTTCCAGTGGTTGACGGATTGTTCCAAACATATTTGTTTGAGCATTAGGTTTGCAAGGCTTTTTGGTACGCCACAGCAAGGTTCAGGGCAGTATAACGTTCCCTTTGCTCGAGACGATTAAGACCTACTCCAGACTGAAGTCTGTCTGTGAGTGTCTCTGCGTGTGTACGAGTCTGAGTGTATTTTCCTCCACAACAGCGCCCAAACGCTTCATTGAAACTTATCATGCGGGCATCATTTGGTCATGGCAAGAGTTTGGAAAAATTGTGTTTGAAATCAGCCCACCAGGGGGCGCTCTAGTCATACTATCCTCTAAATATTGGACTTAGAGAAATGTAATTCAATACACATATGTCATGTTGGACCGAAATCACATTATGAAATTTCGGTTGGAATATCTCATATGCTTTAATAAATAATATGTCCATGCCGCCATACATTTTAATCAAATATTAACGCTGAATCGGCCGAGGCTAGGCGAGAACGAATAGCGCCGCCTGAGACGGTTGTGTAACGGAACCCAAATGGGTTCGTCTGCAGGCCGATAGATGGCGCTCATTGGTTTTATTTATGAAATTATTATTCAGATGAAATCAGATTATGGCCACTTGCCGGTAAAGTCTTGAGGCGAATCACTTGATTTTTTAACTCTGATAGAAAAAAAAAATCTCGTCCTGTTTATTTATTGATTTGAATTTTAATGAAGAAAAAATGTTTTGTGGAAATATAGATGTTTTATTGGGACTGTATTTGTAAAATAATAAGAACTGCCCAACAAAAAAGAAGTGTATTGTTCAGGATTTATCTATGTATGTTTTCCGTTTCTTTATTTCACCATAACTTCTAAACGCTTACACCGATTAAGAAGTGTGTAGTATTTTTGGAATCTGTATATCATTTCGAGTGTCATAGGGTACCTTAACTGTCCAAATACCAAGTAAATAGTTGTCAAAATGTCCAAATGTCCAAATGCCAATAAATGAACATAATTAGGTATATTGTGTTTAGTGCCAAATGAAAGGTCTGATTGTGTACATTCCAGAATAAACATAAACATATTAAACAAGATAAATACATAAACCTCAAATATTTCCAAAAAACCATAATGAAAATAATTATACACCCTATGGCTACGTAACGACCAAATTTGGTTGTACTTTAGAACACCGTTGACTACGTAACGACCAATATTGGCGGCTTGCTCCCGGAGCACACAGTAATATTACTTTCTAATTCGAACGCATCCTAAAATCCATACCAAAGATCTCATTATTACCATATATACATAGACGGCCGCTAGAATAATTTCGCGCGTCATTTCGCGGATATTTCTGGTAAAATTCCGTGTCAAGCATCAATTTTTTTTTTCGAGAAATCATCAAATATTTTATTGGTTTTTATGAGCTAATATCTAAATATTTTTGTATGTATATAAGCAAAACGAAATATTAACTTTCATAGAGAATCTAATAAATATCACGATAGCATTTACAATTTCTAAATAGGGTTCCGTATTTTTCCGTAAGAGAGGTACAAGTTAGAAATGCCGAGTTTTTTTCAATTTTTCGACTTTCTCATATTTATTTATAATTATCTAATTGTTTTACAAAATGAGATTTCAATATACTATATACAAAATTTCAATGCGATCATTGTACAGTTCTTCTCTTTATGATTAATATAGTAGTTCCATAGTTATAGTACTTTTTGTCGAGCGCGGCAATGTTGCAAGAAATTCCAATAAATTGCCGCGGTCTGCCATGACATTATGCCGCTACATTTCGATCGCTCAGAACGCAAATGTGTCAAGTGCAAATTTCTAAATTTTACAGGAGAGCTTTTTGAAAGTTTAGGTATAATAATCTCGAAACAGATGAAGAAATAATTTCAGTTAATATTTTTAACTTATAGTATTATGTATTTGGCTTACACTATATTATAATTATTATATCTATTTATTAGTATTTTATGTATCAATAAAAAAACCGACAAGAGGTGGTACTTACCACATTTTTATATGGTAATATAATAATGTATGTAGTTACCACATTTTCATTTTTATTGTATTATTTATATTTTATTTTATTCTCATCTTTCTACTTTTAGAATTTGTTATAAGAGTAAATAAAACCATTAAGCATGTATAGGGTTAAGCATGCTTTGGAGAATATTGCATCAACTGATGATAACACATATGCATTTTATGATGATTTAATTTTGATTAGATATCAATAGTGGTAAATGATTATGCAACATTAACATTTCAAAAAACTTTGTTTGATGCACTTACCACAGTTTTTACGAAGAAGTATTCGAAGCCTCGGTTGTTAGATGCTTACCACATTAGCACAGAATGTGGAGATCAATATATTGGATGTCATGTAGTACTTAACTCATTTTCGTAAAAAAAGTCACTTAACAAATTTGCGTTCTAAGCCATCGATTTTCTGTATTGGCAGTCGTGGTTTTTATTCTTTTTAATATATTTATTTTTGTTTCACGTTTATGGGAAAATTACGACGAGTGGTGTTGGGTCGAGTGGGGATTTTCATGGATTGATTAATAGCAGTCGTTACAATATACGCATTTGCGTTCATACGGTTAGATAACCCTACGATGCATCAGCTGGGGGGAATACGTCTAAAATGACATACTTTTTGGTTAGAGCAGTGTTTTTTTTACCTTTTTAGTAGCGACCCCCTTTTGGGTAAATAAAACTCTTACGACCCCCATTAGGCTGCTTTCTCTTTCACAGATGTAACTGCAAGCATCCAATAAATAAACTTGTTGTAAATAAATTAATAGTTTAATAAAAACACTAAAAACACGCTTTTATAAATGCACGTAGAAACAAAAAGAAATGACAATATTTACACTATTTACACTCAATATTTACAAGTCAATATATTATAGGTTATAGGTTTGTTATAACCTTGAAACCTGATCGTGTTCAAAGTCCATTACGTGACCTTTCTCACAAGTGCAAACACGACTATGATACGATATTCCATCGTAGAATGCCAGTTGCTGTCTTCCGGCTTCATCATCAGACCTTGAAACCTAATCGTGGTCAAAGTTCATTACAAGACCTTTCTAACAAGTCCAAACACAGCTATGATACGACGTTCCATCATGAAGTTCCAGTTCATATCTTCCGACTCGATCATCAGATCAGTTCGACACTACCATATTATTGTATTGTCATCAGAACTACATACAGCCGCCAATTTTCATGACGCTACGATCCTTTGAAGATGGTTAAATTAGTTACCTTAGATTCCATTACATAGTTACATACAGGTCCACCTAATAAAAGCGTGTTAAAAACAATGGCGATAACCGCAGTTTTTTTACTTTCGAAAATGTACCGTCGAATCGCCTTATTTGAGAGGGTATCCTTTTTTGAGACGAAACTTCGATTAAATTTTGATTGACTTTATTTCCGCTTTTCAAAAACTTTCTATCACTACCTACTGTTACTGTCGTCGGAACCTTCAATCGTGTACGTTGCTTGTGCTCATATTTTTTTCTTTTTGTTGAAGAGATTTTTGGTTATATCAGATTACAAAGTCGCGGCACGACGGTTAGCTTTGTTTTTATCGAAATAAACTTCGAAATATATCGTGATTTAGAAGAAGAATCATATTTATTTAGTGTAATAAATATGATTGTAGTGAATTCAGATGTAGTATCAGAAGCTCTATTACTCTTGTACTACGCTTTCGTCCGCAGTAACCTCGAATATGCTTCTCAAATATGGTCTCCTAGCTATAATGTTCACATAAAAAGAATTGAACGTATTTAAAATGTGTTCCTGAAACATTTGAATTATCGCTCCTTCTTGTCCTTTCCCAATCACAACGAAGCAGCTGCTTTTCATGGGCTTCAATCCTTACAATCAAGAAGAAAATGCGCAGACGTGGTGTTTTTCCATAAAATATTGGCAGGTTATATTGATTGTTCTGATCTTCTTGGAATGATATCTTTCCGTGTACCATCGCGACTCACTCGCCAAACGGAGTTATTCCACCTTCCGCAGGTTAGTACTAATTATGCACAAAACTGTTTCATGTAAAGGGTATGTAAAATTTGTAATACGCAGCTCGGCGATATTGACGTATTCAATACGTCATCATTCGCTCTTAAGGGCCCCGCAGACAGACGCGGTCTGCGGTGGCGGGCGCGGTGGCGGTCTGTTGCATATTATCTGAATGTATCAAGAAGCGCATACACGTGCGGGCACATCTGCGGTCTGTTCGCGTTCGACCGCCACCGCGACCGCGCCCGCCGGGGCACGCACACTGACGCGGGCGCGGGCGCGGTCTTGCGCCACACTGGCGCGGTCAGTTGTGATTTTTCGCAACTGACCGCAGACCGCGTCGTATTTTCATTGTGTTTGCTCACGTGCGCAGCTATGGCGAGTGCAGAGGATTCTCTAACGACGGAAGTTTTAATTGAATTTTAATTGAAAATGTACGAAAGTGGCCTATATTGTACGATGTAAGTCATGAAGAATATAAAAACAACAGAAGAATATAAAAACAACAAAAATTCCTCCGTCGCTATTTTTTCCATAGCCTCCAACGTCAATGCTAATAAATTTATAGTCTGGTCCTACAATCGCGAGCAAGACAAAAGATTTTTTTTTTAAGTACGAAAAATAAGTTGAGCCTGTTTTATTTGGACACTGTATTGTAACATGCTAATCGCTCCACTGGTTCTATAGACCTCCTCCAGTTGGTATGTTGTTTTTTAATGTCATTTTTTATTTTATCCAAAATGAAGTCGAAACATTCAAACGACATTCTAAAGTATATAAAAAATCTCGCTTCATCTAATCGCAGTTGTGGATACAAGGTTGCGAATTCTCCACACGTTGCTCGTTTTTTATTGATTTCGTGACACCATAGCTTTCTTTTTTTTCTGCAAGTAGTTAATAAAAATATTATTATAAAAAATATATTAATATTATTAAATATATCGTTGCAATTACTTAATCAATAGTTATTGGTAGTTTGTCGTTTACCTTTTGTCGTTGTCCGCACATAGTGCAAGAAGAAGCAACGCATCCTCATCTCGCTGACGTTGCCGGACGTTGCTCATGTCGGACGGAGGTTAAACGAACACTGATCCATCTAGAAGCCGCAGTAGGCCGCGACCGCGCCCGCGTCAGTGTGTGATCCGAGTGACCGCGACCTGGACCGCCACCGCGCCCGCCACCGCAGACCGCGTCTGTCTGCGGGGCCCTTTAAGAAAGCAATTATTAATGATGGTATTGATTTATCATTGTAATCGTAATATATAATATATTATAAATAATATTTATTCAAGAATATCTTTAAATAATGTGTATGTCTATATTATGGAACGTGTATTTACATAAAATTTTATTTACTTATTATGACTCCTTTCTTCCCAGTTCCTACCTGTCCCTATGAGTGTTAGTTAATTCTTCAAAAAAATTCTATTGTTGTGTTTAAATTATGAATGTTTAAGTGGAAACATGTAATTAGCTTTATTTTTTTAACCTAATAATTCTGTAACAAATTTATTGTAACAGCTGTATGTTTCCTTAAAAATAATAAAATAAAATAAAAATAAAAAAGTAATACTAAATAAAAGCCATATCAACACTATTTACATTAATGCAGTAATAAAAATATATTTTTTTGTAAGGTTTCGGCTTTTTTTATTGGTAATACTGTTTTTTTTTCAGGTTTTAAGGTAGATTTTAACATATGTTTTGTAAGAATTGAGAAGATTAACATGCATGCCATTGATTCAGCACGAGAAATTAACATTAATAAAGGATTTCATTTTAATATTTCGGTGATTTTAATTTTTTCAAAATAAAAATATTACGAAAGCTTTTTTGTCTCTTTATTTTATTCATAACGATTCTTCATACGTTTAAAAATGTCTCAAGTTAAAACAAAATGATCTAACAAGATTATTTCGTGTATTTTTCATGCCTGTCTCAAGTATGGCAACTATGGCAACTAACATACAGACAGTAGGTGTTAAATTTTTTGTGTTTCTGAAAATCTAATTTAATATTATATTTCCGTGTTATAGTCAACTTATAGACTTTCACCTGACAATGGTTGAAAGTTTTTTGCCGTAATTAAATCCATTGTGCTGTTGGTACTTACAACCCAACATATCGAGTCAACAAAAGAATTAGATTCTAGAAATCCATAACCGCAAACACACTTAATATTACACGCGGCAACTAACATTGAATTCCATATAATTTTGGCAATTAATGCAGACACAGCCGATGACTAATATCATTTCTCCTAATCGATTCAATCGGACATACTCACTTCCCCCACGCCTACGGCATTGCATCATTTAGCACCCTATAAAAGCACATACATTCGATCGATTATTCATCATCCTCTAGTGAGCACACACCGCGTCTATACCTCGCTCATCATCATCCTCTGGCGGCAGTCAACCGCATCGTTCACAAGTACACGCGCTCTTCATCATCATCTGGCGACCCTCAGCCGCGATCATCATCATCACTCACACACTATACACACTGCGACTTATCATTCGAAGCGTTACAACTGGCAAGCATCAAATACCTTCTGCAATAAACTACTTCAACTTCAACAAGACGACTTTTACTACGGAGAAAACCCATTGATGACACCACACCCTCACTCACGAGCAATTGGAGTCTAGTGAAGGGTGGTCCCTCACAGTGCATTTATTTTTCGTTTAACCCTTCGAATAGCGGCATAATTTCATGACAGACCGCGGCAATTTATTGGAATTTCTTGCAATATCACCGCGCTCGACAAAAAGTACTATAACTATGGAACTACTACAGCATTCATAAAAAGAATAACTGAATAATGATCGCATTGAAATTTCGTATATAGAATAATAAAATCTAATTTTTTAAAACAATTACATAATTATGAATAAATATGAGAAAGTCGAAAAAGTGGAAAAAACTCGGCATTTCTAACTTGTACTTGCCTTACGGAAAAATACGGAACCCTATTTAGAAATTATAAAAACTGACGTGATTTTTATTAGATTCTTTATCAATAGTAATATTTCGTTTTACTTATTTACATACAAAAATATTTAGATATTAGCTCATAAAAACCAATAAAAATGTTGATTATTTCTCGAAAAAAAAATGTATGATGTATGACAATGGAATTTTACCATAAATAGCCGCGAAATGACGCGCGAAATTATTCTAGCGGCCGTCTATGTATCTATGGTAATAATGAGATATTTGGTATGGATTTTAGGATGCGTTCGAATTAGAAAATAATATTATTGTGCGCTCCGGGAGCAAGCCGCCAATATTGGTCGTTACGTAGTCAACGGTGTTCTGATATGCAACCAAATTTGGTAGTTACGTAGCAGTCAAAATCTGTCTTAAGTAAGGCGACTCGACAGTACCTAACTGTTTCCATCTTAGATCAAGATAAACTTTTGTGAAAGTGATAGCGAAACACATAATTAATATGTTTCTCTTCCGAAGCTGTAAATGTTTGCGTATTATATAAATATATTTTTTGTATTATTTTTGATTTTTATTTTTAGAGAACCTGCGACCTGCGTTTAAAGGATGACACTTTGATGAAAAAATAAAAATAATAAAAGCCACTTACATAGCTGGAAGGTTTTCCCGGACTGGATTGGGAAATGCTTATTTTGAATGAGATGTATGCCTGGATGAGCACCACTTTCGACAGTGCAATGTAGGTTTAATGGGATCCCTTTATCGCTAGCGAACGATCGCCCTTCATCCACATCTCAAAAACAAAGCGTATCCTTTTGCAAACCAAAATAAAATGCCTTTATTAAAGACAAATTAAAGCAAAAACAATGAAAAAAATCACAACGAATCGTCTCTTAAATGCGGAATGACATACCGAAAATTCGATTTGAAATTCGAATGCCATGAAATAAGATATAAATCGTAATTTCTGGTCGAGAAATAGATATATATATATATATATATATATATATATATATATATATATATATATATATATATATATATATATATATATATATATATATATATATATATATATATATATATATATATATATATATATATATATATATATATATATATATATATATATATATATATATATATATATATATATATTGTAACACGAGGTCTGTGTTTTCCTGCGGGTTTTCACTATTTTCACGCATTTTCTCACATTCGTATCGAAGCCGGCGCGCACGCATAGTTTTGACAGCTGAAGCGCCGAGTTCAGAAGCGAGCAACATTGCGGCGAGTGACGTAACAAAAGACATCGCGTTGCCAGTACGACTATTGGATACGATTGCGAATCAAAATCATGAAAATGAAAAAGTCATAATTAGAGATTGAAGATGAGTCAATAAATCGTAGTTATTTGAGTAGTCGCCGAGTAAATTAATTCGTGCCTTTATACACTCAATTTCAGCATGATACAGGAGGGAGCCGCTGCCTTCTAGCGTTGGTTATCAAATATTAATGAATTAAGGGAATAACCGGGATAAATAAGATATGTTTTCAATAGTGGTAAAATTCCTTTATTTTGATAAAATACATACACGCAATATTAAGCGCTATTAATAATTCCGGAAATTAGCGTTGAGATGTACGCGGGAAAATCCGATAGGCAAACCCTCATCTAGGCGGAATATTCTCGAAATCGACCGCCCTTGCTAGAACTCCTTCCATTCGAATTCGAGAAATCGTGCGAGCCAGACAAGTCCCGGAGAAGTCTAGAACTTATAGATAGGACCTCAATATTTTCTCCGGTAAGTGTTCGTTTGATAATTGATATTGTGAGAGCTAGATTCCCGGGGGCGGGCATAGCTCGACGGGAGTTTCCGGCCTTTGGGCGGCTTGTCCGGTATCTGGAGTGCCGCCTCCTTACCGGGAAGCCTTCCTCTGCCTGGATCCCGCATACTGACGGATACGTTCTTCCGGCAGGGACTTTTGGAGGGGCGATTATCAGTCGCCCTATTTTCGGCGAAGCCTGAGGCGCCGCCCATACTCTCCAGCGAACCGCCCTCCAGCAGGAACGACACTCGGGTAGCCCTTCGGCCCCGTCTCCACATCAGCAGCGGCAGTATCTCCAGATCTCCAGACAGTCGTCGGGGAGAATAATACGATTGCGCGGCCGCCAATACTATCGTACGATAGCCGACGCATCGTACCACCAGCCTACCTGCTCGACTCCGGCTCGAAGCAGCGCCCAGCCGGCCGCCGAAGACGATCGAGTGAACCCGAAGACATTCGCGGAGATCCAGGCTTACCAACCTTACCAGATCCCGAGAGTGGTACCAACCGTTCCAAGCCGACCGCGAATATCGGTGTGGCGATTCCAGGCAATACGCCATAATATAGATCAAGCTAGGAGCCGACCCTGACATAAAGTCTGCATTGCTAATAATATATGAGCATATTACTCACCATTTTATAATTTTTCCACCTCTTTGATTATTTGATTATGTTATTATTTTATTGTGTAATTTGTATTTTTGAATGTTGTCGAATTAATAATTGATAATTTTAACTGATAAACCAATAGGAAGATATTAATAACTGACTGGATAATAAATGCCACTGTTGGTAATCAACAAAATACATCTTTTTCTATTTGGTAATATAAAAACCTGTAACCCTATAGATTCCAAATATTTTCCAAGACTATATATAGCCACATAAAAATATAGGTTACAGAATTGGCGCCCAACGTGGGGCCCGAGGTTACAGAATTGGCGCCCATTAATCTACGTATACACCTAGCTTGAACTATATTATACGCATAAATAAAACTTCAAAAATAAAAAATCTCTCAAACCTATTAATACTACATAACTAATTCTACATTTTTACTTAAATTCTACAAAAAGATAAAATTCTAAAATTCCATGCTAAAATCATCTAATTCTATGATTAATAAGTAAAGTACTAATACTATTCTAATAACTATAATTTCGAAAAAAAAAATACATGCATAATTCTACAATCTACTTCTTGATTTACAATCTATAATTACTTAAATAATAAAGGTAAGTTGAGGTTGGTATCACTCTTCCCGTGTCATTTCTTCTGTTCACAGTTCCTAGCAGCAGTTCGGATTCCGGTAAGTCGTTTGAAGTGTTGGTGGCTTTAGTCGTCCTATCCTCGCCGAGGTAATCATTTCTGGTATCAACTATCAAACGAACAGTTAGTAATTCCGTCCAATATGCCTTTGAGAATCAAACTCTTGCGCAAAGCGGAGCTCGATTTCGAGATAATTCTGAGGGGTGCAACTCCGGAGGATACGGTTGAAAAAAATAGGCTAATATTAAAAGGTTTAGCGGATACAGAACCAGCATCGTCATGCGCTTATAATAAAGAATGGCACGATGATATTTTTAATTCTCTGTTAAGGCTTAAGGCCGATATCAATGCATTAGATTCCGGTGCATCAAATATAAATCCGTTGATATTAAAGGTAAATTTCGAAGCTATGAGTAGGCGGTTTCTAGTAACTTCCGGTATGCCTAATACTCTGATCGCGATATGGGACTTAATTCAAGAATCGTATAAAATAAAGTTAGGTACCGCGAAACATTTCACGCAGGAGACGATAGAATCTCCGCTCGAAACCGTCACTGAGTCGTCGGCAGCGAATATTTCAGCGACGGTCCCGGCGGCGGTTAATAATATATTGGTCGACAACATAAATACTTCAGTTCTAGAAAATACTAGTGAGAATCATAATATATTGTACAGTGGTAGAGTGTCCGGTTCAAATCTTCCATCAAATAGTCTCGATTGTATCAGGCAGGTAAATTTTGCTAAATTTCCAGTGAGCTATGACGGTAAAGGGTGCGTATTTGAATTCTGCGAGCGGGTGAAAGAATTGGCCGATAGCCGTGGCATTTCGGAGGTTTCTCTGCTGCGCGGGGCTCCGGAAATGTTGAGCGGCGATGCCTTGAGGTTTTTCCGGCAGATTCGGGACTCAGTATCCTCGTGGGGGGAATATTCTCAGCGCCTGAAACATAGAATTAAACCAGAGGATTACTCATACAGACTCTTCAAGCAATTATTCTTGTGTACGCGGGGAAAGTTAGAGACGGAGGCAGATTATTTTGCGGAAAAGGGATTTCTTTTCGGCAAGTATCAATTATAAACTCTAATGTATAGCCTATAATATATATTTTTTTTATGTTAGCTATTCCTAGCTGTCAAATTTCAATAATGCCATTTCAATTTCAATATTTCCATAATAATCTACATCATATTAATTATATATCATAAATTTTATAATAATAGCCCTGAGGATATTTCCATAATGGACCTCAGTACTCTATTGTTTTATCCCTATCATCAGGAGAAAATAATAATAATATAAATAAGGTGTACCTACATACCTATAGTTTGTCGCACCGAAGGAGCTCCGGCTTACAATCGAGTCGCCCAAGGTTGTGCGAACAGTCCGCTCAGTCGTTATCTGAAAAAACATCACATAAGGTCTCAGTGACAGCTCAAATGGAGTCAACGTGTTGCAACTATAAGCACCACGGTGAGAATGAATGGGCTGTTGCCGGATAATGGTACCAGATGAGCGGATGGGGAGGAAAGATTCAGAAGTATGAATGGCAGAGGTTGTAAGGTTTATTTCCATCGTCATGATCAGACGCACGATACAATCAGTCGGTCGCTATACTTATGCTATAAGTTCTTGGTGGTTCGATCCCGCGTCCTAAGTTATATTCAGACCTAGGCAGGATATTGATATTTATCTTGAGGAATATGACCTAATGTGGTTTAATCCCGCATTCCTAGCTGATGTAAGGTCTTGGGTAAGTTATAGTCGGCTCTGAGTTCGTTTTCGGTGTTTGCATGGCCGGAGTGTAGTTGCGCCTTCGCTAAAGGGTGGTTTAGGATGATTTGAGGCGTTCTAAATAGGTATTAGGGACACATAGACATAATATTTACACGTTGTTGCTATTGTAAGCATGGCGACTTATTGAGGTTAGGTGACAGTTTGAAAAATAAAAGAAAAACACGGCGTACGTACCGGAAGTATAAAAAAAAATGAGTTCCTCCTCATTTTTTTTGCCGAGGGAAACGGTGTGTAACACGAGGTCTGTGTTTTCCTGCGGGTTTTCACTATTTTCACGCATTTTCTCACATTCGTATCGAAGCCGGCGCGCACGCATAGTTTTGACAGCTGAAGCGCCGAGTTCAGAAGCGAGCAACATTGCGGCGAGTGACGTAACAAAAGACATCGCGTTGCCAGTACGACTATTGGATACGATTGCGAATCAAAATCATGAAAATGAAAAAGTCATAATTAGAGATTGAAGATGAGTCAATAAATCGTAGTTATTTGAGTAGTCGCCGAGTAAATTAATTCGTGCCTTTATACACTCAATTTCAGCATGATACAGGAGGGAGCCGCTGCCTTCTAGCGTTGGTTATCAAATATTAATGAATTAAGGGAATAACCGGGATAAATAAGATATGTTTTCAATAGTGGTAAAATTCCTTTATTTTGATAAAATACATACACGCAATATTAAGCGCTATTAATAATTCCGGAAATTAGCGTTGAGATGTACGCGGGAAAATACGATAGGCAAACCCTCATCTAGGCGGAATATTCTCGAAATCGACCGCCCTTGCTAGAACTCCTTCCATTCGAATTCGAGAAATCGTGCGAGCCAGACAAGTCCCGGAGAAGTCCAGAACTTATAGATAGGACCTCAATATTTTCTCCGGTAAGTGTTCGTTTGATAATTGATATTGTGAGAGCTAGATTCCCGGGGGCGGGCATAGCTCGACGGGAGTTTCCGGCCTTTGGGCGGCTTGTCCGGTATCTGGAGTGCCGCCTCCTTACCGGGAAGCCTTCCTCTGCCTGGATCCCGCATACTGACGGATACGTTCTTCCGGCAGGGACTTTTGGAGGGGCGATTATCAGTCGCCCTATTTTCGGCGAAGCCTGAGGCGCCGCCCATACTCTCCAGCGAACCGCCCTCCAGCAGGAACGACACTCGGGTAGCCCTTCGGCCCCGTCTCCACATCAGCAGCGGCAGTATCTCCAGATCTCCAGACAGTCGTCGGGGAGAATAATACGATTGCGCGGCCGCCAATACTATCGTACGATAGCCGACGCATCGTACCACCAGCCTACCTGCTCGACTCCGGCTCGAAGCAGCGCCCAGCCGGCCGCCGAAGACGATCGAGTGAACCCGAAGACATTCGCGGAGATCCAGGCTTACCAACCTTACCAGATCCCGAGAGTGGTACCAACCGTTCCAAGCCGACCGCGAATATCGGTGTGGCGATTCCAGGCAATACGCCATAATATAGATCAAGCTAGGAGCCGACCCTGACATAAAGTCTGCATTGCTAATAATATATGAGCATATTACTCACCATTTTATAATTTTTCCACCTCTTTGATTATTTGATTATGTTATTATTTTATTGTGTAATTTGTATTTTTGAATGTTGTCGAATTAATAATTGATAATTTTAACTGATAAACCAATAGGAAGATATTAATAACTGACTGGATAATAAATGCCACTGTTGGTAATCAACAAAATACATCTTTTTCTATTTGGTAATATAAAAACCTGTAACCCTATAGATTCCTAATATTTTCCAAGACTATATATAGCCACATAAAAATATAGGTTACAATATATATATATATATATATATATATATATATATATATATATATATATATATATATATATATATATCTATATATATATATATATATATATATATATATATATATATATATATATATATATATATATATATATATATATATATATATATATATACTTATATATATATATATATATATATATATATATATATATATATATACAGACTGTATAGTTCATAAGCGCGGAAAATTTAACCACGTATAATGACTATGATATAGATCACAAAATTATTATAATTTTTGAATTTTGAAATTTGATCAAAATTATCTAAAATTAATCATCGTTGTATGTATCCATACCTTTATCAATTTGAATGAATTCATTCATACCGGTAGACTATTCACGCGGTTTTGCCAGTAAGTAATTGGTAAAGCATTTTCACTAGGTTTTTTTTTTTATAATTTTTTTATGGTTTAATCATAACAAAAAAAAAAGATGGCATTGCTATTATTACATAATCAAAGCATAGTCAGAAAAGATTGTACACATATCTATCGTTTTTACAAGACCTTTCTAACAAGTCCAAACACGGCTATGATACGATATTCCATCATGGAATGCCAGTGCCTATCTTCCGGCTTCATCATCAGACCTTGAAACCTAATCGTGGTCAAAGTTCATTCCAAGACTTTTCTAACAAGTCCAAACACAGCTATGATACGATGTTCCATCGTGAAGTTCCAGTTCATATCTTCCGACTCCATCATCAGATCAGTTCGACAGTACCATATTATTGTATTGTCATCAGAACTACATACAGCTGCCAATTTTCATGACGCTACGATCCTTGGAAGATGGTTAAATTAGTTACCTACATAGTTACATACAGGTCGACCTAATAAAAGCGTGTTAAAAACAGCTGATCTCGACATGCTTGTAACAAAGAGAACGATAGAGAGAGACAGAGACAGAGAGAAAGAGAGAGAGAGATATAATAGATAAAAACAAACAAACAATAATAGATAAACGAACCTTTAAAATGTACAGTAATTGTAAGAGAAATTACAGCTTCCACTTTTTTTTATTTTGAAAACACAGATAACTCACACTTTATTAATAAAATACACACGTACTATTTTATTGAAATTACGAGACATCAACACAGACCTGGCATCACTGAAAACAGTCTGGCCATTTTGGTTTTGTAAACAACACATCGTGACTCGCTTGCTGTCTCGCTCCTGCTTTTGCAGGGTTGTCACTTCATTAAACACCATATTACTAGCCGCGTAAATCATCTCGTACTGGATGAAAAGATGTCATGGAATTTAAGAGCATGTCAAATCAAAACTGTCATCAGCCTGCTATACTCTATTACGCATCATGAGTTGTATGGTAGTTGAATCTCACCCGCGCTATGTTATTCTTCTATGGGGTAAGTACTGCAGCGCACATCAACGGCGTACTCACTCTCCAAAAAAAAGCCATACGTGCGATAGTAGGTTTTGGTCCACGGCAGTCATGTCGTGAACACTTTCAAAAGCTAGGGATATTGACCTTATATGCGATTTTTGCTCAAGAAACTCTTTGCAAATTCTTTTGCAATAAGAGCTCGGCAACATCCCACGAGGAAGTACAACGGCATGTCACCAGGAAGAAATTCCATTACCTTCAACCGATTATACCACGTACGGCCAAGTTTCAGGCGACTAGCCTTAAACTATTTAACAAATTGCCCAAACATACGACCCCTCGGAGCATTAACGTTTGAATTGTAGTGTCTCTTAGCCATACGAATCGTATAAAGAAGGCATGTTTTATGTTCCTATTGAAATTTACTATTAGATAATTGTAACTTCGTTTTGTAAAGCAATACGCATTATTCAGAATTATCTGTCAAATTTGTGGTACAGAAAAAAAACTGCCTTGTCCAACATTTCTTTGCTTTTTCAGGAAATAAATTACCCCATGCAAGAAATTGTGAACGCACCGTTGCGTCGTGTTTTGCGCGCCCCCTACTTAGATACCTCTATATTCAATTGTATAATATAACTATCGGTAGGTAGGTTTTTCGGAGCCAAAGCGATACGTCCAACCGCTGGAAGCGCTCGTCGGGGACTGGCTCCAGTGGTCTCGAACGTCAAAATGAAAAATCGGTAGAGTTGCCATGTAAAATCGGTATATTTGGACCAAAAATCGGTATACATATGAAAAAAAATAAATAATGAAATCTTTTATTAAACATTATTAGACAACAGGAATTATTAAAAAATATCAGGATTCTTCTTTATAAATATCAGGAATTAATAAATATTATTTTTATGATGCATGCCACATGCATCATAAAAATGAAGTACACTATTTACAGCAGCAAATCATAATGAAAACGAATTAACAATAACCTACTAAGTATTAGTACAAACAATTAAATCAACAGCTGTATTTTTTTTTTACAATCTCTGTATTTTTTTAACATTTTTTTTACAAATATTAGTACCTACTAATATTTTTTAGCCATAGCAGCAGTCATTTTTGAACTAAAAATAGTAAAGATGGTAAAATAATAAAGATGAAAGAAGACAACAAAGTATCATCGCCAACATTTGAGTGTCATCGCCATACTTCAGTAAACTGATATTATCCCGAAAGATTTCTATTTAATCAGGAAATGTTATTATTTGTTCACAATTTCTCAAAACACGCGATTCTGTATCAATTTGCTGGAAATCATTGTTTTGAACAATATTGAGAAAGAGTCTCATAACAGGAATATTTGTCAGTTCAATTTGTCAGTTCAATTACGTCTAAATATTTTATTGAATTATTTTTCAATGGAAACCGTGCAGTTATTTGCTTGCTTGTTTCGGAAAAAATTGTGGAAAAATCGTTCCATTTCGGTATTTCGTTAGGACAGGCGACATATCGGTAGAAATACCGAAAAATCGGTAGCTTCGAGACCACTGCTGACTTAAGGCGTGAATCCGAGTATCATAACGCGAGAATTAGATTGTTTTAAAATACTTTATTGCCAATTTTAATTAATGTTTTGCATTTTTTTAAGGAAATGGATAGATTTTGAACTAAAGTTTATTTCTGTTGTTTTTATTTTATTAACGAGAGTTCTAAAAGGCCAAAATCAAAAGCAATTCTTAGCCCATTTTCTATAAAATTTGACAAAGTCAAATATTTTTTTAATCAACAATTTTATATGAAAGTAGTAAAAAGTGATTCACTTATTATATGTATAGACGACTTTCACAACAATACATTGTATTTTTTTCATACCGTTTAGATGCTAATCAAAATTCTATAATAATTTTCAAAAAAGTAGCCCACTCACAAAAATGTATTACACAATAATATAAATAATTTTTTATGTTGTGCTATAAAAGTTATAGAAATACAGTATGTTAACCTTAAATTCACGTCTGTAAAATTACGTAAATTCACGAAATGCGCAAAATTTCGTGTACTTGCAAAATTTCGTGTACTTAAGTAAAAATTTGATCTCGTAAAACAATTAGCTAATTCACGCGGTAAATTCGTTTTAAATCTTTTTATAATGTCAATCAACCGCGATAGTCTTCGATTTCATAAGACAATAATGAATAAATGTTAAAATACCACAATACAAAATAGCATAGCCCTGATTGTGCGCGGGCGGAGGGGAGAGAGGCCGCGCCGGGCAAATAATTTTCCATTGTAATCTATAAACACGCGACTCGTTTATGCGAGTAGTTGACCTTGAGCGCCTCGTCGCTCCTGAGTAGAGATGGATCGATCGTGATTGATCGAGTCTTTTTGATTCGATCGTTGTCGCAGAACGATCGATCGAGTCACAGTGCGAGTCAATCAATCGATCAATTGATCGATCGATCGGCGCAAAATGACCTGTTGGCATGAGAGTCGATCAATCGAATACTCGTTCACTCACGACTGGAATACTACTGCTGACATCGTTAGCGCTACGCGCACGCGCGAGTGTACGAAACTGTAGATCCGTAGATGGAAAGTGGAGTATTTCCAGAAGACTTGAAGCTCTCTAAAACAATTCCTCGTCATAAAAAAGGACCAAAAACCGAACTAGGTAATTATAGGCCAATTTCAATCTTATCAACTTTTTCCAAAATAATAGATACGGCAGTAAAAAATATGCTCATACTTTTTTTTGATTCTTATAATGTGTCAAGCAATAGACAATTTGGTTACAGACAAAAAATGTCGACTAATAAGGCAATCAAGGACTTCATATCTTTTATTAGCGAAAAAATGATGGAAAATTTTTATACTTTAGACATTTTCTGCGATTTAACAAAGGCATTTGATTGTGTCAACCACGATATTTTACTCCACAAGCTAGGACAGTACGGAGTTAGGGGAAATAGCTTAAGATGGATGGAGACTTATCTAAGGAATCGATATCAACTAGTGGAAATAACGCATTACTTAAATGGAACTTCACAGAAACACCATTCTGCTCCATTAAACATCACTATTGGAGTTCCACAGGGTTCTATATTAGGACCCATTTTGTTCTTAATATATGTCAATGACTTGCCTAATAATTTCGAGGACAAAAAAATCACAATGTTCGCAGATGATACTAGTCTAATCTTAACAGATAAAAGTGAGGAAAAACTAATGATTACTGCTAATATTACTCTAAATAAGCTACACACGTGGTTTCATTCAAATAACCTTCTTCTTAAGGCAACAAAAAGTAACTTTATGGTATTTTCAAGCACACAAAATTCCAATACGGGCACTCAAGTAACCTTGTACATCAATAAAAACGTCATTCCCCAGACTAAATGCGTCAAATTTCTAGGTGTACACGTCGACGATAACTTGAAATGGAATAGACACTGCGAGGCACTAAAGATTCTATTAAGTAGAGCTTGTTATGCATTGCGTATAGTTAGGAAAACACTGAGTGAATTAGAAACGAGGAGTATTTATATTTCGTACTTTGAATCGATACTGAGCTACGCCATTACGATCTGTGGAAACTGTTACGCTTGTCACAAGGAACCCTTATTTATCCTACAGAAAAGAGCATTACGGATTATCGCCAACGCTAAACATAAAGAAACATGTAGACCTTTTTTTAAAAGATTGAAAATCATGACTCTCACATCACTTTAGGCTATTATTAGATTTTTACACCGAAAAGGAAAGTTACGTAAAATTTAAAGATATACATAACAAAAACACCAGATACAAAAATAATATTATTCTACCATGCGTGGTTTTAAACGCTGCTAGGCAAAGTACCCAATTCTCAGGACCTTATTATTTTAACCGCCTACCATCTAACATAAAAGACAATAGCAACCGCAGAACGTTCCAAAAACTTTTAAAGGATTTTTTTACAACAAATACGTTTTACTCTATTGAGGAATTTATAAATTTTACAAAATGACTTTTTTTACAGCCTTTATTTTAATGTAATGCGTATACTGATTATTTCATTTGTTGATTGTTTTAGCTTGAATTAATTATTTTATTGATTGTTTTAGTTATACGGTATCTTATATTTAAAGGTAATTACAATGTATTTAGATTCTTCTTGGACAAAAAATTATAAAAATTAGTTTGATTGATTAACTGATTATTGATGATTATTGCTTTTGTTTGATCATTTCTGATATTGATTATTTTAATTGTTGATGGTTTTAGTTTTACTGATTGCGCCTTATATTATAGCTTCTACTTTATGAAGTTTCTTCTGAAACAAAATGTGGTATGCTCTCTGGGCAGTTTGTTATTTAAACATTGTATGTTTTTTAAATAATACTCACAATAAAGAACTTGAACTTGTACCAATCCCGTAGATCCGGATCAATTGTTGCAAACTAACCTATTGATCGATTGATCGATCGATCGATCAGGTGATGTTTCGCCGACAGGCACTGTCAGTCATCGTTTGTGTACGGTAATTGCGTCCGCGGAACTTTATTAGTAAGAATCACACATTCACTAACCTAGTCCCGTTAGTGAATGTGGTAAACTTGATTGTCAATTTATTATTGTCAATACATTATAACAGTTATTTTTAATTTCTCGGATTAGTTTTTTACTGAGATCACTTAAATGATCTCAGTAAAAAAATGTGCAGTGCCATATTCGCTATCAGAAAGATAAAAAACTTATGCTGTTTTGAAGCCGCTAAATCTGTTTATTTTGCATAATTCCACTCCTTCATAACGAATGGCCTTCTAATTTGGGGAATGGCACCAAACTCAACAAGAATTGTACTCCTCCAGAAAAGAGCGGTACGCAGTTTATAATATAGAGTCTCTCCAAGAAGTTATTGTAAGCCGCTGTTCGTAGAATCAGGAACCATGACTCTATTTTCTTCCTACATCTACCAAAATATTATGTACGCTCGTAGACACCTAGCAGAAGTTCCGGTGAATAGTGATTTTCATCATCACGATACGAGGAATAAATCCAATCTCTACATAAACCGACAGCGACTTAGCAAAGTGCGATACAGTTTTATTCACCAAAATTTGTCCTTCTATAATATGACTCCAGAGCAAATGAAAAGCCTTGGAGGGGACCAATTTAAAAAGATAATTATAAATACTTTGATAAGGAACACAATTTATGGTGTAAGGGAGTTTGAAAATTCCGAGTTTATTTTCCATGTTGATAATTAGCAACATTTGTAAAATTTTAAATATAATGGAATTATGATAGCTGACATTCTAATTCTCATTTAATTTAGTATACATCTATTTATGTTTAAAAAATACGAAGGCATATTGCTGGATTGAGAATAAATTTATTTTACGTTGATTATTCTACATAGAATTTGCATTTATATTTTAATATATTATTATCTCTTACTATTTAATGACATTAGTATATTTTGATTATTTGTAAGTAGGTAATATTGAATATAATATTACAGCCATGACAACTATCATGATAGTTACGTTTTTAATAATTAAATTTTAAGCATTTAATTTTGTGATGCATCCAAGTGTAGGAATGCCTATCTACTGGAGTAGTTGATTGTATTGTATTGTATTGTATTATACACAACTAGGGAGGTACCTACTTATAATTTAAGTTACATATGGAAACACTTTGATGCTTTAGACGATAAAGTCGCTAAATGGCACAACTGTAGCAATAAAATAAGTTATGCTGGCGGCGGAACTGAAAATCTAAACAGACACATGAAAACCAAGCATGGATCGATTCCAGTGTAAACCTATAGCGACCACGAAATCAAACAAGACCACCGAATCAAACAACCGACATGGATTTACGACATCACACATAATATTCATCCACAAATAATATTTCTAGCACGTTGCCGACTACGATAATTAATACACTGTCTCAAGAGACAGTACTGGTATCGCTTCCATCATCACTACAAGATCAGCGACTCACTCAACAATTCAGCATAACAAATTATTTCTACGTTGCCAAGCAGGAAACATATTTAGTCGAACCTAATTCCGAGACGATCAATTATTGATCGATCGAGTCAGATTCGATCGCCATGCAACGGCTCGATCACGACCAACGCTACTGTGCGAAGCAATGTTTACCTATCGATTCGCGAGAGAGAAAGAGATGCAAGATTTACGATGCCATAGTCCGGCCGCCCTTTGCTTCAATAGTTGACATATTTGTGATGCAATAGTTGACATGAAAGAAAAAACTATATTGTAAATAGTAATTTATTTGTTACAATCTTTTTTGTAAGCGTACCTAACTAAAATCAATCCAAAATGTTTACTTTATAGACCATATCGCGACTTTTATCGACCAATCCAAAATGCATAATTTATCGACCCCAATTTCTTTTACGAAGAAACTTAGACCCGCTTCTTCACTAATAAATTGACATGATGATGTTTCTACAGGTCCGGAAGGTGTGCTTTCATTGTTAGCCAAAACAGTAAGGGGTTTCGAGTAGTCAACTTCATTTTTGCCCCAAGGCACCAAAACTGCTTTTTTATATGCATTTTTCATTATTTAATGGTCAAGTGCGTTTATAGTATTATGGAGCAAGAAAGCGAAGTTAGACTTCTTTAAGTTTGGTGCCGGCAGATTTGCGATTCTCCATCTGTAGACCTCTTGCTTCCACTAACTCTTCATTGGACTGAAAAATCCTATATCAAGGGGTTGAAGCAAGTGGGTTGCATTAGGGTAGAGTGATATAAGTATAAATTATTTATCATAGCAAAATTTGCTAGTATGCATTGTTAAATGGCTGTTATGTCCATCAATAAATAATATTATAAGGAACTGTTTTTTTTTTCAAAGAGCCATTTGTAGAATATATTTGTGATGTATTCATAGAATAATTCACAGTTCATCCACCCACCTTTTAATTTACCAATTGCCCAATCCTTTGGTACTCTAGTAGCTACGCCAGAAGTAATCTTATTGTATTTAAAAACAATCATTGTTGGAGCAAATACACCTTCTGCATTCGCGTTGGTTTAAACTGTGAGGCATTCTTTTTCATCACCATTAACCTGTTGATTTTGCTTCCCTTAGGGATTTTGCTTCCCTTAGATTTTGCTTCCCTTAGGGTTAAGGAAAAACGCACTCATTTTTCGTAACAGAAGCTCGCGATGCGGTTAAATTTTGCGCTATTTGTTCACTTATAATTGTATGTAGTTTAAGAAATGTATCAAACCATACTCTTCTTGGACGTTCCTCTTTAAAAGGTGCTTCTTTTTCATTTCTTTTACAAGCATTTGGACGCTGTTTAGAAACTGATTTTTATTTACAGGAAAATTTGACCGCGCTGAGGATATGATCCAGGTTTGCAACACTTTTTCCTCATCGGTACAAAGCGCAGTAGCAGGACCCATTTTTCTTTGAACAGGAGTTTTCCCGAACATTTATACATTAATGTAACTCTAGGCGCGTTGCATTTTTTGCAGCTGTTGCAACCATCATCCCTCTAACGCACACATCATCAATAGCTTGAAGCATATTCTCCTCAGGATATGCCAGCATCTTGCCCTTGATGGGCGGCATGGTTAATCTAAGAGAAAAAATATGATGCAGTACTTGACATAATGTTTGTATTGACATCATCAGTAGTTGACATCCATGTCAAATATTGCTTCTAGTAACAGCAATGAAACATAAAATATCGCAAATTTGAAGTTTCCAACGCTATTTCCTTTTAGATTTAGCATTAAAATGACCAAATTTAGTAGTGTGTTTTTTTTAATAGGCGAGGTAGCAATACTTAGATGGCAATTTAAGAAGAAGAATCATACAATGGGCTCCCGATCTGCGCGTAAGTGAGTGATCAGCTGTGATGTTACGCGAATGTCAGCTGACGTTACGACCTCGAATGAACTCGATTAGGGTAGAGACATACTTCGTTTTAGAAAATCTCAAAATATTTATATCTACAAAACGACACGGCAAGTTTTATTCAAACTCTTAGGAATTAGTTCTTATAATGGCCACTTCAAGTGGTTAAATTTTCCGCGCTTATGAACTATACAGTCTGTATATATATATATATATATATATATATATATATAAGTATATATATATACTTATATATATATATATATATATATATATATATATATATATATATATATATATATATATATATATATATATATATATATATATATATATATATATATATATATATATATATATATATATATATATATATATATATATATATATATATAAGATTTCCTTCGCTACTTTTTAAGTAGCTTTTACTAATTTTATTTTAAATAAAAACATGATCCTATAAACGGATTTCTTTACAAACCTTATGAAATATAACTATATATATATATATATATATATATATATATATATATATATATATATATATATATATACATATATATATATATATATATATATATATATATATATATATATATATATATATATATATATATATATATATATATATATATATATATATATATATATATATATATATATATATATATCTATATATATATATATATATATATATATATATATATATATATATATATATATATATATATATATATATATATATATATATATATATATATATATATATATATATATATATATATATATATATACTTATATATATATATATATATATATATATATATATATATATATATATATATATATATATATATATATATATATATATATATATATATATATATATATATATATATATATATATATATATATATATAAGTATATATATATATACTTATATATATATATATATATATATATATATATATATATATATATATATATATATATATATATATATATATATATATATATATACATATATATATATATATATATATATATATATATATATATATATATATATATATATATATATATTCATATATATATATATATATATATATATATATATATATATATATATATATATATATATATATATATATATATATATATATATATATATATATATATATATATATATATATATATATATATATATATATATATATATATATATATATATATATATATATATACAGTGGGTTGCCAAATTATTAGGGACAGTACTTGTTTTTTGAATTTTCAAGTTTAAATTAATTTTGTGAGCAAATAGTGGGTGTTAGGTCTTGTAGTTATGTTGTTATTTATTAGGGTGTTATATTAGAACAAGAAAACAACATATTCCTTAGTCATAAGTATTTATTTTTTCACAAAAAGTGATGACAGAAAATTTTCAGAAAAATTTTAATATTTTGTAACGCCACCATTAGCTGCAATAACGGCTTTCAAGCGTCGGGGCATGCTCTCTATGCAGTCTGTTGCGTTCTGCTGGAGATTGGGGCTGTGATGCCACACTCTTATAAGTGTTTCAATTAATTGCCGCTTGGTGGTGACTACTTCTTTGGCGACCTCCCTTTTTGTCAGTTCCCAGAGGTTTTCAATCGGGTTCAAGTCAGGGGAATTCCCCGGCCATGGCAAAACCCTCACGTTTTGGTCAGCCAGGAATGCAGTAACACTCCTGGCTTTACATAATCATAAATCGTTATTACTAATATCACAAGATAATTTGTAAATCATAGTTACTCGACTCCAGTCCTCAACAGTCAAATTTCGGTGTTGTCTGGCCCATTGCAGTCGCTTTTTCTTCATTGCCAAAGTCAGGCGTGGTTTTTTGGTTGGGCGATGACCAGTCAGGTTCTCTTCGGCCAAGCGCCTCTGGACAGTCCTTTTAGAAATGTTGATGCCCTCGTCCTTTATCATTGTAGTCAGCCGAGCCACACTCTTTTTACGATTTTGAAGACAGATGTCTCTGATTTTACAGTCGGTACGAGGAGTGGTGATCTTTTTTCTGCCACTTTTACCAATTCGGTCCGCTTCTAGAGGCAGTTTTTTATCTGTCTTTATTTTAATTCGGTTTACCACTGATTTCGAAACACCTGTAAGTTCTGATACCTCTCTCTGGGAACGTGTAGAGTGGAGTAGTAAGGTCTGTATTTCCCTACATTTTCTTGGGGATATGTCTGAAGACTTGCCCATACTGAATTTTTTTTTTTTTTTGGTTATTGAGGCGTACTATTTACCAAATTGAAATTTACACATTACATTTATCAAAACCAATCAATTATAAAACATTACTTACGTTTAGATAATATTGCACTGCAAAAACTTACAAGAAATGATTCCAAAAATTAATAATTGAGCTCACTCTAACAACCGTTTTCACCAAATGTGATTTAACCTCACTTATTTGACAGATAAGACAGACTGCCAGTGTTGCCACTTTATAAAACGAATAATAATGATATCAGCAGAAAAAATACAAAATAAAACTACATTGGGATCAATTTATTTGCTCACAAAATTATTCTAAACCTGAAAATTACAAAAATCAAGTACTGTCCCTAATAATTTGGCAACCCACTGTATATATATATATATATATATATATATATATATATATATATATATATATATATATATATATATATATATATATATATATATATATATATATATATATATATATATATATATATATATATATATATATATATATATATATATATATATATATATATATATATATATATATATATATAAATATATATATATATATATATATATATATATATATATATATATATATATATAGAATTAGTAAAAGCTACTTGAATAGCAGCGAAGGAAATCCCAGCTTGGATTGGGAAACGCTTATGTTTGAATAAGATATAGGTTGCGACCTGCTGGTTGAAAATCATTGATTTAAGAGTAAACGATCCTCAGTTATCAACAATATTCGATACGACGATGATACTATTCTCCTTGCCAGCTCTACCGAAGACCTACAAAGTCTGCTTAATCGGATTGAGTCGAACAGTGCTCAAAATGGTCTGAATATAAACATCAAGAAGACCAAGTTCATGATTGTCAGACGTACATCGTCAGCTACATCAAGAACCAACCTCTGGAGAGGGTTCGCCAATATAAATACCTTGGCTGTATTGTGAATGATCAAAAATACCATAATGTAGATATCGCATCGAACAAGCTAGAGCTGCGTTCATCAAAATGAGCCAACTTTTCTGCAACCGTAGTCTCAAATTCTCCACTAGATGCCTCCTGGTGCGGTGTTACATATTTTCAGTTCTGTACAGAGTAGAAGCGTGGATATAACCCAGACTTTGTGTAAAAGGTTAAAAGCTTTCGAAATGTGTATTTACAGGAGAATATTGAAAATATCTTGGACGGATAGTCACAAATGAGACGGTGCTGTAAAGAATGCACAAAGGATTGAAATTACTGATTACATGGGCCACATGGGTGGTAACCAGGGGCGGACCGTGCGTTTGTGGGGCCATGGGCTAATATTACTTAGGGGCCTGCTTAATTAATCAACTAATTGCCATTTTGACAAAAAACTTTTTTTGATAATGATGTCTAGGTCACTAGCTACACAATATAGGAGAGAAAGAGGACAATACAATATTTTATTTGTTTAATATGACAGACACACAAACACAACTGTAAGACATTTAACTTTTCACTAAAAATAGACAAATCGATTAGCGTAAGAAAACGTTGCTACTAAACAACATTAATACTAATGCTATTGCTACTAAACAACATTAAACTAAACAACATTAATACTAATTGTAATAACATCTTAATTAGTAGCTTAATTAAGCAAGTATTGATATTAATTGTAAAGCTAGTTAATATACGTAAAATTTAAACAAACATTCCTTACTAGTTACCTATTGACAAGACACTAGCCTCGGTAGAAACTCGCTTCACAATATTGTCCATTGTTTTCAATGGAGGCTGGGGCCCTTTATATCAACGGACAATGGGCTGCAGCCCAAAAAGCCCTTATATAGATCCGCCCCTGGTGGTAACAAATACCACCTTCTCCAATTAATCCTGCAAGGCAAGATTAAAGGCCGCCGTAGACCTGGCCGAAGAAAAACCCACTGGCTACAAAACCTCGTTGAATGGTTTAACTCAAGCACCAACGAGTTGTTCCGCGCCGCAACATCACGAGCCCAAATGGCCATAATGACCGCCGACCTCCGATAGGAGATGGCACTTTAACCCTTTGTAGACTTCCCTTTAGAGATCTTCAAACAAAAAATAATGTTGATAATGAGATAGGTTTAGGCAAATAAAAAAACACGTATTTCTCAGAAATTCAAAAACATTTATTATTAATCATTTATTTGACATTTAAGGGAATGTGACATTACTGTAACATTGAGTTGAACGTATAAAAAAACATTTAGGTATGTTGTATGGAAAAATTTGAAACAATTATTTTGTTTATTATAGCACAATGCTACACTGCATTTTTCGCAAATTGTTTGAGAAACGCCAGTGCACTTGGGAATCTTGCAACGTATCCTTTTTTAACCCAAATCGGCCAATGACCGACGTGGTCCTGCCTTACTGCCAATGGAGGAACATGTTGCGCAGGGCCCTTATGTTTTTTGGCTTGAATTTCGTCTTCTAAAGACCGTCGACTCTTGATGTTAGGCTTCAGGCCAAGCTCGCATAAAGTCTCGCCTATCTCAAGTCTAAATTCTGCCGAAGACATTTGTTTTCCGTTGAGATATTTCGCCTTCCTTACTCTTCGTTATAATAACCAAGAATTTGCCATAGTCAGTTCCAGTAAATGTTAGAACATCCTAACTTGCCATCTTTTGCTTCGAAATTTTGAATGGATAAAATTATAGCCTTACCTACAGGTTTCCACGAAAACCACACAATTGTATACACTTTTTATATTTTTTATCAGTCATTCAACACCTGCCTTAGTTCTAATTTATCACTTTCATCAACGCGCAACATTTAAACTCACATAAGTCGCTTAGTTACGCTATCTATGATTTTTACTCGATACTAAGTGGTAGGGTACAGTAGCGCTAGACGGATTCAAATGAACTAAATGAATTTAGTGCCTTATTTAGGGGGATTAGTAGTTTGTTACAGAAATGTCACATGAAGCTATAAAGGGTTAAGATGAAGAATATCCTCAGTCGTAAAACTTTGCGTTACTACAATAACACATAAAAAAAATTGAAATTGAAAAAATAATATGATAGATAAAAAGGAGTGGGTAAATGAAACTCATTACTTCATTGAAGGGTTTGGGGATTAATGGCCAACATCTGGTGAACGATTTAAGACGACGAACTTGGATGTTCACACGGTCAAAAACACCATTCGCTTGTGCCTCAGTCGAGGACGTTGTTAATTTAAAGTTTTTAAAATAATATTTCTTAAAATTTAGTAACAAAAACGATGAAAACGTGCGTGTTTATATTTTTACTCATAATATTTTTTAGCCGGACTAAGGGCCAGGCATTGGAAAAGGACGGAAATATCACCCTCGAAGGCGGTGAGTAATTCGTTCTTTGATTGATTTATTTATTTAGGATAAATGGTAGAATAAATACTGTAACAAATACATTAACTATTTATATCCTATGTGTAAACCGCGTGCTAAATTAATTATTCCATGTACTGTTTAACTGATAATTCATAAAAAAAATATATCGTATAAAAACCATTATTATTAAAATTATTGAGATCAATTATTTTTATTAAAAAAATCGCTTGTGTCACTCCAAGACTTTCCCGGCAAGTAGCCAAGGACTGTTTCATCCGAATAGTATTAAACTCTCCCCCTCCACCTCCACCTTCCCGATAGCGAATGTGTTTTCGTCCGAAACTTTATATCTCCGTAGTACTTGGGTAACTATTTAACCCTTCGAGTAGCGGCATAATTTCATGGCAGACCACGGCAATTTATTGGAATTTCTTGCAATATCGCCGCGCGGCAAAAAGTACTATAACTATGGAACTACTATAGCAATCATAAAAAGAATAACTGTGTAATGATTGTATTGAAATTTCGTATATTGAATATTGAAATTTCATTTTGTAAAACAATTAGATAATTATGAATAAATATGAGAAAGTCGAAAAAGTGAAAAAAACTCGGCATTTCTGACTTGTACTTGTCTTACGGAAAAATACAGAATCCTTTTTAGAAACTGTCAATACTATCGTAATCTTTATTAGATTCTCGATCAAAGGTAATATTTAGTTTATTTACATACAAAAATATTTAGATATTAGCTCATAAAAGCCGATAAAAATTTTGATGATTTCTCGAAAAAAAATGATGATGTTTGACAGTGGAATTTTACTAGAAATATCCGCGAAATGACGCGCGAAATTATTCTAGCGGCCGTCTATGTATCTATGGTAATAATGAGATATTTGGTATGGATTTTAGGATGCGTTCGAATTAGAAAACAATATTACTGTGCGCTCCGGTAGCAAGCCGCCAATATCGGTCGTTACGTACTAAACGGTGTTCTAAAGTGCAGTTAAATTTGGTCGTTTCGTAGCCGAAGGGTTTTAAGCACTTTAGTTAAAGCGGGATATTAATCCACGAAAGAAGTAGAATATCGGAAAAAGAGGAAGACTTATACACGAAACTTGTACAGCCGCAATGAACAACTTTATTGAGTCTAAATTGTAAATTGGTTCCTTATCGAGGGATTCGCTTAGACACTTTTTAAAAAATTAATGCCTATATTTTTCAAAAAATTCATAAAACTAAAATTCTTCAGATACGGTCGTTTCTTGGTATCATGTCACCTTATGTTAAAGTGTTGTCGGAGAGAAACAACCCAGGGTCGCATATATCTAGATTTTTATCTCATGCAATTTTTGTCTTGGAAATATTTTACTACATCATTTCGGCATTCACAATCTAATATAATTTCCCTGAAGCTATGGGGCTAATGGAAAAAAACGTAATAGAAAATCAATGTAAATCAAAGTAATAGGAAAGTAATGGAGTCAGATACTCTTGGAAAAGACCACGTAAGTGTGATTGAAAGGTCAAGATTTGCTGTTATTTGCACGTCAGTAGTAAACTAATAATAGTACACAATAATAATGATATCGATAAGAAATAATTTACAGAAAACATTTATCCTAGCGAATGAATGCAATGAAAATAAAATGATTAATTAAGGTTTATAATCTCTCTTTCTACGCAAACGCTCGAGCTATGAATGAACGGAACTTTGGCCAGACTTGCGTCACGACACATCCATACTGCGTCAGTATATGGTGGAATTTTACGGAGTGCAAATCGGCTAGATTCAACTCCCGAGTGCTTCAACCTTGTGGGAGCTAACGGGCCCATGATGAGGTGGCCACGATGACCCATGTGTTCAGGGTCGGTCACACTCACGGGTCAACACCCATCCGATGGCCTCCACGCATGGGGTGCGAACCCGGGTAGGACACTGGGTCAACCAGTCTCCCCTGGGAATCAAACCTCTGGCGCTCCTGGACGGTCTGCGCACCGAGCGGCGCAAGCCAATCGACTGTGCTCTCCGACTAACAGTCGGGAAGTCTGGGAACTGTATTGTTTCCTATAGAGCGGGGGTGGTTGCCTACCTTACGGCGACTGCTCTTGAAATGACCATTGGCCATCCGATCCCGGTTCAGAGTCGGGCAAAGGACGCCTTGGTCCGCGACAGATTCGGTGCACACCGTTTCACCGCTTCGTAAGGGAGAGGACCGCGCAAGCGACCTCGAACTCGGAACCAATCGAGAGACCGGAGAAATCTGGTCAAAATTGGAAGCAAGGGCGCGAGTGTCGGCCCGCCAGGTAACATTACTGGCTATCTCGCGGTAAAGGCGTTGGTCTCTTGCGGGTTGTGACGTAGCTGGACGTTCGATTGTTCTGTCCAAAGTCTTCAACGTTCACTGCAGGGCGACAGACGAAAAAATCGTTAAAACGTCCTGTGGTGACGGGCTCGCCCGTTGTAGTTGACACCGCAAGTTGCTTCAACCTTGTAGTCCAAAGATTGTAATACACACAGTAGCAATGACTCCAGGTCAGCGGCATAAACCTAAATATCTCGAAAACTAAGAATGCTAGCCTATAATCAGATTCAGATTTTATTTGTATATACAAGTCATACCTGTAGGTACATAGAGACACCTATAGGGCCCTGTTGCAGTTGTGCCACTAAGACCCAGTTGTATAGGGTTGGTCAAACTCACGGGTAAACACCCATCCGGCGGATTCCACGCAGAAGGGAGAGCCAGGGTAGGACTAGCAGGCGCTGGCCCGCAGGCTAGCGCCTGCGGGCCAGTTTCAGCTAGAAGGCAACCTTCGGGCGCTCCTGAACGGATTGCGCACAGTATGGCTTAAGCCAATCGATTGTGCACTCCGACTAACAGCCGGGGGAGTCTGGGAACAGTCTTAATTAAATGATATACCGCATTTCGTGTTTGTGCTGTTGACCGTTGAGGAGTCCCCTCGTTGGAAGCCAACCTTGGGTGCAGCAGCCCTATTGCATTGAAACTTAGACCATGCTATCATAATTGAATGCGTATACAAAATTTCGTTTCTTTGCTGTTGACCGTTAAGGAGTCCCTCGTCGAGAGCCAACCCTGGGCGCAGCAGCCATGTCATGTTGAAACTTAGAAAGGGGTATAATAATTGAATGCGTATACAAAATTACGTGACTGTTGAGGAGTCCCCTCGTTGGGAGCGAATCCTGGGTGCAGAATGAGGTTATGCTCACCATAACAATGTAAAATTACAACATAGGAGAAGAGGAAGTAGTTCTAATTCAGTTTGCAAGATTTGCCCTAAACAAACATACATTCAAATGGTAGAGTGTATTCAAAGAAAATTTTGAAGATATATTTATTACAGAAAATACAATATTTATCCATACCTAATTCCGTCCGATTTTGTGCTTGGAATGGTATACAACAGTCTTGAAACGCGTCGATATATTTCCCTAATTATATTTGCACATAAATTAATTCAAGGAACTATTTATTTGCCAGAGACTATGTAAGTTTGAATTGTACGTACCGGTAAATTACACAGCGAGGAGATCGCATCTATTGTTTAATGTGCCGTACAATTGTACAAATATTTTTGTAGACAGGCCAGTGGGAAGGGTTATAGCTCTTCTTAATTCCTTACCCACAGAAATAGAAATCTTTTATATATCCCTTTGGCAGCTAAAAAGGCAACTCCCTGCTATCTCATGTCTATCATAATCTGTCTTTTATTTAGTTTTATATTTTTATGTTTTTATTGTTCAATGTTAGCTTTACTTTAGTTATGTAATTAATTTATTGTTAGACTTACACTAGCTTTAATATTCAAGGGCGAATTGGATTCGTCTGTAATGCTCTTGAATAATATTTGAACCTAATAAATAAATACTGACAAACATAGCAAAGGTAAATAAAAGCTTGTAAAGACATATACTTCCTTGTTTTGATCTTCAGTTAAACTGGATCCAATTGATCGATTGAGCGCTATTTATCTCCAGAGAATCATAGGGATTGCGGCTAACATGGCTAATGTCGACTCAAACGTCAAAAATATATTGGTAAGAATTATTATTAATCTATACTAATATTATAAAGAGGTAATGTTTGTAAGTTTGTAAGTTTGTATGTTTGTAAGTTTGTAAGTTTGTATTCTTGAAACTTTGTATGTTTTATTTATTTATTTTATTTAATTTATATAATAATTAATTACTATAAAACATTAGCTTCAAAAATAACAGGAACCGAATGGCAAAACCTTAACCTTTTGCTTATTTGTTTCTGTCATCCAACTGGGACTAGCCCGTTCAAGGGTGGACAGGACTCTAATATTACAATCAAGTTTGCTTGATTGCTTGATTGCTTACAAATGTACAAGTTTTAGTAAAAAGCTAATAACAGCAAATTGCCCTAAAATGTGGTCCTCAGAATAAAATAAAAAAATAAAAAATAATAATATTTTTTTTTAAAAGATAATATAATAAATAAAATGCAATTCCAATATATAATCGGCAATAAATATAATATAAAATTCGATTAAATAATATAAAAAAAGTTATATGTGAGAAAAGAAAGAAACAGTCATGAATATTTAATATATGTTAAGTAATATACGATTTAATATAAAAATACCTAGTCAAAAAAGTACAATTCATTGTCAAAGTCAAATAATTTTTGGTAGTTAGTTAGTTAGTTTGGTATTTAGTCAGTTAGTTAGGTTAGTATGTCCAGCAATGATCTGTATTTAAGGCAGCTGTTTTGATCGATATTTAGATTAAACTTAATTTTCACTTTTATTTCAACTTCGTAGTACATCCTATTCGCACATTCCTCTTTTATCGCGAAAATATGTAAAATAACGTTTAAAATTGTTTTAGAGTCGTGCCTACGTTTGGGATACTATGCAACATCACGTATCGGCCTGGAATGATCAGTTGAAATCTTTGGACCGGAAAGTGGACATTATTAGCAGGTACAAAATATTGCAATATTCCAAAATGGTGAATTGTTAAAAGCTAAGGGAGCTAATGAGCCAAGGGAGCTAATGGGCCCTTGTTGAGTTGGCCACGAAGACCCATTTGTTCGGAGTTGGTCACACTCTCGGGTCAACATCCATCCGGCGGCCTCCACGCATGAAAAGCCCGGATAGGACTCTGGCCTTAGGGCTAGTTTCCCCTAGGAGTCAACCTTCTGGCGCTCCTGGACCGTGCGGCGTAAGCCAATCGGTTGTACATTCTGACTAACAGTCGGGGGAGTCTGGAAACAGTACTGTTTCCAGACTCCCTCGACTCCCCAGAGTTTCCTGTAGAGCGGGGGTAGTTGTCGACCTTGCAGAGACTACTCTTGCAGCGACCATCGGCTAACCGATTCCGGATGAACAGCCGGACAAAGGATGCCGTGGTCCGCGATTGATGCGGTTGACACCGTTTCACCGCTACGCAAGGAAGAGGACCGCGCAAGCGACCTCGAACTCGTAACCAGTCGAGAGACCGGAATAATCTGGTCGCAACTGGAAGTAAGGGCGTGAGTGTATCTGGCTATCTCTCGGATAATTCGTTGGCCTTTTACGGGCATGTGGCGGAGCTTGACGGTGGACTGTTTTTGTCCTAAGTCTTCTGCGCTCACCTCACGGGAGACAGAACGATATATTTCGTTAAAACTTCCTGAGGTGACGGGTTCGCCCGTTGTAATTGACAGCTCTAGTTGTTTGTATTGTCTGGTAGCGAGGTTTTTATGAGTTAATATCTAAATATTTTTGTATGTAAATAAGCAAAACGAAATATTAACTTTTATAGAGAATCTAATGAAGATCACGATAGTATTTACAATTTCTAAATAGGGTTTCGTATTTTTCCGTAAGACAAGTACAAGCTAGAAATGCCGAGTTTTTTCACTTCTTCGACTTTCTCATATTTATTTATATTATCTAATTGTTTTAAAGAATGAGATTTCAATATTCTATATACAAAATTTCAATGCGGTCATTGCACAGTTGTTCTATTTATGATTGCTATAGTAGTTCCATAGTTATAGTACTTTTTGTCGAGCGCGGCGATATTGCAAGAAATTCCAATAAATTGTCCCGGTCTGCCATGAAATTATGCCGCTACTTGAAGGGTTAAAAACCTTCTGTAAATCTTCCGAAAGAATTCGTTTAGATGATGATACTTTGATGTAGAAATAAAATAATGCAATATACACACGTGGAAGCGAAGAATTCATGGCAGGAGAGGATGAAGATCGGATCTTGAGGAGTTAACTCCAACAACTTGGGTTGTCGACTACAGCGGACGAGCCCGTCACCACAGGAAGTTTTAACGATTAGTCGTTCTATCTCCCTGGAGTGATCGTAGAAGACTTTGGATAAAAACAATCCGCTGTCTAGCTACGCCACAACCCGTAAGAGACCAACGCCTTACCGCGAGATAGCCAGTAATGATTACCTGGCGGGCCCGACCCTCGCGCCCTTACTTCCAATTGTGACCAGATTTCTCCGGTCTCTCGATTGGTTCCGAGTTCGAGGTCTCTTGCGCGGTCCTCTCCCTTACGAAGCGGTGAAACGGTGTATACCGGATCTATCGCGGACCACGGCGTCCTTTGCCCGGCTGTTCACCCAGGATCGGATGGCCGATGGTCATTTCAAGAGCAGTCGCCATAAGGTCCGCAACCACCCCCGCTCTATAGGAAACAGTACAGCTTCCAGACTCCCCCGACTGTTAGTCAGAGTGCACAATCGATTGGCTTGCGCCGCACATTGCGCAGACCGTCCAGTAGCGCCAGAGGTTTGATTCCCAGGGGAAACTGACCAAGGCCAGAGTCCTACCCATGTTCGCGCCCCGTGCGTGGAGGCCGTCGGATGGGTGTTGACCCGTGAGTGTGACCGACCCTGAACAGAATAGGTCTTCGTGGCCAACCCAGCATGGGCCCATTAGCTCCCCAATGTTGTCTATTCTGGTTTGGTTGGACATAATTTTGATGAGGCGATAAACCACTGCTGTTGACATGTAATTTCATGATTGCAGCGGCCAAGAAAAGCTAATCGCGCTGGACGCCAAACTCTCCTCATTCGTGAACCTGGAATACAAAGTGGAACGTGTCCTGGCCAAACTGGACAGCGTCCAGTCCAGGTTGGACTCCGAGGTCCGCGGCGAGGGTACATCCACACCGAACCCTCTGTACAGGGAGTTCACGACCAGAGGGGTGCTGAGCACTCTCAAAATCTTGGAACACAAGGTTGACAGACTGCAGACTATTGTGGAGAGACAGGATCTAGTGAGATCTATACGTGAGTATAATTTTATTAGGATCTAGTGAGATCTATACGTGAGTATAATTTTATTAGGATTTAGTGAGATCTATTCGTGAGTATAATTTTATTAGGATCTAGTGAGATCTATACGTGAGTATAATTTTATTAGGATCTAGTGAGATCTATACGTGAGTTTAATTTTATTAGGATCTAGTGAGATCTATACGTGAGTATAATTTTATTAGGATCTAGTGAGATCTATACGTTAGTATAATTTTATTAGGATTTAGTGAGATCTATACGTGAGTATAATTTTATTAGGATCTAGTGAGATCTATACGTGAGTATAATATTATTAGGATCTAGTGAGATCTATACGTGAGTATAAGTTTATTAGGATCTAGTGAGGAAAATACGTGATATTAGTTCATAAAAAATACACCGTTTTTTAAATTATTATTTATTTTATTTATAAGTGTGAATTATGCACAAAAATATTTACAAAATTGAATCAAGAGCAGAAAATGAATACACCGTAGTGGCAACGTCACCTAACCATATTCATATTCATTTTATTAGTATACTGGTATACAAGTCAGATACAGATTAGCAAACATTCATTCATACATATTAGCAAACAAACATTTTTTTATCGTAAAGAAAAGATAAAAACAAACAAAACAAAACGAAGAAAAAAACACAACAATAATGTAAAAAGAGGAAATATAAGACAAAATGCAAAGAAATCGTTAAGCCCTTCAGCCACGAATTCATTTTAGACTTCACTCGAGTAATATTCCTCCAGTGAGTAAACGCCTTATCTGTGAGGTACCTCTTAAGGATTGCGCCTGCCTAATGTGCTCGCTGAGTTTGTTGTAAACCGCTGGGCCGGCGATATAAGCTAGCCTCTCCGACTTGGATAATGCATGACTTACCGAACGTAGCATACTACGGGATCTTGTTGGATAGTGGTGATGCACACCATTCACTTCAAAATCGGCTAGATTTCTGCGAACGAACAGCGCTACTTCCATTATATAAAGGGACGGCAGCGTCATGATGCAGAGATCTCTAAACTGAGGCCTAGCTGGCGTATCAAGCGCCACACGCGCTATTGTGCGGACTGCACGCTTCTGCATAACGAAGGCCCTCTGCCTGTCGGCTGCTCGCCCCCATAACTCCGCGCCGTACGTTAGCAGTGAATGAACGTATGCAAAGTAACACATGCGCAGTGTAGATAAATCGAGAAATGAAGCGATGCGATAGAGTGCATAGCACGCTCTTCCCAATTTATCACATAAAACATCAATATGTAGGGGACCTGTTCTAAGGTTGTAGTGTCCGTAGTCACGTTGACACCGGTTCTCCTCGTTGTTACCGGAGTTAAGCAGCGTCGGGTGCGGTCAATACTGGGATGGGTGACCGCTTAGTGTTTGACTGCGTGATGCTACAAATGCCCACCTGGAAGATGGTGCCAATAGGCAACAAGGCGTACGAAACTCTTCACACTTCTTTGAATTTGTTGTTTTAGGCACGGTGATGAACTTCGATTTAACAAACGAATGTCGTGGTAGGTATATCCTGAAGGGACGAGGGAGATGAAAAAGCCGACGAACTTGCTGAGACAGGAGCAAAGGGAACGTTATACAGCCCTGAACCTTGCTGTCGCGTACTAAAAAGCCTTGCAAACCTAACGCTCAAACAAATATGTTTAGAACAATCCGTCAACCACTGGAACAACACGCCAGGGTTGAATCATTCCAAAGCGCTAATTAAGGCTTACGACCGTAAGATGGCCCGCGAGGCCTTGTCGCTAAATAGGAACAATCTACGCATACTGGTGAGGGCACTCACGGGGCATTGTGGCCTGAACAAACACATGTTCAACCTCAAGCTCAGACACACAAAAATGTGCAGGTTCTGCCAAGGAGCAGAGGAAACTCCCCAGCACCTCCTGTGCGAGTGTGGCCCGCTGATGCGTAAAAGATACCCCACTTGGGTGGTCATTACCTCCAACCTGAGGAGGTAAAACAATCTGGCGCCAAAAGCCTGCTGCGGTTCTTAAATGACACAATGCTTAGCGCAGAACTATAGTAGGTAGCAAACACAATAGATCAGCCATGGTCGCAGTGTTACAAGGCTCATAAAGACCTTAAAAAGCCCCACTCAACAAATAAATAAAAAAAAATACCCTGAAGGGTATTTTAATACCACAAAACGGTGGGAAAATTCCCACCGTCATCTAAACTTCATACAACCAAACATAGATTCACCTTTGAAGCAGAAAGGACGCCTCTCCGTCTGTGTGTGTGTGTGTGCGTGCGTGTTTGTGAGTGTATTCCCAATGGTAGCGCCCAAACGCTTCATCCAATTGAGCAAAAAATTGAGAATCAAAAGAGATGTTTTCGTATTCATCTCAATAAAAAAATAGGCGCCTTCACGATACATTTCCTAACCGTTGGTTGGCCGGAAAAATAAAAAAATCGGTTGTGTCACCCCAAGACTTTCCTGACTAGTATCCGGGGAGGTGCGAAAAAACAGCGACATTTTTTACTCTAGTACCCCAAATTTGTATGGCAGGTACCCCAAACGTTGGTCGTAAGTACCCCAAAAACTAATAGGTTCTTCCGATGGTTAACAGAAGCTTCTATGCCAAATTTTAACTTAGACAGATTAAGCGTCTGGGCGCTATCGCGGAAACAATTTTTTCGCCGGGAACCCCAAATTTGTATGGGAGGTACCACAACCGTAGGGCGTAGGGACTCCAAAAACTAATGGGTTCCTCCGACGGTTAACAGAAGCTTATATACCAAATTTCAGCTCAATCCGATTAAGCGTCTGGGCGCTATCGTGGAAGAATACATACATACAGACAGACATACAGACATACATACAGACAGAGATCGGTCTGGAAATAGTCTCAATCGTCTCAGGGAGTCTCAAAATATATATTCCCATCTTCATCTCAAAATTTTTTTTTAGCGCGATCACAATACTTTCCTTTCCGATAGGTCGTCAGGAAAGTAAAAAGGCAGACTAATTAATAGTGGCTTCTTGAATAATAATAGCAGCAATGGCAAAAAACTTTTATTTTTGCAGTAAAAAATGTCCAAAGTTATTGAATTCACAAATTGAAAATAAAATTCAATATTGATTGATAAGAAACTTTTGTATTAGCAGAAAAAAATATCCGAAGATATAGAATTCAAAAAGTGAAAGTAAAACTCAAAATTTGAGCAATGCTCAACCATCTTCCCGAAGGGACATCATGCTCAAAATTCATCCATAAGTCCTTGGCTGCTTGCCGAGAATGTTTTTGGGTGGCACAACTGATTTCCTATTTTATTTTTAGCAAACAAATCAAGGAATTCTTCAACAGAAAGCAACATACTGGAGATGGCTAGAGGAAGATTTATTATAAAATGTACTACACCTCCTATCGTCGAGGAACTTGTTAAGGATATGGCTTCTAAGGTAAGTAGTGAGGTCTAGAAACACCAAAAGCCTTTAAATCTAGTCGCTGGGCCTTTTTAGGGTTTTCAAATAAGGACGGGTCGATGTTGACCTTATGTGCAATATTACAAAATTTTAACAAAAAAAAAACGACTCCAGATTAGTCTCCAATTAGACTCCAAAAACGACTCCAAATTAGTCCTCCAACGACTGCAAATAAGTGCAGCAGCCATGTCATGGTGAAACTAAAAAAGGGCTGTAGTGGCAAAATTTCTTGTCTGTGCTGTTGACCGTTAAAGAGTTCCCTCGTTGGAAGCCAACACTGGGTGCCACAGTCCTGTATTGTTAAAACTTAGAACGGGCTATCGTAATTTAATGCGTATACAAAATTTCGTGTCTGTGCTGTTAACCGTTGTGGAGTTCCCTCGTTGGAAGACAATCCTGGGTGCCGCAGTCCTGTCTTGGTGAAACTGTGTTGGGTGTCTGTGTTGTTGACCGTTTAGGAGTACCCTCGTCGGGAGCCAACCCTGGGTATAGAATGACGTCATGCTTACCATATAAAAATTCATCGTCATCAGAACTAAATCAACATTTAAATTTTCAACTTCACATGATTAAGGAGTTCCCTCAATTCCTCATCGATTCCATCATATAACCATGATTTTGATAAAAAATGGACCAATCTGGAAGTATATCCTTTCAAATAAAAAAGAATTCAAATCGGTCAAATCGACAAATGACGGAGTTTTGAGGTAACAAAACATAAAAAAAGATACAACCGAATTGATAACCTCCTCCTTTTTTTGAAGTCTGGTAATATAATAAGCTGTGTGTGAGGTATTAACGAAATTCTTTTTAAGCTATTGCATAGCTTTTATCGCGGGCCTATGCCAGCGCGGCGACCGAATGAAGAAATTTCTTAACGAAAATTAATGATATTAAACTGATAATTACGTCTAAATGAGTACTGCTTACGATTCGAAAAAAATATATGTTAAACAAGAACATTTTCCTAATATTCTTAGCTTTGAATATTTTAGATTTTGTTTATATTACGTAGTGTAATTAATTTGTGAAATTAGGTCTAACCGAACACAAAAACGACTACTACGCAAATACTATCTGGCGTATTATTATGAAACCTGCACCATTTTAAAGACAATTTAATTATCTATCTTTTTATCTACGATTTTTCAAATAATCCTTTTTTTTTGCTTTATAGAATAAAAAATTTGTGCGCGGCGTTTTATCGGAAGACGTTTAAATTATTCCGAATCATTTGCTTCCGCAGCCGCAAATGATTCGGAATAATTTCAACGTTTTCCGATAGAGCGCAGTTATCTGATATCAGAAAAAATAAAATAAATAAATAATTATAATTGAATAAGGCGTTAAAAATGCTATGCAATAGCTTTACCGCGGCAGTCCCCGAGTGCCACACGTATTTTTTTTTATTATTATACCATGTACAGTATGCCATTATGTATGAAATATGACATCATCCAAATATCTGCTGCTGCTTTGCACGGTGACAAGGATCCGAGAGGTCCAATTTTCAATGAATTTGAGCGATGGCCTTGGTTTTGTTGACTTTAGGGTGTCTGCCGATCGCGGCTTATTGGCATAAACTTCAGAAAACCCCACAAGAAAAGTCGAGCGGGGTCAAATCGCACGATCTTGGTGGCCAATTCACTTCTCCTCCGCGAGAGAAAGCCAAGCACTAACGAACACTTATTACGATAATAAAGTTTTAACGTGCTGCTCAATCATGTGCGATTGAGTGTGTGGTTAAATAGTAAAGAATATTAAAAAATAATTTAAAATAACTAAATAATTGTGTGCACTTGAACTGTGGTGTAAAAATAAATGTTCTTCTCATCAACAACTTGAGGGATGCCGATGACACTGTTATCTTAGCATCCACGGAAGCCGAGTCACCAAGAATGCCACCAAGACTAAGTCTATGGTCATTTCTAATAATCCTAATATCCAATCTAGCATATTTGTGGGGGGCCTAAAACTGGAACAATTTGGTAAACATAATGTACCTTGGCACTTGGCTTACACAAAACTGGGTCAGTGAAGTGAAGATCAAGACTCGCATCGCCTTTGGTAAAACGAAAATGGTCCTTTGCAATCGTTGCCTGAAAATTCCACTTCGAATACGTCTTCCTCAGTGCTACATCTTGACCATACTTCTATACGGATGTGAGGCCTGGACGGGAGGGTCTCAGGAAACTTATAGAAGCATTTGGGATGTGGGCATACAGACGCATGTGGCGATACCTTGGACTCAGAAAGTCACCAATGAGGAAGTTCTACGGCGTGTCGGCCAAAAACGCAAGCTTTGGCAGATTATCAAACAGGACAAAGCTGCATACCTGGGTCACGTGCTTAGGTACGAAACTCCTGCAATTCATGGGCACTCATTATGATGGGCAAAAAGTACTGTTTGTAAGTTTGTATGTTTGTAAGTTTGTATGTAGAGGGTAATCCCCAAAACTACTTATCTGATTTCAAACATTCTTTTCTATTCTCGATGAGTACTATAGGATATAGTTTATTGTGATAAATATTGGTTTTCAATACGAAATTATGATATTTGTTTATATAATTAGTCGGAGAAATATGAGCTGGTAAGTTGCTTTAACGGCGTGCGCTGGCGAAACTGTTGTGGAAACAATATATGATAAAAACATTGGCCTCGGAGAGATCTATAAAAGTCAGCGACAGCATATATTCAACTTTTATATTTAAGCTACAATAACTGCTTTTTTGTCTCAAAAAAATAAGAAATATAAGTAGGCAGTGTTTGTTGAAGATATTAGCAATAAAATAAGATTCCTTATCAAAATCAATTAATCAATTATCATGGGTGGTTAATAAAGATAAAATTAGTTTTTCACTGTAAGCTTTTAGGCGGTACAGTTATAGAGATATCATGAAATTAGTAACGCGTGCAAGCACCTTGTATATCTACCAGGCGGCGGCGGCGGCGGCTGTTGGCCCAGCAAGGTCAGCGTTCAGCGGAAGGCGACGTAGGTGGCGAGGAACAAGACACGTATGTCTACAATATAGGTTGCGTGCATCTAATGGGGGACGTCTTGCATTATATGTATATTAACAAATCGATTCGAAACTTTACGCGATGCGAAGCCGCGGGCAGCAGCTTGTGTTATAACAAAGAAACGAACAACATACATATACATGGACCCAAAAAAAAAACACTCTTTTATTTGGGGTAGAGTAGTATATCCCTAAAGGGCTCCCTAGACGAACAAGCATCCTTGACAAGCATCGCGTCGCGGGCTGGGAAGGGATCGTAAACCTCAGGAAAAATGCAAATATTTTTTAAAAATATTTACCAAAAATATCTAATTTTGTAGTTTATACAAGGGAGTCAAGTCATCCATCAATCAGTTACGTCTAATTAATGTTAATCCCTGGTATAAACTACTAAATTAGGCATTTTTGGTAAATATTTTAAAAGAATATTTGCATTTTTCCTGCGGTTTACGATCCCTTCCCAGCCCGCGACGCGATGCTTGTCCAGTATGCTTGATCGTCTAGGGAGCGCTAATACTACTCTGTGTTTTTCAAGGTGGATCTTATATATGACAAGATAGCTGCCGAGCCCGAATCAGATGATAACGATGACGTCACAGATGGTGTGATAACTATGGAAACGTTTGCAGTTGACTTAGAGACACCAGATAAACTCACTTCGCGTGGTTTGTATATCAACATTTCTGATGTGATAACCAATGTTTGTATGCAAAACTTAATTGCACACACAATAGAGTATAACATGCATCTATTGTTAAGTGGCAACTAAAGCGGTCAACTACAACGGGCGAACCCGCGACGTCAGGAAGTTTTAGCGATGCTAAATCATTTTGTCTGCCGTGAGGTGAGCGCAGAAGACTAAAATAAAAAAGTAGCGGAACTAGACGGTGGATTGTTTTGTCCAAGTCTTCTGCATTCACTTCACGGGAGAGAGAACGACTAATCGTTAACACTTCCTAAGGTGACGGGTTCGCCCGTTGTAGTTGACAACTCTATATATGTCTAGATAACAATAAACATAGCATACAATAAAACATTCCTTCTTTCGTTTAAATGCGTCATTATTTCCTTGTTTAGGATCTCCCAGAACCAACGTATACTCAAGAAACTTCCAAGTCGTCCAAACAGGAATCGATCAAATTTTGACTATTTTGAAAGCTGGAAACAAGACTGGCGATCGGGACTCTCATTCAGAAGACGTTGAAGCCTTATTATTAAACTCAACGAACAAAATAACAAACCAAATCGATGACTCCAAGGAATTGATCAATAAACGATTGGACGTTATACTCAATGCAACAGAAAGAGTTGTTTATTTGATGAACGCAGTTGATAAATGCGACAAAAATAGTGATATTTCTAATGAAATAGGCAAAATTAACAATACTGAACAAGAGACAGTGAAATTTCAAGAAGAACCTACAACTTCAATTGCAGGTTTCGATGACGATGTCAATAATCCTACTGAATGTGAATATGGATTCAAAACCACTGTTCCAGAACTGTCTTGTTCCATTGTTCGCAATAATAAAAGATACATTGAGAAGATCTGTCAGAGCCCGGAGTATTTCGACAATCGGTATGTTTTGATTATTCTTATAATACTATAATTTCTAACTCTTCTTATAATACTAGTTAGAAATTGTAGTCCCTTCAGCTACGTAACGACCAAATTTGGTTGCACATCAGCACACCAGAACATGTTGACGTTAAGGACCAATATTGGCGGCTTGCTCCCGGAGCGCTATTATTTTATATATATTATTTTCTAATTCGACCGCATCCTAAAATCCTTACCAAATATCTCATTATTACCATAGACGGCCCCTAAAATAATTTCACTCGCCGTTTCGCGGATATTTCTGGTAAAATTCCATTGTCGAACATAATCATTTTTTTTTTCGAGCAATCGTCAAAATTCTTATTGGTTTTTATGAGCTAATATCTAATTATATTTGTATGTAAATAAGCAAAACGAAATAGTACCTTTGATAGAGAATCTAATAAATATCACGATAGTATTTACAATTTCTAAATAGGGCTCTGTATTTTTCCGTAAGACAAGTACAAGTTAGAAATGCCGAGTTTTTGTCACTTTTTCGACTTTCTCATATTTATTTATCATTGTCTAATTGTTATACAAAATGAGATTTCAATATTCTATATACAAAATTTCAATGCAATCATTGCACAGTTATTCTTCTTATAATTGCTATAGTAGTTCCATAGTTATAGTACTTTTTCTCGAGCGCGGCGATATTGCAAGAAATTCCAATAAATTGCCGCGGTCTGCCATGAAATTATGCCGCTACTCGAAGGGTTAAAAAGACTTAAACTTAAAAAAAAACTTTTTTAATATGTATGTTGACTATATTTTAACATTGAACTCACTACCAAAATTTATTTAACTTTGTTGTTATATATTTTTTTGGCAATGAATTGTACTTTTTTGACAAGGTATTTTTATATTAAATTTTATGTTACTTAACATATATTAAATAATATAAAATGTTTATTTCTTTTCTTACACATAACTTTATTTTTCTCTTTATTTTAGTTTTAAGACTACTCAGTTTGACATTTTCTATTTAATGAAATATTATATGCCATTTAATGCCGATTATATAATAGAATTGTAAGTTATTTATTGTTTTTTTTTTGGGGACCACATTTTAGGGCAATTCAGTTTAATTAGCATTTTGCTAAAACTTTTGCACATTTTTTTGTAATATTAGAGTTTTGTCCACCCTTGAACCGGCTAGTCCCAGTTGGGTGACAATCAAATAAGTAAAGGTTAAGGTTTTGCTATTCGATTCCTCTCTAGACGATCAAGAATTTTTCCTTTTCGATAGTTTTCGATTTCGATTTCGGTTTCAGTTTTGGTGTCTGTTTCGGTTTAGGTTTAGATTTCGATTTCAATTTCGTTTTTGATTTTGATTTCGAATTCATCATCATCATCATCAGGGAGGAGGTGTTAGGATTTATGAAATTAATATTCAGATGAATTAGGTTCCTGGCTACGATCAAGCATGCTTGTCAAGCATCGCGTCGCGGTCTGGGAGGGGATCGTAATATGCAAATATTTTTTAAAATATTTACCAATAATGCCTAATTTTGTAGTTTTATACTAGGGAGTCACGTCATTCATCAATCAATTACGTCTAATTAACGTGACTCCCTGTTAAAACTATAAAATTATTAATTTTTGGTAAATATTACAAAAAAAATATTTGCATATTTCCTGCGGTTTACGATCCCCTCCCTGCCTGCGACGCGATGCTTGACAAGCATGCTTGATCGTCTAGAGCAGGGTTTCCCAACCTTTTTAGCATGGTGCCCCCTCGGATTATATAAAAAATCATGCCCCCTATATTTTCTTCATTGCTTCAATAAAAAACACAAATTGTTTTTACGATATTTATTTCACACGATTTATTATTTATTAATGGGATGTTTGCGCCTGCATTTTTTGAACCAGTTGGTCGATATCAGGTTCTGTTTTTGACAGAGCTATCATCAAATCATTATCGACTGCAAGACGATTTCGCTGCTTAGTCTTAATTTACACTAATGCTGAAAATCCGGTTTCACACAAGTAAGTCGAAGAAAATGGCAGAAGTATTCGCAAGGCAAGAGTGGCAACTTTTGGATTAAGGAGAAAGCGTGTTATCCAAAATTTCTCCAAAGTCAAGAGGTGAAAGTCATCTTTCATTGTCGAATCTGCCTTCATTTCCAGAAATTCTTCTTGGACATCTTCTGGTAATTGTAGAACCTTGACCATTGGAACTAGGTGGCGCGACTAAATCTGTGTGTAATAATAAACAATGATAAGTAATTAGATTAAAATATCCGAACACTTCATGGCCCCCCTAAGATCTCTCTACGCCCCCCCGGGAGGGGGGGGGGGGGGGCACGCCCCACCGGTTGGGCGTGAGCTCAATCTGTCATTGCCTTTACTCACCGAGCTATGGTCTCAGAAAATGCATCACAATTTCTTTGTAACGTAAATTGTAACCTGACAACCAAACCGATTTTACAGATGTTGTCAACCAAATTTTTTATTTTTATTCTTTCAGTATCTGCACAGAACATGGCGGCGTGATTATTCAGCAAAGGAGTTCCTTGACTGTTGGTTTCAACCAGACATGGAGCCAATACAAACTAGGTTTCGGCGATTTTCAATCCAGAGACTTTTGGCTGGGAAATGAAGCTATACAGTCTCTGACGTCACATGGTTGGAATGTGTTAAAAATTATATTCACGGATTTTGCAAGAGAAACAGCATGGGCAGAATACAGTTTTTTCAAGGTACATCAATACTTAGTCTTTCTATTCTGCAGTATGGTACTTTTGAGTAGTCAGCTACTACGGGCGGACCCGCCACCCCAGGAAGTTATAACGGTATTAGATGATTCTTTAACCCTTCTAGTAGTAGTATAATTTCATGGCAGACCGCGGTAATTTATTGGAATTTCTTGCAATATCGCCACGATCGACAAAAAGTACCTAATTAATTTATTCATTTATTTTATTTAGGAATTAATTACTATAAAACATTGATTTGCTTACAAAAATAACAGAAACCGAATGGCAAAACCTTAACCTTTTGCTTATTTGATTCTGTCACCCAACTGGGACTTGCCCGTTCTAGGGTGGACAGGACTCTAATATTACAATCAAGTTCGCTTGATTGCTTGATTGCTTACAGATGTACAAGTTTTAGTAAAAAGCTAATAACACTAAATTGCCCTAAAATGTGGTCTTCAAAAAAAAAGTAAAATAATAATAATAATAATAAAAATTATTAAAAGATAATATAATAAATAAAATGCAATTCTATTATATAATCGGCAATAATATAAAATTCGATTAAATAATATAAATAAAATTATATGTGAGAAAAGAAAGAAACAGTCATTATTATTTAATATATGTTAAGTAATAAAGGATTTAATATGAAAATATCTAGTCAAAAATGTACAATTCATTGTCAAAATAATATAACAACAAAGTCAAACAATTTTTGGTAGTGTTCAATGTTAAAATGTATTCAACATACATGTTTAAAAATATGTTTAAATTTGTGAACCTAAGTTTTATTAAACTATTATTTCTAGCATTTGATGTATGGTTGGTCTGTCATGATTCGATAACTATTTCTTTAATTTATTTTTGAATACCTTAAATGTCAAATTCATTTTTATTTCCATATTGATCAGATTGTAAAATCTCGGCGCAATGAAAGAGTAATGTCTTTGTCCATATGATGTTTTCATTCTGGGTAGTATAAGGCTATTTTGTATAACTTGTCTCGTTGGTCTTATATTGGCGGCTTGCTCCCGGAGCGCACAGTAATATTATTTTCTAGTTCCAACGCATCTTAAAATCCATAACAAATATCTCATTATTACCATAGATACATAGACGGCCGCTAGAACAATTTCGCGCGTCATTTCGCGGATATTTCTGGTAAAATTCCGTTGTCAAACATCCCCATTTTTTTTTCGAGAAGTCATCAAACTTTTTATTATCTAAATATTTTTGTATGCAAATAAGCAAAACGAAATATTAACTTTGATAGAGAATCTAATATAGATCACTATATTATTTACAATTTCTAAATAGGGTTCCGTATTTTTCCGTAAGACAAATACAAGTTAGAAATGCCGAGTTCTTTTCACTTTTTCGAATTTCTCATATTTATTCATGATTATCTAATTGTTATACAAAATGAGATTTCAATATTTTATATAAGTACAAAATTTCAATGCAATCATTGCACAGTTATTCTTTTTATAATTGCTATAGTAGTTCCATAGTTATAGTACTTTGTCGAGCGCGGCGATATTGCAAGAAATTCCAATAAATTGCCGCGGTCTGCCATGAAATTATGCCGCTACTCGAAGGGTTAAGGATGTTTTATTTAATATATATCAATTCTTCTTTCCTCCGTCAAGTAAAACCACTAGAAAAACGAAAATTTCAACAAATTATGTTGTAACAAGTGTCTCGCAAGTATCAACAAAGGTCGATAACTTGCAAATTGACAGTGTTACCAGGACACAAAAAAAAGATGTATGACCACTGGCTCATCACGAAATTACCACCGGTCATGAAGTACATACTAATTGTAACTTCAAGTTGTAATTGTAATTGTAACAAGTCAGTGGTAGGTAAAGTTAACAAGGAAAGGTAAAGATGCCGTGGTTGACGGTACATTAACTGTCCAAATATTAAGCAAGTACTAGTCTAAATATACAAATGTTAATAAATTAACATAAATTTATCGTGTTTAGTGTCAAATGAAAGGTCTGATTGAGTACATTCTGGAAATATACAAGTATCTATATGAATGAATACATAAACCACAAATATTTAATAAAAACCGTAATAAAAATAATCTATATCTATACTAATATTATAAAGAGGTAAAGTTTGTGAGGTTGTAGGAAGTAATCTCTGGATCTACTGAACCAATTTTGAAAATTCTTTTACCAATAGAAAGCCACGTTATTTGTGAGTGTCATAGGCTATATATTAATCCGAAAAATGAAAAGACTTTTTCGTCTTAGTCGGATTTGCAAAGTAAGTCGGAGAAAAACGGTCGAATGAAAACGTTTCTTACGAACGCTGCTTTAACCATGAGAGATATATGATTGAGTTCTAGAGAAAAGTTGTAGAGCTTGGTAATGCCTACAAAAAAGTCAGCGACAACATATGTCTACATTTTATATTTAAGTCACAAAAAGTAGTTTTTTATAATAAAAAAGTAATTTAAATCGTTAGGTCATGTTTATTGGTCATATTATCAACAAGTATGAATTAATATCAAAATAATTAAATTTATCGTCTCCCTTTTACTGAATAAATGGTTAAAGAGATAAGACACTAAAAATAAGACACTCATAAGAAGACACTCACAAATAACGGTAATATAGTCAAATTGGCATGCAAATACATACATACATAGGTACATATGCAGTAAAAATATAACCCTTCTTTTGGCAGTCAGGAAATAAATCATAGCACTCAGTACTAACCGAACCACACTCATAATTTCATCACAGGTAAAAAGTTTTACCGCCCAACGAAGTGGGCACGGGTCAGCTAGTTATAAATACAAAAGATCACTTTCTGTGACGGCAGTCTTGTTTTTTTCTTTTCTTTTATATTTACTTGTTCATAATTTATTTGTTATTATGTAATTTCACTAACTCTTCCAGGTTTATCCCGAGAGTACTGGTTATGAGCTGAATGTATCTGGATATTCTGGAAATGCCACAGATTCCTTCTCTAATCACAGTGGAATGAAATTTAGTACTTACGATGTCAAAAACGATCTGGTGACTGGTTGCTGCCCTTGTGCTTTGTCGTACGGAAGCGGTTGGTGGTTCCATAGGTGAGATTTTGAACTTCATTAAATAAGTGATTAATTTAATATTTATTTAATCTTCAGGAAATATACGGCGCTTGTTTTATTATTTAAAATAATCTTGGTACAACGTTTCACTGGCCGCCTAATGGTTTTCTACAGTAGTGACTTACGGCTCCCTTCCGAGTTGACGCGACTAAAAATTTACATTGCCACGCGCCCGCGCGCTTTCGATATATACATAAATATGTATAGGTATACCGCAGCGACAAGGGAATACGTCCCACCGTTGGCAGTGGCCAATTACGAATGACGATTTCGGCTTCGCGCGTCGTTTAATATAGTCGATTTGGCTTTTCAATTATAATATAATAAATTATCAAAAGAAGAGTTTTTTAAAAAGTAAAAATTATATTACAATAATAAAATAACTTATGATCATTGTGCTATTTTTTATATCACTCAAAAGTATCTTTAATAAATAGAAAAAAATAATGTTTGGCTATAACATTTCTGGAAATTACGTAATTTCAAACATTTTTTTCTTACATTTTTTGTATGGAAGTTTCAAAACCTGTCTTGGTACTATGCAAATAAACCATACGCTGGTGTAAATAGTATTTTTTAATATTGAGAATCATCTTTAGGCTTTTCAAAAACTGAAGACAAATCTCGCTCGTTTTTATTTTTTTGGGAAACAGTAACAGAATAAAAATAGTTTACAATTAATATGGAACAAATTTGACAATTTCGTTTTGGCGAAATGATAGCTTAAGGCACGGGTTTTTAAAATCCGGCTTAATTGTATTAAAATTACTTTTCGTGTTCTCACAACCAGGCCACAAAATTATGCTTCATATAGCTTTTGGCCGCCACGGCCGCCACGGCCTGTATTATCGAATTATATTATACCAATGGTATTACCCGTCGTTGCCCGTGTCATATTCAGGCTCAAATATGTATGCATGCCAATTTTCATGGCGATCGGTTGAGCGGTATAGAAGTTGGTGTGCTGCAGCGCCATCTGGTGGCGAGTTATAATGCAGTTAATAACTAGAGTTGTCAACTACAACGGGTGAGCCCGTCACCTCAGGAAGTTTTAACGATTAGTTGTTCTATCTCCCGTGAGCGCAGAAGATTTGGACAAAACAGTCCACCGTCAAGCTCCGCCACAAACCCGTAAGAGTCCAAGCCAGGAGTGTTACCCAGCGGGCTTACACTCACGCCCTTACTTCCAATTGCGACCAGATTACTCCAGTCTCTCGATTGGTTACGAGTTAGAGGTCGCTTGCGCGGTCCTCTCCTTTACGAAGCGGTGAAACGGTGTATGCCGAATCTATCGCGGACCACGGTATCATTTGCCCGGCTCATCACCCAGGATCGGATAGCCGATGGTCGTTTCGAGAGCAGTCGCCGTCAGGTCCGCAACCACCGCCGCTATAGGAAACAGTACTGCTTCCAGACTCCCCCGACTGTTGTCAGAGTTTGCAATCGATTGGCTTATGCCGCACTATTCTACATACATAAAATAATATGGCGTTTGTATTTTTAGCTGTTTTGAGAGCAACTTAAACGGACAATACTACGATAGTCAACAAGAGGAATACTACAAAGGGATCACATGGGAAGGTTGGAAGGGCGGAATAAACCTGGCTTCCACAACCATGATTCTACACCGCTTGGACTATGCAAGGGTTGAAGACGTACCGGAAGATCCTTGATGAAAGAAATTATTTAAAAAAATACTTTAATAAAACAATAAAAACAAACTAAAAACGTCTTTAATTTATAGTATACAGGTGGAATATTATCCGGCGATGCTAGGATGCTTCCTTCCCCCTCCCACTCTTTCACGTTTAGCCGATGGTCGTTTCAAGAGTAGTCGCCGTAAGGTCCGCCACCACCCCCGCTCTATAGGAAACAGTACTGCTTCCAGACTCCCCCGACTTAGTCAGAGTGCACAGTCGATTGGCTTACGCCGCACGGTGCGCAGACCGTCCAGGAGCGCCACAAGGTTGATTCCTAAGGGAAACAAGCCCTAAGGCCAGAGTCCTACCCGGGCTCGCACTTCATGCGTGTTGACCCGTGAGTGTGACTAGCCCTGAACAGAATGGGTCTTCGTGGCCAACTCAGCAAGGGCCCGTTAGCTCCCGTTGCTCAGTATCGCGGCGGCGATACCGAGCAATACAAAATGTATGGAGCAATTATAAGCAATGTTGCTAAAACAATTGCAGGAATTGCTCCAGATTGCTCCATTAATTGCTCCACTACCTCCGGCGATTGTTGCCGGGCAATTATTGCGCAAAAAATTGCCCGTGTAAATGCACCTTAAAAAGCACGTTCAGCATTATTTCCGGACTATCAAAGACGAATCAGACAGTTTACCCTGCAGAAGGAAAAAGGAACACCATTATCGAAACAATAAAACATCAAAAACAATATCTAAAATCGATTTATTTATTCACATTTTTTTTTCAAGAATATTCCTAATGAGAGTCCTTATTCTACGCAGTTCGATTTTCATATTCATTAATTTATATTATAAATTCATACAAAAAAGAATATAAAAAATCAATATGGCAACATTGTCTCCCAAAGATTTGAAACGCTTATATAAACGTGTGTACAACAACACGCTTATTTAAATCCAAATTAAATAAGCAGTAATTCCAGCCACTGCTTCTAAAAATAACAAAAAAACAATGCAATTAATCTAATCGAAGACATTATTTCAAAAACAGCAGATGTCCATTTTTTCGTGAAATGACATTTTAATGCAGTTCGGTAGATGTCGCTATTCCGCACATTTTTTGCCTAATTCATTTTTGCATCAATGCAACATATCCTGACTTATAAGCTAGACAAGTTTGTTTGATTCCGTCATAACCTCACTATCAGTACTGCAAAACTTAATGATTTAAAGAAACTTTATCCTTTCATAAAACCAGAGAGTAAAGTATTTTTCGACTCTATCCGTGTCTGACGAGGCTCAACAGTCTGACGTTGATGAATCTGATAATAGTAGCGGCGGCGACACAAGGCTTTAAATGCAATTGCGTAGTGTTAATGTAATAGATTATATGCATAACACAAGTTTTTTTATAAGCTAGAATATTCATTATTAACATTATATAAACTTAAGATTCCGATGTTCATCAATCCGGCAAAATAGCAGCACTACGAGAATGCTTGAATGTAACGAATTAGATAGTAAAGAAACGCAAAGTGTTAACTAAGTTAAGTTTTCTTACAAATAAAACATGTATTTCATATTACAACTTATTTCATTAACCATTTTCGACAAAGTATTTAGTATGGGACTGATGTGATTTCTTTTGAAAAGGACACATGTCCAGCACTCTGTCAGTTTATAATTTTTTTGTACCTTTTTATAATTGACACTACTATTGCGTGAAACAGTTGTCTATATTCTCTAGCATACCATTTAAAAAGATCAACACAAATTATAACAATACAGAGATTTTATACAGTTTTTTGTTTCTCCTGAACAATTTACTTTTTTGGACATCTGCTGTTTTTGAAATAATGTCTTCATTATCTATAAATTAATTAATAATATTAAATAATTATTACAATCTTGACAAACAATATACCGAGTTGATCCCTAATATATAAATTATGTCAACGACTGCGGTCGACTGACAAGCTAAATCTAAGAACATATCACAGAATGAGATAGCTAAATAAATAAAAATAGTATTTACAGTATTGGGGGGAAAGTACCTACTCGTATAGTAACGCATGATATATTGTGTCCTTACCTACATAATCGCTGTTTTTTGACACTGGCCATTTTGAACTTGGATAACTTGGGTTTGAGTTAGAATTTCAAGATAAAATAAATTTTTATTCAAGGCCATGCTATTTTTTTTAATCATCATCATCATCATCATCATTTATTCATTCCATAAAAGCAGTTCACAATACTGAGGAACATATCAAATTTTACAATCATAATTTATCGGATGATTAAACCGCTTTGATTAATTAAAGCGGTAAATTTGATTAAAAAAAATAATTGTAATCAGAGACGATTACTTAAAAATAGTCAAATTTACAAAATAATCAATAATCAAACAATAAATAATAATCAATACAATGAAAAAAAATCGGTTGTGTCACCCCAAGACTTTCCTGACTAGTATCCGGGGAGGTGCGAAAAAACAGCGACATTTTTTACTCTAGTACCCCAAATTTGTATGGCAGGTACCCCAAACGTTGGTCGTAAGTACCCCAAAAACTAATAGGTTCTTCAGATGGTTAACAGAAGCTTCTATGCCAAATTTTAACTTAGACAGATTAAGCGTCTGGGCGCTATCGCGGAAACAATATTTTCGCCGGGAACCCCAAATTTGTATGGGAGGTACCACAACCGTAGGGCGTAGGGACTCCAAAAACTAATGGATTCCTCCGACGGTTAACAGAAGCTTATATACCAAATTTCAGCTCAATCCCATTAAGCGTCTGGGCGCTATCGTGGAAGAATACATACATACAGACATACAGACATACAGACATACAGACAGACAGAGATCGGTCTGGAAATAGTCTCAATCGTCTCAGGGAGTCTCAAAATATATATTCCCATCTTCATCTCAAAATTTTTTTTTAGCGCGATCACAATACTTTCCTTTCCGATAGGTCGTCAGGAAAGTAAGAGAAATTCTGAAACATGCGTAATTAAAAACAATGTCAATAAAATCTAAAACTTAGTGCGAAAGTATAGTCATAATATGGTTATTTATAATCAAGCAATTGTGGACGCAATATCATAAAAGTCGTCCAGTTTGTAAAGGGCATGTTTGACTAACTGATTTTTCAAGCAGATTTTATATGCTGCCATCTCAAGTCTTCTCGTCGATGACGGCAAAGCATTGAACAATTTAAAACTAACATATAAAAATGTTTTTTGATATTTAGTCAAGCGTACTTTAGGCAATAACACATTGTTTTTATGTCGCGTATTATAGCTATGTCGAGTGGAGTGAAGCTCGCAATTTAAAAGATTCTCTTTGGCGTATAAAATGCACTGATATATGTACATGGACGACATGGTAAGGATACCAGCTTTAATAAAAAAGGGGCGCAATGTGTTTCTCTGCTTACACCAAAAATTGTCCAAACGGCTTGCTTTTGTAGCACAAAAACGCGATGGATATCGGTTGCATTACCCCATAGTAGTATTGCATAAGACATCTTTGAATGGAAGCAGGAGTGATACACACTGATCGCTGCATGTTCGCCAGCCAGAATAATCAGATGTTTATTTGCCTTTTCATTGTTTGCTTTTGCTCAAATATTTTCGTTTGTGCAACCATAGTAAATTTGAAAATTGTAATTATTTTCAAATATGAGGTCCTGTGCCGGTGTTATCTATTACAGCTTCTTGCAGTCTGTGGCTATACAGTTATCGCAAATGTGTACTGTTGAGAACTGCAAACAATGATGGAGAAGCTCGTGATTACAAAACCGAGCCTGGTCAATCGCTCATCGCCACTACTTCTGCATGACAACGTATTACCACAGATTTCACTGCAAACAGTCGCAAAGTTGCAGGAGTTGCGGCTGGAGACTCTTGGTCACCCACCGTACTTGCCAGAGCTTGCTCCAAACGAGTTTTTTTTCCAGAATTTAGGTTACTTTTTGCAAATCAAAAAATCGGTTGTCTGTAAAGTCAGTTTACTGACGATAGTTGAACGTGACAACGTCATAAGAAAATACTGATGGAATGGTTGCATTTGAAGCAGTTTCATTTAACCCCTTGAGTATGATACGACCAAATCTGGTTCTGAAACAATTATCCGTTGAGTATGATACGACCAGATCTGGTTCCGCGTTTTTTTCACTTCTTTGACGTTCTCATATTTATTCATAATTATCTAATTGTTTTACAAAATGATATTTCAATATTCTATATTCGAAATTTCAATGCAATCATTGTGCAGTTGTTCTTTTTATGATTGGTGTAGTAGTTTCGTAGTTATAGTACTTTAAGGTCGATGTCGCCGAAAATCCTGCAAAAGAGACAGATGCATCCATGAAAATACCCATTTACTCCAAGGGTTAAGATTCTGATATTGTTTATTACAAACACCCAAAAATATATGCTTTTACACTCACCGATTTGACTACAACATATAAATGTATTATTGTATAGCAGTATAATTGTATAATTGTTTATTGTTTAAAGTTTATTGTTTTTTTTAATTTGAAAGTTTGAAATCTCAAACTGTTAAATAACGGTTTGAGAAGCGTTTGAGCACGCTGCGCCATCTAGCGGTAGGTAATACGTCGTAAATAAACAATATCAGCGACATTTTAGCAACCGCTAGATAGCGCTACGATGCGCTATCTATGCGGTGATAGCTTTTCATACTTTTTTATTTTTTTTAATAAAAGTTGCTTACTTCGTTGCACTTTGTTGTACCCACAAGAAAATTGTCCGATCAGTAATAACATTCCGTATATCAAGAATACATATAAAATTATGTCAAGAATTTAAATCAATCTAGTGATTTTCATTCGTACCTACTATTTTAAACTGAGGTTAGTAAATAATTCTTGTCGCAACCGGTAGATGGCAGCATTTATATTGAATAATAAATATAATAAATGGAACGCCTCAGAGCGAGGTAACGCCGCATGAGTCATGTTTTTTCGTGCGTGCAGCAGGCTCCATCGATTTATAAGACGTTGTCACGTCAAAAATCAACTTTGAAGAGTCGGTGAAAAACGCCTCCAAAACATTCATTGGTTTCTGTACACGAGAGTTTTACAGCACAGTATTTAAGCAACTTCCATTAAAATAACAAATATTTCTATTAATTATAAATATATTTTTCATACAAAGTTTTAGGCCTTTAATTTCCTTTATAGAACAGCAACTTCAGAGGTAAGAACTCAATACATCATTTAAATATAAGTATCAACTTCCATGTTATTTAAAAAATCTAGAAACAGCCAAATCTGTTACAGTAGTAAATGACTAAATACTCATGGATAGTTTTTCCAAGAATATATTACCTCATAATCTTTACAAACTTTATTCATCCACCGATCGATTGATATAAAAAAAAATACGTGTGGCACTCGGGGACTGCCGCGGTAAAGCTATTGCATAGCATTTTTTAACAACTTATGCAATTATAATTATTTATTTATTTTATTTATGCCGTATTTTTTTTCTTTGATATTAATTCAAGTTTTTTCTTTGATATTAATTCAAGTTGCACTTTATGTTGTAAACATTTTGATTTCTTGGGCATTTTGTTTTTTAATAACGTAATTTATTTCGTCTTCTTTCGGAACACAGCGTCAGAATCCTACCGTGACAGTGGTCCGCGGTCATACTGTATTAATTCAATTTATTTCTGATATCAGATAACTGCGCCCTATCGGAAAACGTTGAAATTATTCCGAATTATTTGCGGCTGCGGAAGCAAATGATTCGGAATAATTTAAACGTCTTCCGATAGAGCGCCGCGCACGAATTTTATTCGATAAAGCAAAAAAAACGGTTATTATTCTTTGACTATTCGAAAAAATTCGTAGATAAAAAGATAGATAATTAAATTATCATTAAAATGGTGCAGGTTTCATAATAATACGCCAGATAGTATTTGCGTTGTAGTCGTTTTTGTGTTCGGTTAGACCTAATTTCACAAATTAATTACACTATGTAATATAAACAAAATCTAAAATATTCAAAACTAAGAATATTAGCAAAATGTTCTTGTTTAACATATATTTTTTTCGAATCGTAAGCAGTACTCGTTTAGACGTAATTATCAGTTTAAAATCATTAATTTTCGTTAAGAAATTTCTTCATTCGGTCGCCGCGCTGGCAGGCCCGCGATAAAAGCTATGCAATAGCTTAAAAATATTGTTACTCGTCGTCGTGCATAACTCGGTTCTCACTGAACGCAATGTTTGTTTGTTTGTTCGAAAAACGCTAATGAACAAAAATATAGTAAAACATGGTGGTCAATTGATAAGTTGCAATACCTTACGACCATACCGTCAGGTTATTGATACTAAATGTTTATGTAGGCATTTTTTTCTTAGTTTTAAATATTGATACTGGTTGTATTTTATGCAGACGGACGTAATCATCTTTATTTCCACAATGCGTGTATATACAATTGTGATTAGGTTAATTGTAAGACATTGTCATGTGGCAATAAGCGCGCATGTTTGTATTCTTATATTCTGCGGCAATTAGGCAAAACTACATAAGTCAGAAATACCATTTTCTCAGTGGAGCATTTTGAAATTTATCACTAAAATTGGCACATGGAATAAAAGATTTGTGCTCTCTTAAACTATATGTGTAATTTTAAAATAATATGTATCAATAAAAAGATAATTAACGTATGCTACTATGACCACCTATCAATAGTTAAGAAAAAGTATATAAGTTACACATATGTAGTTTTGCTCACCTGAACAATATATAACTAGTGAGAAAGTAGGTGCTATAACTTCTTTTATATTGTGCTTCGAGTTATGTAGTTTTTCCCAATGAAAGAGTAAAAAAAACGCTGTTAAATGGTCATTATAACTCATTTTGGTCAAAAAACGACTTATGTAGTTTTGCCTAATGGCCTATTCTGCACTCGTTTAAAAGAACGGAGTGGAGCATGCAAAGACTTTACGACTGACCTCACTTACTCACGACTGATTCCAAGATAAGTTTTCATCAATGACTATGACTTTGCTGCTCGCCATGACTTTAGCTCATAAAAGTCACCATGCTCATAAAAGTCATCTAATTTAAAGAAAGCATATTTGGAACGAGTGCCTATAAAACGACTTCATTTGTAGATGACCTCTAAGCAAAAATAAAATCGTTATATTATAATTAGATGTAACATATAAATATTAGTAGACATAACAATTCCTACACAATAATAATAACAATACAATAGATAAGATAATATATAATATACATAGATTACAAATGTTATTATTATTTATATTCTTGATGCAGTAACCTCTGTTTATAGGTGTTTAGAGAAGAGGCCCGTTTGCCGCGGCATAAAACCAACAATTTTTCTTAAATTCTTTGATAAAAATAACCGCTGTATTTTAACACGACTGCCCAAAGAAAAAATCGGTTGAGTCCCCCCAGGACTTTCCCGGCAAGTAGACACCACCCTCTCCCGCCGCGCCGAACCAACCTCACACCGCGCGCCAATTCGTAGTATGTTTGTAGTATTTTCCGTGCTATTAAAATAGTTATTTAAATATGGCGGACTTTAAAAATTATTTGTGTCGCTTGTATACGAGATATTCCAACCGAAATGTTGTCCAACAAGGAATCAGTGTACCGAATTTCAAATCTGTAAGTCCAATATTTCGCGATTGAAGAATGACTATCGTGCCACCTGGTGGACCGATTTCAACCACATCTCTTGCCATAACCGAATGATGCCTGCATGTAAAATTTCAGCTTAATCGGATGAAGCGTTTGGGCGCTTATATAGGAATATCCACACACGCATCTTTATCTCGGAAAAAAATGTTAACGCGTTCACAATACTTTACCTCCTTGGGGTAGGAGGGAAGGTAAAAGAGTGTAATATTTTCGGGGTTTTCGGCCTAAGAAGACATCTGTGTACAGAATTTCAAGCCTCTAAGGACAATATTTCGAAATTGAAGTAGTACTAGCGCGCCCCCTTGTGGACCGATTTCAACTACAACCTATTCAAATCTCGCCATGACCAAATTATGCCTGCATCCCAAATTTCAGCTCAGTCGGATTAAGCGTTTGAGCACTATCGTGGAGGAACACACACACGCACACACATATATACACATACACACAGACACACAAACATACTTCAGTCTGAAAATGGCCTTAATCATATCGGGGGGCATGGAAAGGGGTCAAAATGTGTATATTCGTCTTCATCTCTTTTTTTTTAAATTAGCGCGTTCACAACACCTTCCCTCTGCCTGGAATTTAGGGAGCTAATGGGCCCTTGCGTTGGCCACGAAGACCCATTTGATCAGGGTCGGTCACACTCACGGGTCAACACCCATCCGGCGGCCTCCGCGCATTAAGTTCGAGCCCGGGTAGGACTCTGGCCTGAGGGCTATTTTCCGCCAGGAGTCAATCTTTTGGCGCTCCTGGACGGTCTGCGCGCTGTGCGGCGTAAGCCAATCGATTGTGCATTCTGACTAATAGTCGGGGGAGTCTCGAAACAGTACTGTTTCCTATAGAGCGGGGGCAGTTGTTGACCTTACGGCAACTGCTCTTGAAACAACCAATCGGCTACCCGATTCCAGGTGAAGATCCGGGCAAAGAATGCCGTGGTCCGCTATAGATTCGGTAGACACCGAATCACCGCTACACAAGGGAGAGGATCGCGCAAGCGACCTCTAACCTTTGTCCAGTCGGGAGACCAGAGCAATCTGGTAGCAACTGGAAGTAGGGGCGCGAGTGTCGGCCGTCTGAAGGATTAACCTGGCTATCTCGCGGTAAGGCGTTGGCTTCTTACGGGCGTGTGGCGGGCGTAACTATACGGTAGAATGGTTTGTCCTATGTCTTCTGTGCTCACCACACGGGAGACAGAAAGATCTAATATCGTTAAAACTTTCTCAGGTGACGGGTTCGCCCGTTGTAGCTGGTCCACCTAGCGGGGACTAGGTGTCGGATAAGTAATAGAAGTAGGAAATGAAATGCTATTCTAATTTTAGGAGAATGTAGCAGGCGAAGTAGAAGAAGAACGCGCCGGTCCTTCTGGTTTTTCGTTCAGCAAATAGTGCTTAAAATAACACGTCTGTATCGACCTTACGTAACTGGTCATTTTCATGGTCGTCTGCCAGACGAAAGTCAACATCATTTGCACGAAACGAATAATTCCTGTTTTATTTCGCTGAACGACGCCCAAAGAAAGTTACGAAATCTTGCCCCACCGACTATGAGAAAAGGTCCAACTCGCAGTCGTTATCGTAGCCTCGTCCAACTTTGTGCGAGATTATGGCTATGATGAAACATTGACCCAATATATATATATATATAGGTTTTTAAAAAATTTAAGATTTATTTGCCTTACGAACAGTCAATTCCAATGATTATATTATATATGAGGAGTCGGCGAACAAAACGATCTAAAATGGTTGAACTCAATTTTACAGGAGAGGCAAAAAACTAAATAGCATACTTCCATTTGTATATTTGTATATTTTGTTTTTTTAGTAACCTTGTTACTTGTCCAACCTTGGCTGATTTGTATAAGATTTAGCATTCGCAAGTAATTTTCAAATGCTTCTAGGTCTTTTTGGTACTATATAGTTTTACCAATCGATAGAGCGACTGTTGCAGTTAATAGAAACATTAAAAATATTATGTTAAGTTTTTTTGTCATATGGCAACAGAAAAAAAGGCTTCCGGCGATCTCGGCCAAAATTATACCGTGTGAAAGTGCTCCGTGTTTTTAATCAAATCCTACTGCATCCCGAACATCAGGCCAACAAGAAATAAATTAATAGTTTTAAAAAAACCACTAAAAACACGCTTTTGGGCTATGATACGATATTCACATACACACGGCCATAATACGATATTCCATCATGGAATGCCAGTGCCTATCTTCCAGCTTCATCATCAGACCTTGAAACCTAATCGTGGTCAAAGTTCATTCCAATTCTTTTCTAACAAGTCCAAACACAGCTATGATACGATGTTCCATCGTGAAGTTCCAGTTCATATCTTCCGACTCCATCATCAGATCAGTTCGACAGTACCATATTATTGTATTTTCATCAGAACTACATACAGCTGCAAATTTTCATGACGCTACGATCCTTGGAAGATGGTTAAATTAGTTACCTTAGATTTCATTACATAGTTACATACAGGTCGACCTAATAAAAGCGTGTTAAAAACAGTCCACTACTCTACAGCGGCCCAAGGCATACCGATTTTTAAAAACTAGCGATAGATCGTCAACCATTTTCAACTAGCAATAGATTGTTTTGAACGAATTTGGTGATTTTTGCCTCATTTTTCAAAGGTTTCTAGGTCGTTTTGGTAGTCAATAATTTTACCAATCGATAGAACGGCCCAAGGCGTACCGATTAAAACAAAACATGTTTGGGTCCAAAACCGATTTAGATCGTTTTGCTCGCCGACTCCTCATATAGGGTATTATATTGCTCAATGCCATAGTACGTTTAGGCAACCCTTCTACGCCACTGGGTTCACTTCCCAGTGCCTCGCGGTAGGGCTTTGTACTCTCATGTCTGCGTTCACCCCGCGGTTGAGAGCATGATTCATTATCGTTATAACTTCCTGGGGTGGCGAGTTCGCTCGTAGTAGTTGGCAATCTCAGGTGCTCACACCATAGTACGTTTTGGCAACCTTTATGGGCCGGCGCTGATAACATTGTCCGGCGAAATTAAGGGGCCCTTGCTGGGCCCTTGAAAGGGAGCTAAGGGGCCCTTGCTGAGATGGCCACGAAGACCCATTCTGTTCAGGGTTGGTCACTCTCACGGGTCAACACCCAGGAACGGCCTCTCGCATGAAGTGCGAGCTTGGGTAGGACTCCGGCCTTAGGGTTAGTTTCCCCTAGGAATCAACCTTCTGGCGCTCCTGGACGGTCTGCGCACCGTGCGGCATAAGCCAATCGATTGCGCACTCTGACTAACAGTCGGGGCAGTACTGGGGAAGCAGTACTGTTTCCTATAGAGCGGGGGTGGTTGCGGACCTTACGGCGACTGCTCTTGAAACGGCCATCGGCTACCCAATCCTGGGTGAACAGCCGGGCAAAGGATGCCGTGGTCCGCGATAGATTCGCTATACACCGTTTCACCGCTTCGTAAGGGACAGGACCGCGCAAGCGACCTCGAACTCTTAACCAATCGAGAGTCCGGAGTAATCTGGTCGCAATTGGAATCAAGGGCGTGAGTGTAAGCCCGCTGGGTAACACTCCTGGCCATCTGGCGGTTAAGGCGTTGGCCTCTTGCGGGCATGTGGTGGAGCTTGGCGTTGGATTGTTTTGTCCAAGTCTTCTGCGTTCACTTCACGGGAGAGAGAACGACTAATCGTTAAAACTTCCTGAGGTGATGGGTTCGCCCGTTGTAGTTGACAACTCTATGTGTCCATATAATCGTTCGATCAGCTTCTTCATCTCTCTCTCTTGATCAAAGATTTTGTTGGAAATCTTGTAAATCTTGCGACATCGCGGGTGATTTTGCATGCAATGTTAATCTTGCAAAATCAGTGCGAGATCTTGGTATTTCGAGATCTTAGTATTTCGAGATATTGGTATTTCGAGATCTTGGTATTTCGAGATCTCGGTATACCGAGATTGCATTCCCTAAAAGCCACTCTATTTGCCTGCGAAAGGTCGATATGTGATCAAAAAGTCGCCTTATTGAACATAATAATAATAGAGTAGCGGCATAATTTCATGGCAGACCGCGGCAATTTATTGGAATTTTTTGCAATATCGCCGCACTCGACAAAAAGTACTATAACTATGGAACTACTATAGCAATCATAAAAAAATGTGCAATGATCGCATTGAAATTTCGTATATAGAATATTGAAATCTCATTTTGTAAAACAATTAGATAATTACGAATAAATATGAGAAAGTCGAAAAAGTGAAAAAAACTCGGCATTTCTAACTTGTACTTGTCTTACGGAAAAATACGGAACCCTATTTAGAAATTGTAAATACTGTCGTTATATTTATTAGATTCTCTATCAAAAGTAATATTTTGTGTTGCTTATTTACATACAAATATATTGAGATATTAGCTCATAAAAACTAATAAAAATGTTGATAATTTGTCGAAGAAAAAAAAATGATGGTGTTTGACAATGGCATTTTTCTAGAAATATCCGCGAAATGACGCGCGAAATTATTCTAGCGGCCGTCTGTATATCTATAGTAATAATGAGATGTTTGGTTTGGATTTTAGGATGCGTTCGAATTAGAAAATAATATTACTGAGCGCTCAGGGAGCACGCCGCCAATATTGGTCGTTACGTAGTCAACGGTGTTCTGATGTGCAACCAAATTTGGTCGTTACGTAGCCGAAGGGTCAATATTTTAACTATGTAGTTTCGTAGTCACATTCTGGTTGGCAAATTGTAGTAGGAAGTTGATCAATCTGATACGCTTTATAAGCAATGATGATATTAAGCGATGCAATTAAATTAAAATCTCATTATCACAATTATCACTTACTCAAGAAATTGTTTTGAATTACATGACATCGATTACGTTAAATTTTTCGTTAGAAATTTTATTTCGTTATAAGTAGGTATGTTAATTAGCCAAAATGGCGGTAAGGAATTTTACGAAATTTTATATATTTGTATTTGTTACGATTGATGTGATAAGCAGGCGCCTGATATAATAGTAAATTATGAACGTTTCAAAGACGTTGCAGAAAACAGTATTTTATATATTTTACTTTACCGGACCACTAACTAAAGAGGAGGGAAAGTATTGTGAATCGTAAATTTTATCTTCGAGATAAATATGAAAAAAATCATTTTGAGCTCCTCAGACGATTAACCGGTCGGAAGCCAGCCTTCGCGAGCAAAAAGCTGCTCCTCAAGTTTTTGGTCGATTTTGTAAATAATATTAGTATTTATTTACAAATTGTTTTTGCAAGCTATTATTTGCCTTGCAATGTTTGTCAGTATGTTTGTTTAGGTCAAACCTTGCAAGCAGAATTTACCACTTCGTCTTATCCTATCAAGTTGACGTTTTACATGTTGGTGCAGTTCCGATGACAATGCTTTTTATGGTGAGCATGACTTGATTCTACAAACCAGGATTGGCTTCCGACGTGGATACTCTTACACGGTCAACAGCAGAGAAACGAAATTTTGTATACGCATTCAATTATGATAACCCTTTGGGGGGGGGGGGGGGGGTAAAAGAGTTATAAAATTCGTCTTCATCTGCAAAAAAAATATGCGCGTTCATAATACTTTCCTTAACCGTTGGTTGGCCTGGAAATTAAAACTAACAGGCAATTACAACAATTACAACAATGAATTCCTGCCATTTATATTTTTTATATTTATAAATTGATTATAAAATTTATATTTTTCGTCAAACGAAACCATAATCTGCATGGACATTGCTTCGAACTTCGACATTGCTTCAATGTCGAATCTTCGGAAAGGATTGAATCTCCTCGAGCCCCCAGAAATCTCTTGAGCAACAGCATGTATTAGTAAATTATACAGTACCGTGCGAATTAATTGGAACAAAGAGTACTTTTCTTCAAAAGTTGCTTTATTGGACATAAAAATACGACAACTTTACTGATAGTTACAGATTGTTAGTGATAATATAGAATGTACCCTCCTTTTGCGTTTATAACACATTATCACCCTTGTAAGCATAGAATTTACCAGGACAGCTAACTCTATGAGACTCGGGATGACATAACGATTCCAATAATACCACATGCTTCTAAATCGGTTAGAGCATTTAGAAGTAACGGTGTAATAAAGAAACGGAAAACATACACAGATGGACCTTGAACACAATACACTCCTTTTTTGTTGGTTATTCGTTTAATAAACAGCTTAGGAGTTCGTTGACAATCCCATTATACTTAGAAAAATCGGTCTGTTTGTACCCGCCAATTACGGCCGTGCTAAGGCTTACGTATTGTTCGCGTTACCGCAAGCTAGAACAAACATCGTTCAATACGCAATACAATGCGGACGCTTCGTACGCTAAATGCACTATGTTCGGCTAGGCTGGTATTAGATATTTGGACAGTGAGCTTAGCACAGCTACAAAGAACGGTAATGACATTTCTTAGCAATCAAGGGATTAAGTAATTATGTAGTATGTAGTATAATAGTTCTTAAAAAAGTAGTACCTAGTGATAACAAGCAAGGTTAGATAATAATTGAATATCTGTATAATATAGTCTAGAATCATAATTAACGATTAGGAATTATCTGTACCTAAGATTAATTATGTTTTCGTAAATAAATAAAAAAAATGTTTTAGGGATCGATGAGTTGGTGATTTATCTGGTTGTAACTCATAAGTGCTTAGTAGTATTTCCTCGCAACAATTCCTTGTGTCGACTACAATGGGCGAACCTGTCACGCCAGGCTGGTATAACGATATATGATCATTCTTTCAGCCGTGGGATGAGCGTAGAAGGCTTGGGAATAAGACAACCTACTGTCAAGCTCACCAACAACCCGTTAGAGTCCGACGCCTTACGGCGAGGCACCGGGAAAGGTAAACAGCGTGCAGCCTCGCCCCCTGACTACCAGTTTTGGCAGAATATCTCCGTCTGGAATTAACCTTCAGGATACCTCCGTCCTCCCGACTGGTTACGTGTCTAAAGTCGCTTGCGCGGCCTCTACCTGTTTGTATTACAGCGGTAATTCAATTAGAATTTATCGCGGACCTGGCGTTCTTTGCCCGTAGTGCCACACGAGATCGAGTGGGGCAAGGTCATTTCAAGAGCAGCATGCCAACAGGTGAACATCCAACCTCGCTGCTTAGGAAACAGTATATTTCCATAGTCTCCAGACTCCTTCAGCAATTAGTTAGAATGCAAAACCGATTGGCTTCGCCGAACAGTGCGCAAACCGTCCAGTGGCGCCGGGATGCAATCCCGCCGGGAGAAACCGGTCCACCAGCTCTGAAGCCTGAGTCCTCAGTCGGGAGTCTTACCCGGAGTAACCTTCCACTTTAGGAGGCTTCTGAATAGGAGCTGAATCTTGAGTTGAGCCGATCCGAGAACAAAATGGATCTTGTGGCCCAAGCTGCACGAAACCGTTCACCACCTCGCCTCAGTTAGTACAGTCAAAGTATACCAGACAGTAGCTTCTCTCAGAAAAAAATGAAATCGAAGCGAATACGTCACAAGTAGTAAGGGCTCGGATATGGCAACCAGATATCGGCTACTCGGTCCCAAACGTTCGAAACGTACCCCTCTGCCCACATTCCTCGCAGCCTCTTTCCGCAATGCCATGTAGCTTGAGAGTAAAGCTACTGTTTGGTATACTGTGGTACAGCAAACATTTTTTTGCTGTTCCCATTTCCACAACTAAAAAAACCACTCGTGAACGTAGTTATTCAGTTTTTTCCATGTCCTGAAAATCTTGCTTGTTCGCATGTACGAGGTCTCACATACAGAGCGACGATATGGGATAGTAATCAGAGTAGAGTCAGAGACGCATCCACAGATAAGTAAGAGTGATTGTCTTGAAACTTTCTCTTTGGAAAATTCCAACAAATCAAGATATTTACTATACCTATTATATATTATACACATTACCCAATTAAAAAGATAAATACTCAGCAATTGCAAAATATTCCTAAGTACTAACGAGTCGACTTATCTGTTAGAAATAACCGAACAAGGTCAAAAATCCAATGGGTCGTGACTTTTGAACGAGTCGATTCAGATAAATTATATATCTGTTTAAGTATATATACATTTGTAAATAATATTAAAAGTCTTTTGTTATCTTTTTTTGTAAAACGGTTAGATATATTATTAAAATGTATCATGCAATTGACCTTGAATTTACAAGTCATTGACTTTTGCATTTTATTGCCAAGGAAATAATCAAATATTTTAATATCGATTTTCTATTTGAAATATTAAAAGAGACAGCACCTTAATATGGATACGGGGCCATAAAGGCATACCCCACAACGAAGATGCCGATAGACTGGCACACTGGAATGCCCGGTGGAGCCAGTTGTTGGTGTCCCCTTCGCTTAAGGTAAGAAAATCATCAGGGACTGCTTGGAGCAGGAACATCGGGCATCCTGGAAACAGAGCCAGGGATGTCGCCAGGCAAGAGCCATTATGGAGCAACCACTTCCAAAGAAAACGAAGGCCCTAATTGACATGAGCAAGAAGAAACTTAGAACCACTATCGATCTCCTAACCGGACACACGACCCTTAGAGCACACCTATTCAACCTTGGCTTGACCGAGAGGAAGGACTGCCGAATATGTGGCGAAGAACCTAAAGACAGCATACACATCATTGGTCTCTGCCCAAGCCTCGCCGCAAAAAGACACAGTTTACTGGGATGAGCCTTTCTCGAACCCATCGATCTACCCAACTTGAAGGTCAGTGTTCTGCATGGACTGGTAAGCAGTACCGGACTACTAGTAGACCACTGACACAACCACAAAGTGGGTAGTTACAAAATATCTTATAGATCCAGGTGACATCAAGGGCTGGAAACAAGTTACCTACTCCGTTTACAACAACAACTACTACTACGAAGAAAGAAGTGAAGAAGAAGTAGATGGAAAGGATAATTTTGTCATTTTTAATTGCGCTTCTTTTCGTAGATGGGTGTGTTCATTACAGTGCTATTTTTAAACAACAGACAATTGACGCCGGCTTGTATAGTGATAACATTTTTACTGATAACGACACAGAATACCAAAAGGATTTTCTCAGTTTTTTGATAAGGCTGTGCGCAATAATTTCTACCTAGCTGATTAAACAAACAATTATCATTAAAATAGCTATACAACTGTAAAAATACACTCAAGAGCAAAGAATCCGGGTCACTAAAATAACCTTAATATCTCGAAAACTAAAAATGCTAGCTTATTAAAATAAAATGTATTGTATGGACAATTTAACAATACTCAAAGAAAATTAATAAAACTTATTAGTTTCTGTAAATTAAGGTCAACAAAAATTCTAAAACAAAATGAATGACTTTTTGAAAATCGAATTACAAATTCACTGCGTCTGTTTTATTTTCCCGTACAATATCCAGTTTTGACCTCCCCCCCCCCCGGAGACGATTACGACTATCTCCAGACTGCAGTCTGCCTGTGAGTCTGTGTAAGTGTGTCTGTGTGTATTACTCCACGATAGCGCCTAAACGAATCATCGGATTGAGCTGAAATTTGGCATGCTGTCGGTCATGGCAGACTGAAAAGATTGTGAAAGATTGTAGTTGAAAACGGTCCACCAGAGGGCGCGCTAGTCATACTTTAATCTCGAATTATTGCAGCTAGAGACTTGAAATTCGGTACACAGATGCCTTGTTGGACCGAAATCACGTTGTGATATCATATCAAATATCAGTCGACGAGCCCTGATAGGGGTCCGTGACGTCTTCCACTATTCATTCTGTTTAGTGGAGCTTCTCGTGAGCCGGGCCCATCGACCCGGCTTTCATTTAGGTCTTCGCAGGGCTAGCTCGCCCTGTGGCAGGTATCGTAATGGGATATTTAAGAAAATAAATATACCATTTTATTGCCACTAAAAATACTACAAATATATTACGAATTGGCGCGCGGGGGAGATTAAGTTGGCTTCTGTGGCTTCTCCTATGCAAGCGATGCAAGTAATATATAAATTCCGCAATATTTAAGAAAATACTACATATATTTTTTCAAAATACTATTTTATTACCACTAAAAATACCACAAATACAATAAGAATCGGCGCGTGGGGAGGTTGGGTTGGCTTTTGGGGCTTCTCCTATGCAAGCGATGCAAATAATATTTAAATTCCGCCATATTTAAGAAAATACTACATACATATATTTTAAATACCATTTTAATACAACTAAAAATACTAAGGGAGGTTTTGTTTGCGCGCGGAGGGGGGGGGGGGGGGAGGGGGTTGATTGGATCAGCTTGTATGCAAGCGATGCAAATTTAAAGACCGCCATATTTAAGAAAAGACTACATCATCAATGGAAAAGTACCATTTTAATACCACTAAAAATACCACAAATATACTTCGATTTGGCGCGGGGAGGGGGGAAGGGGTTGTTTTTTCGTTTCGTTTTTAACTTATTTATTAAAGTTTAATTCGATTTTAACTTATTTATTAAAGTTGCAACTCAAAAAAAAATATATAACAAGCGCTCCTGGTATTCAATATTCATTATTAATATTGAATGAGCTAGCACAGCACTCTCAGTTACCGTGATATTCATCCACGTTGGTGACCTGGATTCATTGCTCTTGAGAGTACATTTTGGTACATTTTGGTTTACGAGTCGGACGGTTGGTTACGGAGATAGTTGGTATAAACTCAATCTTCGATGCGTTGGCATACTTCCAAATGTATTTTTAAACAGAGTCTACGAAGGACATGTGGCTCGATTGATTAAATAAAAAGCATCAATGCCGCATCATGAGATACTGGGCTCGGTTGCGTTTCTCTTGAACTAAATTCGGAAATTAGTTTGTGCGAACGAGACAGAGCAGTACGTCAGAGCAGAATGTGAAATGAACGGTTGTCACTTTTACGGATTAAAACTCAAACTGAAATAAAACAGCTAAATATTAGATTTAGCTGTTTTGTCTTCAGTGGGTTTCGGTTAATTTCCGATTTTAGTTTGGAATGATTTCCCAGGAAATGACCTCTAACTTACATTACATTTTCGTCGTGTCCAATTGACGGCTAAAGAACGCTCTTGGACATGTCAAAATAATTGGGTTAGGTAGTAAGTCTCGCTACTACTCTTTACTGAACATGCATAGGTAGTCAAGAAATAACTACTAGATTGTCAAACTATAAATATAAATAATCAAAATAGAAGCCTAATATTTGAAGCAGTTAGTAATTCGAAAAGATACGTAGTAAAATTATTTATCGTAATATTCAAGTTGTCAGTAAAATGTTAAATATTCAAATTAAATCTACGTTTTGCATTTTAAACTAAAAGTACGGATATAAGACCATATAAAATAATCAGACAATAAGGTTCTACTTTTTTAAGTAATTTATAAGTTTACTCTACTTAATCGGGAATCTTTAAGTTCGACAGGTAGTTTTCGTGCGGGAAAATCGACGACAGTTCATTTCACATTCCGTTCTAACGTATTGCTCTGTCTCGTTCGGTTGAACTAAGTTACTATGTTAGTTCACGAAGCAGCGCAAACGGGCCCACTGACACTGACTCGCTATCGCTAATTAAATAGATCAGCTTACGTAAAAGCGTTTGCTAATGATATGTACATATTGTGCATATCCACGTGAATAATTAAAACAGATATTAACGTGGTGCTATATGCAGATATAAATGATAATGATATAATAAATATGAAATAAACGATAATAGTAGAAATTAAGTAGAAAATGATAAGAGAAGGACAAGAGATGATGAAATCATCTCTTGTCGCTAGGCGCTGTTGAGAGAATTGTTCTTCAATCTCAGGAATTTGTGATGTGATGCAATGTGTGATGCACCATAAGATAGAGGTTTTAATGTAGATATAGACAAAGGTTATATTTTTCTTTTCTAGCTGACCAACCGACCACGACGAACAGTATTGTGAACGCGTATTTTTACAAGCTTTTATTTACCGTGCAATGTATGTTAGTTAATATGTATGTATGTTTGTTTAGGTCAAATCTTACAGGCTGAATTAGAACCACTTCCTCTTATCCTATGAAGTTGAAATTTTACACGTTGGTTTAGTTCCGATGACAATGCATTTTTGTGGTGAGCATGACGCGATTCTATAACCAGGATCGGCTCCAGACGAGGGTACTCTTCCACGGTCATCAGCACAGACAGAATCGTGTATACGCATTCAATTATGATAGCCCGTTTTAAATTTCACCATGACATGGCTGCTGCACCCAGGGTTGGCCTCCGACGAGGGGACTCCTCCACGATCAACAGCACAAACACTAAATTCTGTATAGCATTCAAATATATCCCGTTCTAAGTTACGGCATGGCTGCTGTACCCAGGGTTGGCTCGGGAGAGAGGGTTTTAATAAAATATTGTTTAAAAAAATTGTTTTTACTATTACATTAACAGATTTCACACGACTGCCCAACAAAAAAGGAAGTGTAATGTGTTCAGGGTTCTTCTATGCATGTTGTCGTTTCTTTATTCCACCATAACTTCTAAACGCTTGAACTGATTTAGAAGTGTGTGGTATTGTTAGAATCGTTATGTCATTCTGAGTGTCATAAGGTACCATCAAGTAAGTAGTTGTCTAAATGTCCAAATGCCATTAAATTAACATAAATATATCGTTTTTAGTGTCAAATGAAAGGTCTGATAGAGTAAATTCCGGAAATGGTATAGTTCACTTTCTGTAACGGCAGTCGTGTTTTTTATTCTTTTATTTAATATAAAATATATTTACTATCTTTAATATATTTACTTGTTTCGAGATGAATACGGAAATATTCTTTTTAAGCCCCGATTAGTGATTAAGTAATAAGATTAAGTGAGACGATTAGGATGATTTCGAGGTTGAAGTATGTCTGTGTGACTGTCTGTCTGTCTGTCATTTAAAATTTGGCATGCGAGCATAATTTGTTCATAGCGAGAGTTGAAAAGGTTGTGATTAAAATCGGTCCACCATATATCAATCTCTCATATATTACCGTATAACAGGGCGCGCTAGTCATATATCAATCTCCAATAATATTGGACTTAGAGATCTAAAATTTGGTAAACAGATGCCTTGTTAGTCCGAAATCATGCCGAACTGCCCGAGGCTAGCCAAAAAACGAACCGCGCCGCTCGAAGGCGTTGTGTAACGGAACCGAACAGGGTAGTCCATCAACCGAGAGTCCATCAACAGGGCGCTCATCGATTTTGTTTGTCAAATTATTATTCAGATGAAATCAGTCCTTGCCTACTTGCCGGGAAAGTCTTGGGTTGACACAATCGATTTTTTATGCCGTGATTTTCGGCCGAGTTATTTAAAATTAAAGTTGTATTGAAATCGACGTATATCGCGATTGCTTGACATCATGAATAAGATAAAAACCTCTATGTTTCAACCACCGTTGTCTAGGGTGGACAACGGCGGTTGAAACATCGCCGAAACGTTGTGTGCTACAAAGTTCACGCGGTAAATTCATTTTTATCTTATTTACCGCGTGAAGTTTGTAACACTATACGTTTCGGCGATGTTGCAACTGCCTTCGTCCAGGGTACACTCTGCCCTGAATAACATCGTTTGCAACATCGCCGAAACGTCGGGTGCTATAAACTTCACGAGGTAAATTCGTTTTTAACTTATTTATTAAAATTGCAACTCGAAAAAAACCGATACGTTTGTGTAATATATCAATCGAAAGGTGGCGAGATGCGTTTTAAAATACAATCTTGAGCCTCAAATTCATTTAACTTAATCTATATTGAGTTACCAGTACGGTGTTGATCCTACTATAGGGATTGAGTCATCAGCGAGGCTTCCCGATCGAACTCTTCCGAAGAACGACTGCTGTTTGACTTCTGCGCTGGGTCGGCTGATTGGCTTCTCCAAGATGTAGTTAGTTCCGTAGTTGCTGTCCCAGTATTCAGTTCCGAGGCACCTGAAGCAGACGCAGAACTCCAAACGCCTCGAGACAGTCGGCAGCTGGACTTTGAACGTGAACGTGTCGATGTTGGATTTGGAGGTTGAGTACGAGCAAGTTGTGTCTTCGCTGGTTCTCCATTTGTCGGTCGTCAGACGGACGATCACCTCTTTGTTGAAATCGAGGTTTTTGACTTTGATCGTCCCTGTGATGTAGCCTTGTGGGTCGTGTACGATTACGTTTTCTAATGAGAGGTTTTCTTCGGTGATTCGTTTGCCGAATGATATGTAGTCTGAAGCCGGTTGTGCGAAGAGTATTTGCCATTTTTCTGTGTTTTTCGGCGCCTGCGGTACCGGATCCGGCGGCAGGATAGTCCAGAATGGCGGAACGTGTGATGGTTCCGGCATGATTTTGACGTGTTCCAGAATGAGTCCGTTGTCGTCCGCGAACACTACCCTCTTTTTCGCGCGCGCGTTTGCAAGTTCCTTCAAGTGTATGCATGATCTGGACGGTTCTTTGGGTTTTGCCAGGAGCGGTGACGGTCTGGAAGCAGTGAAGAACTCAGGAGCTGATCTCCTGGATACGAGCGGCGCCTGAACCACCCGCGAGGCAAACCATAGAGGGGCGCAGTCGGGTAGGAATCCAGCAGGCGGACTCCTACCGTACATGGACGGCCCTTGCGACGCCAGCATTCCCGATTCTCCGGAGACAAATGTCACAAAAGTCACGCACTCACATGGTCACTGAGATCAGCTGTTTGACTGAGTGGACGACGCGCGAGCGACCGCCGGCGCGTCTCTCGTCCGATTGAACTTGAATCTGAAGTGAAAATATTCACAGTGATTGCGTCGTCCGTGCCAATTGCCAATTTTTAGCGATTCGTTCGTTGAAATGAACCGGATCGTGCGTAACAGCGGATCGGAGCCTTTCACCTCAAAAATATTGCGTTAAAATTTTTCGTTTTTTTTCCATTCAAATAAATTAAAGGCCTCTCTAGACGTTCAAGCATGCTTGTCAAGCTTCGCGTCGCGGGCTGGGAGGGGATCGTAAACCGCAGGAAATATTCAAATATATTTTTAAAATATTTACCAAAAATGTCTAATTTTGTAGTTTATACCAGGGAGTCAAGTCATTCATCAATCAATTACGTCTATATATAATTAACGTCACTCCCTGGTATAAACTACTAAATTAGGCATTTTTGGTAAATATATAAAAAAAATATTTGCATATTTCCTGCGGTTTACGATCCCCTCCCAGCCCGCGTTGCGAGCCCCTCACATTGGGTCAGTTACTGACCTAACACAAACAAGTCAGCCAGTATTGCAACAAGCAACCCAGTACTGTCATCGTATAAATTGAAGGATTATTTACACTGGGTAAGTTACTGATTTAATGCTGAATTGCATTAAGTCAGTTACTGACTTTTAACTCCAAACAAGTCAGCGCTGACCCAGTACTGTCATCGTATAAATTGAAGTATTATTTACACTGGGTAAGTTACTGACTTAATGGCTGATTTACATTGAGTCAGTTACTGATTTTAAACTCAAAACAAATCAGCAGTGACACAGTACTGTCGTCGTATAAATTGAAGACTGATTTTTATTGGGTCAGTTATTAACTTCAATGCTGTTTTACATTGAGTCATTTACTGACTTCAAATTCAAAACCAGTCAGCGCTGACCCGGTACTGTAATCGTGTAAATCAATTTGAAGTCAGTACAGCGCTGTCGCGTGTAAACGCCAAATTTAGTAGTTGGTCAGTCGCTGTTACTGCGTTTTAGGGTGACGTCGCGTCGTATGGAAAATTTTAAGTTGCGAGAAAGACGAACTTTCCCTGACTGATTCCACTAACGTGAGTACACCCTAAAATACCTACGACTGACTGACTGCGTGTAAACAGTAGGAGTCAGTTCTCGGTGCTTTCAAAACAGCGCTGACTTGGTACTGACATTCGTAGCTTATTTGTAGTATCTTCCGTGTTATTAAAATTGATGTTTTTCCAAAGTAGTATGTATTATCTTAAATATGGCGAACTTTAAATACTATTTGTGTCGCTTATATACGATACATTCTAACCATTAAAAAAAGTGAAGATGCGTTTTTATTCAGTTTAACACGTAAAATAGGCCCTGTAAACGTGCAAAAACTCTCCTAACATTTTGATAGGTTTGTCGTTCTATTGAAGTGAGCGACGCGGTTCTCGTTCATAGATTCGGATCGTGATTCGAATCATCGTTCGTTTTACTAAAACAGTAATAGGTACGCTGGTAGCTCACACGACAACTGCGTGGCGTATCTCAACAGTCGCGTCAAAGTCGCGTGGTAACTGCTCTGGCGCCTCGTGCCGTATATACCCACTTACTCGTGCATTGAATGGCCGTAAATATAGCGATCCTAAATATACGATAATGCGTAATATTTATCGTACGCTGGCGAAAAAATGGCGCGCTTTTTTTTAAGCTTTATTTTAGCTTGCAATGTTCGTATGTAAGTTGTTCGCTCCAAGATTTGCAAATCACTTTTCAACCACTTGCTGGTATCTGATTGTGCTGAAATTTGGCATAGCTACTTACTGATGTAAGTTCGGTGACAATGCAATATTATGATGCTACCATATAGCTGATTTGATGATGGAGTCGTGATGTAGGGACTGGAACTCTCTGATAGAAAATGGTAGGACAGCCGAATTTGGACTAATATGCTTTGTTACCTTGAGTATTTTCATGCAATTTTAAGCTATTGTATAGCTTTTATCGCGGGCCTAGGCCAGCGCAGCGACCGAATGAAGAAATTTCTTGACGAAAATTAATGATTTTAAACTGATAATTACGTCTAAACGAGTACTGCTTAGAATTCGAAAAAAATATATGTTAAACAAGAACATTTTCGTAATATTCTTAGATTTGAATATTTTAGATTTTGTTTATATTACATAGTGTAATTAATTTGTGAAATTAGGTCTAACCGAACACAAAAACGACTACTACGCAAATACTATCTAGCGTATTATTATAAAACCTGCACCATTTTAAAGATAATTTAATTATCTATCTTTTTTTCTACGATTTTTTTCGAATATTCCGTTTTTCTGTTGCTTTATCGAATAAAACATTCGTGCGCGGCGCTCTATCGGAAGACGTTTAAATTATTCCGAATCATTTGCTTCCGCAGCCGCAAAGGATTCGGAATAATTTCAACGTTTTCCGATAGAGCGCAGTTATCTGACATCAGAAAAAATAAAATAAATAAAATCAATAAATAATTATAATTGCATAAGTTGTTAAAAATGCTTTGCAATAGCTTTACCGCGGCAGTCCCCGAGTGCCACACGTATTTTTTTTGTCAAGATTTTTGTGAAGATTGTTTGTTAAGAGGTTACTTTGATGATTATGATCTCCACTAATATTTTTGTTTTTGCTATATATTATCAATATGTTATAAGTAGATATACTGTAGTCTTAATTAAAAGACTATGATTCTAGCATGTGCCATTTGAATTTAATTCTTAAGAAAAGACTTAATATTTTATAAGTTGAAGAAAAATAAGTAAAAAAAATAAGTCTATAACCATTCGGCTACGTAACGACCAAATTTGGTTGCACATCAGAACACCGTCGACTACGTAACGACCAATATTGGCAGCTTGCTCCCGGAGCGCACAGTAATATTATTTTCTAATTCGAACGCATCCTAAAATCCATATCAAATATCTCATTATTACCATAGATACATAGACGGCAGCTAGATTAATTTCGCGTGTCATTTCGCGGATATTTCTGGAAAAATTCCATCGTCAAACATCGTCATTTTTTTTCGAGAATTCATCAAAATTCTTATTGGTTTTTATGAGCCAATATCTAAATATTTTTGTATGTAAATAAGCAAAACGAGATATTAACTTTGATACAGAATCTAATAAAGATCACGATAGTATTTACAATTTCTTAATAGGGTTCCGTAATTTTCCGTAAGACAAGTACAAGTTAGAAATAGACAAGTCTCATTGGCTCTCAAATTATACTAGAGAAGAATGCGATAGTATGATATATTAAAATATTTTATTTCTAACCACAAATTATAGGATATATAGATGTAAATTATGGATATGTATACAGATATACAGATTATAATATGTTATATTTTATTATGTTATACTATATTATATATAAATATGCTACATTATTTTATATGTTATAACATATGATATTATATTATATTGTAATATGTTATATTATATTATTTATATTATATTATGCTAAATTATATTACGTATTGTTTTTTAAGACGGAAGAAGGACAGCAGGCAAGGCTACAGGCTCAGCAAATAATACCACAGAACTATGTATCCATCACCCCAACACAGGCGTAGGTATACCTAGTGGGGTGATGTAATCCTGACAAGTTAATGCCCTTTCGCGATTTTCTTCATATGTATTATTTTAAAATGTGTTAAAAAATGATCGCAATCTTTTTATGTAACTATAAAAAATAGGATAAATAAAAAAAAATGCAGAGTTTTTTTCACTTTTTCGACTTTCTCATATTTATTCATAATTATCTAATTGTTTTACAAAATGAGATTTGAATACGTATATATAAAATTTCAATGCGATAATTGCACAGTTATAAATTACCTAATAATAACTGTCATAAAGTATTAATTTGTTGATTTTATTTCTTTTTTATTTTCATCGCTGGTGATTCACACTGTGCACTTTCTTTAAAGAAGCAAAGAATCGTAAATCTTGTTAAAATATGCCCGCTGGTGCGTCTTGATGATCGATTTGTTTTATTACCACTGGTGTTTAATTATACGGGGTGAGTTTAAATTAACGGGCATCCTTGAAGGGGTGAATCAGTACGAGCACATAAGCAACTTTTGATTAAAAATTGTGGTAAAAACAACAAAAAAAAGTTTTTTTGGAACCAATATTTTAATACAAAATTAACAAAAAAGGTGCGGTTCCATATTTGATGGCTGGCTTCAGAAAAGTTTTTTTTATTTTTTTTTTAATTTAGGTACTTAGGATTAGGTATACAGTTCATTCATTGGTCATGTAATCTTATAATAATTATATAAATTATTTAATAATTAATATAGGGAGGTTTAACACATCTTACATGACCTTTACTGCCAATAGCACATCTAACTAGGCGATAATTTGGCCCGTCTCTAGATGTGCATATTTTTATGCAATTTTAAGAAATGAAGTGTTTTTTTTTTTAAATAAATTATTTGGCCCCACCACCTGTATATACACATAAATATACCAATTTAAAAAAAAAATATAGCTATGTAATAAATATATACATTTATAGTTGTAATTTAATAAAATTTAATTAAGAAAAATAGATAAGTGATACTAAATAAATTGTCGTGCGTTGCAAAGAAGTTGATCAGATTTTACATATCCCTTGTTAAGTAGCCATCTATTAAGGTTTGCTTTAAATATTTTTATGTTAGGATAATTTTTCATGTCTTCACTAAGGGAATTATATAATTATGAATTATATATTTCATGTCTTCACTAAGGGAGTTAAAAGAGTAGTAACTATCTACCCTAGGTAATTCTTAGATTTTAAATTGCAGAAGGACAAATTGTATGAGATTTCCGAGTCAGGGTGTAACTTAAAATAAATTAATAATTTAAAAAAAAACACTAAAAACACGCTTTATACCGGCAGCTATGTCAATATTTACACTATTTACACTCAATATTTACAAGTCAATATATAATAGGTTTGTTATAACCCTGACACCTGATCGTGTTCAAAGTCCATTACGTGAGCTTTCTAACAAGTCCAAACACGGCTATGATACGATATTCCATCATGGAATACCAGTGCCTATCTCCCGGCCTCATCATCAGACCTTGAAACCTAATCGTGGTCAAAGTTCATTACAAGACCTTTCTAACAAGTCCAAACACAGCTATGATACGATGTTCCATCATGAAGTTCCAGTTCATATCTTCCGACTCCATCATCAGATCAGTTCGACAGTACCATATTATTGTATTGTCATCAGAACTACATACAGCTGCCGATTTTCATGACGCTACGATCCTTGGAAGATGGATAAATTAGTTACCTTAGATTCCATTACATAGTTACATACAGGTCGACCTAATAAAAGCGTGTTAAAAACAGAACGGCTTCACTGTTCACCTTCACGCAGTGGCCTGCCAGCCAAATCTCTGTTTCACCTCTTTAAAGATCTTGGTCTCGCCAGAAAAATAATCAATTCCTTCATAGAAAAAGTATCGAAAACCGCGATTTTCCCCTCTCAAATTCGGTGGGTTCGAAGGGGGAGTGAAATTGGATGGTAAGGTGAATGCTCACGTGTGGCAAAATGACTGTCCTAAACCTACCACAGTCGGTCGTCAGTCTGGAATCCAACGCTCACCCCTCAGAAGGGTAATAATAGTATTATGATGGGTCCGACTCCAATAGGTGAATTTTATGGGAGCTCGGTTTGTATTTTATTTATCACTAGCTGTTGCCCGCGGCTTCGCTTAGCGTAAAGTTTCGAATCGATTTGTTAATTTAAGTAGGGTGGAATTTATTTGCCTTTTTAGACTCTACCGCTATCTCCCGTACGCGTCTTGTTCCTCGCCAAGTGTTACTAATTTCATGATATCTCTATTACTATACCACCTAAGCACTTACAGTAAATAGTTAATTTTATCACTATTTAACACCTGTGATAACGGATTAATTTATTTTGATAAGGATTTATTATACAACACTGCCTATTTATTTTTATTACTTTTTTGAAACATAAAAGCTGTTATTGCAGCCTACATATAAAAGTTATATATATGTGCTGCCTTCGAAGTTTTATAAACCTCTTTGAGGCCGACGTTTTTGTTGTATATTGTTTTCACATGTATGAAACCGTATTTTCAGCGCACGCCGATACAACAACTCACCCGCTCATATTTTTCCGACTCGATTTACAAATATCGGGATTTATTATTGAAAACCAATATCTATCATAATGAAATATAGACTATATGACCTATCGATATAAAAGGTTTCCATTAGTAAAAGAATTTTTGAGATCGGATAATTAGTTTCGGAGATTATCTCCTACATACAAACTTACAAACTTACAAACATACAAACCTAACAACATTGCTTCTTTATAATATTAGTATAGATAGCGACATGCCTAGAAATTAATTTAGTTGTTTTCCGCGTGCGATTATTCATACGAAATTTCATTGGGTACGATAATAGATCGATTGTTCAATCGACCTCGCTAATGTGATAACAACTTGAATCGTTAAATAATTCATAATACCCACTAGAATACTATTAATCCGTGCATGTTAACACCGTTTACCTAATGTTTAATTACGACACGGAATTCCTTCATTTGTGCATGAATACTACGCGTGGGTGTCGACAGTTTTGTGTCTTCTATAATTGACATAATAAAATCTGATCCTGGAAATATCCTGCTAACTATTGCATAGCTTTTATCGCGGGCCTAGGACAGCGGGGCGACTGAATGAATAAATTTCTTAACGAAAATTAATGATTTTAAACTGATAATTACGTCTAACCGAGTACTGCTTACGATTCAAAAAAAAAAATATGTTAAACAAGAACATTTTCCTAATATTCTTAGCTTTGAATATTTTAGATTTTGTTTATATTACATAGTGTAATTAATTTGTGAAATTAGGTCTAACCGAACACAAAAACGACTACTACGCAAATAAAGGGTCCGCCAAATAACTTTTTTTTTTGAAAATGCTATAAAAAAAAATACTGAATATTTTTTCAAATTTCCTTTTTTATTTGAAAGTACAATCCCTCCGGTTAATGATGGAAAATAATTTCATTCAAATGGCTGCCTCGGCTGGCCATGCAGTAGCCTACACGATGGGTCCAATTTTTAAGTACATTATCGATTGTGTGCAGCTGTATTTCACCAATGGCTTCACGAATATTGTCCTTTAAAGCGTCAATTGTCTCTGGTTTGTCGGCGTAACACTTACCTTTGACGGCACCCCACCAAAAGTAGTCCAACGGTGTCAAATCGCAGCTCCGAGGTGGCCAAACGACATCAGCTCTGCGGCTGATAATGCGATTTTCAAAAACAGGGCGCAAAACATCAAGTGTAGCGTTGGCTGTGTGGCACGTAGCGCCGTCCTGTTGAAACCAAATGTTGCCAATATCCTCCTCTTCAATTTCTGTGAACAAAAATTCGTTCAACATGGCCCGATAACGATCGCCATTGACGGTAACGGCCACTCCTTGCTCATTTTCGAAGAAAAATGGCCCTATTATGCCTCTGGACCAAAATCCGCACCAAACAGTGACTCGTTTTGGGTGCACCGGCTTTTCAATGAATGCGTGCGGGTTTTCTCTGCCCCAAATGCGACAATTCTGCTTGTTTACATACCCGCCAAGATGGAAATGAGCTTCATCTGAAAAGATGATTATTTTGGCAAAATCCGCATCTTCTGCAAGTCGATCGCAGGCCCACTTAGCGAAGCGAAAACGCATTGGATGGTCAGTTGGCTTCAACTCCTGAACCAATTGGACTTTGTACGGCGTCATACCAAGGTCTTTACGCAAAATTCGTCTCGATGATGTCTGCGAAATGTCCAATTGTTGAGAACGACGGTGAACTGATGTTGATGGCGATTCACGCACACTTTCGGCCACAGCAGCAATATTCTCGGGTGTACGCACTGTTTTTGGCTTTTCACGCGTTGGTTTATCGATGAGGATGCCAGTTTCTTTCACTTTTTTCACAAGGTAACGAACATACGGAGCTGACGGTGCTTCTCTTCTTCCAAAATCCGTACGCAATTTTCGCACACATTCTTCAACATTACCATGATTTTCAAAGTAATGTCGCAAGATTTCCCAGCGTTGTTCAAGCGTATACACAACCATATTCGTTCAGCGGAAGGATAAAACTAATTATCTGTCAAATCAGACATGAGGTAAGTGTTGCCATACACGAAATAAGCACTAGTTGAAAAAAAAACGTTACATGGCGGACCCTGTACTATCTGGCGTATTATTATGAAACCTGCACCATTTTAAAGATAATTTAATTATCTATCTTTTTATCTACGATTTTTTTCGAATAGTCAAAGAATAATATCCGTTTTTTTTTGCTTTATCGAATAAAACATTCGTGCGCGGCGCTCTATCGGAAGACGTTTAAATTATTCCGAATCATTTGCTTCTGCAGCCGCAAATGATTCAGAATAATTTCAACGTTTTCCGATAGAGCGCAGTTATCTGATATCAGAAAAAAAAATAAATAAAATAAATAAATAATTAAAATTGCAAAAGTTGTTAAAAAATGCTATGCAATAGCTTTACCGCGGCAGTTCCCGAGTGCCACACGTATTTTATGTTAAATAACAATCCCTTCAGTAATGTATCCAGTATTGAATGACGTTAAATGTATTAAATAAAGGGGATTAAAAGTTTAAACAGGCAAATATATTAATAGGAATAAAATATAGTACCTATTCATATTCTTCTTCTTCTTCTCGAAGTGCCTCTCCATTACTGGAGGTTGGCCGTTAGCTCTGAATACTTTTGTCGGTCTTGCGCCATCCGGAAAAGCTGTTACGTACTGGTGATCCCGGTCCAGTTTTCCACCCGGGGATTCTTAGCACCCCTGACCCATTAAAGGCCGCCGGGCACTCGGGGCCATGACTATTTTTGAGTTTTCCATTGCTAACTACTAGGGATATATAATGTTGTGGTCTCCCGTTGCCTTCTGCACTAACCATATGTATATTAAATATATTAAAAATATATTCATATATTATTATAATAAAAGTATACAATGTATAAAATATATTCATACACATTATTATATATACTGTAACGGTGTGTTCTAGCTGACTGTCGATTTTTCAGCCCAGATATAGAACACGCATATCTAAACTATCTATCTAAATTCTAAAGTATCCGGCTGGTATGGTATAAATAAAGAGATATTATGGACTGTATTGCTTATGGGATAAATGGACGTTTCATAACGATTGAACAGTTGCCAACAAATCACCAACCTTTTCGACGGTCGATCAGTGCACCTGACGGAATGACGAGCTGCTTGGTTCCCACTCGATTCCACAAACTTCGACCGCGAAGATGCTGGACCGCACGCGCAATTCTCAAAACAGCACACACCAATTTGCACGAGAATCAGCACACACCAATTTGCACGAGAGTTTGTCGACGATTTTGCGACAATGATGCGACGGCGGGTAGGATTCAACCCGAACGAACAAAGCGACCGCGCGGTGTTCACGACTCGCTTATGTGTGTGTGTGTGTGTGTGTCCTTTATGACGACGCGAGACACACGTAAAAAATTGTCGGCACTGCGGGATTTGGAATTAGGAGTTTGGTACAGGATTATACATATACAAAATATATTTTATAAGAATATTATATATAGAACATATTCTATAATTACAAGCTTTTATTTACATTGCAAAGTTTGTCAGTATGTTTGTTTAGATCAAATCTTGCAAGAAGAATTAGAACGACTTTCTCGTATCCTATGAAGTTGAATTGTTGTTGTTGTTGGTTCAGTTCCATTGACAATGCATTTTTCTTTATTTCTTTATTTTTCATTGAGAAATTACTCAGTATTACAGCAACAATGTTTAAGAAAATTTACAGATTTACAACAAATAAAACCGGTTACGGATTTCAATAAAATTACTTAAATTAAGTTTAAAAAAAACTACATAATAAAAAAATGTACCTTCAATTTTAGTACTACACAAGAGTCTAGTATTAAGGGTGTGTGTGTATATGTTTGTGGAAGTGTGTTGAGGGTGTGGGTGTGGAAGGTGAGCGTCTATGATATTAGTAATGGCGTATATAAAATATAATAATAATAATAATAATCAATAAAAATAGCTAATACGAGTCAGTTTATTGTATCGGTTAGGGGTTGATTTACGGAGTATTTATAAGTGATTATGGAATTATTTAATATATCAATACCATTTAAATGGGTAATATAAAGCTCAGAGCAGCGTGTGAGTACTCCATTCCTTGATGCATTAATTTTAAAACGCGGCAATCGAAACAGGTCAAATTGGCGTGTGGTCCTCATTGGGGCGTTAATATTGATCTCGCCCACCAGGTCAAAGCAATCGAATATACCATTCATTAATTTATAGAGGCACAGAGCATCATTCAAGTTGCGCCGATAAGATAGCGAATTTATTTTAAATAGTAAGGCCGCCTCATTAGTAGTATTACAATAAGCATATTTTATGGTAAGCATGACCTGATTCTGCACCCAGGACTGGCTCCTGACGAGGAGACTCCTCAACGGTCAACAGCACAATCACGAAATGTTGTATACGCATTCAATTATGATAGCCCGTTACAAGTTTCATCATGAAACAAGAAATAAGAAGAAATAAGAAAAAAATATTTGGGTATAGAAATAACATATAAAAAAATTGTATTTCTACAAATAAAATTACATTTCAAATTATAAAAAAGTCTATAAAAAACTAATATTGAAAAAAAAATAGAAATTCAAAAATAACAAAGACATAAAAAGTAGAAAAATAAAAATAAACAGAAATAATGAAAAACATAGAGAATCAGCAATTCAATAACGAAAATATATGAAAACTAGAAAAATAGAAAGCATCCAAAGAGTTCTACATAGACTACATTTAATAAGGATCAAACTATCAATCAACAATCAAGAAATAGAAAATGACATGACATTGCGCCCAGGGTTGGCTCGGGACAAAGCATTTTAATAAAAGCTGGTTTTTAAAAATATGTTTTTACTACTAACTTATTTATGACAGTTTTGTGTATTCTAATTCGAAATTAATTTATTCATATATTTATTTTGAAGTTTATTACACCGAAACTAATAAATATCTCAGTAGAAAAAACTTACTCGCTAACATCAAAATGGAGGAAATAAAATGTGTTATTGGTGTTTCATTAGTGAGTGGTTATAGTCAAGTGAATAGGAGAAGAATGTACTGGAAAAACGCACCTGACAAAAAAAATTATCTCATTGCTATTGCTTTATCAAGAGATACATTTTCCACCATATTTACAAACTTACATTGTGCAGATAACTATCACTTATAAACGAGTCTGACAAATTTGCGAAAGTGCGGCCACTGATGGAAAAATATCTGAAATGTTTCTTTCACATTATTTTATTTTTATTTATTTTTATTTTTTAAGGTAAAGCACAAAATATAATTTACTGCAGCATTACAAAAAAAAAACGTGTTTGGACCAGTAGCGAAAAATAGAGCACACTGCAGTATCTTGGTCACTGCGTCAACACCGCCTAACTAGGCCTAGGCCTGTACTAAGGCAGGTGTACCAGGAAATATTTTACCTGTGCACACAAAAAAAGTAAAAAACCAAAATGTTGGGTTTTAGTTTATAATATATATATATATATATATATATATATATATATATATATATATATATATATATATATATATATATATATATATATATATATATATATATATATATATATATATATATATATATATATATATATATATATATATATATATATATATAGAGTGGACTGTGAGGAAGGTTGGTTAATTTAAAGGGATTATAGACATCATTATGGAGAGGAGAAGGAATCAAATTTACGCACCTTTCTATTTTTCTCGCGATTCCTTGCTGCAATTTTCACTCCAAGTCTTCGGCTGGCCAGCTCACGGACGCGATAATTACTCTCACAGCACGATAACGAGAACACTCACAGGAGCACGTCTAGTTCGGCCGGCGCGTAAATTTCTCACTGTTATCCTCATGTAGAAAATCACAGTGTTGATGAGGCGATGGTGCCATATTTTGGACGACACGGTTGTAAGCAATTTATACGCGGCAAACCAATAAGATATGGATTCAAGCTTTGGGTAGGTGCAACCTAAAGTGGCTACATCGCATGGTTCGAACCGTATCAAGGAGCTACTACAATTTTGAACTCAAAGTATTCGGAATTAAGACTCGGTGACACCGTCGTTTTGACTTATGCCGATAAGTTATTCGAGCGTCTTCTCGGTCAAATTTATCATTTCTTTATAAATAATGTCTTTACTGGGTTGCCTTTAGCTGCTGAGCTAACAAAAAGAAAGTATCGCATGACAGGGATCATTCGAGAAAATAGAGTTGGTAAGTGCCCATTGCAAGATGCTAAGGAAATGAAAAAGAAAGACAGAGGCTGTTATGATTATCGTGTAAGTGATGCTGCTTACTAAACCTGGTCCAAGTCGACCATCTTCTATTACTATGGATTCAAGATTTGATGATATAGGCCACTTTGTGACCAAGCAGCCAACTGGCCAACGCACTGGATGTGGAGTTTATGTACAAGATAGCCCTGCAAGATGCATCAAGTGATGATATCAAGTGATGCATCATGATATCGGATTACATTGGAATGTTTTGTTGAATATCATACCAAAAAATAGTGTATAAGAGTATTAACATTTATTGTAAGAATTTTCCTTTAGATTTATATACGTATATCCAGTAAAATATTTTCATAGCAAATAAAATATTTTTCACTTAATGATTCGTTTTTGTTCCCGTATAAAGCCTACTGTATCAGATATGATACGGCTTATTCCTGGCCCCCCAATATACGAATATTTTTTTAAATATTTTTTTCAAACTTGGAGATTTTATTTTTATCTAATTTATTTATTTATTTATTTATTTATTTATCCTATTTTTATAGTTACATAAAAAAGATTGTGTTCATTTATTTTAACACATTTTAAAAGAATACATATGAAGAAAATCGAAGGGCATTAACTTGTCAGGATTACATCACCCCACTATACGCCTGTGTTGGGGTGATGGATATATAGTTCTGTGGTATTATTTGCTGAGCCTGTAGCCTTGCCTGCTGTCCTTCCTATGTCTTAAAAAAAAAACAATACGTGATATAATTTAGCATAATATAATATAAATAATATAATATAATATAATTAAATGATTATTTTTATTATTATTGGGAAAAATCAGTTTCAGGTCTAAATGGGTTAAGAAAAGGCGAGCTTATTGCCTGCAGGCAATATTTTAGAGCTAACCTATTGCGAGCGAGCGAGCGACACAACCGTTTTATTATTAGCTATACCTGCCAGTATTTCCTTTAGCTATACACTGAGTATGTACCTGATTGTCACATTTGGTTTTTTCCATACACAATAAACGGGTCAATTTTAAAAAGGTCAACCGAGGCGAGGGACCTGGGAATTACATTTGATACGCAGTTGAACTTCCGTGCACACATTACAAATATTTGCAATCGTGCTAGCAAAATGGTCGGTTTTGGTATTCGCATATGCAAACAGTTTAATAATTCATCTAATGTTTCTACTATATAATTGTTTAGTCTGTAGCATACTCGAATATAACTCGGTCATCTGGTGTACAAGTGAAAACAAATACATTCAGATGGTAGAGCGTATTCAAAGAAAATTATTAACATATATTTATTACAGAAAATACAATATTTATCCATACTTATTTCCTTCCGATTTTGTGCTAGGAATGGTAGGATACAACACTCTTGAAACGCTTCGATATATTTCCCTAATTATATTTGCATATAAATTAATTCAAGGAACTATTTATTTGCCAGAGATACTATGTAAGTTTGAATTGTACGTACTTACCGGTAAATTACACAGCGAGGAGATCGCATCTATTGGTTAATGTGCCGTACCATAGTACAAACATTGATTTTATTACACTATAAAATCAATGGTACAAATATTTTTGTAGACAGGCCAGTGGGAAGAGTTATAGCTCTTCTTAATTCCTTACCCACAGAAATGGACATCTTTTGTATATCCCTTTGGCAGCTAAAAAGGCAACTCCCTGTTACCTCATGTTTATCATAATCTGTCTTTTATTTAGTTTTATATTTTTATGTTTTTTTATTGTTCAATATTAGCATTAATTTAGTTATGTAAGTCCTTTACTTTTAGACTTACACTCTAGATTTAATATTCAAGGGCGAATTGGATTCGTCTGTAATGCTCTTGAATGATATTTGAAACTAATAGAATAAATGATAATAAATTTATTTGAACGCCCTTAGTATTAGTACGCTATTCGTTATATAATTTTTATAATTCGATTTACAGTATGTTCTATGAAACGAACATAATTAACGTGTCAAATCAGTTTTATTAGATCGTAACGAGATAATGCTAGAAAATCACGATTTTTAATTTTCCCTGCAGTTTTTGATATTCTCAAGTGCAGGCATGTTGTGTTTTGCCATACGATTTGCGATCATTCTGTTTAGTTTAGCAATAATACAATGTAATGTAGGAGACCGCGCTAGAGCAGGTTTGAAATAATATAGAATTGATATTCTGCTTTTAAAATGCTATTACTTTCTTAACCCTTGGACTAAAAGGGTATTTTCATGGATGCATTTGTCTCTTTTGCAGGATTTTCGGCGACATCGACCTTAAAGTACTATAACTACGAAACTACTACACCAATCATAAAAAGAACAACTGCACAATGATTGCATTGAAATTTCGAATATAGAATATTGAAATATCATTTTGTAAAACAATTAGATAATTATGAATAAATATGAGAACGTCAAAGAAGTGAAAAAAACGCGCGACCAGATTTGGTCGACTCGTACTCAACGGATAATTGTTTCGCAACCAGATTTGGTTGACTCAACGGGTTAACCCAAGGGAAAGTATTGTGAACGCGCTAAAAAAATCGAGATTAGGACGGAAATATCCATTTTGACCCCTTTGACCGGAAATATCCATTTTGAGACGATTAGGACCATTTCCAGACTAAAGTCTAAAATCAACCCACGGGAGAAAAAACGATCATTATCGTTAAACTTCCTGGGGTGACGGGTTCGCCCGTTGTAGTCGACATCTCCAAATGATTGATTATATAGGTTTCCAATGGTTCCGTATAGCATGGGATTTGCCGGCAAAACTCTATGTCATCTGGCCTGCCCAACTCACGGTCTAACTCCTTTCTGGTAGCTTAACCTGTCAGGTCCGCTTTGAGCTTCTGCCACGGATGTAATCTTTGCATTCGGGGGTGTTTGGGATCAGAAGATCGCGGATTCGGGAGAAGGTGCACTGGGCGGTTGGTGCAATGGTCAGTTTACTATACACGTTGCCCATCCCCTCAGGAAGTTTTAACGATATTTGATCGTTCTGTCTCCCGTGAGGTGAGCGTATAAAACTTGGGTCGAAAACAATCGACTGTCTATTATAGTTACGCCACTCGCCTGTAAGCGAACAACGCCTTACCGCGAGATGGCCGCTTTAATCACCAGCGGGCCACACTCGTGAGCCTACTTCCAGTTATAACCAGATTACTCCGGTCTCCCGACTGGTTACCGGTCGCTTGTGCGGTCCTCTCCCTTATGTAGCGGTGATACTGTCTCTACCGAATCTATCGCTGACCACGGCATCCTTTGCCCGGCTCTTCACCCGGTATTGGGTAGCCAAATGGTCGTTTCAAGAGCAGTTGCCGCAAAGTTAACAAATATCCCCGCTCTATAGGAGACAGTACTGTTTACAGACACCTCCGGTTATTAGTTAGGATGCACAATCGATTGGCTGACGCCGCACGGTGCGAAAACCGTCCCGGAGCGCCTGAATGTTGACTCATAGGGGAAACTGGAAGGAGGCCGGATGGGTGTTGACCCGTGAGTTTTACCGACCCTTAACACATAAGTCTTAGCGGCCTAACTGCAACAGGGCCTATTAGGCCCCGTAAAATTCGTGCTCCATTTTAGTATATATGTTATTGGTGTCCCTGTTTCACCTCGACCTATAGTCGAAAGTAACTTAGTTAAGTTTTTCTATACTCAGTGACTAGTCCTATATTTCAGTCTTGCATGAAAAACACTATTCATATTGTTGAACAGTCAAGGAGCAATGTAAGAAAAGTGTTTTTGTGCAAAACTTATTCTCCTTTTTGGGATTAACTGCTGTCTGTCTGTTGTTACTCGTGTAACTTTGTGGTGTGTTAACCCTTCGGCTACATAATGACCAAAATTTGGTTGCACATCAGAACACCGTTGACTACGTAACGACCAATATTGGCGGCTTGCTCGCGGAGCGCACAGTAATATTACTTTATAATTCGAAAGCATCCTAAAATCCATACCAAATATCTCATTGTTACCATAGATACATAGACGGCCGCTAGAATAATTTCGCGCGTCAATTCGAGGATATTTCTTATAAAGTTCCATTGTCAAATATCATCATTTTTTTTTTCGAGAAATCATCAAAATTTTTATTGGTGCTAATTATGAGCTAATATCTAAATATTTTTGTATATAAATAAGCAAAACGAAATATAACCTTTGATATGATCTAATAAAGATCACGATTTCTAAATAGGGTTCCGTATTTTTCCATAAGACAAATTCAAGTTAGAAATGCCTAGCTTTTTCACTTTTTCAAATTTCTCATATTTATTCATAATTATCTATATTGTTTTACAAAATTGGATTTAAATATTATATATTCAAAATTTCAATGCGATTATTGTACAGATATTCTTCTTATGATTGCTATAGTAGTTCCATAGTTATAGTACTTTTTGTCGAGCGCGGCGATATTGCAGGAAATTCCAATAAATTGCAGCGAATTACCTTAGCGAATGCCTTTGAATTAAAACACTTGAATTTTGTGTTTATACAAGCATAATATTTTTTTTTTACTCTACAGAATGTCGGAAATACGGCGAATCTATGATTGAATGTCAAAGAATACTACACGGAGTAAAAACGCGAACTCCAGCTGACCTGCTGGATTTCCCACATATGGTATAAAAACTAAAATGAAAATAAACAATAAAGTGTAATCTGTGTCCCGGTTATGTCGGTATGTCTGTCTGTCTGTGATTGATTAGCAATAAACTCAACAACTGCTTGTCCTATTTTTTAAAAGTTAATTTCCTAATTCATAAAAAAATCGGTCGAGTCACCTCAAGACTTTCCCGGCAATTACCCAACGACGGTTCTCGTTCAATTCCACCCTAGAACGGGCTAGTTTCAGTTGGGTGACCGAATCAAATAAGCAAAAGGTTAAGGCGACATGAGACCTCAAAAAATATCCGAAATGGGCGGACACGCAAAAAAAATAGGCGGAGTCAAGTTTGTTGGGTTTTACCAATAAAAATCCAGCGTTGACGAAGCGTCAATCGCAGATTTCACGTCCACTAGCGCCGGGAACCAGACGCATACTAAACGGTTAATCGCAGCGCAAGCACAGAATAACTTGACGCTTCGTCAACGCTGGATTTTTATTGGTCAAATCCTACAAAATTGACTCCGCCTATTTGTTTGCGTGTCCGCCCATTTTGGATATTTTTCTAAGGTCTCATGTCGCTATTTGACGTCGAAGAAAATATCTCTAGCTCCTCTAGACAGCTGAAATTATTAAGTTTTCTGATGCAGACTCGCGCATAAAAATAGTCTCTTGCAAGTGCTTGATTTGTCACTTTGTCGAAGAATTTAATTGATCCATTTATCCTATCAATATTTTCTAGGTTTTGATTGGCTTCATTCCTGAACCTTTTGAAATATTGCAGTGGAATTGCGGCGGCAGCCTTATCAGCCCAAAATGGGTATTAACGGCAGCACATTGCCTGGGAGATTCCCGAACGTAAGTAAAAGTTATAACTTGGGTTGTCGACTACAGGGAGTCACCTCAGGGAGTTTTAACGATTAGTCGTTCTATCTCCCTGGAGTGAGCGTAGAAGACTTGGGGACAAAACAGTCCACCATCTAGCTACGTCACAAGCCCGTAAGAGGCCAACGCCTTAACCGCGAGATAGCCAGGAATGTTACCTGGCGGGCCGACACTCACGCCCTTACTTCCAATTATGACCAGATTACTCCGGTCTCTCGATTGGTTACGGTTCGAGGTCGCTTGCGCGGTCCTCTCCCTTACGAAGCGGTGAAACGGTGTGTACCGAATCTATCGCGGACCACAGCGTCCTTTGCCCGGCTGTTCACCCAGGATCGGACGGCCGATGCAGGTCGTTTCAAGAGCAGTCGCCGTAAGGTCCGCAACCACCCCCGCTCTATAGGAAACAGTACGCCCAGAAGTAAAAGTTATAGTACGACACTATATGTATGTAAAACAAATAGGTTGTGCACCATCTGAATATTATTTTCATAAATAAAATCGATGCCCTTTTCGGTCGGCGGATGAGCGGTTGGGTTCTGTTTTATTTATTGACCCTTAGCTGAGAATCAACCGCGCCGACCGATGCGGTAATATTTGATTAAATTTGTAGCTGAATTCAAATATTATTAGTGTAGATTGTATATGAGATATTCTGACCAAAATTTCACAATGCGAAACATTTCACAACAAGACCTCTGTGTACCGTTTCAGGAACGGGGTCAACCGTCGGGTTGCGTATTTCCGTTTGCGTGTGCAATAGAAGGCAGTACTGCCTCAAAATGCGCGCGGGTTTGATTTGTTAAGTACCTTTCCAAAGTCGTGCTCAAGTGAAGGCACGAGTCATCCAGTCACTGAGGTTAGGGGGGGGGGGGGGCGACTGGGACGCGAGCGGCTTGTCTGGACTTGTTTTGGCGTTACTAGCTGAGCTCTTTTACACTCTCGCGCGAGGCGCGAGGCGAGGCGCGGGACGGAGCGCGAGACGAGAGTGTGAACTCACTTAGACTCCAGGTTGTGCGGTGTGAGGTATCAAAAAGCGATTTTGAGTGAATCAGAAGGGATTTATTGAATTGATTGAGAGTTCGATATTGCCAGTTGTAGCGCTTCCCGAATAGGTAATGTTGACGCGGATGAAGTGACTCGCGGAAGGAATGAATTTGCGAGGATGTGAGGATAAGGATTTTATTTCTGCTAATAGTATCTCGTACTGGGCACTGCTCGAGTCTGTGGAGATGCAGACTGATGCTCTTCGATCAGAAAAGGGACGAAAAGGAACCAAAGGACTCGTTGGGCGACCTCCTGAGAGGGGTACCGAGTATGCCGTAGCAACCTTGGGGGAGGTGATCACTCGAGGAATGATACTTTGGTTGCGTTTGCGCCGGTTTATATAGGCCAATATACCTATGATGCAATCCAAAATATTCCGAGTAAAAGTATTGTTTCATCGTGCTGATTCATCGCTTCACGAGGTAGCAAAATAGCTGAATTTGTGTAAGTGTATTTCACAGGAAATCAATGCATTTGTTGATTGCATGTGACGGTACTTAAGGGCCGTTACACGCCTCGTCTCGCCGCTCGCGTCGTTCGCGTCGGGAGCGATATTTTAGCACGAGTCAAAGGACCTCGAGACGAATAGTCGGGGAGCCAGCGGTAGCAAAATAGCTGAATTTGTGTAAGTGTATTTCACTGGAAATCAATGCATTTGTTGATTGCATGTGACGGTACTTAAGGGCCGTTACACGCCTCGTCTCGCCGCTCGCGTCGTTCGCGTCGGGAGCGATATTTTGGGCACGAGTCAAAGGACCTCGAGACGAATAGTCGGGGAGCCAGCGGCAAAAAGCGCAAGACTTTTGGAATAGCTGATACTTTCAGATCAGACAGTATTTTGGGCATAGAATGCCGGGTTACAGTTAATAGACCAGATTTCGGGACAGCTCGTGCTGGCGTGCTGGGAAATATGTAATTTTAATTAGTACCCCTAAAGCGTTTTGGAAAAACTGAAAATGAATTAGTAGACAGTGGATGCAATAAAGAACTCGAAACATATAATCGGATTGATTTATAATCAAACGCGTGGCGTCAGCATGTCCATACCATTATATTGCATGGCACAGTAGACCGATACGTCTTAGACCGATGCGTGACATGTATGGAGATGCTGACGCCACGCGTTAGATTATGAAGCAGTCTGACCGTATGTTTCAAGTTTTTCATTGCATCCACTGTCTACTGATGAATTTTGAGCTTCTCAAAAACACTTTAGGATCCTATTTAAATTTTCCCCCTTCCTAGTACACCAGCGCCAGGTGTCCCGAAACCTAGCCTGCTGACTGTACCCCGGCATTCTATGCTCAAAATATTGTTTGATCTGAAAGTATCAGCTTTTCTAAAACTCTGTTTCTGGCTCTTGTACTAATAGGTGCTAGCTCTCACGCACCACGAGAGTGTAAACAGAAACTCATTTTCCTTCGATCACGCGAGGCACGAGGCGAGACACAGACACGAGGCGCGAGGCGAGAGTGTAAATCAGCTATTATAGTTTTCGAAATACTATAGTGGTTCAATGAAAGCGCTGATCCAATGATTGCTACTCTCCCCATACACATAGACAGACACACACACACATAAGTGCGTCGACAATGATTTCCTTGCCAGGACAGTAAAATCAATTTGTAAATTTGTCTTTGACAGAGGTCCTGCGAGAAAGCTGCTTGTAGGCTCTACAAGTTTTGAATATGAAGAATCCGAAGATTTAGTACAACAGAGGGACGTAGTTCTGCGGGTCGCACATCCTGACTTTAAACCACCTTCCAAGTAAGTTTTGATTTATTTATTTATTTATTCAAGAAAATACATATGACATATTTAAAAACAAAATAATACTGAGTCACTACAAACAAGGCAACTGGGGTTGTCGACTACAGCGGGCGAGCCCGTCACCTGAGGAAGTCTTAACGATTAGACGTTCTATTTCCCTGGAAGTGAGCGCAGAAGACTTAGGGACAAAAAAGTCCACCGTCTAGCTACGCCACAAGCCCGTAAGAGGCCAACGCCTTAACCGCGAGATAGCCAGGAATGTTACCTGGCGGGCCGACACTCACCCCCTTACTTCCAATTGTGACCAGATTACCCCGGTATCTCGATTGGTTACGATTTCGAGGTCGCTTGCGCGGTCCTCTCCCTTACGAAGCGGTGAAACGGTGTGCACCGAATCTATCGCGGACCACAGCGTCCTTTGCCCGGCTGTTCACCCAGGATCGGATGGCCGATGGTCATTTCAAGAGCAGTCGCCGTAAGGTCCGCAACCACCCTCGCTCTATAGGAAACAGTACAGCTTCCAGACTCCCCCGACTGTTAGTCAGTGTCAGAGGGAGCTAATGGGCCCATGATGAGGTGGCCACGATGACCCATGTGTTCAGGGTCGGTCACACTCACGGGTCAACACCCATCCGATGGCCTCCACGCATGGGGTGCGAGCCTGGGTAGGACACTGGGTCAACCAGTCTCCCCTGGGAATCAATCCTCTGGCGCTCCTGGACGGTCTGCGCACCGAGCGGCGCAAGCCAATCGACTGTGCTCTCCGACTACCAATCGGGGGAGTCTGGGAACTGTATTGTTTCCTATAGAGCGGGGGTAGTTGTCTACCTTACGGCGACTGCTCTTGAAATGACCATTGGCCATCCGATCCCGGTTCAGAGTCGGGCAAAGGACGCCTTGGTCCGCGATAGATTCGGTGCACACCGTTTCACCGCTTCGTAAGGGATAGGACCGCGCAAGCGACCTCGAACTCGGAACCAATCGAGAGACCGGAGAAATCTGGTCACAATTGGAAGTCAGGGCGCGAGTATCTCGAGCCCGCCGGGTTTATTCCTGGCTCACTCGCGGTAAGGCGTTGGACTCTCACGGGTTGTGACGTAGCTGGACGTAGGATTGTACTGTCCAAAGTCTTCTACGTTCACTGCAGGGCGACAGAACGACTAATCGTTAAAACGTCCTGTGGTGACGGGCTCGCCCGTTGTAGTCGACACCGCAAGATGTTAGTCTTGCTTACGTGCTCACATAGTTGAACAGGTGTCTTGTGTAGACGCGGCGATCAGCTGGGCGGCGGCGGACGCGGCCGCTGATTCCGCGGAGTACCCACGTCCTCCGCTTACTGAGCCACGGGCCAAGGGCTTGAGACGCGACGATCCGCTGGTCGGCACGATTGCTGCCAAATCGCGCTACCGATGCGTCGCGGGGTGCTGGGGCTTGAAGACACATCGATCAGCTGGGTCGGCGGCGTGCGGCGCGGGATGGGCCGGGACCGGGACGGGTAGGATGCAGCGCACGCGGCTACTGATGACGCGGGCCAGGGCTTGAGAAGCGACGACAGCTGGGACACGGAGTTCGGCCTACTCGCGATGCTGGTTCGACGCGGGGCGGCGTTGAGAGGAAAAGACGTAGACCGGCGGCGGCAACTAGCCAGTGTCCGCTCATGTTGCCGCGCGAGCGGCCTACGGATCGGGGCGGCAATTGCAAGACACGACCAGCGCGGACGGCGCGAAGCGCGTCCGCGCGGCGCGGGTAGCAGAACGACACATTTCTCGAAAATTGAGTATATCAGTCTACGAGCCTGCCTTAATTATTATAATTAGGCCCGTGACGTCTGCCACTCGGCATGTTTTCAGCCTTAATGTGGGGCTTCTCGTTAACCGGCCCATTAGCACGGCTTGCAGTTTATAACGTCGCAGGGTTGAACGTCCTGCGGACGGATTCCGCTGTTGTATTGTAGAAGACTGGTTCCAGGAAGTCAAGTTTGGTGATCAGCTCGGCGGCTTCCTCCGGTTTCGCTATCACCTTGCGGACAAGTTCCAGCAAGTCGCCGAACGTCACGGACATGTACTCGTCCCTGTCCATTCCCTCGAATTCGAGGTATGGCACAAATCCGGGCCGGGGTGACGTCGCTCTCTCGACAGTCTCGGCCGGCTTGGGCACGAAACGAGGCTCGGGCCGGGGTGACGTCGCTCTCTCGACAGTCTCGACCGGCTTGGCGCTGGGAGGTGGGGGAGCTACGGTCACGACCACCTCCATTTCCTCTTCTTTTTCCTCTGTTCGAGGCTGCTTTGCTGGTCTTTGCGCTCGTCTCCGCTTGCGCTTTTTCTCTGCAGCTGGTTGCTGCGGAGCGGTCGGCGGCGACGGCTTTTGCCTCCACGACAAGGGTGCCTCCTGGCTCTGCCCCGGAGTTGGCGCAGGCTGCTGGGGCCGTGGGGCGGTGGCGGGTGTCTGGGTAGGCGGCAGTTTTCTTTGCGCCGGGCGCGGCGGTGGCTGCGCGGGCGCGGTGGTGGATGCGGTGCTTCGCTTCGAAGCCTGTGGTGGAGCGGGTACTGCTACTCGCGGTAAATGATGCTGCTGTCTCATGGACCGGCGTAATTCCGCCAAGTAGCTGGGGCACCGCCTGTTGTTTGCGGGGTGGTCCTGTCCGCAGTTCCCGCATGTTGCTGGTGTGGTCTTCGGCCGCGGGCAGTTTTTCGCGGCGTGCTCCTCCCCGCAACACACGCAAACCTGCGGCCGGTGGCAGTTATGGCTGTTGTGCCTAAACTTCTGGCAGCGGTGGCACTGCCTGGGGCCTTTTCGGCCTTTCCATCCCTCGACGGCGACCTCCAGGTAGTGAAGGTCGGATAATTGAATAGAAAATAAGACTCTTGATATTGGATTAACCTTAGAAGAACATAACGTTGATGTATTTTGTGCTAGTGAAACCTGGATAAAAGAAGGCCAGCAAAATACTATAATTATACCAGGTTATACATTAGCTTCTTATTATAATAGATCCACTGCGATTAGAGGTGGCTCAGCTATCTTCGTAAAAAGTAACAGAGATTTTAAAGCTAGGCATGATATTTGCACCTTCTCTGTCGAAAAAAATATCGAAATAAGTTGCGTTTCCATATCTAAATTCTCTGCAAATGTTGTTTGTTTCTATAGGCCACCTCTATCTGATTTTAATCAGTTTATAAATGTACTGGAAATAGTAATAGAGAAGCTTACCAAAGAAAATAAATCTCTCATAATTTGTGGGGATTTTAATGAAGATTTCTCGATAAACTCATCTGGTAGTGAAGCACTAATTGATCTATTTTTGTCCTTTAATATGAAAAAAGCCGTAAATTTTCCGACTAGAATAAATAAAGTCTCTAGCACGTGTATTGATAACATTTTTACAAATATTAGTGACTTCACTGCCAATGAGATAACGTGCAGTATTTCAGACCATGGCGGACAACAATTAAATTGGTCCCATAAATGTAAAGCGACTGCATCTACGAGCATAGCTAAGAGAATAATTACGACTTCTAATCTGGAGCATCTCCAAAAAACCTTAATGAACACACCCCTACATTGTAATATTATTACTGACCCTAATGCTTCTTTTGATAGGTTTCTCAACAAATATATAACTTCACTAAACCATATAATGCCCGTAAAGCAGGTAACACAAAAGACAAAAAAGAATTTTAATGACTGGGCAACAAAGGGTATAAAGATATCAAAACAACGAATGCTAATCCTCCACGGAAACTTATTAAACAGTAATGATGCCAAATTAAAAAATTATGTTAAAAAATACAAGAAGATATACAAAAATGTGGTTTGGATGGCCAAACAAATGTATTTAGAGGGAGTTATTAAAACATCTACAAATAAAATTAAGGCTTCTTGGGATGTGATTAGGTCAGAGACCTCGCAACAGATGTCGGTGGCCTCCAGCGTCTCCTTGAATGTAAATAATTACCATTACGACAATCCCAATACAGTTGCTGAATTGTTTAACAATTATTTTGAGGCTATCGGCGGTAGCACATCGTCTAATCACTCAACGGGTCCGACTTCAGCCATTAAAATTTTGGAAAAATTCCGACCCAGAACCGCTGAGTGTTGTCTCTTGACTTCGGTGACTAGGGAGGAGATTATTAAAGTAGCCCAATCACTTAAGCCCAAGTCGTCAACTGACATGTGGTATGTGTCCAGCCGGTTACTAAAGTCATCAATGCCTGCACTTGCAGATTATCTTTGCGCTCTCTTCAATTCATGTATAGCAGAAGGCTCCTTTCCGGATAAATTAAAAATGGCTAAAATAATACCTGTGTTCAAAAAAGGGTGTCGTGAAAACATAGATAACTATAGACCGATATCCATATTACCGGCTTTCAGCAAAATTTTTGAAAAAATAATATTAAACCGCCTCACAAAATTTTTCGACACTCATGACGTTATTAACAGTAAACAGTTTGGTTTTCGGGCAGGACTATCGACTGTTAATGCTGCATCGAAGCTACTCCATAAGTTATTAAATGGGTTGGACGATTCAAAAATAGTAATTGGTCTATTTTGTGACTTATCAAAAGCATTTGATTGCGTCAATCACAATATTCTCCTGAATAAATTAGAACACTATGGAATTAGAGGCAAAGGGCTAAATTTAATTCAATCATACCTACAAAATAGGTATCAAACGACAGAGGTAAATGGAACAAGAAGCAAACCGATTCTTGTATCAAAGGGTGTACCTCAAGGCTCCATATTAGGTCCATTTTTATTTTTAGTGTACACCAATGACTTGCCGGGATGTGTGTCATTCGAGAATGATGACATTACACTGTTTGCAGATGACACATCCCTTATCTTCTGTGACAAGGATAAGAAATCATTAGTAAGTAGAATTAGATATACAATTGAACAACTCTTAATTTGGTTTAATGCTAATGAATTACGTCTAAATATTACAAAATCAAAAATAATTCCCTTTCGCTTAAGACCGACCAATTTCGACTATTTAAATGAATTATATGACTATTTCAAAATTGACATCACAGAAGATATAATTTTTTTAGGTTTAAGAATTGACAGCAAATTAAAATGGAATACCCATATTGATGAATTAGCTAGTAAGTTATGTAGTTCTATATACTCAATAAAAAAAATCAGAAGTCTTTGTGGCTTCGCGGCAGCCAAATCAGTGTATTTTGCGTATTTCGGCTCATTAATGACTTATGGACTACTATTTTGGGGAAATGCCGCAAACAGTAAAAGAATCTTCCTATTGCAAAAAAGAGCACTGCGCAGCATCTATCAGCTAACGCCCAGGACCTCATGCAGAGCATACTTCAGTAAGGCAAAGATAATGACCATGTATTCGGCGTTCATATACCAGTGCTTAATGTATGCCAGACAGCACCTAACAGAAACCGCAACTAGAGCGGACATTCACTCTTACCATACACGCGGTAATTCCCTTTTATGCGTACCCCGAACAAGACTGGCAAAAGTACAGAAGAGCTTCTTATACCTTAGCATTAAATTCTACAATTTACTCCCTACCACTATCAAAGAACTGGAGGACAAACAATTTAAAAAAAAAATTAAGGAGATGCTGATAGGCCACCCTTTCTATAATCTGACCGAATTCGAGGGCCATGACTTTGCAAATATTGTACCAATTTGAATGATAATTATATATGTACTTCTAGTATTTAAATTTAAGATTTAGCTTTAGTTTGATTATTTAACAAATTACTTACTACTTTGGATGTTACTATGCACAGTTTTTAGTACGTATATATTTGATTTATTGACTATTTCAATTGTTGGGCTTCTGCTTTGATTATTCAACTTTTTAACTGACTATTTTAATTATTGTGTGTTTAGTAGGTAGCCATTGACTATTCTTTAATTTGTTTTGAAATACGATTCTACGACGAATAACTTTTAGTAGGTTCCAAAGTTTCTTAGATACTGTATATTTTTTAAAATTAATATATGTATGTAACGTATAGATTAAAGTAGTAATGACACTTACTACTTAAAACAGAAATATTTTGACACGTCCAAGAGCGGTTTTTAGCCACCAATTGGACACGACGTAAATGTAATGTAATGTAATGTAATTTGTATACATCACGCCATCTGTCCGTCTTCCGAATGATCACGAAGAAAAGGGCGCGCCTCCCCCCGTGGATCATTCTGGCGTAGACGGCCTCGAAACCGCAGTCCGCTAGCCCGCCGATAATTTCGTCAGGTGACGTATTTTCCGGCAGGCCGCGGATCACGATTTTCGCGTCGACTTCCGTTGGTGGCTTGTACGTGTGCCACGCGATGCTATTGCCCAGTGAGTGCAGATACGTCTGCACTATCCGGAACTCGTTGGTGTCGATTGGCCGGAACCGGAAGCCGCCCTTCCCGAGAGGCTTGGCGTTGGGCGCGCGTCCCAGCTTATCGTGGAGAATCTTCATGTGAAGGGGCCAGTTGTCCAGCTTCTCCACGACCATGGGCTCCAAGCGCGGCGCCTTCGAGTGTTGCGGACCGGGACGCAGTTGTACAGGTGGCGGCGGCGACGGGCCTTTCCTCGCCGCTAATTGGGCATAGGTGGGCCCGTCCTCGTTGTCCGACGGCTGCGACGATTCGTAGATTTGGTCGTCTACGAACGCGTCGAGGGAGTCAGCCCGGCGGCGCAGTGATACCTTTCGCTGATCCTCCGTGGTGGACGCGGGATCCCTCCCGCGTTTCCTCGGCGTCATAGGCGGGATTAGGGGCATGTCCTTGCCCCTGGTAGCAGCGGTGCTGTGCGAAGCGGCTGCTTCGGCGGCGGAGCTCATATTCGGGCCGGAGCGGACTCGACGGCACGAACTTCACGGCGAGGACCGGAGGCGGCGCTCGACGGTCGACTCGCGGCGGCAATATTCAGCGCGGGCGGCGGAGCGGAGCAGGCGGCCGTTCGGGACGGACGCCGGGCACTGAATCCACATTTCTCAATTGAGTATATCAGTCTACGAGCCTGCCTTAATTAATATAATTAGGCCCGTGACGTCTGCCACTCGGCATGTTTTCAGCCTTAATGTGGGGCTTCTCGTTAACCGGCCCATTAGCACGGCTTGCAGTTTATAACGTCTCAGGGTGGTAAAACCTGCGGACGGATTCCGCTGTTGTATTGAAGAAAACTGGTTCCAGGAAATCAAGTTTGGTGATCAGCTCGGCGGCTTCCTCCGGTTCCGCTATCACCTTGCTGACAAGTTCCAGCAAGTCGCCGAACATCACGGACATGTACTCGTCCCTGTCCATTCCCTCGAATTCGAGGTATGGCACAAATCCGGGCCGGGGTGACGTCGCTCTCTCGACAGTCTCGACCGGCTTGGGCACGAAACGAGGCTCGGGCCGGGGTGACGTCGCTCTCTCGACAGTCTCGACCGGCTTGGCGCTGGGAGGTGGGGGAGCTACGGTCACGACCACCTCCATTTCTTCTTCTTTTTCCTCTGTTCGAGGCTGCTTTGCTGGTCTTTGCGCTCGTCTCCGCTTGCGCTTTTTCTCTGCAGCTGGTTGCTGCGGAGCGGTCGGCGGCGACGGCTTTTGCCTCCACGACAAGGGTGCCTCCTGGCTCTGCCCCGGAGTTGGCGCAGGCTGCTGGGGCCGTGGGGCGGTGGCGGGTGTCTGGGTAGGCGGCAGTTTTCTTTGCGCCGGGCGCGGCGGCTGCGCGGGCGCGGTGGTGGATGCGGTGCTTCGCTTCGAAGCCTGTGGTGGAGCGGGTACCGCTACTCGCGGTAAATTATGCTGCTGTCTCATGGACAGGCGCATTTCCGCCAAGTAGCTGGGGCACCGCCTGTTGTTTGCGGGGTGGTCCTGTCCGCAGTTCCCGCATGTTGCTGGTGTGGTCTTCGGCCGTGGGCAGTTTTTCGCGGCGTGCTCCTCCCCGCAACACACGCAAACCTGCGGCCGGTGGCAGTTATGGCTGTTGTGCCTGAACTTCTGGCAGCGGTGGCACTGCCTGGGGCCTTTTCGGCCTTTCCATCCTTCGACGGCGACCTCCAGGTAGTGAAGGTCAGATATCCTGTAGACCTCACGCCATCTGTCCGTCTTCCGAATGATCACGAAGAATAGGGCGCGCCTCCCCCCGTGGATCATTCTGGCGTAGACGGCCTCGAAACCGCGGTCCGCTAGCCCGCCGATAATTTCGTCAGGTGACGTATTTTCCGGCAGGCCGCGGATCACGATTTTCGCGTCGACTTCCGATGGTGGCTTGTACGTGTGCCACGCGATGCTGTTGCCCAGTGAGTGCAGATACGTCTGCACTATCCGGAACTCGTTGGTGTCGATTGGCCGGAACCGGAAGCCGCCCTTCCCGAGAGGCTTGGCGTTGGGTGCGCGTCCCAGCTTATCATGGAGAATCTTCATGTGAAGGGGCCAGTTGTCCAGCTTCTCCACGACGATGGGCTCCAAGCGCGGCGCCTTCGAGAATTGCGGACCGGGACGCAGTTGTACAGGTGGCGGCGGCGACGGGCCTTTCCTCGCCGCTAATTGGGCATAGGTGGGCCCGTCCTCGTTGTCCGACGGCTGCGACGATTCGTAGATTTGGTCGTCTACGAACACGTCGAGGGAGTCAGCCCGGCGGCGCAGTGACTCCTATCGCTGATCCTCCGTGGTGGACGCGGAATCCATCCCGCGTTTCCTCGGCGTCACAGGCGGGATTATGGGCATATCCTTGCCCCTGGTAACAGCGGTGCTGTGCGAAGCGGCTGCTTCGGCGGCGGAGCTCATATTCGGGCCGGAGCGGACTCGACGGCACGAACTTCACGGCGAGGACCGGAGACGGCGCTCGACGGTCGACTCGCGGCGGCAATATTCAGCGCGGGCGGCGGAGCGGAGCAGGCGACCGTTCGAGACGGACGCCGGGCACTGAATGCACATTTCTCTGCGTGATTCGTCCTCGAGTGGAGCGCTCTTGCGTCCACAAGGGATTTGACCCAACCCGCATTTTGCGGTCATTTGGGGCTTCTGATGTGTCCAGCCCACAGACTGGACATGCTTTTAATTTTTTGACTACCATTGTAGTCGGATTCATTTTTTATTTATATATTTATTTTTTGTCGCTTGTCTTCTTCATTTTGTCTTCTTATGCCCAGGTACATCCAGCTCAAGTACATCCAGCCCGCCCGCCGCACACGAGACGAGCGCCCCCAGCCTTCCCGGCCTCCTCGACGTCGGCCGACCGCCCGCCGGCGCAGTATCTAAAAGGCCCCCTCGGGGCACACAAATTTCTATGACTGCTTCTACATTTACATTTAGTACATTTTGATTTACGATGCGAAGTAATGGTTTGATTCTACATTTACATTTATACAGGTATTTGCAAGACTATCTAAGGGAACGGAAGAAGTCCGATTTTGGTACAGAGTGGGGTTCAATGCTACATTTACATTTAAAATGGTGTCTCAAAGCAATGCAATGGTACGGATGAAGTCCGTGTCCGGGTTTCATTGTCCTGGGCAGCTCCTAAAACATACAAGTGGGGTTACGGGATGCTGCTTGGCTGCTGGCGCGTTTCTCTTCCTCCCGTTGGCTGGTTGACCTGAAAGCCTCGTGTGGCGAAGAGGGTTACTGGTTGTGCTTTTATCATTGTTCGGGGTTCTCTATTATATTCCGTGGGTACGGTTTCTCGGGGGGTCTCGAATGGTGGGGGGCGATTCCTCGGATGTGGGGGTGGGGGGAGGAATCGGCCCGCTCAAACATATTTTTAGACAGTCGTCTGATGAAGGTCTCAATGGTCTCGTCATTGACTAGGTCCTTACGTAGCGTATCGTTGCTGACGCACCATGGAGCGGCCACTATGGTTCGCAGCCCGCTGTCCATGATGCGCTGCATGGCGTCCCTGTGTGTCTTGCTTAAGGCCTGGTACCACGCGGGCGCTGCATACGTCAGTCGCGCCCTCAGGTACGTCTTAAGGAAGGTCAGTCGCGTCTTTAACGGGATTTGTTTTGCCCTTAGGACGGGTTGGAGGGCCGCTTTGGCCGACCTCGTCGCCGCAAGGGTCTTAGTGGCGTGGATGTGGAAACTAAGTTGTCGGTCAATGTGCACCCCCAGGTATTTGACCGACTTTTTCCACGGGATCGGTTCTCCTCCCAGCGTTAAGTTGGTGCTCTTGGGGTAGGGCCGACGGGATCCGGTAATAATGGCTTCGGATTTCCCCGCGTTTACGGCTATCCTCCATTTGTTAAGCCACTCGGGCAGGAGGGCCAGCGTCTTCTGGAGCTTAGCTATCGAGTGGCGGAGGTTCATGGAGGAGGCCATATACATCGCGTCGTCGGCGAAGAGGGCCAGCTCAGCTTCGGGGCCTACGGGGATGTCGTTAGTGTAGACAGCGTACAGCGATGGGGACAGGCAGCTCCCTTGGGGAACTCCCGCCGCGATGGGTCGCGCAGTGGAACGCGCGTTCTCCACCGAGACGAAGAATCCCCTTCCTGAGAGGAAGGAGGCTACCAGTGCGGTAAGCATTCGCGGTACGCTGGTCTGGGTGGCTATTTTGTAATTAAGGCCTTCGTGCCACACCTTGTCAAAGGCTTTCTCGACGTCGAGGAAAACGGCCGCGGTGTGGAGTTTTTTGTTTTGCGCGAACGTTAAGTGATGGACCACTCTTACTAATTGGAGTGTGGTGGAGTGGCCCTGTCGGAATCCAAACTGTTCTGGGCGTATCGGAAGATGGGGTTTGATACGCTCCAGTGTGCATCGCTCGAACAGCTTGCCGAGGAGGGGGAGGAGGGAGATTGGGCGGTAACTGCCCGGCTGCCTAAGGTCTTTCTTAGGTTTGGGAATCATGATGACTCGGGCCGTTTTCCACGCCGTCGGAAAGTGACCGAGTCTAATGCACCCGTTAAGCAGGCTGGCCATTGCCGGTAGCAGAGCGTTTGGTAAGTGTCGGAGCGCCGATCCCGGGATGTCGTCGGGGCCTGGGGCCTTCTTTACTTTTACTTTGTTGAGGTGTCGTCGTAGTTCCGACGGAGTTATTGGAGTGACCATCTGGCTCGGCGGTTCGGTGGTATTTATATTTAGTTTCTCGGCCCCCATGACTCCGTCCGCCTCGGCGGGTCGTTGTACAGGCATCGGCCGGGGGTTCTCGAGGAACTCGCGCACCAGCCTAGAGTGGTCAGAGTCCTCGTGACTGTTTGGTTTAAAAGTCCGCTCTAGGTGGTCCGCGAGCAATTCAGCCCTGTCCTCTGCCATGTACCGCAACTCGCCGTTCCCGTTGAATAGCGGGCGGACGGGCTCCGGTGTACCGAGTAGCCCTTTGTTTAGCCTGTAAACCGAGGGCATATCTTCCGCTATCGAGTCCAGAAAGGCATCCCAATCCTCCGTCCGATGAGTCTGGAGTGCCTCTTGTAATTCTGCGGTCGCTTTATTTAGTTCTCGTTTGACCGTCGGGCATCTTGTCTCTGTCCAGCGTTTCTTCAACCTTCTCGTCTCCCTAAGTTTCTGTCTGAGCGGGGCCGAGACTTTAGGACGTATGGATGGAGCTGGGGTGACTTTTGTGCAGATAGCTAGGGACTGTTTTATGGCAGTTTGGAGTGTATCTACTTTGGAGTCGGCTTCTGCTGGGGTTGCGGGGGAGTTATTTGGGATGGGAGACTTGGAGAGTAGCTTCTCGAATTTTTCCCAGTCCACTTTCCGCCTTACTTTTTGTGGCAGAATTTGGTGGGTGGTGTCTGTGTCCAACTCGAGAAGTACTGGGAGATGATCTGAGGACATGTCGTACAGGACTTCCTGGTTGTAAGGGAAGTCGGTCGCTGCTAGGATACTGACGTCCAGGACGTCAGAGCTGTTGTGTCCATGTCTCGTATGTTGCAGTGGCCCGGCGACCGTATAACCCTTCGCTTCTGCATGTTTCTGGAGTCTCCTCCCTTCTGTATTAATGCAGGTCGAGTTCCACGAAGGGTGTTTACAGTTCAGGTCGCCGGCCACTATGGTCGGAGTCGTGTGGTCAATTAGCTTATCTATGTCCGTCGTGTCTAGTATGAACCTTGGCGGTTTGTAGGCCGAGATTAATCTTAGGTCTCGCGATCCGGATCTGACTTGAATTCCGGATACGCTGAGACTGTTTGTCTTAGGCAGGTCCAGCCTCTGATGGAGGATTCGTCGACGCACCACTACTGCCGTTCCCCTTATTGCCAACCCTGAGGTCTCCGAGACTTCATCGTCTCGGTATACCAGGTAATTGGTGATTTTCACCTTGTTTGCGGGTTTCAGTCTGGTTTCCGACAGCAGGAGTACATCGACCTCCTCCTCTCTCAGGAATATGCGGAGAGCAGGCAGTTTGTTAGTCAGTCCGTTCGCATTCCAGTGGACTATTCTCAGTCGCGTTGAGCGTTTGTCGGTGACGCTTGCTGGAAGAGCTGCGTCACTTGCGTCCGTACTATCGTGTCTAGACACTCCGGATTCTGGAGTGTCTGTCTTATCGCTGTCGTCAGTATTTCTATTAGCCGACTGATGGTCAGCGTTATCGAGCCTGCGTCTGTCTGCGTCGGTTCTGTCGGGCATCTGACGTCCTGTGGCTTCGTTGGTGTTCTGGGCGCTGGTGTGGGGGCTTTGGGGGGGAAGGGGGGTCTTTGGCCCTGCGGGGGGGAGGGGGGTCGTTGAGTATTGGGGGGGGAGGTTCTTTGGGATTGTGGGCGGAAGGGGGGTCGTTGGGCTTGTGGGGGGAAGGGGGGTCTTTGTTCCTGCGGGGGGGTGTCCATGGTTGCCGCGGGGGGGTGGGCTGGTTTTCTCCAGTTCCGCGGATCTCTTGTGTGTGGGGCTTGGTGGGGGTGCCGGGCTGGCTCTGGGTGCCGGTCTTCTCGGGGGGCTCGGGGGGGTTTGGGGGTTCGCGGGGGTTGGGGGGCACTGGGGGTTTGGGGTCTGTTGGGGGTTTTGAGGGGAGGGTAGTTTTTGGGTGTCATAAGAGGGGGGATTGATGAGGGTTGGGTAGTGGGGCGGGGGAAAGGTCGTGGTTGGCTTGGCCTTGCCTGCCTTTTGGCCTCTGCGAGGAACGCCTCGCATTTTCGGCTGCTGGCTGGGTGATCGCCACCGCAGTTTGCGCACGTGGCGCTTTCGCTTTTGGGGCGCTTGCAGTCTTTCGCTGCGTGTCCTTGACCGCAGCACACGCATTTTTGGGGCCGGAAGCAATTGTGCGAGGCGTGCCTGAACGCCTGGCATCTGTGGCATTGAGCCGGTCCTTTTCTCCCTTTCCAGGTCTCGATCGAGATTCCTGCTAGGCCGTGGAGAGTGTCCACCCCGTAGACATTCCTCCATTTCTCCCCTTTTTTTACGCATGCGTAAAAAAGGGGGCGTCTTCCTGCGTTAATTTTACGGGCATAAGTTGCCTCATGCCCGTGTTTGCTGAGGCCTTCAATTATTTCTTCCGGCGTCGTGTCTTCGGGGAGGCCCCTGATTGCTACTTTGAGATCCTTATCCGCCGGTAGATCGTAGGTGTGCCATGCCACCTGCGGGCCCTGTTCCTTCAGGTACGCCTGGACGCACCGTAGCTCCTGTGTCGATTTCGGCGTGAACCGAAATCCACCCATCGCCAAGGCCTTTACGTTCGCGGGATGGCCCAGTCTCCTCTCGATCTCCCTTAGGTGCCTAGGCCATCCCGCGATCTTTTCCGCAACCATCACCGGACACCTCACCGCCAACATCGCCGGTGGCATGGAGCGGCCCTGGTTAGTGATGTCTGAAGTGGGGGGGTCTTGGGGGGCTTCCATTTCCGCGTCCTTTGGAGATGCCGGGCGGGGGGTGGGGGGGCGAGCCGCCAGGGAGGCGTAGGACGGGAGCGATTTGTCGTCACAGCCCGGGGGTTTGGGAGGTGACATGGCTATAGAGTCGTCCTTGTTTGTCGTTGAGGACGACGTGGCCGGAGGGGGGATAATGGAGGCAGACGTCGCGTATAAGGGAGCGTTGTCGCCAGCGTTCGGGGGACTGGGGGGTGAATCGCGGCTGAGGGGGGCGATCGGGGGCGAAGACGAAGTAGCGCCTTCGGGGGACGGTGCGCAGTATAACCCATTATAGATTAAGTCTAGATCGCTCACCGTGGTTTCTCCTTTCTTCACGCTGGGCTCGGCTTCATCGAACTCCAGCAAAAGTTCGGGTTCTATCGCGTCGTAGTCCCGGATACAGCGACTGCTGAACCTGGCCTCTTCTTCCGACTCGGGGCTGCTAGGTATTTCCGGCCTCTTCCTTTTGGGGGCAGCCGGGGTTAAGGCTGCGTTGGCCTTCTGCTCCATTTCCATTTCGGCCTGTATCCTCAGAGCACTGCACTAGTAAAGCACTTCCACTTCCGAGAGCACTAGCGCGTTGGTTCACTGGTGCGCGATCGCAATGTCATTAGCGGTACGCGGCGGTGATCGTATTGTCAGCGAGATTTGAACTTCGCGGCGGCTATCGTAGGATGTCACAATGAAGTTGGCGCGTGCGCGCGGCGGCAGACTTGTTATGACACGGCTGAGCGAAAGTCGCGGCGAAGCACGTATAACGTCGGCGCGTTAATTGCAAGGGCAATTAGTACGGCGGCGGCGGTGGTTCGGACGGCTCGAGCGAACGGGTTCACTTGAGCGATCGGAGTCGGTAGCGGTCAGAGCGGACGTCCGTTCAGAACGAGCGCACGGAAGCGTATGAAAAAAAGCACATTTCTCGGCGCTATCCGCTCCTTTTATTCGGATTTTAGGCTGTGCCGAGAGTGGGGTTGGATTACGACCCCCTCCCGTGCGACCGCCGCCGGGGCGGGACCGGCCGATTTCAGTCTTTCGTTACAATGATATCAAATGTAATATTAAATGTTATTTTCTTAAAGTTTAAAATGTACATACGAACTTAAACTTTAGATTATATTACCTTATGATTATTTACATATATTTTAATAATCATTTTTATACTTATGTCCTATTTATGGTAAAAATATCGTAACGTTGCAAGTTCTGTACCGATTTTATTCGGACCTAGACTAGAAATTAATTTAATTTATTTTACAATTTTTGACATATATACAACGGTAATTTTCTAGGTATTAGTAATTCGATATTTGTTGGCGAATTTTATGCACGAGTCACACGCGTATCTGTTTTCGCGAGGATTGTTTACCTTTTATCTGGCCGGACGCATTAGCGGCCTGCGTCGGTCGGCTTTACCCTTTTTTAAGTGGTGTATATGCGGTGAGATTTATGGCTTGCTTTTAATGAATGCTACTGTGTTTTTTGTCAAAAATCGTTTGTTCTCGTTCGAAAGGCTGTTTGCAAGTTTGCCTGTTATTTCGAAATTTTAATGTATTGCTTGTATAATTTCCACGTGTTGTTAAAAATATCTATTAGCGTACCCTTTTAGACAAACTAGTCCGATGCAACAGTATTATTTGCCTAGTGCACTTACTGCCATAAATAAAATGTTTGTTTGGGAATTGGTGCGTTAGTATTTTCGGCGTGTCGAAACTATTTTTGTTGCAATGTTCATCACCATCATCTTTTCTTCGGTTGATTTTCACGTAGATTTGTGGTTCCCGTAACATCTCCGGCGACAAATTCAAGAAGGGCCCTTTAATTGCAGATATCACGATATAGCACTTGTCAGTCCGGATAGACCGTTTGTGGTAAACAGAGATGTCAGAATCGCATGTCTCAATACAGTTCATGATATGGAATATACAAAAGCGATCGCCACCGGATTTGGAAAGACACGATTTGGTAAGTTCGGTGATTTTATGAAATAGCCAGTACTTTTATTTGTCTTCTTTTACCGAAATCTTCTTCTCGTTCCCTGGTTATTTATTTATTTCAAATAGTATTCAGTAGCATTATAGACGGATCCAATTCGTCCTTAATAATATTATTTTTGATTCAGGGAATTTATGGTGTAATGTAATAATAATTTATGGTGTAGTGTAATAATATATTTTTTTTTAATTCAGGGAATATATTTATTATTTTTTTTAATTCAGGCGATGTAAGTGGCTTGTAAAACAGTTATATAATTATGAATATTTATTAGAAAGTTGGAAAACTGAATAGAACTCATTTATTCAGGGATATCGACGTTTTATCTCAAAATGCGAAACCCTATCTAGAAATTGTAAACAAATTTGTGTACGTTATTACATGCTTTACCAAATCTATTAGTTCGTTTTATTTATTTTCATAAATATATCCGAAGAGAAAGTACATAATATCCGAAGAGAAGCACAGATCCGAGCAATGGCAGCACTTGACTGTGCCCCCAGAATACAAACAATTATATTAGGGATTCTAGACTGCGAGAAGCACGACTGAATAATCGTACAATACAGCATTTATCCGTCTTTCTCACACATATCTAACAGGGGGGATGTTTGCACTGTGATTTGGTGTAAATTCAGTTCGTTGAGAGCGCGGTTTGTCGTTCCGTGCTCGTACCCGTTTTGGGACGTTACTGAGCATCGTACCCGATTCGGGACGTTACTGTCTTGAGGGGTACGCAGTTAAATATGTTAAACACAACACGATGAATTACTTTAATCAAAGATGAATTCAAAATATAGCCAAACTATGCGTTTTTGCAAATCGAAATCATTGAAATCAAAAAGTAATATGATAGGCTCTTAGTGTAATTTGTTGAATGTGATCGCTGTTTTTTTTCTATAGATATTGCCGATGGAAGTGCCAATATTATGCAAGTGGAGCTGGATATAGTACCTACGATTATTTGCAACGAGACCATGAAGGTATTTACGACAATCATATTGCGAACTCTCTCGCATTTCAATTGCTATCACAATTGAAGACTATAGGGGATAAGTTAACAGGCTATAGGGGATAGTAGTTAGAAGACTATAGGGGATAGTAAGCATTCAATTATGATAGCAACTTCCAAGTTCCACCATGACATGGCTGATGTACCCTGGGTTAACTCCCGACGAGGGAACTCTTTAACGGTCAACATCAGAGACTCAAAATTTTGTATACGCAATCAATTATGATAGCCCCTTTTAAGTTTCACTATGACTTGGCTGATGTACCCTAATTTGGCTCCCTATGAGGGAACTCCTCAACGGTCAACAGTAGAGACCCAAAATTTTGTGTATGCATTCAATTATGATAGCAACTTTTAAGTTTCACCATAGATTAGCTTAGATTAGATAGATTTTTATTCGAAGTAGACTTACAGTACTTTCAGAACGTCTTATATTTCTAGACATTTATGCCTTGCTTGTAGGCTTTACCATTGATTACTATACTATATAATCGATTGCTTTACGTAATAGTAATAATAATAATAATAATAATAATAACATTAAACAAATGGTTGTCATAGCTATGTTACACAAAAACGACTTGACCAGACCAATGTATCGCTTAAAAAATCTTCAATTTTATAATAGCCTTTAGAGCACAATATATCTTTAACAATTTTTCTAAATTTAGTGTCTGGTAAAAGGGTTAGTTCCTCAGACAAAGTGTTATAAAAGCGAACACCGTCTCCAATGAAAGATTTACTCACTTTTGCTAACCTAGAGCCCGTAATGGCTAATTTATTTTGGAACCTGGTGTTCCTATTGTGAATGTCACCCAATCTACGGAACCTGTGCAAGTTTTTACGAACATACATTATGTTATCGAATATATACTGACTATAAACCGTCAGAATATTGATCTCTTTAAATTTCTCTTTATGCGATGCTCGGGAGTTTAAATAATAAATGGATCGTATGGCTCTTTTCTGCAAAGTAAATATCGTTTGCATATCGGCTGCGCGACCCCAGAGCAAAATCCCATACGATAAGGCATCGGTTAGTTGCCTTATTTGACGTACCGCAAATGCTGCCGAGCTAAGTCTTCCAGCTAATAATTCAATATGAGGACCCCATTGAAGTTTACTGTCTATTGTAATTCCTAGAAATTTTGTAGAATTTACACACTTTAGTATTTCACCGTCCATAACAATATTAATATCAGAGTCACTAACGTTAGGTGAGATAAATTTAATGCATTTAGTTTTATTAGAATTCTAAAGCAAATTATTGGCGGTGAACCATCCTAAAACTTTTGTCAGTGTGTTTTCTACTTCATCATAATTATTGGTTTTCCTAGGAACGTTGAAAATGAGCGAAGTGTCGTCAGCGAATAAAACTATATTACCTAATTTCTGTACAAGAAATGGCAAGTCATTAATGTAATTTAGGAATAAAAAAGGACCCAGAATTGAACCTTGAGGAACGCCCATTCTTACAATAGATCCTTCCGATTTAACTCCGGAAATATCAACCTTTTGTATTCTGTTACTCAAATACGAGCTGAGCAACTCCAATGCTTTACCTTCTAAACCATAAAATTTTAATTTGCGCAAAAGAGTATCATTGACTACGCAGTCGAAGGCTTTAGAAAGGTCACAAAAAACACCAATTCCATTTTGGGAGTGCTCCCATGCATCAAATATATGCTCCAAAAGTTTAGCACCAGCATCGATAGTGGACCTGCCTTTGCTAAAACCATACTGTTTTTTATGAAGCAATTTATTTGAAATAAAAAATATAAGCAATTGATTATTTATAATTTTTTCAAAAATTTTTGAAAGAACAGGCAGTATTGAAATTGGTATGTAATTTATTGGTTCAGTCTGTAGTCCTGATTTAAATAATGGAATGAGCCGGCTATTGAGCCGGGTTGGCTCCCGACGAGGGAACTCCTCAATGGTCAACAGTCGAAAAGTTGAAAAGTCGAAAGTCGAAAGTCAAAAAGTCGAAAAAGTCGAAACTTTCATTAGATCTGGGAAAACTCCTTGGTCTACACTTTGATTAAAAATAACAGCCAAATGCGGCGCAATAATATCAATAACTGAATTAATTACCTTTACTGACATACCCCAATTATCTTCAGTGTATTTTAAGTAGATTTAAATGTTTTAACAATTACATCGGAGGTTACATTCTCCAATACAAATTGGTTGACGATGTCACATACTACATTTTCTTGCAATAGTTTCTCTGAATGAACAGGCGAGGAGTTTAAAGACTGAGTTGTTAAAATAGGAACATTAGTAAAGATGATTTCAAATGCTTTTGCTATATCGGACTTGCTGGATAAGGTTTTATTGTCAATCTTTAGAGTAAAGTTACTGTCTGGTGATTTAGTTTTACCAGTCTCTCTATTGATCATATTCCAAGTAGTCTTAATTTTGTTTTCTGAATTCCGGATTTTACTGCTGATGGTCAAAGACTTAGCTAAGGAGCAAACTCTTTTAAATAATTTTGAATAATGATGATGACTGACTGATGTAACCTGGGTTGGCTCCCGACGAGGGAACTCCTCAACGGCCAACAGCAGACACAAAATTCGAAAAGTCGTAAAGTTGAAAAGTCGAAAAGTTGAAAAGTCGAAAGTCGAAAGTCAAAAAGTCAAAAAAGTCGGAAAAGTCAAAAAGTCGAAGTCGAAGTCGATTTGGAGGTGGGGGGGGGGGGGGTTGTGGTAGGATTTAAGATATTAATATTCAGATGAATTAAGTTCCTGGCTACTTGACAGAAAACGAGTTTTTAGTTTTGTATCGCATCTACTGTCTGCTGGGGATTTTTTAGCTTTTCCAAAACACATAGAAGGTACCTACCTACTAATTAACATTACACCTTTCCTACTACGACAGCGCAGGTGTCCCGGAGTCTAGCTTGCTTACAATACCTAAGCATCGGGCTTTCAAGTATTACAACTCAATTCATTATTCAATTGTATCATTAACTCAATACATCCAAAAAATGGCATTTTTTTTTAGTCCCCGTGGTCTTACAATTGTAAAAATCGGTATTACAAAAAATATATTAAATGAGCGTTCAAAACACACAACCTCACTGCTCAAAACACAGGGCAGTACTAACATCGCGTGATGTCTCCCGATTTGCAGAGATTGGGAGATAGTGGGGGAGTGGTATACCGTTTGAATCATCGTAGCTATCTTTTGTTCCGCTTCCACATACCATGAATCGTATTTATTTTCGCCAGTGACCTTGGGAGTGACCTTTTCTGCAGTTAAAGCTTGCCCGAGCTATCTCGGGTGTGGGAATTTTCGCACAAAATAGCCGCCCGAGTATACTCGGGCGTAGTCCCTAAGTGGTTAAAGGCTCACCGCTTTGGAATTAAGTTTTTAATATTTCCCAGGTTTGTTCGAGCGTACAGCGTCCCATTTTGCAAATGTCAAACATAAAACTATTTTCCTGTCAATAACTGAATGTCATTCTACCTGTCAAAAATAAAAGAATCGGTAATTCAAATTTAAAACGTTAGATGACCCCACCGGTATATTGTATGCGCTGTATGTTTCTCAAAATAAATAAGTAAATAAATACACTATTAATAGTTTTTTTGGTTCTCCTCTAGGTACATAATATCTGGACTAATGGTTTTTAATACTGCCTGATTCGATTTGTTGCTTTTACAGTCAATGATGAGATCCGGCGTTATCCACGGCATCACTGAGAGTCAGATATGTGCTGGAGATTTGGAAAAAGGTGGCAAAGATACTTGCCAAGGGGATAGTGGTGGACCCTTACAAGTTCTTCCTAAGGTAAATAAGTGATATTTATTTATTTTAATACACGACTGCCCAACAAAAAAGGAATGTAATATGTTCAGGGTTCGTCTATATATGTTTTCCGTTTCTTTATGCCACCATAACTTCTAAACACTTGAATTGCTTTAGACGTATGTGGCATTGTTAGAGTCTTTTTGTCATTCCGCGTGTCATAGGGTACCTTCACTGTTTAAATATCAAGTAAGTAGTTGTCTAAATGTCCAAATGTCGACATGTCGATTAATTAACATATATATCGTGTTTAGTGTCAAATGAAAGGTCTAATTAAGTACATTCCGGAAATATTCATGTACAGATGTGGCCAAATTATTATCACCTCTTTAAAAAAACTTATTAATGTAGTTTACAAAACTGCAGCTGCATCCTTTTTCTAAATTGGCATGTTGTTTGCAAAGGTTACCTGAAATACCAAGAAGTAATGCAATACAAATGTCATATTTTTGAAATTACACCTTTCCGGGAGCAATTATTACCTGAATGGCCTTTTTCGGGAAAGCAACAGATTAGAGTTGTTATTGTTTTGCTAGTTAGTTTCAGATACAAAGTGCTTTCATTTTATGGTTCCTCTAGCATCTAATCGATGATTTTCAATCACATTTGAGGCTTTGAACAGTGAACTTGACAGTGGTTTTTTGAATTTTGCAAAATTGACTATGGGTAAAGCAAAGGATATCAGTGCAGTGACGAAAGCGAAAATTTCGACGTTTTTTGGAAGTAGGACAATATTTGCATGGACAAATAGCTCAGAAAATGGGAGTCAGTCGATCATTTGTTAGTAAGTTCGCAAAAAATAGAGCTGATCAGTTGTCACAAGTCCTAAAAGATAAGGAAAATGCGGTCGCAGCCGGAAAACAACAGACAGCCAGGATCGATATTTGCTGCGGAAAGCTAAAGAGGACCGAACCCTATCCAGTAAGCCTCTTAGGGGTACCATGCGTGACGTTGGTGTAGAAATATCGGAGCGGACAATGAGACTTCGACTTTTTCAATCTGGGCTATGTGCAAGGCGACCACGCAAGAAGCAGAAGCTAAATAATAGGATGATCCAACAAAGAAAAATATGGGCGAGTAAACATTTAACATGATTGTGAAAAGGTATAGCATAACTACAGATGATTGAGAAAAGGTAAAATTGAAATAAACACTATTTTTGATATTATTCTGAAAACTCATTTTTCAATATTTTTTTTATTTGATTTAAATTATCTCTATTTTTTAAATACGTTGTATTCAGTGACGAGACCATGGTAAATTTGACACTACCAATGTCCAGGAATGTTCGCCGATTAAAAGGAGAGGAGTATTTACCTTCCTGTGTCCAACAGCAGCTCAAACAGCCAGTAAGGGTCATGATTTGGTCAGCAATATCGGACAAAGGACTCTTCCCACTCCATATCGTCGACCGGGTAATGAACGCGGATCAGTATTTAACAGTCCTTCAGACACAGGTGATCCTAACCATGAATAAAAATTTAACGGAAAAGGAATTTTCATGCACGATAAAGCCCCTTGTCATACAGCGAAGAGAGTTACGGAGTTTCTAAGGACTAACAACATCCAAATCCTTGACTGGCGAGCGAATAGCTCAGATATGAACCCTATCGAATATATCTGGGCTATTTTTAAACAGAAAGTGGCAGAAAAATGGCCTCGGACCAAATCAGAATTGATTGCAGCCATGAAGGAAGTTTGGGAAAATGATGCCGATTTGGTCACCCACGCTAAAATGCCATCGCTGGAATGCCGCGTAGGATAAAATCCTTGAAAAACGTAAAGGGAATGTTCACTAAATACTAATAAATGTATTTACAACAAAAGTTTTTTTTTTGGAGTTATAAATCTAAGTTTTCGTACAATTTTACCAAAAATTTCTAGAGGTGATAATAATTTGGCCACATCTGTATCTAGATATGGATAAATATTTCATAATAAGCCGTAATAAAATTAATTATAAATTCATTAGTTCTTTTTTTTAACCCTTCGAGTAGCGGCATAATTTCATGACAGACCGCGGCAATTTATTGGAATTTCTTGCAATATCGCCGCGCTCGACAAAAAGTACTATAACTATGGATCTACTATAGCAATCATAAAAAGAATAACTGTGCAATTATCGCATTGAAATTTTATATATAGAATATTGAAATTTCATTTTGTGGAACGATTAGATAATTATGAATAGATATGAGAAAGTCGAAAAAGTGAAAAAAAACTCGGCATTTCTAACTTGTACTTGTCTTACGGAAAAATAGGAAACCCTATTTAGAAATTGTAAATACTACCGTAATCTTTATTAGAGTCTCTATCAAAGATAATATTTCATTTTGATTATTTACATACAAATATATTTAGATATTAGCTCATAAAAACCAATAAAATTTTTAATGATTTCTCGAAAAAATTGAATTTTACCAGAAATATCCGCGAAATAACGCGCGAACTGTCGCTGACTTTTTTGTAGGCATTACCAAGCTCTAGAAATTTTCTCTAGAACTCAATCATATATCTCTCATCGTTCGTAAGAAACGTTTTCATTCGACCGTTTTTTTTCCGACTTACTTTGCAAATCCGACTACCACGAAAAAGTCTTTTCATTTTTCGGATTAATATATAGCTTATGACACTCACAAATAACGTGTCTTTCTATTGGTAAAAGAATTTTCAAAATCGGTTCAGTAGATCCAGAGATCTACAACCTCACAAACTTTACCTCTTTATAATATTAGTATAGATATAGATTATATTTATTGGTATTGATACTTTATATGTCTGATATCAAAATATATTTCTAATATTTTTTCCTAGAATGTGGACTGCAAGAACACGTATCCTCTTCATCTAATACTTGGGGTGACTTCCTTTGGAAGATTCTGCGGCTTCAAACATTCACCTGGAGTGTACACTAGAGTATCGTATTACATTGAGTGGATAGAGCAGACGGTCTGGCCTTCAGGAAATATATCAGATTAAAAATATGTTTTTAAAAATTAATTGCTTTTTAATTTTGAACATTCCTTAATCATACACTCATCAAAATTATCTATAAAATTAAAAAGAAGTAATGTTTGTTAGTTTGTATGTTTGTAAGTTTGTTTGGGGCCGAAACTACTCATCTCCGAAACTACTCATCTGATTTCAAAAATTCTTTCACTGTTATAAAGATTTTTTACTGTCGAGTGTTATAGGCTGTATTTCATTGCGATAAATATTGGGTTTCAATGCGAAATCACGATATATTATATGTAAATCAAGTCGGAGAAAAATAAGCTGGTGAGTTACGTTATCGGCGTGCGCTGATGAAACAGTTCGATACATGTGAAAACAATATATTACAAAAACATTTGCCACAAAGAAATCTATGAAACAGTCGAAGACAGCATATATCCAACTTTTATATTTAAGCTACAATAGCTGCTTATTTATAAATTGGATAGAAAACTAATTTACCGGCGTGAAATTTGTAGCACCCGACTTTTCGGTAACGTAGACTGAAGAGCTGTCAATCCGTTGTTTTACGGGTAGGCCGCATACCGCTGCCGCCACTGCGTAGGTTATAACGGTGGTGGGGGGCCGGGATCGGAGCGCACGAATTTTGAAAATCTTTGCACTGTTCGCAAATCTTCCAGGAGCGTCCGAAGGTTGACTCCTAGGGGAGACTGTCCCGCAGGCCCACGTACTACCCTGGATCTCCCTTCTGCATGGAGGCCGCCGGATGGGTATTGACCCGTGAGTATGACTGACCCTGACCGAATAGGTCTTCGTGGCCAAACTGCAAACAGGGCCCACTAGCCCCTTAACCGGCCTCCACGCGTCTTACCCCCTAACCCTCCAAAAAACAAACAAAAGATAAAAAGAATCGGTTGTGGCACCCATAGATTTCCCTGGCAAGTAGCCAAGGACTGATTTCATCTGAATATTGAATTCATAAATAAAATCGATGATCTCTCTGCTGACGGACGAACCCGGCTGGGTTTCATTGCGACGCCGCTGGCGGTGCAGTTCCTTTCTGAGCTACGAGCGAAGCTGGGCCAATCGCCAACAATGGCGTTAATATTTAATTAATATGTGTGGAGGAATTGAAATATTATTAGTGTAGCTTATATATGAGATATTCCAACCGTAATGCAATTTCGGTCCAACAAGGCATCTGTGTAACTAATTCAAGTCTCTAAGTCCGATATATCCAGATTGAAATAAGACTACTGCGCCCCTGGTGGACTGATTTCAATCACAAACGTTTCAACTATTGCGATATGACCAAACGATGCCTGTATGCCACGTTTCAATCGGATTAGGCGTATGGCGCTATCGTGGAGGAATTCGCAGACACACAGATAGACAGACACAAACACAGAGATAGATACATAGACACAGTCAGACAGACACATAGCAGACATCCATCTCATTTTTTTGTGCATGTTCATTATACTATAGAATAGAATAGAATAGAATAGAATAGAATAACTTTAATGTGCTATAAAAACATAAATTAATGAATATTACACTGGTTTTATAAAAAAGACAATCTATGCACAAATGGCGGACTTATCGCTATAGCGATATCTTACAGTCAACCATTTGATAAAATAATTCCTAATTTTCACAGTACAATACACAAAGAAGTAGTAAAGTTAAATTTAAAATAAACTTATACAAATATTATGTCAGTAACTTATGCTCAGGTTGCCCAGCCCCAGGGAAGGATAAAGTAGAGGTCAAGGTGAGGTATTTGGTTAGTGGCTGTGTAAAAATAAATGTTTCTTCAACAACTTTTTGAAAGTATGCAACGAAGGTGCATGCCTGATAGAGTGAGGGAGCTGATTCCATAAACGAGCATATTGAGATGTCAACCACAACGGGCGAACCCGTCACCGCAGGACGTTTTAACGATTCTTCGTTCTATCGACCGTGCAGTGAGCGTAGAAGACTTTGGACATTGCAAATCCGACGTCTAGCTACGCCACAACCCGCAAGAAGCCAACGCCTTTACCGCGAGATAGCCAGTATGTTACCTGGCGGGCCGACACTCGCGCCCTTGTTTCCAATTGTGACCAGATTTCTCCGGTCTCTCGATTGGTTCCGAGTTCGAGGTCGCTTGCGCGGTCCTCTCCCTTGCGAAGCGGTGAAACGGTGTGCACCGAATCTATCGCTGACCAAGGCGTCCTTTGCCCGACTCTGAACCGGGATCGGATGGCCAATGGTCATTTCAAGAGCAGTCGCCGTAAGGTAGGCAACCACCCCCGCTCTATAGGAAACAATACAGTTCCCAGACTCCCCCGACTGTTAGTCGGAGAGCACAATCGATTGGCTTGCGCCGCTCGGTGCGCAGACCGTCCAGGAGCGCCAGAGGTTTGATTCCCAGGGGAGACTGGTTGACCCAGTGTCCTACCCAGGTTCGCACCCCATGCGTGGAGGCCATCGGATGGGTGTTGACCCGTGAGTGTGACCAACCCTGAACACATGGGTCATCGTGGCCACCTCATCATGGGCCCGTTAGCTCCCACCATAAATGAGCAGAATGGACTGCAAAAGAGTACATGTAAACAGAAGAATGATGTATCGGAATGGCAAGTGTGTTATCCCGGCTTGATCGAAGTGGAAGACCGTGGTCTCCCAAAGGGTGGAAATTCTCCTTGAGATATGAGGGTGAAGTGGGGTTATTGAGTATGTTGTAGAGTAGCGACAAATACTTACCCTTGTCGTCAGTTGGTGGGCCGTGAAAGTAACATATTATATGATTTTGATGTTAATCTTTTATACAATAGCCATTGTTGATCCTACATCGCTGTTTCTATTATCCTTGGCTACTTGTGCAAAACCGGAAAATCCACAGAATTTAATATGTTATTCATGTTTATTTTGTATGCAATTATTAAGATGGTCTTTGGTGATACGGTTAATGTTATAATTGTGTCGATTCCACAATAAATAGAGGTTGAACCGCTCTTTAATAGACGGACCTAGCCGACATGTCTATATCGATGACATTCTGCATAGCATAATAGACTGTCCAGCTTTAAAACCTTTGAGTACACAAGATTTTGAGCGTCACGTTAGTACACGCTAGCGGGGTTTATTCCGCTTTTCAATGTATACGATTTTTTGTTAGTTACTTATTTCTACATCATTAAACATCTAATGTCTTATATTTTTTCTCATAATTTATGGGTTTATTACCGTATGATAGACAAAATTTCAACAACAAAAAAACGACTTTTTTAAAATAAGTGTAGTAACCATGTTATTGTGAAACTTAGAACGGGCTATCATAATTGAATGCTGATACATTTCGTGCCTATGCTGTTGACCATTGAGGAGTTCCCTCGTTTGAAGCCAACCCTGGGTGCCACAGTCCTATTTTGGTGAAACTTAGAACGGGCAGTCATAATTGAATGCATATAAAAAATGTCATGTCTGTGCTGTTGACCGTTGAGAAGTTCCCTCATCGGGAGCCTACCTTGAGTGCAGCAGCCATGTCATGGTAATTAGAACGGGATATCATAACTGAATGCATATACAAAATTTCGTAGGTATCTGTGCTGTTGACCGTTTGCTAGTCTCCTCGTTGAGAAGTCCCCTCGTCGGGAGCCAACCCTGGGTATAGAATCAGGTCATGCTTACCGTAAAAAATGCATTGTCATCGAAACTGAACCAATATGTAAATTTTCAACTTCATGTGATAATATTTGAGGAGTTCCCTCAATTCCTCATGTATTGACCTAAAAGGTAACCAACGAATACTTAAATTTATTTATTTATTTATTTCCCAAAGCATAATTAACCTTACAGATGATTCCAAATCGCTAATTATTTTTCTAGGCTATTATTCTAGATTATAAGTAATATTCTACTGTAGACTATTATTATAATTCTACTGTTAATAATATTATTATTACTCTACTCCATTACTATTACTATCATTATTATTCTAATATATAGATTATTATTCTAGACAACGAGACAGAGGAATCCGTTAGAGCGTAATGTTAAACGATTATACTTACATATATCTAATGTTTATCTAACCTTTCTTATTACAGTAGTTACTACTTTTTAACAATTTTAATACTACATACTATTGTCATTCAATACAAGTTCCCATACTCATCGTCATCGTCATACTCATTCCCATTTTATTGAACACGGTAGTATTTACGAATCGTTTCGTTGTCGATTCGACCAATACACAAGATTGGCCGAATGAGTGAAATTGCTAACGGATTTATATTTCGTATACCATCAGTCTCGAGCGCATTCATGATCTGGAGTGTTGTAGGAAATCAGAAATAGTCAACAAAATTAGTGCCGAATTTTTAAGCATTTTCTTAGATATTTCGAGTTTTCTTAGGATTTAAGGAATTCGAGGATTTTGAGGTAAGATTTACATTATTTAATATTCCATTTAAATTTTAAAAAATGTAAAAATTTGTAAACGCATTGATTTATACATATTCTAAACCGGATCCTTGTGAATCGTTAAAAAAATCACGAGTCAATTGAATTTCTACTACTGCTCGTCTCGAGCGCACTCATGCTCAGAGTTTTATAGGAAGTTTGTGGCACGCGACGTTTCGGCGACGTTGCAGCCGCCGTTGTCCAGGGTAAGCTGGAGTCTATCCTTGACAACGGCGACTGCAATTTTAGGGAGCTAATAAGCCCTGTTGCAGTATGGCCAGAAAGACTCATCTATAATCTGGCCGAATTTGAGGGCCATGATTTTTCAAATATTGTGCCCATTTAAATTACTTAAAAAAGTAGAGCCTTAGTCTGATTATTTTATATGGTCTTATATCTGTACTTTTAGTTTAAAATGCATAACGTAGATTTAATTTGATTATTTAACATTTTACTGACAATTTCAATATTATGATGAATAATTTTACTACGTATCTTTTCTTTACTCTTTACTAACTACTTCAAATATTAGGCTTCTATTTTGATTATTTATATTTATAGTTTGACAATCTAGTAGTTAATTCATGACTACCTATCTATGTTCAGTAAAGTGTGGTAACGAGACTTACTACCTAACCCAATTATTTTGACACGTCCAAGAGCGGCCTTTAGCCGTCAATTGGACACGACGAAAATGTAATGTAATGTAATGTGTTCAGGGTTGGTAATACCATTGGGTATACACACGGGTCAACAGCGGCCTCCACGTAGAAGTACGAGCCAGGGCAGGACTCTCGCCTTTGGACCAGTTTACCCTAGGAGTCAACCGTCGGGCGCTCCTGGGCGGTTTGCGTACCGCGCGGCGTCATACAATCGATTGTGCATTCTGACCGATAGCCGGGGGAGTCTAGAAACAGTACTGACTCCTATAGAGCGGGGCTAGTTGTTTACCTAGGCAACTGCTCTTGAAACGACCAAAGTCGTATAAAGGTGGTCCACGAAAGATTCGGTAGAAACCGTATCACAGCTACGCAAGGGAGTGGACCGCGCAAGCGACCTCGAGCCTGTAACCAGCCAGGAGACCGGAGTAATCTGTTAGCAACTGAAAGTAAGGGCGCGAGTGTCGGCCATCTGGTTTATTAACCTGGTTATGACTCGCGGTAAGGCGTTGGCTTCTAACGGGCATGTAGCGTAACTAGACGTTGGACTGTTTCACGGGAGACAGAATGATCTATTCTATGGAAGTAAGGGCGTGAGTGTCAGCCCGCTGGTTAACATGCCTGGCTATCTCGCGGATACGGCGTTGGCTTCTTACGGGCATGTGGCGTAGTTTGACGGTGGACTGTTTTTGTCCTAAGTTTTCTGCGCTCACCTCACAGAACAAACAATATCGTTAAAACTTCCTGAGGTGACGGGTTTGCCCGTTGTAGTCGACAGCTCTATGTAGTTATCATTATATTTATGTTTTAAATAATATTTTTTTTAGCGTTTAATTTTGTGACGCATCCAAAAAGATTCCTAATCTATTGGAGTAGGTAGTTAATTGTATTGTATCGTATAATTTACACTGTTAAGTAATGTCTACACAATTGTATGCGTTTTTGAGGTATTTATCAATGATTAAATCATTGATTATTTGATTGATATGTTTCCAAACACAAATAGGTAGATCACACAGAAACGCAAATTCTTTATTGATGAATGTTATAATAGCGTTTTCACAGTTTTCTTAATCTAGAAACATTAAAATACGTAATTTTTTACATTTTTACATTGCAACTAACCAAAAATGCCTAGATTTCTTTCAAAACAATCAAACCGCGAGAGCGAAAATGCTATCACCGCGACGTGTTGGTTAGGCCTCTTACGGGCACGTGGCGGAGTTATTATAGATAACCTGGTTATCTCGCGGTAAGGCCTTGATCTCTTACAGGCGAGTGGCGTAACTAGACAGTGCACTGTTTTTGTCCTAAGTCGTCTGCCCTCACCTCACGGGAGACGGAACGATCAATATCGTTTAAACTTCCTGAGGTGGCAACTCTAGTTGTATGTAGTTGTAGGGGGCTAACGGGCCCATGATGAGGTGGCCACGATGACCCATGTGTGCCTCCCCCGACTAACAGTCGGGGGAGTCTAAGAACTGTATTGTTTCCTACAGAGCGGGGGTGGTTGTCTACCTTACGGCGACTGCTCTTGAAATGACCATTGGCCATCCGATCCCGGTTCAGAGTCGGGCAAAGGACGCCTTGGTCCGCGATAGATTCGGTGCACTCCGTTTCACCGCTTCGTAAGGGAGAGGACCGCGCAAGCGACCTCGAACTCGGAACCAATCGAGAGACCGGACAAATCTGGTCACAATTGGAAGTGAGGGCGCGAGTATCTCGAGCCCGCCGGGTTTATTCCTGGCTAGCTCGCGGTAAGGCGTTGGACTCTCACGGGTTGTGACGTAGCTGGACGTAGAATTGTACTGTCCAAAGTCTTCTACGTTCACTGCAGGGCGACAGAACGACTAATCGTTAAAACGTCCTGTGGTAGTCGCCCGTTGTAGTCGACACCGCAAGATGTATGTAGTTGTACCGGGCAGTTGTATATTAGGCATTTTCTGAAAAATGCTTCGACTCAACGAGTTGCTAATTTACTCTGTAGTCGCATACAAATATCGCGAAAAATGGTTATTTTCTAAAATTATTTCAACACGTTGATTTATTCCAATTTCCGTATAGTAACAAATCATTTCCCCATCGGTTCGTATTCTGCTAGGATGAAAATAAATTATGCAAAATAAAATACGTGGCTGGGCAACAAGCAAAAAGTTGCCGTCTCTGTAGCGTACGCAATAAGATGCGTTCGTGTAAACACGTTCTGATTCTTTTTCTGATTGATTATAATATTATATGAATTAAAAAGACGAAATATTTCCATTCCTGGTTATAGAAAAACGAGTATAAAGATAAATTCCGCAACGCGACGTCTTGTGACATTTAAATGTGTGGAATTGTATTTTGTCCTACGGAGTCGCGGCATGGGGCGCTACTACTAATGATAATCTGGATAGATTGACAAAAGCGCAGAAATTATTATTGAGAGTAATTCACAGGAAAAACCGGCGTCATCCATCTGCCTTGTTATTTTCCCAATCCCATGTGCTATCAGCTAAACAGTTATTCATTAAGCAAGCGCTTCTTGCATTCTACAAATCTAGAGATGACCACGCCCGAACTCAAAACAATCTGAACACAAGAATGTCCGCGAGTATCAATTATATAATTCCGTCAGTCAAGACAACATTTGCCCAGAGACATATATTCTACATAGCCCCAAACTTATATAATTCCCTTAGTGAAGACATGAAAAATTATCCTAACATAAAAATATTTAAAGCAAACCTTAATAGATGGCTACTTAACAAGGGATATGTAAAATCTGATCAACTTCTTTGCAACGCACGACAATTTATTTAGTATCACTTATCTATTTTTCTTAATTAAATTTTATTAAATTACAACTATAAATGTATATATTTATTACATAGCTATATTTTTTATAAAATTGGTATATTTATGTGTATATACAGGTGGTGGGTCCAAATAATTTATTTAAAAAAAAACACTTCATTTCTTAAAATTGCATAAAAATATGCACATCTAGAGACGGGCCAAATTATCGCCTAGTTAGATGTGCTATTGGCAGTAAAGGTCATGTAAGATGTGTTAAACCTCCCTATATTAATTATTAAATAATTTATATAATTATTATAAGATTACATGACCTATGAATGAACTGTATACCTAATCCTATGTACCTAAATAAATAAAAATAAATTCTGCCATTCGTTGCAGCACGGTCTGGAAAAAACTACACGTGAAGACCAAGGTCTTATCTTTGTATCAAACTGCGATGTAATTATAATAATATATAACTATTAAGTATCTATTCATTCAGCCCATTTAAAAGAAATAATTGTCACACCAAAACTTTCCCGGCAAGTACCTAAGTACCTATAGAGCATGATATAATTTCGGTAAATCACTTTTTAATATACACACTATTAAAACGCTTTACTATGCCTACGTCCGCCCGCATCTTGAATACTGCTCGCAAGTGTGGAACCCCTCATATGCCATCCATAATAACAGAATCGAGCGCATCCAGACTAAATTCTTGAAATACTTAAACTATAGATTTCACTTCACACTTGACAATTCTTACGGCATCAACGTTCACCACTCGTACAACTTTACTTCTTTGGCTGATCGAAGGATGTACCATGATCTAGTCTTCCTACATAAAATCTTAAACAACAAATTAAACTGCATGGACTTGGTCCAACTAATACATTTCCGGACCCCATCAAGAACGACAAGACAGTCCTCATTGTTTCACATTAGCCGGTGCAATAACAACTACCGTAAGAACTCTTTCTTAAACCGTGTGTGTAGGGTTTACGATGATCGATACGCATCAATAGATATCTTCGCTGAATCGAACATTGGATTCAGAAATTTGTTAAAGAGGGCGATATTTACCACTTAATATTTAAAATTTAATAATTATTATTATTTAAAATTTATTACTTATTATCTACCGTTTGCACTTGTACTTATTCATACCAACGTACCTGTCTCAACTTCAAATATCGTACGAGTACATTTGTTAAATACGTGGACATCCATCAACATAATGTATTTTTTTCCTATGTTCCTCCTTCCCTTCCTGGTCCCTCCCTTCCCATCCTCTTTCTTTTCTCGTTTTTTTTTCTGTCTCTTATCATTTAGATAATTTTGATGTTAACATTTAGTGGAAAATTGTCTCTGGTGTAATTTTTATATCTATCTTGTTTGGCTACTTACTTTTATACACTGTTATTTTCCTGAATAAAATAAAATAAATAAATAAGTAAAGAGGTTGATCTGATTGAAAGGGATAAAGGGCGGCGAGCGCGGAGAGAGAGAGAATGCAACGCACCCGGTGACTCCGTAACGTCCCTTGCGGGACCAACGGCCGACTCCAAATTTCAATGCGATCATTTTACAGTAATTTTTTTTATGATCCGTATAGTGGTTTACAAGTTATGGTCGTATCAAGGTCGTCGACTCGCGCCGATTTTACGCGCGAAAATGTCGCGCGCAAAAGTGATCGCTGAATTTTTACTTCGCGAGAGGAGGGGTTAAACACGTTCGATTCAATCGTTTACGCGAGTATAGCATTATAATTATAATATTATAGTCTTTTCAACTCTTGCCATGACCAAATGATGCATGCATTCCAAATTCCGGATCAATCCAATTAAGCGTTTGGGCGCTATCTTGGAGGAATACAGACAGATAAACAGACATACTTCCACCTGGGAATGGGAGCCTTTTGTCGGGAGCCAAACCAGGGTGAAGAATCAGGCCATGCTTACCATTAAACAATGTATTGTCATCGAAATTAAACCCCAACATGTAAATTTTCAATATCATATGATAATATTTGAGGAGTTCCCTCAATTCCTCGTGGATCTTATCATCAGAACAGGATTTCGATAATAATGGAAAGTATATCTTTTCAAATTAAAAAAAGAATTCTCCAAATCGGTTTTTAAATGACAGAGTTCTGAGGTAACAAACATTAAAAAAAAAATGATACAATCGAATTGATAACCTTCCCCTTTTCTTTAGGTCGGTTTAAAATATGTGTCATGAAACCAATCAGCATTCAGGATACAGTTGCACGGTGTCGACTACAACGGACGAACCTGGCACCCCAGGCTGGTATAACGATATGTGATCGTTCTTTCAGTCGTGGGATGAGCGTAAACCTAACCTAACCTAGCCCCAGGCTGGTATAACGATATGTGATCGTTCTTTCAGTCGTGGGATGAGTGTAAAGACGTGGGATAGTACAAACCAACTGTCTAGCTAGGCCAACATGCCCGACACAGGCCAACGCCTTACGGCGAGACAACGGGAAAGGTAACCACAGTCAGGTGTGGAAGGATATCTCCATCTGGAATTAACCATTAGGATACCTCCTTCCTCCTCCCTCCTGACTGGTTACGGGCCGAAGTCGCTTACGCGGCCTCTACCTGTTGTATTTCAGCGGTAATTCAAAGAATGTATCGCGGACCTGGGCGTCCTTTGCCCGTGATACCACTCGAGATCGGGTGGCCAATAGATGGAGAGCTAATGGGCTCTGGTAGAGTTGGCCACAAAGACCCATTCGTTCAGGGTCGGTCACACTCACGGGTCAACACCCATCCGGCGGTCTCCACGCAGAGGGGAGAGTTAGAGACGACGCTGGCCTGCGGGCCAGTCTCCACTAGGAGTCAAACTTCGGGTGCTGCTAGAAGGTTTGCGTACTGTGCGGCGTCAGCCAATCGATTGTGCATTCCGACTAACAGCCGGGGGAGTTTGTGAACAGTAATGCTTCCTATAGAGCGGGGGTGGTTGTTAACCTTATGGTAGCTGCTTTGAAACGACCATTCGGCCACCGATCCCGGGTGAATAAGCCGGGCAAAGGATGCCGAGGTCCACGATAGATTCGGTTGACATCGTATCACCGCTTCATAAGGGCAAGCGACCTCGATCCTGTAACCTGTCAGGAGGCAGGAGGTATCCTAAGGGTTTATTCCAGATAGAGATATCCTTCCAAGCTGGTAGTCAGGGGGCGAGGCTGCCCGCTGGTTACCTTTCCCGGTGCCTCGCCGTAAGGCGTTAACCTCTGACGAGTAGGTGGCGTAGCTAGACTGTCGAATGTTTTTCGTCCCAAGTCTTCTGCGCTCACCTCACTGGAGTTAGATAGATACATTCGTTAAAACTTCCTGAGGTGACGGGTTCGCCCGTTATAAATGACAGCTCTAGTTGGCTGATAGGTCGTTTCAAGAATGGCATGACAACAGTTCAACATCCACCCCCGTTGCTTGCGAGACAGTATAAAGTATTTTCATAGTCTCCAGACTTCTTCGGCAATTAGTCAGAGTGCACCACCGATTGGCGTCGCGGAACGATGCGCAAACCGCCCAGTAGCACCGGAAGGCAATCCCACCAGGGACAAACTGATCCCCCAGCCGTGATGAGTCTTACCGGGATAGCCTTTCACATGAAGAGGATTCTAAATAGGAATTGAAAAGTGAGTTGGAACGATCCAAGAACAAAATGGATCTTATGGCCCAAGCTGCACGAAACCGTTCGCTACCCACCCATTCCGGGTACAACTAGAGCTGTTAACTGCAACGGGCGAATCCGTAACCTCAGAAAGTTTTAACGATATCAGACCGTTTTGTCTCCCGTGAGGTGAGCACCTTCTTCGCAACTTGTGACGAGAAACAGTCAGTTGCACAACCTGCCGGGCAGAGGCCAACGCTTTGCGACGAGGCACCGGGAAAGATACCTAGCGCGCAGCCTCGCCCCTGAATACCAATTTAGAAGGATATCTCCGTCTGGAATTAACCTTCAGGATACCTCCTCCCTCCTGACTGGTTAAAGGATCGAGGTCGCTTGCGCGGTCCTCTGCCTTACGTAGCGGTGATACGCTATCTACCGAATCAATCGCGGACTACAACATTCTTTGCCCGGCTCTTCACAGGGATTGTGTTGCCGAATGGTTGTTTCAAGAGTAGTTGTCGTAACTACCCCCGTTCTATAGGAGACAGTACTGTTTCCAGACTTGTCTGGCTGTCAGTCAGAATGCACAAACGATTGGCTGATGTAGCACGGTGCTCAAACCTAGAGCGCCCGTAGGTTGACTCTTAGGGGAAACTGGCCCGCAGGCCAGCATCCTACCATAGCTCTCCCTTCTGCGTGGAGACCGCCGGATGGGTGTTGACCCGTGAACTAGGGTTGACGACTACAGCGGGCGAGCCCGTCACCTCAGGAAGTTTCAACGATTAGTCGTTCTATCTCCCTGGAGTGAGCGCAGAAGACTTGAGGACAAAACAGTCCACCATCTAGCTACGCCACAAGCCCGTAGGAGGCCAGGAGTGTTACCCGGTGGGCTTACACTCACGCCCTTACTTCCAATTGTCACCAGATTACTCCAGTCTCTCGATTGGTTACGAGTTCGAGGTCGCTTGCGCGGTCCTCCACTACTTTTTATTCAAAAATGAAAAAACAAACAACATGGCATGAATTTACGGATATATAAGTTTTGAACCTCTCCCCCCTGTGTGTCTGTCAGTCTGTCTCCCTGTCTGTCTCTCTCTCTCTGTATGTGTGTGTGTGTGTACTCCTCCGTTATGGCGCCCAAATGCTTAATCCTATTGACCTGAAATTTGGCATGCAGACATCATTTGGTAATGGCAAGATTTTAAAAGTGTTTGAAATCGGTCATGGCAAGAGCATGAGCACGCCATCGGTCATGAAAAGAGTTAAAAAGTGGTTGAAAACCAGGGGGCGTTCTAGCCATAATTCAATCTCGAAATATTTTATTTATTTATTTTATTTTATTTTATAAATAATGTACAAAAAAAGACATGGACATACATACTGTTATATATGCAGAATCGTTAAAAATAAACATTAGTATAGAGAAAAAACATAGCTCTATGCATATAAATGTGCTAGCATATCCGAAATGAGGCGTAATCGTACAACCAACTAGACCAATCAGGTCTGTATCTCTGACTATTGCAGTTAGGAACTTGAAATTCGGTACACAGATGCGTCGTAGGGCCGAAACCACATTTGCTAGAACATCTCTTATTTAAGCGACGTATTAAAAAAACCGCCCTATTTAGGAAAATACTACATCTCATTGGAAAATAACCGTTTTAATATCACGGAAATACTAAAATATACTACTTTAGCTACCACAGTTACATACTTGTCACAATTGCTATCGGGTAGTGAGGTGGTGGGCGTCAATCCCCGATAAAACATCGATCGAAGTAATCGATCTGTACTATGTGTTTAAATTACAGTATCATGCTACTCCGCATTAGTACTTGCCTGTGCCTGCTAGCGCTAAAAACGCTGGCATCGGCTCAAGAAGCAACTTCCGAGGAAGACGAGCTGATTGCAGATGTATTTGGAAATTACGATGAAACCGTCACTCTAGAACCACCACTCACAGATGTACGTATTCATAGTCAGTTATCTATGTTAATACTAATTATTAATTCTCTTTATTGTGAAAGTTGACAGGGATTTATTATTTATTTTTTACTTATTTTGTTTATTTTATCCATAATTTTAATAGAAATGGTACTGTGAGGGAGCACCCCTCATGAGACTCCAAATTATTTGGTGTGAGGTGGTGGTATCAACTTGCGAGTTATCTCTGTATTTAAAGGCGGTTTGATGAAGCAGAAGGTATTTATTGATTGAATATTGTCAGTTATAACGCTTGCCGAAATAACGAGTGCCCGGATTACTTTATCGAGACGCGAGGGTTGCGCGACGGAGGTATGTAAGAAAGGATGAGGATTGTATATGTGCTCCTAGTATCTTGTACTGGGCACGTCTCGAGTCTGTGGGATTACAGACTGATGTTTCGAGACTCAGGAGGATAAGGAAAGGAAACCAAGGAGCCGGATTCGTTGACCTAACTCATGAGAGAGAGTGCCGAATGCCGTCGCAACCTTGGGGGAAGGTGATCAATCGGGGACTGATAATTTGGTTGTTTTTTGGCCGGTTTATATAGGCCGTGAAATGATGCAATTCGAAATATTCTGAGTAAAACTATTGTTTCATCGCTGCACAAGTTTAAATAATAGCTGAATTGTGTCAGTGGAATTCACTGGAAATCGATGCATTTGTTGATCGTATGTTAACTGGACTTAAGGTCCGTTACAGTACAAAAAATCGTTACTCCCGTTACAGTACAAAGTGTATTTCAACTTATGTGCATTTACAAACCTAGCTCGGAGAGGATATAGGATATCCTATGTCATCTCTTTGACATAGGAAAAACCCAGCCTGTTGCCGCCCCGCAACACAAGCCTTCCTTTCCACAGGCTTGTGTAACCAGATCCGCCTAGAGCCACCACAGTATCCGCCTGTACACAAACGGACGAAGAGTGTGCGACCACGCCTCCCCCACAGCCCCAGCCTGATTATCTGGATGAGATTCGCTTCATCGAGGAAGACGAGCAGGTCTCGATGACGGTAATGCAGTTGCTGGAATTCATTCGCGCGTGCCAAATCGGCACAAACGGACCTACCATGTGCCTCGAGGAAAGGAGCGTAAGAAGCACCTCATAAGAAGCCTGGCTAATGGACCCGGCTCACATAACGCTCCACGAAAGGGCTACCATGCCTAGTGGGATATGCCACAGGCCTGTATACACGTCCTGTCGACAGATATATTTGGATTTGGATCTTTGACATAATATAATGGTTTAATTCCTCACTAGGAATTAACCTGTGTTGAGGTGGTACTAATATCGTTAGTTAGATAATTTAAAAAAATCTGAATAAAATGAAACCTAAAATTAAAATTAAAACTTAAAATAAAATTAAAATTAAAATTAAAATTAAAATACAAATTAAAATTAAAATTAAATTTAAATTGAAATTAAAATTAAAAAAATAATACGTGTGGCACTCGGGGACTGCCACGGTAAAGCTATTGCATAGCATTTTTAACAACTTATTCAATTATAATTATTTATTTATTTTATTTTTTCTGATATCAGATAACTGCGCTCTATCGGAAAACATTGAAATTATTCCGAATCATTTGCGGCTGCGGAAGCAAATGATTCGGAATAATTTAAACGTCTTTCGATAGAGCGCCGCGCACGAATTTTTTATTCAATAAAGCAAAAAAAAACGAATTATTCGAAATAAATCGTAGATAAAAAGATAGATAATTAAATTATCTTTAAAATAGTGCAGGTTTCATAATAATACGCCAGATAGTATTTGCGTACTAGTAGTCGTTGTTGTGTTCGGTTAGACCTAATTTCACAAATTAATTACACTATGTAATATAAACAAAATATTAATATTCAAGGCTAAGAATATTACGAAAATGTTCTTGTTTGACATATATTTTTTTCGAATCGTAAGCAGTACCTACTCGTTTAGACGTAATTATCAGTTTAAAATCATTAATTTTCGTTAAGAAATTTCTTCATTCGGTCGCCGCGCTGACCTAGGCCCGCGATAAAAGGTATGCAATAGCTTAAAAACTATATAATTAAGATTACCTGCAGTATTGTTTTCAAAATACTTTCATGTTTACTGGTCGACATTTTCAAGTCTCTTCCACCACAGTCTGTCGCAAATAATACAAGAATGACCAAATGAATTACTCGTAAAGTCTTTATAAAAATCAATATGACTTGTACTGTGTTTATGATAATTTGTGTAAACTGGAATAGTACCATCAACAATAAAATCCATAATTTTTTCACCAATTCGATTTTCTCTATCAATCTCAATTTCATTTTCATGATTGTTATGGTTATCTTTGGTAGGATCTTCATTATAATTGTCACGCAATAGTTGAATATTGGCATCAACATGGGCTTTATTTTGGGTAGCGTCTTGTATTATCTCCAATAAATCTGATACTTCATAAAAAGGTGTGAAATGTTGGTCACGAAGATGAAGATGAATCCAGTTTTGTGTATCATTCGCTTTAAAATGACAAAAGATAGTGTCTTGATTCGTTGTAGTTATGTTGTAAAAACAATAATGTACACAAACATTTTGATTGTACATTTTTGAAAATAAGTACAAACAATCCAAATCTCCGTAATCATTAGTGCTTGATAGAATGTTGTTAGTATGCTTCTTGCGGATTGTGGCAGGAGTTTAAATAGGGTGAATCGCGTAACTGATTTCTCAAGTCACATATCTCAATTTGAAGTTGCAAAACACTTATGAGCGAGTGGAATAGACAATTACCATCGCCAGGAATTCCTGTGTTCCTGTATAGAATAACTTCGGGAGTAATGCATTCATTACGCTGTTCATAAATTTGAAGTTTTTGGCTGTGAAATTGATTTTCTTGTAGCGTTACATTTTCTATATTTTCAACAGCTCTACATTGCACGACATTCTCTTCATTACTGTCCAATTTTTGTCTTTTCCTGTGAAAAAGAAGTACATAAGTCAAGTTCGAAATTCAAAGCACAACACAAAATTTCGAAATTTTAATTCGAATTCCGATATTATCGAAATTTAATCGAAATTCCGAATTTCAAATGTCAAAATTTCAAGTTCGAAATTTGAAGTAGAATTAATATTAGGTTCGAAATTTGAAGTAGAATGTCAAGTTCGAAATTCGAAGTAAAATGTCAAGTTCGAAATTCGACGTAGAATTACAAGTTCGAAATTCGAAGTAAAATATCAAGTTCGAAATTCGAAGTAAAATGTCAAGTTCGAAATTCGACGTAGAATTTCAAGTTCGAAATTCGAAGTAAAATATCAAGTGCGAAATTCGAAGTAAAATGTCAAGTTCGAAATTCGACGTAGAATTTCAAGTTCGAAATTCGAAGTAAAATATCAAGTTCGAAATTCGAAGTAGAATGTCAAGTTCGAAATTCGAAGTAAATATCAAGTTCGAAATTCGAAGTAAAATGCCAAGTTCAAAATTCGACGTAGAATTTCAAGTTCGAAATTCAAAGTAGAATATCAAGTTCGAAATTCGAAGTAGAATGTCAAGTTCAAAATTCGAAGCACAATTTCAAGTTTGAAATTCGAAGTACAATTTCAAGTTCGAAATTCGAAATAGCATTCCAAGTTCGAAATAAGAAGTAGTAGAAATTAGAAAAGAAAAGAAGGTTTAAAAACTGTCAAATTTAAAAAAAAGACTGTCTACCTACAGCGTTAGAGTCAGTCAGTCAGTCAGATATGCGCCTAACTATGTTAAAAGTAGAATTATTATGATTACTACTAGATTTTTGGCTAAAAACCACAAAATGATCTTATTGCCACAAATAGGTACAACCCCCTCCAACCAAAGTATAATTTACGTCATACTACGAAAATCACGAATGAAATTTTGTCGCTTTATGAATGAATTTAGCAAATCGACGGTTCCACTTATACTTATGTGTAGGTACTTTTACCCGCAGGTTTCATATTGAAATCGACCCTAAATCGATTTTCAAAATCAATATTCAAGTTTGATCTAACAGTAATCACGTCAGTTTATGAAATAAATGACGTATTTTATTTTATAACTGTTAATTTGTTAACTTGTTGCACGAAGCCTATTCGTCTAGTCACCCCAATGTGACGTCAGGCAAGGAACGTCAGAGCAGACAAATGGTAATAATACACGTAATAATACACGTTACTTACCAATAATCTATTTTTCTCCAGTATACGTCGTTTATGTTGTAAAAATTTTGATTTCCTGGCCATTTTGTTTTTTTAATAACGTAATTTATTTCGTCTTCTTTCGGAACACAATGTCAGAATCCTACCGTAACAGTGGCCGCGGTCATACTCACTGATCATATTAATAGTCATACTGTATTAATTCAATTTATTTCTGATATCAGATAACTGCGCTCTATCGGTAAACGTTGAAATTATTCCGAATCACCGAATTCCGAATAACCGAATGGGGCTGCGGAATCAAATGATTCGGAATAATTCCGACAGAGCGCCGCGCACGAATGTTATTCAATAAAGCAACAAAACCGGATATTATTCTTTTATTCTTTGACTATTCGAAAAAAAATCGTAGATAAAAAGATAGATAATTAAATTATCTTTAAAATGGTGCAGGTTTCATAATAATACGCCAGATAGTATTTGCGTAGTAGTCGTTTTTGTGTTCGGTTAGACCTAATTTCACAAATTAATTACACTATGTAATATAAACAAAATATAAAATATTCAAGGCTAAGAATATTAGGAAAATGTTCTTGTTTAACATATATTTTTTTCGAATCGTAAGCAGTACTCGTTTAGACGCAATTATCAGTTTAAAATCATTAATTTTCGTTAAGAAATTTCTTCATTCGGTCGCCGCGCTGGGCTAGGCCCGCGATAAAAGCTATGCAATAGCTTAAAATGAAATTTAAATTAAAATTAAAATTTAAATAATTAAAATTAAAATTAAAATTAAAATAAAATTTTATCAATATTTAAATATTCTCTTAAAATTTAATTTCAGTACCTGGTGAAACCTACTACCGAAGGAACTCTTTTACTGGGCACCAAAGATGGTGAGGAGTGCAAGTGTGTGCCATACAACCTTTGTGACGTCGAAACCGATACCACCAAGTATGACCCGGAGCTCACCGGATACGGAGTCCTCGATATAAGGTTTGTCACTCCTAACAGACGTTCAGATTTGGTACGACCAGACCACCAATGATTTGGGTCGCTCCGAATCATATATGTCCGTCTGTAAAGTAGTCCGGCGTCATGAATTATTATTAACTAGGTGACCCGACAGACGTTGTCCTGTACAAACTACAAAAAAAAATGGAATATGGAAACAATGTAACAAATCGGTTCTTTACAACCCCTAACCTCCGACGACCCCTCCCAAATACCCTTACCACAAACTCAACTCCTACACAACCCCCATCCCAAACGATTGAATTGCTTCGCTGCAAAACTTTGGCCATTGCACACTTCTTCGAAAGGTTGCAAGTTGAAGTTTCAATGATTTGAATATTCAACGGCAACTTGAGTGTTGAATACATACTGTTGCGACGCCGTCAGTAGCGACGTCGCCGGCCGTAAAATAGATGATTTACGGCCGCTATGAGGGGTCCCGAGGAAGCATAAGATATTTGCAGAAAACTCATTTTTACGAGAAAAATGGCAAAATCGCCTCGGGTTACCTTTATAGACATCGCAGGCGCCGCTTGGAGCGGATCGAGCGAGCGAGACGGCCTACGGCCGCCCGCTCCCACACGGATCGAGCGAGCGAGACGGCCTACGGCCGCCCGCTCCCACACGGAGATCGAGCGAGCGAGACTTCCTACGACCGCCCGCTCTAACATAGCTAGGAGACGAACTTTGGTGCCGAAAACGGACAGTTTTGAACTCGTCAAACCGGAAATGAAAGCGGGAAATACTGCCCGAAACAGTTGTATAAGAGTCGAGGTATATGCAAACAACACCCCTCTTACGACCTGCCGTGAAAATTCACGAGTTTATAGTAAGAAACCGTGAAACACGAGAGAAAACACGTGGTATTTTCTACTCCCAAAAATAGTGAAAAACTGTTAAAGGGGAGTAGAAAACAAGGCACCATCACCACCGACCACCGGCAAGTAAACAGAAATACAGGAATCATCGATTCAAGTTTACGTGGCCGAAAAACTGCCCTCAGCCGATTATGAAGATACTCGCAGACGCGAAAATAACGGGAACGTATACGTGAGGTACCGGGCCAGACTCTGATGATGTTTGGAACCCGAAGAATCCACTCCAAAGGAAAGGATGGGTTTTGAGCCATTCTCTGATTGGTTGGTTGCCGACCAATCAGGAGTGCGCTCTAACGAGCCAGTAGCTGCCAACCAGAAACGGTTGGTCGGCCCTGAAGTCTGGACAAACACGGAGCGTACCGTAACGGCTTTTAGAGGAGAGGAGATAGCTTTTCTCCTAGGAGAGTGCGAGAGGTCAATAGAAAAGGGAAGATCCCCACCTTTCACGGAAAGCTGTCCGCGGCGTGTCATTGGTGGACACGAAAGCAGGTGCACAGCAGGTGCACGGCGAGAACCGCGGAAGTGAGTACAAATATGGGCCCCTGGGCCATACCAACTCACTCGCTCTCTCAGTTCCACAGGAAACAGTCAACCGACTAGGAAGGAAGGAAGGAAGGAACCCCCAACGACTACTAGGACCGCGACCTGGAACCGCTCCGCTGCCCTTGCAGTCTGGAAGCCAGTCGCGAGCGGCTCTACTGCACCGTGCAGTATTGAGCGCGGTCCAAGTAAAGGACACTACGGTCGACGAGACACTCTCTCCTATTCGGGGAGTTGAGTGTCGGTCCGAGTCGGGAATTACGGTCCGACTCGCGATTTACGGTCGACGGGGACGCTCACTCCAGTCGTGGAGTTCGAGCGCCGGTCCAAGTTGGGACCTTCGGAGAGTCGGGTACACGCGGCGCACACGCGGTCAGACGGCGCACACAGGCGCAGTCGGACGCACGCGGGCGCAGACGGGCGCACAAAGGCGCAGTCTGGTGCGCATCGGCGCACACGCGGCACCCACGCGGCGCACACGCGGCACCCACGCGGCGCACACGCGGTCAGACGGCGCACACAGGCGCAGTCAGACACACGCGGGCGCAGACGGGCGCACAAAGGCGCAGTCTGGTGCGCATCGGCGCACACGCGGCACCCACGCGGCGCACACGCGGTCAGACGGCGCACACAGGCGCAGTCAGACGCACGCGGTCAGACGGGCGCACATAGGCGCAGTCGGACGCACGCGGTCGCAGACGGGCGCACATAGGCGCAGTCAGGCGAACGCGGCACAGGCGGACGCAGCACAGGCGGACGCAGCACAGGCGGACGCAGCACAGACGAGCGCACCCAGGCGCAGTCAGGCACACGCAGACACACACGGGCGTACTCAGGCGCACGCAGGCGCACTCAGGAGCACGCAGGCGCACAGAGACGCCGCACGACAACGGACCACGAGAGATCTTGTTCGACCCGCTGCCCGGGAAGAACAAGATAAAGACATTTAGATTATAAGATTTATTGTATTTTATGTACGTAGATTATAAGGTTTATTGTATTTTATGTACGTTGGTTATATTACTGTACAATAAAGATGTTCATAACATTGTGTATGTACCTAGGTTAAGTGTTATATACTGGTTGTAAGATTTAATGTATATACCTTGTATCTAGGTTAAGATGCCTAGACTCTAAAATAATCGAAAAAATAATATGCCGTGTTGGCACTTGAAAGGGAAGGCGTGTTTTATTGGTGCAGGGGACGGGGAGTAAAACGGTGGTAATAGACAGACTGAGGCGTATCGAGGCTTGCAGCAGGTGTCGTGGCCGCCCGTTACGGGGCAAGCGGCGACCAAGCGGTGGACCTCTTTTTACAGTCCTGGGTCCACACAGCGCTGGGTCGGTCCGTGCCACAGGGCACTGCATATGTTGGGCAACGGGCGCAACATAGAAGCTGGTCCTTCGAGCCGGATCGCCATTAGCAAAATACCGTTACTCTCCCGTCGTGCACCAGTAAATCACGATGAGCCTTCGTAGTGGAAAAAGTCGTCGCGACCCACAAGCAGCTGACCGCAGCGCTGCGAGGGACGGCGACACCGTGACAGAGGTCACAATCCAAGATTCACAGATGAGCGACCTAGCAACCACGAGCGTCACGGTAACACGAGTTGGCAACTCGCCTCAGGGGGCGATGGGCCCACCGACAGCGCAGCCACTAACGCCAGCAGCTCGGGTAGCAGGCGCATACCCGGAGCGCGGCACGCCGTACGTCGTGGACAATGCAGCCGCTACCACTCAAGGGGGTGCGACAGGAAGGCCCGCCGACTGGACAGCGAGTCTATGCAGCCGTGAAAGCGGCATGACGCCGCACAGTAGGTGCAAGCGTCGCTTCGCCGAGGCAGCACAGCGAGCATTTCGCGAGAAACAGCGGATTGAGGACGAGATATCCGAGCTGCGCGATGCTTCCATCCGTAACCGAACGGAGACGCTGCAGGCGAGACTCGCAGACCTGCGCCGAGCCACGGAACTCGAGCAAGACATCATCGTCGCTGAGGAAGAAGAGGCCGAGGACGCTCCAAGCCTTGGACGTTCGATGGCACGCTCTCGGATTCCCCTCGAGAAAACTCCCATACCGCAGTGGATCGACCACTCAAACCAGGCGGTAGGGGACACGGCACAGCGGCAACGAGCGAGGAATATGGACGACTTCGCAGGCGCTTTCCCGCCAGCACCAGGCCCGCCACAACCACCGACACCGCACGCAACCACTGCGTGCGAAGGGATTCTCTTGCGGCATGGACTGCCGCGGGAATTGCCGGTGTTCGACGGTGACCCAGAACGGTGGCTGGTCTTCGCGTCACAGCTGGAGCAGCAGACCCAGATCTTGACGCGAGCTGAAGTAATAATGAGACTACAGCGGTGCCTGAAGGGAAAGGCGTATCAAACTGTGTCCGCTCTCCTCTCCGATTCAGAGCAACTACCACGGATAAGAGAGATACTAGAGCGACGATTCGGGAGACCTGACCTTCTCATCGGGCGCCTTATCAACCAGGTGCGCGGCTTGCGGCCATTGACCAGCACTTCAACGACAAGCGAAGAAGTGATCGATTTCACGGTGACAGTTGGCAACCTCATAGCTTCAATGAGGTCCCTGAAGCGGCCAGAGTACGCGTATAACCTGGAGATACTGCGCGAACTGGAAGCCAAGCTGTCGGGCCATCACCTATCGGGCTGGAGTGAAGCCATTATAGAGAAACACGGAGGCAATCCGTCATTATTTGATTTCTCAGAGTACATGGACAAACTCGGACGACAGGCCACGGCGGTGAATCGAGCCAACTGGGGGGTTAAGCCGTCCAAACCGAAGGGGTACGAGTCGAAGCCTGCACCGAAGCGAGTGTACACGACGCACGCTGATACACAGCAGTCGACGTCCGCACCACAGCCAAAGAGTGACACCAAGTACACACCGCCCGCAGCTTCCGGTCCAAAGGAAGACGGCCCGAAGTGCGAGGTGTGCTACACGCGTGGACACGCACTCGCACGGTGCAAGAAGTTTCTGAAACTGACAGAAATCCAGCGCTCAAGATGGGTGCAGACTTCTGGAGCCTGCTTCCGGTGCCTCAAGAGGGGGCACTACGCGCGGGACTGCCGAACCGCCAAGGCGACACACCCACTGCTCACCGATAGCAGAAGGGCGGCGCAGTCACCAACGCCAACGGAAGACAAGGAAGAAGACCGGAAGAGTGGCACCGGCTACAACTACCACATCGAAGCGGCGCGAGCAACAGGCGGCAAGGCTTGTGTTGCCAAACGAGAGGGGTTGCTGCGCGTCGCCTCAATACTAGTAAGGGGTCCCAAGAGCAGCATCCCGATACTCGCTCTTCTTGACGAAGGGTCAAGCGTCACGCTGATTGAGGACAGCGTGGCGAGGGAAATCGGCGTCTGCGGGAAGCAGAGCGCGATTGTCCTAAAGAGCGTAGCGGGACCACGCAAGGAAAATTCTCGACTGGTGGACCTTGAGGTGAGGGACGCCCTGAACGCAGAATGGCATCAGATGACGTCCGTCCACACCATTGAAAGGCTCAATGGACCCAAGCAGGAATCGTTGGGAAACAAATGGGACAAGTGGCCCCATCTGCATGGCATACAGATTCCGCAATATCGGGGCAAGGCACAAATGATTATCGGCATGGATAATTACCGCCTCATAGCGCCACGAAGTATCGTCTGGGGACCACCAGGGTTGCCCACCGCCACCCGGAGCTTGCTCGGGTGGACGATCAGCGGACAGGTCCAGAAGAAATCGGACAAAGCGGCAGTTCATCACACGCACAAGGAGTCGGGAGATCAACTAGACACCGACTATCGGCGTGCGGACGAGGCAGATGTGGTCGCACGGAGGCCACAACACAAACGTCATCAGCATACGGAGGCAACAATGGCTGCCACGAGGCGCCTCGAGAACGGCCGTTGGGATACGGGCCTGCACTCGCGCCACGAGGGGGAGAGGCCCCCCCGGAGCCGCTTCCATGCCATCAGTCAAGTAAAGAACGACCGAATGGCAACGGGCCCGCTCTGCTGCACGAGGGAAGAAACGGAGGAGGAAAGATGTTGCTGGGCACGCATCTCCTACCTACCGCCTCAAAGCGGCACACGCCCAAACCAGCCGAAAAACAGCAGGCCGACGGCAGGTTTGGAAGCGTTGGCAGAGGAGCCAATGATGGACCAGGAACAGCGCGGTCAAGGGAAGCAATCGCGACTTGTCCACAAAAAAGGATACCGGCTGCAAGCCGATGAAAGACCGGCGTACACCAGGGAGAATGCAGTTACCTACGAAGGAGTCTTCGAGATTGGTTGTCGCCGGCGGAATCCGCCACGTGGGGGAGATGCCCTAACGCAGCGGAAGATGGAGTGGAACTCCATGACCAATGATCAAGTGATTAACGGTCAAAACAAGCAACGTCGCGATCTGCAAGCTCATGGAGCACGGAGATTCGTCGATGCAGGCGATCAAGCGATACATCGCCGCCCAGTACAAGGTGGACGCGGACAAGCACGCTCCGTTCAGCCGCAAGTACAACAAGTCAGTCATGGAGCCCGGAGAGCTCATGATGACATAAAACAAGGACGCTATCTCGAAACGGACAGCACTCCGTCCGAGAAGAATACGACCAGGCGAGAGGTTCATCCACCCCAGAAGTCCGCCACGACTAAGGAGTCAACGGCGGCGAGAAGACCGGCAACAAAGCAGCCGGCAAAGGCCAACGTACCGGCCAAGAAGTCTGCCCCAGCGAAGGCAGCGAAGGCCAACGTACCGGCCAAGAAGTCTGCCCCAGCGAAGGCAGCGAAGGCCAACGTACCGGCCAAGAAGTCTGCCCCAGCGAAGGCAGCGAAGGCCAACGTACCGGCCAAGAAGTCTGCCCCAGCGAAGGCAGCACAGGCCAACGTACCGGCCAAGAAGTCTGCCCCAGCGAAGGCAGCAAAGGCCAACGCACCGGCCAAGAAGTCCGTCCCAGTGAAGGCGGCAAAAGCCAACGCACCGGCCACAAAGTCCGCCCCAGCTAAAAAGGCGGCAACTGCCAAGGCATCCACCACCCGGAAGTCAGCGGCAGCAAAGAAACCAGCCGCAACGAAGCCAGCCGCAGTCCACAGCGCGACAGCGGCCGAGAATCAAGCGACACGCTAAGGCAGCAAGCCCGACGTCCTGTTGCAAGCTGAGGAAGCCTGGCGAGCGAAAACGTGGAGCACAAGGAGTGCCCGACGCAGAGGTGCGTACGGTTTCCACAACGATATTGCCGCCAGCAAGTCAGCACGGGTGAGAGCAGACACCATGCAACAGAGTCGGAGGAGGGCCAAGGAGGTCCTGGCAAGCAAGCCGAAGCAAGAGATACCCCAAACAAGGGATGAAATGCCGGAAGCAAAACAGCAGTGCGCAACCGGATCACTGAAGCAGTGAGAAGCTCAAAGAAGCCATACAGCTAGCTCGCAGCGTCACTGAAGTCCACCGAAGAGGAGGATTCGAGTTATGCGATTGGAGCAGCAATGCCGCGGCCGTATTGACTGCAATGGCAGCCAAACCGACTGGAAAAATCAGCCTTAACCTGGGTAAGGCAGGAGCATCGGAACGGGTCCTCGGCCTGGAATGGGACCCGGGGGACGACAAGCTATCATTCAGCTGCAAGTTTCCCCGCGTCGACGCAGCAATCCTGGCCGGCGAAGAACGGCCCACGAAACGGCAAATGCTAAGCTTGGCAATGAGCATCTTCGACCCTATGGGACTGCTGTCTCCATTTACCATCAAGGCGAAGATCTTACTACAAGAGGTCTGGAGGTCACAGATTGACTGGGATCAGGTGCTGTCTGAAGACACATACCAAAAATGGCTACGCTGGCTGGCAGAACTGGATTGCATCAAGGAGTGCAGGGTGCCAAGATGGTACAGACCGGCAGATACAGCCAACCTCACGCTGCACGTCTTTTGCGACGCATCCGAATCCGCCTACGCTGCGGTAGCCTACTTAGTAAGCAAATCGGACACGGTTAGGAGTGTGGCCTTTGTCGCCAGCAAGGCAAAAGTGGCACCTCTTAAGTCCATGACAATTCCAAGAATGGAATTAATGGCCGCAGTAATCGGAAGTCGATTAGCAGCCACCATCAAAAAGGAGACTACGCTCCTCATCAACAAGACGACAATGTGGACAGATTCCACAACGGTCGCACAGTGGATCAGGAACGACCCCCGCCGATATAACGTATTCGTCGCTCACCGACTAGGTGAAATCGATGAATTGACGGGTACAAGCGACTGGCGGTGGATTCCTACGTCTGAAAACGTTGCCGACGAGGCGACCAGGGACAAGGAGCGATGCGACTTGAGTGAGCAGTCGCGCTGGTTCAGCGGTCCTGCCTTCCTGCAGCAAGACGAGGAAGACTGGCCGGCAGAAACATGGGCTACGGAAAAACCCGACATAGAGGTACGCGCAGTGTTTAGTACACAACAAGGCGCGCAGCTGATTAGGATGGAACGTTTCTCATCATGGAATCGGCTGGTGCGGAGCATGGCATACGCACTACGCTTTGTGGAGATGTGTCGCCGGCGGTCTCAGTCACGTGGGGGAGACACCCTTGCACAGGAGGAAGTAGACAGGGCCACGGAGGTCCTGATTCGACAGGCGCAGGAGGAGATGTTCCCGCAGGAATCTAACAACCTGAGCAAAGGGGAAATCGTCGACCAGCATAGTCGCCTCTACAGCCTTACGCCTTGCCTCAACAGAAAGGGGCACATCGTACTGAGCGGCCGGATAGGAGCTGCAAAGGGAGTCAGCCGAACGGTGAAGGAGCCAGTTGTGCTCTGCCCGAAGCACTCCTTCACTCGGCTGCTCATTAAACATCACCACCAACAGGCCGCTCACCAAGGACAAGAAACGGTGCTAAACAACATACGCCAGCGATACTGGGTATTGTGCGGCCGCACCGCAGTACGTCGAGAAACAAGGGAGTGTCGAACGTGCCGGTTAAAGAAGACACAGCTCGGCACTCAACTGATGGGGCGACTACCGGCCGCACGATTGGCACACCACTGCAGACCATTCACGCAGTGTGCCATCGATTATTTCGGGCCCATCAACGTATGCATCGGCAGACGCCGAGAAAAAAGATACGGCGTGTTGATGACCTGCCTCACCACCAGAGCGGTACACCTGGAACTCGCGGCCTCGTTAACAGCGGATTCCGCTATACAAGCGATCGTCAGGATGGCCGCGAGACGGGGATGGCCCAGGGCTCTCTTTTCAGACAATGGAACCAACTTCCACGGGGCTGAAAGAGAGCTCAGAGAGGCATGGGCAGACGTCGACAAGGACAAGCTGGCCAACGGACTATCAGCCAAAGGAGTGCAGTGGAACTTCATTCCAGCGTCAGCACCTCACATGGGCGGGAGCTGGGAGAGGATGGTGCGATCCGTTAAAACCGCCCTCTACGCGATACTCAAGGAGCAATCGCCGAAGGAGGAGACACTGCTGACAGCGCTGGCTGAGGCGGAGTTCATAGTGAACAGTCGTCCGCTCACACGCGTCTCTGGTGACCCCAGTGATGAAGAAAGTCTGACACCAAATCACTTTCTCATTGGGTCACCGCAGCCAGTGCTACCGTTATGCCCCCCAGACGAAAGGGTGGACCTACGGAAGCAGTGGCGGTACAGCCAAGCCTTGGCAAACCAGTTTTGGAAGAGATGGGTGAAGGAATACCTTCCCACTCTAGCCAAACGAACAAAATGGCACGAGCGCAACCGCGACATAGCCATCAATGACGTCGTGTTCATGGCGGAACCAAACACGACTCGCGGGACGTGGACTAGAGGTGTCGTAACCGCTGTACACCCGGGCGCAGACGGGTTGGTACGAGTGGTCGACCTCCGCACCGCAACCGGTCGGATCAGCCGAAGACCCATCACCAAAGTGGCCGTGATACTAGAGGCCGAAAATGAAGACACGGGACGTGTCGAGGGGGAGGATGTTGCGACGCCGTCAGTAGCGACGTCGCCGGCCGTAAAATAGATGATTTACGGCCGCTATGAGGGGGCCCGAGGAAGCATAAGATATTTGCAGAAAACTCATTTTTACGAGAAAAATGGCAAAATCGCCTCGGGTTACCTTTATAGACATCGCAGGCGCCGCTTGGAGCGGATCGAGCGAGCGAGACGGCCTACGGCCGCCCGCTCCCACACGGATCGAGCGAGCGAGACGGCCTACGGCCGCCCGCTCCCACACGGAGATCGAGCGAGCGAGACTTCCTACGACCGCCCGCTCTAACATAGCTAGGAGACGAACTTTGGTGCCGAAAACGGACAGTTTTGAACTCGTCAAACCGGAAATGAAAGCGGGAAATACTGCCCGAAACAGTTGTATAAGAGTCGAGGTATATGCAAACAGCACCCCTCTTACGACCTGCCGTGAAAATTCACGAGTTTATAGTAAGAAACCGTGAAACACGAGAGAAAACACGTGGTATTTTCTACTCCCAAAAATAGTGAAAAACTGTTAAAGGGGAGTAGAAAACAAGGCACCATCACCACCGACCACCGGCAAGTAAACAGAAATACAGGAATCATCGATTCAAGTTTACGTGGCCGAAAAACTGCCCTCAGCCGATTATGAAGATACTCGCAGACGCGAAAATAACGGGAACGTATACGTGAGGTACCGGGCCAGACTCTGATGATGTTTGGAACCCGAAGAATCCACTCCAAAGGAAAGGATGGGTTTTGAGCCATTCTCTGATTGGTTGGTTGCCGACCAATCAGGAGTGCGCTCTAACGAGCCAGTAGCTGCCAACCAGAAACGGTTGGTCGGCCCTGAAGTCTGGACAAACACGGAGCGTACCGTAACGGCTTTTAGAGGAGAGGAGATAGCTTTTCTCCTAGGAGAGTGCGAGAGGTCAATAGAAAAGGGAAGATCCCCACCTTTCACGGAAAGCTGTCCGCGGCGTGTCATTGGTGGACACGAAAGCAGGTGCACAGCAGGTGCACGGCGAGAACCGCGGAAGTGAGTACAAATATGGGCCCCTGGGCCATACCAACTCACTCGCTCTCTCAGTTCCACAGGAAACAGTCAACCGACTAGGAAGGAAGGAAGGAAGGAACCCCCAACGACTACTAGGACCGCGACCTGGAACCGCTCCGCTGCCCTTGCAGTCTGGAAGCCAGTCGCGAGCGGCTCTACTGCACCGTGCAGTATTGAGCGCGGTCCAAGTAAAGGACACTACGGTCGACGAGACACTCTCTCCTATTCGGGGAGTTGAGTGTCGGTCCGAGTCGGGAATTACGGTCCGACTCGCGATTTACGGTCGACGGGGACGCTCACTCCAGTCGTGGAGTTCGAGCGCCGGTCCAAGTTGGGACCTTCGGAGAGTCGGGTACACGCGGCGCACACGCGGTCAGACGGCGCACACAGGCGCAGTCGGACGCACGCGGGCGCAGACGGGCGCACAAAGGCGCAGTCTGGTGCGCATCGGCGCACACGCGGCACCCACGCGGCGCACACGCGGCACCCACGCGGCGCACACGCGGTCAGACGGCGCACACAGGCGCAGTCAGACACACGCGGGCGCAGACGGGCGCACAAAGGCGCAGTCTGGTGCGCATCGGCGCACACGCGGCACCCACGCGGCGCACACGCGGTCAGACGGCGCACACAGGCGCAGTCAGACGCACGCGGTCAGACGGGCGCACATAGGCGCAGTCGGACGCACGCGGTCGCAGACGGGCGCACATAGGCGCAGTCAGGCGAACGCGGCACAGGCGGACGCAGCACAGGCGGACGCAGCACAGGCGGACGCAGCACAGACGAGCGCACCCAGGCGCAGTCAGGCACACGCAGACACACACGGGCGTACTCAGGCGCACGCAGGCGCACTCAGGAGCACGCAGGCGCACAGAGACGCCGCACGACAACGGACCACGAGAGATCTTGTTCGACCCGCTGCCCGGGAAGAACAAGATAAAGACATTTAGATTATAAGATTTATTGTATTTTATGTACGTAGATTATAAGGTTTATTGTATTTTATGTACGTTGGTTATATTACTGTACAATAAAGATGTTCATAACATTGTGTATGTACCTAGGTTAAGTGTTATATACTGGTTGTAAGATTTAATGTATATACCTTGTATCTAGGTTAAGATGCCTAGACTCTAAAATAATCGAAAAAATAATATGCCGTGTTGGCACTTGAAAGGGAAGGCGTGTTTTATTGGTGCAGGGGACGGGGAGTAAAACGGTGGTAATAGACAGACTGAGGCGTATCGAGGCTTGCAGCAGGTGTCGTGGCCGCCAGTTACGGGGCAAGCGGCGACCAAGCGGTGGACCTCTTTTTACAGTCCTGGGTCCACACAGCGCTGGGTCGGTCCGTGCCACAGGGCACTGCATATGTTGGGCAACGGGCGCAACACATACAAACACACACACATACACACTATACACACCCTCACATCTCTAATATCTCGCCTAGTTAGGAGTGACCCAAAATATGTGTTAAAATAATTCCTGATTTCGCCGGAAAGTGACGTCATCAACGTAGAGATAGGAGTGGAAGAGAGATGGTATAGGTGCTCTAACCTTGTATGTGTGTGGTGATGAGACTGGAGGTTGATCTGAAGGTTTATTCTGCTGTTGTGATGATCAATGCACCCCAATAATTGTTCTTTTGCACTTTGGCACGAACTGCGCGAATTGCGCGAGCACTTGGGCACGAACCGGCGGACGCGCGCAGTCACGTTACGTTGTCGTATCGAATACGTACTGCCCGACGACACTTGCCGCGTAACCGTCCGTTTTGCATTGCGAGTGTGTCCCAAACTATTCCGATCGTCCCGCTTCGGAGCGGGAACAATTCCTATATATGTCTTTTTCAATAAATAAATAAAGCTATTCGACCACCTTCAAACAACGTAGCTGCAATTCCTGATGAAGCAAGTGCAAGTGCAAATTCATTCAGCTATCGAATCGTTGCCTTAATCAATGCGATCAAAAGTTCCACAAATAATTAAAACAACTTACATGTTGTTCATTTTCGATGACGTGTTATTTTTAAAATATTGAGGATTTTTGTTATAATAATAAATAAATAAATATATTTTAATGTCCGTTCGCAGATTCGGTGGGGACACGTGCACCGAGAGCGTTGAAAAGTGTTGCAAGGAACCGCTGGAGGAACCCAGGCCGCCGCCGTCTCCGCCCAAAGTGTCAAAAAGGTGCGGAGAACAAGGACCGGTCGAGTTTGTCCTGGCTGGAAGCACGGTAAGCGAATTGAGGCCCAGCCGGCCAATCAGGGACGACCCCGAGCGGGTATAAATAAGGCCGGCCGGCCGGTACTGATTCATTCGCTCTCCGGCTCCGACGGAGAGCGAATGAATACAAGTGCCCTCCCCGGCCAATCGGGGAGCTTTGGCGTCGCGCTCCGCTGTAAGGAAGAAGTCATTGTAAAGAAGTCGTCGTCAGTCTCGAGGACTGAAGGACCCTCGCTCGGCGATAGTGAGTTTGGCATCGCGCTCCGGTCGTCGGATCTTCAGGACCAAGGTCTTTGGCTACGGACCGCCAGACCGCGCCAACGACAGGAGCGACGAGGAAGCGACGAAGCAACAGGGAGCCGGAGAGGAATCGCCGCCGTGACAGGTATATGTGATCGGTAATTTCAGGGCGAGGACAGCGAAACGTTGGATGTTTTCGCCGCCGTCGAATACCGACACGGACCGCCTGCGGCTAGCAGCAGGGCCACGCCTGATTGCGTCAGCTCATTCGGGAAGCTGCGTTTGCTGAACGGAGCCAGCCAGCGAAGCGTGTTTGCGCGCCGCGCCGCGCCACACCAAGCCGCGGTGAAATAGTCGCCGCGCCACACCGACCTGAGAGTCGGTCGCTTCAGTATCTGCGTGCCGAGCCACGCCAAGCCGCGGTGAAGGAGTCACCGCGCCGCACCGACCTGCGCGTCGGTTGCGCCAGATACCGCCGCCGCGCGCCGCGCCGACTAGAGGTCGGTCGCGCCACGCCGCCGCGCACCGAGCCGTGCGCCACGCCACGGGAAGCCGCGACGAGAGGCCGCTGCGTCGGTTGCGCCAGACCCCACGCCGCGCCGCACCGACCTGCGAGTCGGTCGCGCCAGCAAGTGCGCCCCGCCGCGCCAAGCCGCGGTGAAAGAGTTCGCCGCGCCGCACCGACCTGCGCGTCGGTTGCGCCAGATACCGCCGCCGCGCGCCGCGCCGACTAGAGGTCGGTCGCGCCACGCCGCCGCGCACCGAGCCGTGCGCCACGCCACGGGAAGGCGCGACGAGAGGCCGCTGCGCCGAGCCGACTGGGAGTCGGTCGCGCCAGCGCCTGCTGCGTCACGCTACCACGTCGCGCCGCGCCGACTAGGGGTCGGCCGCGCCAACGATAAGCGCCTGCCTGGTGGTTTGCGCTATCGCCACCCGCGCTGATCCCAAATGTCCGCGACGTCGTGCCTGCTCACACCCGCCGACGCCAGCTGCGAAGCACGCCGCAGCCACGCCGCGTCGCTTCGAGCCGCCGATACGCCGCTTCAGCGTCCAGCGCCAGCGTCACACTCGCGGTCGGCTAAAGGTAGCCACCGCCCGCCTCACGCAGCCGACGCCGTAACACCGATCACCGTTTGGACACGCGGGTCGACCTGCGAGCCGCGACGCCGACGCTGATAGTGGTGAACATTTGTGAGCATTTTCGTGACATTGTTTGTGATTTCGTGATTAACATTTTGTGTGGAACATTTTTTACATTTATATGCCAGCTAAGCTTATAAGTTAGGCTATTTAGCGGTTTTAAGGTTTGAATTTGTATTTGATTGACATTTTGTGTAATGATCTGTACTTGATTTGACATTTGTTTTTGAAATAATTTTGTGTAAGTGATTTTATTGTGTTTCACATTGTGAATAAGTTTTCTAAATACACGCGTGAAGTGAAGCGATTGTGAAGTGGAAAGAGTGCGTTTTATTGGTGCCAGGGAACGGGGAGTTTACGGCAGTAGGAGGCAGGCTGAGGCTATCGAGGCGCAGCGGTGACGGGGCTGCCCGTAATAGAGCGAGCGGCGATCGAGTGGGGGACCTCTTTTTACAGTCCTGGGTCCCACTGACCACTGATCGGTTCCGTGCCAGGGGCAACGCATGTGTCAAGTGGACGCAACACCCACATTGGTGACCCCGATGTGATAAAAAAATTGAGTGCTTAGCGTTCAAACAATTTTTGATATATTGTTCATCTTCATGTGTTTCTATGAGACCGTATCATACATAAAGTCTATAAAATAACTACTTAGTATTTACTATAGGTACTATCGTCATTCTGGCACGTCTAAGAACGATAAACTCGCCAATTGGCTACGATTTTAAGTTTTTAAATTTTCATTTCCAGGGTCGCGAGTCGACGTTTGGCGAGTTTCCGTGGACAGTCGCCTTGCTGCACATTGCAGACAATGTCAATTTTTGCGTCGGGTCCCTCATACATCCAAGTATCGTCTTGACTGGAGCGCATTGTTTAACGTACAGGGAAAGACCCGATGGGCCATTGTAAGTCAACTAAATTAATATTGAACTAAATTATATTAGGGCCACGCCGCGTGTTGCAACGCGTGGGATTGAATTCGGTTTCATATATTTAGTATGAAAATGATTATATTAGACATGGCCCACATGCCGCCGCGCTAGCTGACGCCACGCAGATCACTCGATTTCGATCGGCGTGGGATTGGTGGTGGGTGAAGCCACGCTATGGCTCGCTGCTCGCTAGTATAATCAGCCCTGGGCACTCGCATTTGCGCGCGTGGCCGAGCAAGTGAGCAAACGCATACCTACGTAATACGTATTTCAGTACGCATCCCTACGTATTTTTTAAATATAATTTTCAATAAAACGATGTATGTATGAAAGGATGTTTTATTCACCAAAATTTGTCCTTCTAAAATAAGTTTCCAGAGCAAATGAAAAGCCTTGAAGAGGACCAATTAAAAAAAAATATATAAATAAATTGGCAAGAAACCCAATTTATGGTATAAGGGAGTTTGAAAATTCTGAGTTTATTTTCCATGTTGTTAATTAGTAAAATTTGTAAAATTTTAAACATAACGGTATTATGATAGCTGACATTCTAATTCTCATATAATTTAGTATACATCTATTTATGTTTAAAAAATACGAAGGCATATTGCTGGATTGACAATAAAATTATTTTACGTTGACTATTCTACATTTGCATTTCTATTTTAATATATTATTCTCTCTTACTATTTAATGACATTAGTATATTTTGATTATTTGTAAGTAGGTAATATTGAATATAATATTACAGCCATGACAACTATCATGATAGTTATGTTTTATTAATTAAATTTTTAAGCATTTAATTTTGTGACGCATCCAAGTGTAGGAATGCCTATCTACTAGAGTAGTTGATTGTATTGTATTGTATTGTATTATATGTAGTCGAATTGTGTTTTTGTCAATCTGAAATATTAGTGAAATGTAGTTTCGACGCTTTCTAGTTTATTTACCAATTCACTTCGAGTTCCTCTTACTGTTTTATTGCATGTACCCAATATTTCCCCTTCTTTCTTTTCTTTTTGAGTAGGCTTAACATAAGTAGTTAGGCAATATAAACCTTAGCATCCGTATCTGAGTCGGACGAAAATATTGTAGAGAAGTGCGGACTATGACGGCCACATGACGGCCACCACTGAAGTGGCACGAGAATTCGTCAGCACGCGCAGAGACCCGATAGTGTAGTATAATTAACTGCCCATTGCATGGGACAGCGTTGCAACACGCGGCGTGGCCCTAATATAATTACGGTTTAAGTCTTCGAACGGTCTATCCTTCTTTAAATAAATATTGATGACTAATCCATAGAAATAGGTTGTCTCATCCCAAAACTTTCCCAGCAAACAGGCAACCTAACTAACTCACCCCTCCACCCCGAGCAAAAACCTCTAAACCGTTAACTTCCGCAACCCCCCTCAACTCCCCACCTCCTCCCCTTACCAAACTTACCCCTTGCATTTTAAAAAAAATTAATTTTGCTTGGTGCTTGGGGTCGCTGTGTTGTCGTAGTTTAACGTTATTCTTCATAAAGCGGCATTCAGGTAGAAATGCGTACTGCCTCAATATGTTCATATAACAATTCCGTTCAGTCTACCCTGAATTCTAACCTAGTGTCCAATCCCGTTCGGTCAAAAATACCCTCAAACCATTATACAGGTTAGCACGAAGTGAACTGACATGTTTCAACTAGTCATCTATACTAATATTATAAAGAGGTAAAGTTTGCGACGTTGTAGGAAGTAATCTCTGGATCTACTGAACCGATTTCAAAAATTATTTTACCAATAGAAAGCCACGTTACTTATGAGTGTCATAGGCTATATATTAATCCGAAAAATGAAAAGACTTTTTCGATGTAGTCGGATTTGCAAAGTAAGTCGGATAATAAGCGGTCGAACGAAAATGTTTCTAACTAACGCTGCTTTAAAGATGAGAGATATACGAGAAAGTTGTAGAGCAAAGTTGTAGAGCTTGATAACGCCTACAAAAAAGTCAGCGTCAGCATATATCTAACTTTTATATTTAAGTCACAAAAAGTAGTATTTTATATTAAAATTTTTATTTAGGTTATGTTAGGTCATGTTTATTAGTCATATTATCAACAATTATGAATTCTTATCAAAATAAGTAAATTTATCGTCTCAAGTGTTTAAAACAAAAGACTTTTCCCTTTTACTGCATATAATTTTCCTTTTACTGCATAAATAGTTAAAGAGATAATACGCTCACAAATAAGACACGCATAAGAAGACACTCACAAATAACGGTGTTATAGTCAAATTGGCATGCAAATACATACATACATATGCAATAAAAATATAACTCTTCTTTTGGCAGTCAGGAGGTAAATCATAGCACTCAGTACTAACCGAACCACACTCATAATTTCATCACAGGTAAAAAGTTTTACCGTCCAACGAAGTGGGCACGGGTCAGCTAGTATATTATATACGAAAGCTGAGGAAAATAAGTATATGTTTCATTAAATACGACCAATATGCTATCTATTTACCACCGATTACAAGGTGATTTTGTGAAAACTAAATCAGGCATATGACCTCTTAGCTAAATCCGAGATTGCTGGCGCACCGTATGCCGAGGATGCGTTCAAAAGTTTCCCGTCTAACACGCTGCCAGTTACTTCGAATTTCTTCACCCAAGCCAATGTGGTATTGCAAGACGGTCAGGCCCGGGGCTAGGGTTTTAGCACCCTGGGCTATACTCAGCTCGGCGCCCCCTCCCCCATACATAATATTAGCCTAAGCAAGTTATCAAGTTACATTGGCGGCTGTCACCAACTTCTGCTATTTTTAGCATTATTTTAGTCTTTAACAGTATTAAATTTGAAAAAAATGCACAACCATGAGATTATAATAATATGGATAGTAAAACAGCGTTTCGTTAGTAGTTACAGGTTTAATAACGTTAAATATACAAGCAGAAATATACAACACAAAATGTTTGTTAATCCAGATGACGATTGTAACATATCATTTTTTTATCAATAAAATGTAATGTAGGTATAACCTAATAAAGTATATTTATTTATTTATTTATTATTTATTTACATAATGGTAATTGGTTAGGCCATTTTCAATTATACCGTATAATATATATTTATATCCTACCTACCTCCCAATTCCCAATCAGTGAGAAATTACGCACCGGCCGAACCAGACGTGCTCCTGTGAGTGTTCTCGTTATCGTGCTGTGATAGTAATTATCGCGTCCGTGAGCTGGCCAGCCGAAGATTTGGAGATATTTTGGAGTGAAATTGCAGCAAGGAATTTACGCGAAAAATAGAAAGGTGCGTAAATTTGATTCCTTTTCCTCTCCACAATGATGCCTATAATCCCTTAAAAATAACCAACCTTCCTCACAGTCCACTATATATATATAAACTCGAACCCAACAGTAATGAAGCAAGATCATATAAAATTCAATGTAAGTAACAACATGAAACTCAGTCTACAGTAATGGTTTTTTTCTAGCCTTCATTTTTGCACAATTATTTATAACATCGGAAAAGTTCGTGTTCATTGCAATGTCCCGTTCACAGCACAGTGACATCAATGCATTCAATTTACTCTCAAGAAGAGTTGACCTTTTAGAATTTTTGACTCTTGATAAGACAAAAAATCCCCTTTCTGCTGTACAGTTTGTCACAGATAGTGTCAGGAGATTCTTAGTGCTACTTAGTGCGCCGCTACTTCGCCCGGGCCCAAGGTTACTGGCCCCATGGGCTTGCATATCTGGGGCGGGGGGCGGCGGGCCGGCGCCCGGCGGGGCAGTGCAGTCACAAGCAAAAAATAAAAACAATGGAATCCTCTGCTTCATTCGTCTACAAATAAATTGATTTATTACCAGAAGGAAAAGTAATTTCTTTTTGGATAAAAATGCCGACCTTTAAATAAAATAAAATACATATTTTGCCGCCCCTTAAAGAGTGCCGCCCTGGGCTATAGCCCAGTCAGCCCATTTACAACCCTGGGCCTGAAGACGGTGTATGTCCATGTCGACCAATATTGAACTGTCTTCGATAGACACGCTGCACTTCCATGACAGATGAGACTAATTTAGTTTGTAATAACTACGAACACAGAAAAAAACGATCTTGCCGTTTCCAACGCTCCATTGCGACTGACATACCGCAGCGGCGCAATTAATGAAATTGCGTCTCCGCCTCTACCATCCCCCTCAAACGCACACACAGGCACACAAACTCACGCACAGACACAGACTCACAGATAGACTTTAGCCTGGAAATGGTCCTAGTCGTCTCAGGCATCGATATATGATACCCTTGATAGGCCTTTCGCGCTCGAAAATGGCCATTTCAAAACCACTACTGAAAATCGGCCAGTAGTAGTTTTTTCGCAGTCCGCTGGCAGACAGTCGAGCGTTTCGGGGTGAGAGCTCCCTCGAAGAACATTGACGCGCTATTCTCTCGCATACTGTTCAATTTATTGCTCTTTCTGTCACATCATTTACGAGCAAAGGGTATATGGTGCCAACTTATTTGTATCTAAGGGCAGCCAAGGGGCCCTTGCTGAGTTGGCCATTCTGTTCAGGGTTGGTCACACTCACAGGTCAACACCCATCCGACGGCCTCCACGCATAAAGTGCGAGCCTGTTAGTTTCCCCTAGGAATCAATCTTCTGGCGCTCCTGGACGGTCTGCGCTCCGTGCGGCATTGCCAATCGATTGCGCACTCTGACTAACAGTCGGGGGAGTCTGGAAGGTTGTAAAAAAATATTTAAAAAATGTTTTCTAAAAACGCGGAAAAGGATTTTTCCTAATAAATCTCAGTTGGATTTTAATGAACATTTATCAAAATTAGATTGGAATGGAATTTTCGATCAGAACACTGACAAATCTAACTGGTTTTCTAGTTTTTTGAAAACTATAAAAGATGTTTTTGATAATACTTTCAAACATAAAAATGTGAATTTAAAATCAAATTTAAAACTGAAATGGATAACGAAGGGTATTAAAGTGTCATGTAAAAATAAACGAAATTTATATTTTTTATTAAGAAAAAATAAAGGAGATCAGAATGCAAGAGACCACTGCAAACAATATAAAAATAGACTAAAAAAAGTCATAAAGCAGGCACGGAGAATGGCAACAAAAAAATATATCGATGAACAAAAATATAAAAGTAAAGCAATTTGGAATATTGTAAACCTTAACACAAACAGAAACAACAAACCAAAAGTCAATTTCGAAATATACACGGAGGACAAAATTACAATAAATAATCCTGAACATGTAGCAAATGAATTTAATAAATATTTTGTAAATTATCCAACGAAAATAAACAAGGCTCAATGTAACAATAATGAATTTCGTTTCTACTTATCAAATGCAAGACAAAATCCAAATTCAATATTTATGAAACCCGTCACTAGTAGGGAAATAGAAAATATAGTAAAAAAATTGAACAAGAGTCATTCTGCTGGGACGGATGAAATTCCAATGTTTGTTGTAAATAGGGCTATAGATTACATTAAAAACCCCTTAACGCAGGCTATAAATGCCTCTATAGAAAGTGGTGTTTTTCCCGAAGAGTTAAAATTATCAAAAGTGATTCCACTCTATAAAGCAGGCGCAAGAACTGAAACTGGAAATTTTAGACCAATTGCAATTTTGTCTTCTTTCTCAAAAATCATAGAGACTATAATTAAAAATAGATTAATTGCGTTTTTTGATGCAAACAATATTCTTAGTGAAAGACAATTTGGATATAGACGAAACAAGTCCACTACTAAAGCTATCGAGGATTTCATATCTTATATAAATGACAAACTAATGGACAAGTACTACACCTTAGGTATTTTTTGCGATTTGAGTAAGGCATTTGATTGCGTTAGGCATGATATTTTACTAAACAAACTAAATCATTATGGAGTCAGGGGAGACTGCTTAAAATGGTTTGATTCATATTTAACAAATAGGACGCAAATCGTGGAAATTACACAATGTCAAAATCAAAACATTACAAAACACTGTTCGATCCCTTTAACTAATAAACTTGGAGTCCCGCAGGGTTCCATTTTGGGCCCTATTCTATTTTTAGTATATGTAAATGATTTACCAATGTATTTCAACGATATAAATGTAACGATGTTTGCTGACGACACTAGTTTAATTGTTGCCGGTAAAGATATGGAAGAATTATTGATTAACGTTAAAATTAATCTATTCAAACTAAATAGTTGGTTTGAGAGCAACAACCTCACACTAAATGCGTCTAAAAGTAACTTCATACATTTTACAAATCATCGAAATCGGAATAAAGGTTCGCCAATAATACTTTCAATAAATAACACTGCCATTCCTCAAACTCATTGTACTAGATTTTTAGGTGTTCATGTCGACGAACTTTTAAAATGGAACTTTCACTGTGAAAACCTCGAAAGTAGGTTAAGTCGGGCATGTTATGCTTTAAGTATTGTAAGAAGGTCGTTGGATGAATTGCAAACAAGAAATGTTTATTTCAGCTATATTGAAGCTATCCTAAGTTATGCCATTACGATCTGGGGAAATTGTTATGCTTGTCATAGGGAACCCATATTTATACTCCAAAAGAGAGCAGTGCGAATAATTGCAAAGGTGAAAAGGGAAGAGTCATGTCGACCCATTTTTAAAAGGCTAAGAATCCTCACCTTAACCTCACTCTATCCCTTTAAGTTACTAACTGAGTTTTTTAAGAATAAAGAAACACATTATAAAAAGTTTTCAGATACACATACTAAAAATACGAGAAATAAATTAAACATTTTTATACCATGTATTAAACTAAACACAGCAAGGCAAGACAAAAAATACTCAGGGCCATATTACTTTAACAGGCTACCAGAAAGTTTAAAAACTATTCAAGTGGAAAGCTTATTCAAAAAGTTACTTAAAGAATTCTTATTAGACAAAGCTTTTTACTCGATCGATGAGTTTGTTAATTTTAAATAATTTTTCAAATTTTTTGGTCATTTTTTTTGACAATTTTAAGTAGCATTTTTTAATTATTCTGACTTTTTCTGATTTTAATTTCTTGATTATTTTTATCAATTATTTTAATTTGTGGTTTTAGTAAATAAATCTTAAAAATGATTTGGATGCCCTAAAAGCAATAATGAAGTAACTGTATGTACGTGGTGATAAATTTAAATATTGTAAAAACGAACTAATATACTGTAATTTAAATGTACCTAAATATTAAGTTTCTACAATCTGTTAAGATTTTTTTGGAAATAAATTGAAATTGAAAAATTGAAATTACTGTTTCCTTTAAAGCGGGGGTGGTTGTGGACCTTACGGCGACTGCTCTGGAAACGACCATCGGCTACCTGATCCTGGGTGAACAGCCGGGCAAAGGATGCCGTAGTCCGCGATAGATTCAGTATATACCGTTTCACCGCTTCGTAAGGGAGAGGACCGCGCAAGCGACCTCAAACTCGTAACCAATCGAGATATTGGAGAAATCTGGTCGCAATTGGACGTAAGGGCGTGAGTGTCAGCCCGCTGGGTAGCATTCCTGGCTATCTCGCGGTTAAGGTGTTGACCTCTTACGGGCTTGTGGCGGAGCTTGATGGTGGACTGTTTTTTGTCCATGTCTTCTGCGCTCACTTCAGGGAGACAGAACGACTAATCGTTAAAACTTCCGAGGTGACAGGCTCGCCCGCTGTAGTTGACAACTCTAGTTGTATCTAAGGGCATATCTAGCTAGTATAATGATGGTCTCAGGAGGGATCAAAATGAATATTTCCGTATTCATACTTTCCCTTGGGCCGTAAATAAAGGGATTACCACGCCATTAACTTTCAAAAATACTAGTCCGCTCTTAGTTTATGGGTAACTGTTCGAAGACTTATTCCCAGCAGAGTTTTAAAATACCCTATGATTACTAATATATGTTCCTGTGTACTTTATTTTCAGTATAATACGACAGAGCGACTCTATAAAGGTTCGAGCTGGAGAATGGGACACGCAAACCACAAAGGAAAGGCTTCCTTTCGTTGAGGTTGTTGTATCCGAGTTCCAAATGCATCCAGGTAAATTCCAGTTGGATTGAAACGAAAATGTAACACCAAAATAATTTTATTTAAATACAATACTTTATTTTCTGTAGCGGCAGTTGTATTTCTTTTCTTTTTAAGATAGGTATTTACTTTTTACAAGTAAAGTACTACAAATGATTCCAGAAGCTAACAGAAAATCGGGTACCTCAATGAAATATATATTTTTGAATAGCTTAGACCTTCAGGATAATAGTCGAATATGTGCAAAAATCGCTCAATACATGGGAATGGGGTCAAATCGCTCAATACATAGGAAGGGGTCAAATCGCTCTCATCAATTATTATTTTGTTTACACTAATAAACACTAAATTACATCAAGCGACCAGAAATGGTACTAATGTAAAAAAAAATCGAAAGAGTACATACAAATAAGTATAGAGGGCGTTAAATTTTATATAATTATTTGAGGTTTCAATCATATATCATTTAGATAATGAAAGATGCATTGCATCAATGTATCAAATATAAAGATGATATTTAATAAAATCAGTCTTATTTTGTTGTTATGTTCAATACTTTACTCGTACTCTCTACCTTGTTATATATATATATATATATATATATATATATATATATATATATATATATATATATATATATATATATATATATATATATATATATATATATATATATATATATATATATATATATATATATATATATATATATATATATATATATATATATATATATATATATATATATATATATATATATATATATATATACTTTATATGTTATATATATATATATATATATATATATATATATATATATATATATATATATATATATATATATATATATATATATATATATATATATATATATATATATATATGTTATATATACTTTCTGAAACGGCGGTAGTGTTTTTACAAGCAATGTTTGTCAGTGTGTTAGTTTGTCTAGGTCAAATCTTGCAAACTGAATTAGATCCACTTCCTCTTATCCTATGAAGTTGCAATTTTAGTTGTTGGTTCAGTTCCGATGACAAAATATTTCTTGGTGAGCATGACCTGATTCTACATTTGGTGAGCATGACCTGAACTCAGGATCGGCTCCCGACAAGGCTATTCTTCCACAGTCAACAGCACAGACACACAATGTTGTATATGCATTCAATTATGATAGCCGGTTCTGAATTTCACCATGACGTGGCTGCTGCACCCAGGGTTGGCTCCCGACGAGGGGACTAACCAACAGTCAACAGCACAGAAACGAAAATTAGTATAAGCATTCAATTAAAATAACCCGTTCTAAGTTTCATCGCGAGAGGGCTGCTGCACCCAGGGTTGGCTCCCGACAAAGAGAATCCTTAACGGTCGACAGCACAGGAACGAAATTTTGTATACGTATTCAATTAAGATAGCCCCTTCTAACTTTCACTACGACAGGGCTGCTGCACCCAGGGTTGGCTTTCAACGAGGGGACTCCTCAACTGACAACAGCATAAGCACGAATTTCTGTATATCATTCAATTACATATGATATCCCGTTCTAAGTTTCACTATGACATCGCTGCTGCACCCAGGGTTGGCTCAGGACAAAGCATTTTAAAAATGTGTTATTAACTTATTTATATAAGCTACTAGATGACCCGGTGAACTTCGTACCACCTAAAATTGATTTGATTGTAACTCTTCATAAGCATTAATTGTTGATCCTAATCAACCTTCTAAATCCAATTCATTGAAATCTATAATATGGCCGAATCATGTACGGTTTGAGTTTCGTTTGGTGATTAAATGAAAGTCGTTTGTAATTAAAATTAATTCAATGTATTTAATTTACATGATGAAATATAAATGCGTTTTCGACTTTTCTGACTTTTTCGGCTTTTTCGACTTTTCTGACTTTTTTGACTTTTTCGACTTTTTTGACTTTTTGGACTTTTCGTCTTTTTTGACTTTTCCGACTTTTTTGACTTTTCGACTTTTTGAAATTTTACACAATCGCACGAATGAATAACAGTTTTGGATGGCGCAACTGTCAAACAATAGGATAGCCGCGAACGCCATCTATTGAAAGTGGCCCATTTCCTAAAATGACCAATTTCGCTTTTTTCGATTTTCAGTTGTTTCTTTTAGTTTTTCCTACATATTTTTTTTTGTAAACCACCCCTGAATCAAGGCAAACAAAACAAAAAAATAATTATTCAAATCGGTCGAGTCATTTTCTAGATCCTGCGAGACTAACGCACGGCGATTCATTTTTATATATAAGAAGATTAACTTATATAATCTAGTCATCTATTTATTCTTTTTAATATATTTACTTGTTTAACTTTCCTTTCTCTCAGAGTTTAATAAAAAGACGCTGTACAACGACATTGCCTTGATGAGACTATCGAAACCTGTAGAACTGGCTCAGCATATTGGAGTTATTTGCCTCCCGCCTCAAGGACAAAATGATGACCGAAAGAAAGGGTGCGTCGCCTCTGGATGGGGTAAAACTGTCTTCGGTAAGTACTATTAATTTAAGAACTAAAAAAATATATGATTTGACAAATCATCGTTTATTAATTATTTCTTTCATTATTATATTTCCCACTCTCCTCTGTGCAATCCCTGTTTGCACAGAGGAGAGGATTGTACTTGTGCTTCTAGTATCTCGTACTGGGCACGGCTCGAGTCTGCGGGAGTGCAGATTGATGCGTCTCGCCTCGATAAGGAAAGCAAGAAAAAGGTAACTGAGAAACCGGACCCGTTGACTCGCCTCGTGAGAGTTGTACCGGCTATGCCGTCGCTGTCTTGGGGGACGTGATCACTCGAGGAATGATACTTTGGTCGTATTTTCGGAGGGACCAGGAAGGGAAGGAGGAACATAGTAAAAATAAATACATTATGTTGATGGGTGTCCACGTAATTAACAAATTTACCAGTACGATATTTAAAGTTGAGACAGGTACGTTGGTATGAATAAGCACAAGTGCAAACAGTAGATAATAAGTAATCAATTTTAAATATTAAGTGTTAAATATCGCCCTCTTTAACAAATTTCTGAATCCAATGTTCGATTCAGCGAAAAAATCTATTGATGTGTATCGATCATCGTAAACCCTATATACACACACGGTTTAAGAAAGAGTTATTACGGTAGTTGTTGTATATAGACCACTTTGTGTATGTATATTACTGTTCTAGACTGATCTCGGTTAACCCTTTATAGCTTCATGTGACATTTCTGTAACAAACTACTAATCCCCCTAAATAAGGCACTAAATTCATTTAGTTCATTTGAATCCGTCTAGCGCTACTGTATACCGTAGGGTATACAGTAAAAGTATAGCACTTAGTATCGAGTAAAAATCATAGATAGCGTAACTAAGCGACTTATGTGAGTTTAAATGTTGCGCGTTGATGAAAGTGATAAATTAGAACTAAGGCAGGTGTTGAATGACTGATTAGTCAGAGTGCTAACGGGCCCATGATGAGGTGGCCACGATGACCCATGTGTTCAGGGTCGGTCACACTCACGGGTCAACACCCATCCGATGGCCTCCACGCATGGGGTGCGAACCTGGGTAGGACACTGGGTCAACCAGTCTCCCCTGGGAATCAAACCTCTGGCGCTCCTGGACGGTCTGCGCACCGAGCGGCGCAAGCCAATCGATTGTGCTCTCCGACTAACAGTCGGGGGAGTCTGGGAACTGTATTGTTTCCTATAGAGCGGGGGTGGCTGCCTACCTTACGGCGACTGCTCTTGAAATGACCATTGGCCATCCGATCCCGGTTCAGAGTCGGGCAAAGGATGCCTTGGTCTGCGATAGATTCGGTGTACACCGTTTCACCGCTTCGTAAGGGAGAGGACCGCGCAAGCGACCTCGAACTCGGGACCAATCGAGAGACCGGAGAAATCTGGTCACAGTTGGAAGCAAGGGCGCGAGTGTCGGCCCGCCAGGTAACATTACTGGCTATCTCGCGGTAAAGGCGTTGGTCTCTTGCGGGTTGTGGCGTAGCTAGACGTCGGATTTGTAATGTCCAAAGTCTTCTACGCTCACTGCACGGTCGATAGAACGATGAATCGTTAAAACGTCCTGAGGTGACGGGTTCGCCCGTTGTGGTTGACATCTCAATATGTTAGTCAGAGTGCACAATCGATTGGATTACGCCGTACGGTGCGCAGACCGTCCAGGAGCGCCAGAGGTTTGATTCCCAGGGGAAACTGACCAAGACCAGAGTCCTACCCAGGTTCGCACCTCGTGCGTGGAGGTCGGATGGGTGTTGACCCGTGAGTGTGACCGACCCTGAACAGAATAGGTCTTCGTGGCCAACCCAGCATGGGCCCATTAGCTCCTATTTATGGGTATTTATGGGTAAGAGTAAGGAAGGAAAAATATCTCAACGGCAAACAAATGTCTTGAGCAAAATTTAGACTTGAGATAGGCGAGACCTTATGCGAGCTTGGCCTGAAGCCTAACATCCAAGAGTCGAAGGAAGAAGACGAAATTCAAGCCTAAAAACATAAGGGCCCTGCGCAACATGTTACTCCATTGGCAGTAAGGCAGGACCAGGTCGGTCATTGGCCGATTTGGGTTAAAAAAGGATACGTTGCAAAATTCCCAAGTGCACTGGCGTTTCACAAACAATTTGTGAAAAATGCAGTGTAGCATTATGCTATAATAAACAAAATAATTGTTTCAAATTTTTCCATACAACATAAACTTTTTTTTTATACGTTCAACTCAATGTGACAGTAACGTCACATTCCCAATGTCAAATAATTGATTTATTGCGGCCACCTGCCACAATATTGCGATGCCACTAGCACGGAACCGATCAGTGGTCGTTGGGGACCCAGGACTGTAAAAAGAGGTCCCCCCACTCGATCGCCGCTCGCCCTATTACGGGCAGCCAGGTCACCGCGGCGAGCCTCGATAGCCTCAGTTTAAACTTTTACCACCGTTTAACTCTCCCTTTCCTAGCACCAATAAAACGCACTTTTCACTGTTGACACAACCAGATATATTCACAACTTATTGCTAACAACGGCTCTAAACAATAAAGCAAAATATTAACCGCTACAAATCAGAATCATAAGATTAAATCAACGTATTAAAGCAACGTATTAAAGCAATCCAAAATATTCAAACATATTATTACATAGTAAACGTATAGCTAGATAGCCTAAACGTATAGCTAGATAACCTAAAATTGTCCGCCACTAATGTCACTAAACTCACAAAATGTCTATATTCACCGCTGTCTGCTTCGGGTCGCGGCTCGCTTGTTGGCCCGTATGCACGGGCGGGCCGGTGATCGGTGCGGCGGCGTAGCGTGATGCAGGCGGCGTTGGCGCTGGCTGCAGCGCGTCGGAGGCTCGAAGCGACGCGGCGTGGCTGAGGCGTGCTTTGCAGCTGCGTCGGCGAGCGTAGGGCGCGACGTTGCTGACAGACGCTCAGCGCAGGTGGCGATAGCGCTGCCCCCGGCAAGCGCTTGTCGCTGGCGTGGCCGACTCTTTCAGTCGGCGCGGCGTGATGGCGTGACGGCTCGCCGGCGGCGCGGCGCGGCTATCAGGCGACGCGGCGGCGCGGCGGCTCTCAGGCGCGGCGCGGCGTTCTCTCAGGCGGCGCGGCGTTTTCTCAGGCGGCGCGGCGTTCTCTCGTCTCGGCTTCTCCGTGTGTGTCGCGCGGCTCGGCGCGCGGCGGCGTGGCGCGACCGATTCTCAATCGGCGCGGTGCGGCGCGTGGTCTTGCGCCACTGACTCCCAGTTCAGTGCGGCTCGGCGACTCTTTCGCCGCGGCTTCGTGTGGCTCCGTACGCAGTAGCTGGCACGCCCAACTCACAGGTTGGCGTGGAGCAGCGTCTGGCGCACCGACGCGCAGGTCGGTGCGGCGCGGCGACTCTTTCGCCGCGGCTTGGCCCGTAGTGGCTGGAGCGACCGACTCGCAGGTCGTCGCGGCGCGGCGAACGATTTCGTCGCGGCTTTGGCGTGGCGCAGCGCGCAAACACGCTTCGTTGGCCTGTTCCGGCGGACGCGGTGATCCGGCGTACCCGCTCTCCTCCCGCAGTCCGATGTGGCTCGGCTGCTTGCCGCAGGCGGTCTGCGTCGGTATTCGGCGACGGCAAAACGTCCACGTTTTGCTGGCCTCGCCCCGAAATACCGAACACAAATACCTCACACTGCGGCGATTCCTCTCCGGCTGGCTGCTCCCTGCTGCTTCGTCGCTGCGTCGTCCTTCTCGTCGCTCCCGCTGACGGCGCGGTCTGGCGGTCCGTTGCCAAGACCGAGGTCCCGAAGATCCGGCGACCCGAAGCGGCGAGGTCCAAGTCACTTCCCCGAGTGATTGGCTTGTCAGTCTTCTTGACTGTTCTTCCACGACGACTCTTCCACGACGACTTCTTGCAGCGCGACGACTTCTCCTCTGAGCGGCCGGGTGGCCACTTGTTGCCGGCGCCAGAGCCGGAGAGCGAATGTCTGCAGTTCCTCCTGCAAGCTAGCGTTCGCTTTGTTTAAGCGGCGCTTAGCTTCCGGACACCGATTTTCGGCCCAGAAACGATGCAAGCGCCGCTTCTCCCGCTTGTCTCGCAGTCGTTGCGGGAGGCGGGGACGTGTCGCTTTCGCCTCTATCGTCGAGGAGCTGGCTTCCAGCGCGGTCTTGATGGCCTCCTGAAGGTTGGACACCCGGCTCTCGATATCTCCGATGGTGACCGGTGTCTTATAGTCTAGGATTGCCTTACCAAGCAGCTTTTCGTAACGTGTCCAGTCAATACGGCGGCGCTCTCTATAGTGACTCGCTGTAGCAACGTCGGTTTGTAGCTCTAAGAGAACCGGCAGGTGATCCGACTGTAGCTCATAAATGACTTCCTGCACGTAGGGAAATGTCACGTTGTGCAGGAGGGCGACATCGAGTACCTCTGACGAGTGGGTTGGCGTGCTCGGAACACGTGTGTGTTGTTCCGGTCCGGCGACCGTGAAGCCTCTTTTCTCGGCGTGGTTAAGCAATTGCGCGCCATCGACGCCGGATGCTTTCTGTTCAGGTCGCCGGCTATGATCGTAGGTATCGTCGGGTGTAGGAGTTTGTCGATGTCGCCAGTCTCCAGTCGGTTGCTGGGCGGTTTGTAGACTGCAAAAATACGCAAGTCTACTCCGCCTGCTCTTAGCTGTATGCCCGTTGCGTACAGCGAGTCTAGCTGCGGCACGTCGATTTGTTGGTGGAGCATCGCCCTCCTCACGAAGACGGCGGTGCCCCTGTACGCGCGACCTTCTGTCGTCACGTTGTCCGTCCGGTACGCGATGTAGTTGGGTATGCGCACCGAGACGAATTTCAGGAGCTTTGTCTCCGATACGAGGAGGACGTCGACCTGCTGTTCCTGCAGGAAGGCTCGCACCGACGGAAGCTTGCTTTTGATGCCATCCGCATTCCAATGCACTATTCTTAGTGGCCTGCCGATGCAGGAGGCATGGCTGTGCACTGTAGGGCGGACGACGGCCCCAGTAGGCGCTGTAGGGTGCGCGCTACGATGGAGCCTGCTTCCGCCGGGTTGGCAAGTAGCTCGCTTACCAGCGACAGCAGGTCTGCCACCGTTACGTTTACAGCCTCTTGGCTGGGCTGTTGGGGCTGGGGTCGGTGTGTTGGGGGGGTCGCCTTCTCGACCAGCTTCGTCTCCTGTGGAGGCGTTCTTGTCGGCCACTTCGAGCGCTGCCGATTTGATTTCTTCGCAGTAGCTGGCTGCTGACAAGCGGTCGACGGTGCCGGCTTCTGCCTCTACGAAAGGGGAGCCTCTCGGCTCGTCACCGGTTTTTGTTTCTGTAGCTGTGGAGCGGGGGGAGGCTGAGGCATAGCCTGTGGTTTTGCCGGTTTCCGCGGCGAAGCCCGTGGAGACTGAGTCTGTTCCGGGGCTGGGACGGTCTGGGAGCGCTGGGCGCGCGGAGCGCGCAGGGCAGCGGTTCGCGGCTCTGCTTGAGGGGCAGCAGCCGCCGCTCGCGGAGCACCTTGCTGCTGCCTCGTTGTCTGGCGGATTTCTGCCATGAACGCAGGGCACCTCCTGTTGTTTGCGGGGTGATCCGCCCCGCAGTTGCCGCATGTTGCTTTGACTGTCTTTGGTCTCGGACAGTTTTTGGTTGCATGCTCCTCGCCGCAGCAGACACAGACTTGCGGCCGGTGACAGTTGTGGCTGCTGTGGCGGAATCGCTGGCATCGGTGGCACTGTTTGGGGCCCTTTCGTCCCCTCCAAGACTCCACTGTGACCTTTATGTGGTGTAGGTCCGGGAGCTGGAACACCTCGCGCCAGCGATCTGTCTTCCGGAGGACGACATGAAAAAGGGGTCGCCGCCCCCCGTGGATCATCTTGACGTATGTGGCCTCAAAGCCATGGGCGGCTAGACCCGAGATGACCTCTTCGGACGTTGTCGATTCCGGGAGGCCACGTATTGCAATTTTGGCATCCTTCTCAGCCGGCGCGGTGTAGGAGTGCCACGCGATATTGCCGAGGGAGTGCAGGTAGTCCTGTACGACGCGGTATTCAGCGTCGTCCGCCGGGCGAAACCGTAAACCTCCACTTATTGGCCCCACGATAGGCGCTCTCCCCAGCCTTGCGTGAAGGGTGTTTAGGTGGACGGTCCAGTTGTCCAGCTTCTCCACTATAATGGGCTGTGGACGTGGCGTCGGCTTCGGTGGCTGGTATGACTGCGTGGGAGGCGTCAGTGAGCGCGGCAGCGGCGAGGGGCTCTTCCTAGCCGCTAATTCAGCATAGGACGGCCCGCTTGCCTGCTCGCCGCGCGCATCCTCGTTGTCCGAAGGCGGCGGCGTCAGGAGGGCTTCGCAGCCGTCGGCTCCAAACGAGCCGGCCCGACGGCGCTGCGAATCCCTTTCTAGCTCGGTGTCGGGAGACGCGGGCTCTCTTTCGCGTTTCTTTGGAGTGGCAGGTAGTAGCAGCGGCATATCTCGACCTCTAGCTACAGGTGAGCTATAGGCCATGGTATCTTCAGCAGCGTCGACGAAAGACTGCATTTCCGATATGTTCACTTATAAAGTAAAAAATATAAAAGTCCACAGCTCGTACACAAAACTCGTATTTCTACTAATTACGCGCACGAACTGGTCGCTTAGGCGAACTGGAGATTCACTCGACGGCACGGAGAATACAAGAACAGGCTGGAGCAAAGCTGCACAGCGAGAACTCGTAGCGGCTATATTCAGCGCGGGCGGCGGAGCGGAGCAGGCGACCGTTCGGGACGGACGCCGGGCACTGAATGATTTGCTCCCCGCCCGGCGGCTATATTTATACCCCGGCTCCGGCGGCGCGCGCGCGGCTCGTTCTGCCGGCGGCCGCCGGCGGCCTCTGATTGGCCGGCGCTCGGCTCGGCGCTCGCCGATCTTTCTGTCTCCGTCTTTTCCGATTTTTCGTATCTGCGATTCCATGTTTCGGTATTCGACGATGTTTTCGGCGATATCCTTCGCATCTGGAGAATATCCCGCCGATTTCTTGTTTGGCGACTTCACTATTTTTCGCCCGATGTGGCGATGGTGGACGGGTTTTTTTTACTCACTGTTGTCCTTTTCCTTTCCGCTTTCTTTTATTATGTTTTTCTCGTCTATTTAATGCTTCGAATAAACATTTCTGAGATATATTCGAATAAACTCCAGAAATTGATTTCGCGGATCGGTTGACGGTGGCCTCGGTCGCGACGCGACGTCTGCGAGGTCCGTCCCGTCGCACGTAAGCCCATACATTTTTGAGGAAAATTTACGCGGATGCTATGCCCGATTTCATCCTGACGGAAACTGTGCGTCGGCCTCGACAGCTTCCGTCTTTTAAATTAATTATTACATTTCTGGCGTATCGCCCTTTCTTTAGCAGCTACCACACTCGGAATAAATCTAAGAAATTAATCTTGCGGTTTGATGAACGGTGTTTTCGGCCGGGACGCGACGTCTGCGAGGTCCGTCCCGCCGCACCTAAGCTCATACATTTTGTAGGACAATTTACGCGGATGCTATGCCCTATTTCCGCTTGACGGAAACTGAACGTCGGCCTCGACAGCTTCCGCCTTTTTAAAATCAACTATTGGATTTTTTGGCGGCTCGCCGTTTTGTTAGCGGCCGCAACATGATTAATAATAAATATTTTTGAATTTCTGAGAAATACGTGTTTTTTTATTTGCCTAAACCTATCTCATTATCAACATTATTTTTTGTTTGAAGATCTTGGGCTACAAAGGGTCAAATGTCGTGTTTACTTTTCTAGGTAAAATTGGTTTATATGCAGTAATAATGAAGAAGATACCTCTCGACTGCATCCACCGTAATCTATGTGAATTACTTCTACATAAGACGTACTTGACGAACAAATATAAACTACACAGTTCCGTTCTATGCGCTGGTGGGAAACTCGGCGAAGATACGTGCCAGGTATGTGGGAGTAGTCCAGTGGCGTAGCGTGCCTTGGCGGGGCCCCGTATAAAAATTTGTTTGGGGGCCCTTAGGAAGGGTAAAGATTTCTCACAAAAGAAAAAAAAATGTTTGCATAAAATTAAGAGAAATATTTATTCATCATAATTATCTATCTGTCACTTTTTCCAAATTACAAACAATTCAAATTAAATATACACTCTCCTTGCCTTTTTTTCGGCAAACTGATTTATTAAATCATTTATAGCTGATGATGACTTTAGTTTTTCTAAAGTTTCTGCCTTTATGGACAATACTGACAGGTCTGACAGGCGTTCATGTCCCATCGAAGTTCTTAGGTATATTTTTATCAGTTTTAATTTAAAAAAAACTTCTTTCAGCAGTTGCAGTTGTAACTGAAAGGGCTAATAATAAAAGGCATGCTGTTATTACCTCCGAAAAACTGGATTCAAGACTATTGAATTTTATCAGCAATAATTCAATGACTTCCTTATTGGAATGAATTTTTTGAATTTCAGATTTTAAGCATGTTTTTAAAACCTTTAATTGGTCATAAAGAACAACTGAGATGTCTTTACTGTATTTAGCCGACAGTTTTCCGGAAGCGTTTATTATCTCTTCGTTTGAAGAAGACAGGAGTTTCTCCGGTTGTAATATTTCGAACATACTATTCAGGTCGCCAGGTCAGGTCAGGTCAGGTTGGTGGCCCCCGTGGCCCGGGGGGGGGGGGGCGTATAATTGTAGCTACGCCCGTGAAGTAGTCGCTCAGGATGTTCGGTAATTTAGTTAAAACTATTTTACAAGCTTTTATTTACCTTGCAATACAATGTAATTTTGTATACGCCTTCTGATAGCCCGATCTAAGTTTCACCGCGACAGGGCTGCTGCAACCAGGGCTGGCTTCCAACGAAAGAAACCCTCAATTGTCAACAGCACAGAAACGAAATTTCGTATACGCATTTATTTATGAAAGTTTCACCGCGGTAAGGCTGCTGCACACAGGGTTGGCTTCCGACGAAGGGACTCCTCAACGGTCAACAGCACAAACACGAAATTCTGTATAGTCCGATCTATAATAAGTGGGAGCATTAGCTCTACAACTTTGACTCGTGTTCAAAAAACCGCTCCCGACGCGAGCGCCGCGAGCGGCGAGACGAGGCGCGAGGCGGAACGCAGGTGTCCGTTCACACTCTCGTCTCGCGCTTCGTCCCGCGCCCCGCCTCGTGCCTCGCGCATGAGTGTAAATGAGCTATGACAATATGTATGCAAACGACCGCGCTGCGCGAGAAATAAAGGACGCGAGAGCGATCCGGAGCGAGAAGCGACGCCGGCACCACGCTGTCTCCTATGGGCAGTGCGATATAAATAGGCGTACCGTGTTTCGATTATTTTTAATTCATTAACCATCAAGCGTCTGAGCAAATAGCAATAATACCTGCAGCAGGGCGAGGAGCCCTGCGACGCTATAATCTGACATTCGGGCCGATGCGTTCGGCTCAAGTGAAACTCAAGGAAAGTGCCTAGTGGAAGTCATGGGGCTTTATCAATGCCCGTCGACTAAAATATGACGATGATAATTATTCATTTTTTGTAACGCATTAGACGCATTCAGACAGGTACGATATATGTAGTAATCAAACTGTGAACAGATAAAGAAAGCAGTAATGTCTAAAGAAATCGCGGGATTTCATTTTGATGGCAGCCAAGATACAACGAAAGCAACGAAGAAAAAGATCTACAAAATATTCAATAAAGAACCATATAATTTCCAGAAACATTGTTCTATTCAACGGTCCGTTCTTGCATAAATTATGGTGTGTCATTTTTTCACATGTATGCCATTTTTTACGTATTTTCCCTACTCATATACCCTCCAAACCCCCAATACTGTTTGTGCGGGATGGCTCTAAAGGCAAAAAACATTTCACTACAAAACCTTTCTCAATAATCGAGAAAGCTTCAGATTGGATTCTGGAGGTCGATTCGGTCTCTAAGCAGTATAAATTCCCTGAAAGTCTCGGATGCACAGCCCTGCGTCCAGATATAACTCTTTACTCTCTATCTCGGAAGATGGCCCTTATCGTAGAATTAACTGTTCCATGGGAATCAAATATCCCAAAAGACCACGAGTACAAATTAAATAAATACCACGATCTCGCAAATGCCGTCACCCGGAACGGCTTCACTGTTCACCTTCACGCGGTGGAAGTTGGCGCTCGTGGCCTGCCAGCTAAATCTCTGTTTCACCTTTTTAAAGATCTTGGTCTCTCCAGGAAAATAATCAACTCCTTCTTAGAAAAATTATCTAAAACCGCGATTTCCGCATCTTAAATTCTATGACTTCGAAGAGGGAGTGAATGGGTGGTAAAGTGACCGCTCACGTGTGGCAAGACAGCTGTCCTAAACCTACCACAGCCGTTCGTTAGTCCAGAATCCACTGCTCACCCCCCAGAATTGTAATAACACTATATGATGGGCCCGACTTCTGTCGGTGAAATCCATGGCAGCTCCGTTTGTATTTTATTTTTTATTAATCTTCTTTCAGGGTGATGGAGGTGCTCCGTTGGCTTGCAAGACAGCTTCTAAACAATACTACCAGGCGGGGATCGTCTCCTGGGGTGTCGGATGCGGCCAGAAGAACGTGCCATCAATGTTTGCACGCGTCGGCTCTTTCAGAGACTGGATAGATGGAGTCGTGACTGGGTGGGGTTACGACACTTCCGTATACACGGCTGAAGAAGACTAGACTTAATCCTCACTTTATTCAGAATAGGGTTACCACTATATTTCCCTTTTTATTCTCTGATAAAATCTAACAAAATCGGTTGTATCATACCAAGACTTTCCAGGCAAGTAGACACCTCCCTCCTCTAAACGCTTCCATGCCACCTCTTACCCCTCGTCAATTCCCCATCCTGCGCCCCCTACTCGCCGCGCTAATAGTGCCTAACCGCTGCGTCATTCCAAATAACCATAGATGAAATAACTCGGTAAATACCTACTATTATCGTGAGGCAACACAGTGGCTTTCGGTGTTATCATTTATTTGTTGCTAAATACCTACATAAAATATATATAGGCGACATATTATTTTTATTTTTTATTTGTTGTGTGGGGTTTTTCTAAGGTCTTTATGAGCCTTGTAACACTGCAACCATTGCTGATCTATTGTGTTCGCCACCTACTATAGTTCTGCGCTAAGCCTCGTGCAATTTAAGAACCGCAACAGGCTTTTGGCGCCAGATTGTTTTACCTCCTCAGGTTGGAGGTAATGACCACCCAAGTGGATGTATCTTTTACGCATCAGCGGGCCACACTTGCACATGAGGTACAGAGGAATTTCCTCTACTCCTTGGCAGAACCTGCACATTTTTGTGTCTCGGAGCTTAAGGTTGAACATGTGCTTGTTCAGGCCACAATGCCCCGTGAGCGCCCACACCAGTATACGTAGATTGTTCCTATTTAGCGATAAGGCCTCCGTAGGCCTTAATTAGCGCTTTGGACTGATTCAACCCTGGCGTGTTGTTCCAGTGGTTGACGGATTGTTCTAAACATATTTGTTTGAGAATTAGGTTTGCAAGGCTTTTTGGCACGCCACCGCAAGGTTCAGGGCCGTATAACGTTCCCTTTGCTCCCGTCTTAGCAAGTTCGTCGGCTTTTTCATTTCCCTCGATTCCTGCATGGCCGGGAACCCATCTTAGAATTACCCTGTTCTTTTCGTCCAGGGAATTCAGTAGTGATACGTAGTTTTGCACTAGCTTTGAATTAATGGTATTCGAGGCTAGTGCCATAAGAGCTGCATTGCTATCCGAGTGGATATACATAGATACGGTGGTTAGCGTAGTTCTTATATGGAGGTTGATATCCGCACATTCAAAAATGGTACAGGCGACATAAATAACTTCGTCAGGTTGTCAGTATTATTTTAAGTAGGTACTTAGCAACAAATAAATAGGTAGCACCCAAACGCTTGATCCAATTGGGCTGAAATTCGGCATGCAGGCATCATTTAGTCATGGAAAGGGTCGAAAAGGTTTTGTTTAAAATCGATCCACCAGGGAACGCGCTAATTATATGTCGAAATAGTGGAGAGTTAATGGGCCCTTGCTGAGTTGGCCACGAAAACCCATTCTGTTCAGGGTTGGTCACACTCACGGGTCAACACCTATCCGACGGCCTCCACGCATGAAGTGCGAGCCTGGTAGGACTCTGGCCTTATGGTCAGATTCCCCTGGGAATCAAACTTCTGGCGCTCCTGAACGGTCTGCGCACCGTGCGGCGTAAGCCAATCGACTGTGCACTCTGACTAACATATTGAGATGTCAACTACAACGGGCGATCCCGTCACCACAGGACGTTTTAACGATTCGTCGTTCTATCGACCTGCAGTGAGCGTACAAGACTTTGGACATAACAATCCAACGTCTAGCTACGCCACAACCAGTAAGAGTCCAACGCCTTACCGCGAGTTAGCCAGGAATAAACCCGGGGGGCTCGAGATACTCGCGCCCTTACTTCCAATTGTGACCAGATTTCTCCGGTCTCTCGATTGGTTCCGAGTTCGAGGTCGCTTGCGCGGTCCTCTCCCTTACGAAGCGGTGAAACGGAGTACACCGAATCTATCGCGGACCAAGGCGTCCTTTGCCCGGCTCTGAACCGGGATCGGATGGCCAATGATCATTTCAAGAGCAGTCGCCGTAAGGTACGCAACCACCCCCGCTCTATAGGAAACAATACAGTTTCCATACTCCCCCGACTGTTAGTCGGAGGGCACAATCGATTGGCTTGCGCCGCATGGTGCGCAGACCGTCCAGGAGCGCCAGAGGTTTAATTCCCAGGGGAAACTGTTTCCAGAGTCCCACCCAGGTTCGCACCCCGTGCGTGGAGGCCGTCGGATGGGTGTTGACCCGTGAGTGTGACCGACCCTGAACACATGGGTCATCGTGGCCAACTAATAATGGGCCCGTTAGCTCCCTAAAACTCTGACTAACAGTTGGGGGAGTCTGGAAGCAGTACTGTTTCCTATAGAGCGGGGGTGGTTGCGGACCTTACGGCGACTGCTCTTAAAACGACCATCGGCCATCCGATCCTTAGTGAACAGCCGGGCAAAGGACGCTGTGGACCGCGATAGATTCGGTATACACCGCTTCACCGCTTCGTAAGGGAGAGGACCGCGCAAGCGACCTCGAACTCGTAACCAATCGAGAGACCGGAGTAATCTGGTCACGATTGGAAGTAAGGGCGTGAGTATATCGGCCCGCCAGGTAACATTCCTGGCTATCTCGCGGTTAAGGCGTTGGCCTCTTACGGGCTTGTGACGTAGCTAGATGGTGGACTGTTTTGTTCCCAAGTCTTCTACGCTCACTCCAGGGAGATAGAACGACTAATCGTTAAAACTTCCTGAGGTGACGGGCTCGCCCGCTGTAGTCGACAACCCAAGTTGTCGAAATAGTGGACTTAGAGACTTGAAATTTGTTACACAGACGCCTTGTTTGGCCGAAATGCCGGTCAGTATATTTGCGTAAGTAAACGATTGAATCGAAAGCGTTTAATGCATTGTATTCTCATTATCCGCGCTCGTCGCATCGTAGACTCTCGATATATTCGACGTTTCATCGCCGTACGATGTGAGTTAAGATTTACATCACGCTCAAATCCTTGACTACTTGCCGTGAAAATTTTGGGATGACACAATCCATGTTTAATATATTATGTTGTGCTGTTTATGCTTCTGTTTATGATTTGTTTTTACTTATCTCTTGAAATAATCCCCATTTATTATTTATTATAATAACTACTCATTTTACTATATATTTTAAATTTATCAATAAGAATAATAATTATTATATAATTATTATTATATTATATAAATTTATCAATAATAATAATTATTATAGTGATAATAATAATAATAATAATAATAATAATTATTATTATTATCAGTTATTATATTCTGAAGGCCAGCATTGTATATCAACAACCTCGTAATAAAATTCTGATTATATTTCCGTTTTTTCTTTCGTCGTTGTGATTTAGAAAAGTGTCATGACGTCAAGTAAGTAGGTAAGTATGTAAGTATTTATTTCCAAAAACCTGATCTGGGCATAAAAATTACGTTTCCAATAATATTATTTCAAACTAGCTGACCCGTGCCCACTTCGTTGGGCGGTAAAACTTTTTACCTGTGATGATAAAATGAATGTGGTTCGGTTAGTACTGAGCGCTATGATTTATTTCCTGACTGCCAAAAGAAGGGTTGTATTTTTACTGCATATGTATTTGCATGCCAATTTGACTATAGTACCGTTATTTGTGAGTGTCTTTTTTGTGAGCATATTATCTCTTTAACTATTTCTAGTTTTAAACACTTGAGACGATAAATTTACTTATTTTGATAATAATTCATAATTGTTGATAATATGACCAATAAACATGACCTAACGATTTAAATTATTGTTTTAATATAAAAAAACTACTTTTTGTGACTTAAATATAAAAGTTAGACATATGCTGTCGCTGACTTTTTTGTAGGAATTATCAATTTCTACAACTTTTCTCTAGAACTTAATCATAGTTCGACCGCTTATTCTCCGACTTTTTTTGCAAATCCGACTACCACGAAAAAGTTTTTTCATTTTTCGGATAAATATATAGTCTATGACACTCACAAATAACGTGGCTTTCTATTGGTAAAGGAGTTTTCAAAATCGGTTCAGTAGATACAGAAATTACTTCCTATAACGTCACAAACTTTACCTCTTTATAATATTAGTATAGATAAAATTACTTTCCGATTACACAAAAAAGTCTATTAAAAAATCTAAATAATAAAAGAACATAAAAATCAGGAATTCAGGAAAAAAATAGAAAAACACAAACATAGAAACAGCAAAATTTAAAAAAAATAAGTAATTTAGTAACAATAACATTTAAAAATTGAAATATAGAAAGAGTCCAAAGAGAGTTCTAGAGGGAAATCCATATTAATCGGTCAGAAAACAATAAAATGTGATAATTAGTATAAGGAATTTCGTTAAATTGATATCTTTGTTTTAAATTTCCTTTCTATGGCCCCTTTTTTTGTTTTATAAAATGTTTAACCAGGTTTGTGCTTGGCTGAAACAAATGCCTATTAATTCTGCTAGAGGTCCATAGTGGGAGAAATATTATAGTTTATTATATTTAATTATATAATTCCGTCAGTCAGGACAACATTTGCCCAGAGACATATATTCTACATAGCCCCAAAATTATATAATTCCCTTAGTGAAGACATGAAAAATTATCCTAACATAAAAATATTTAAAGCAAACCTTAATAGATGGCTACTTAACAAGGGATATGTAAAATCTGATCAACTTCTTTGCAACGCACGACAATTTATTTAGTATCACTTATCTATTTTTCTTAATTAAATTTTATTAAATTAAAACTATAAATGTATATATTTATTACATAGCTATATTTTTTATAAAATTGGTATATTTATGTATATATACAGGTGGTGGGTCCAAATAATTTATTAAAAAAAAACACTTAATTTCTTAAAATTGCATAAAAATATGCACATCTAGAGACGGGCCAAATTATCGCCTAGTTAGATGTGCTATTGGCAGTAAAGGTCATGTAAGATGTGTTAAACCTCCCTATATTAATTATCAAATAATTTATATAATTATTATAAGATTACATGACCAATGAATGAACTGTATACCTAATCCTATGTACCTAAATAAATGAATAAAATAATAAAATTGTCGACTGACAGCTTTAGAGAGGGAGCAAGAGCGCTTCATTTAATTGTACGGACGGGCTGCGGCATTTTAATTATAAAAATCAGTTCGCATAAAATCGGTGTTTAAACCTTGTTTAAAATTTAACTGTGGAGTTAGTGCCAGTTCTCCAGTTGTTCATCAAAAAGTCCAGGAAAATCTGTGAGTTGTTTATTCGTTTTTATCCATATTTTTGAGTAGTGCGAAATTTCGTGCGGTCACTCATGTAATTTTGGGTGATTTCGCAGGGCATTTATCTTGGGCTGGAGAACAGCTCTATGACCCTTGAGCTCTGCCTTCGACCAGCCATTTGACTCCCAACCCCGGCGTTTTCGCAGTAGGTTCTGGCCCGAGGGAACTAAATTTCCGCGACGAAGTCCGGTATTACGCCGTCGGAAGTAGAACCCGTATTTGTCATATTTTTTTTTCGTATTGTTGCCAACCATTCCGGAAGTTGCCGTTTTTGTAATTTGTTATTTAATTGTAATTTTTATTGTGTAATTTTGTTGAAACGGTTATGTAAACTTTATGTCTTTTAGTATGGGTACTAGGCCTCACATAAATAATAAGTTTTTTTAATAAAAACCAGATGGAAACACTGATTGATTTTAATTTACCCTTTTCACCACCCGTGAAAATTTCTACCCAATTCTTTTTTTGATTCAGCCTGGAAGCAGTACTGTTTCCTATAGAGCGGGGGTGGTTGCGGAGCTTACGGCGACTGCTCTTGAAATGACCATCGGCCATCCGATCCTGGGTGAACAGCCGGGCAAAGGACGCTGTGGTCCGCGATAGATTCGGTATACATCGTTTCACCGCTTCGTAAGGGAGAGGACCGCGCAAGCGACCTCGAACTCGGAACCAATCGAGAGACCGGAGTAATCTGGTCACAATTGGAAGTAAGGGTGCGAGTGTCGGCCCGCCAGGTAACATCCCTGGCTATCGCGCGGTTAAGGCGTTGGCCTCTTGAGGGCTTGTGACGTAGCTAGATGGTGGACTGTTTTTGTCCCAAGTCTTCTACGTTCACTCCAGGGAGATAGAACGACTAATCGTTAAAACTTCCTGAGGTGACGGGCTCGCCTGTTGTAGTCGACAACCCAAGTTGTGGTTTCGGGTTCGCCCATATAGTAGTTGGGGAGCCAGCGACAAAAAAAAGCAAGACTTTTGTAATAGCATGTTTTCAGATCAGACAGTATTTTGAGCATAGAATGCCGGGGTAGAATCAGCAGTCTAGATTCCAGGACACCTGGCGCTGGCGTACTAGGAAAGGTGTATATCTCTATTAGTACACCCAAAGTGTTTTGGAAAAGCTTGAAATTCATCAGTAGACACTGGTTGCAATAAAAAACTCGAAGCAAATGGTTAGACTGCTTAACAATACAACGCGTGGCGTAAGCATTACTCTATAAATGACACAAAAATGAAGCCCCTGCAAATGCGCCGGTACGTATTTATCGGTCTAATGTGTCGCGCAATATTATAGAATTCATTTTTGCGGCATGTACGGAGTAATGCTAACGCCACTCATTTTATTCAACGCATTGTTTCGAGTTCTGTATTGAAACCACTGTCTACTGATGAAATTTCAACTTTTCCAAATCACTTTGGGGGTACACATTAAAATTACACCTTTTCCAGACTCCAGGTGTCCTGGAGTCTGGCCTTCTGACTCTACCCCAGCATTATATGACAAAAATACGTTCATATACCAGTGTTTAATGTATGCTAGATAGCACCTCGGAGAAACTGCAATTAATGCAGGCATTCACTCGCATCATACCCGCGGTAGCTCCCTTTTATGCGTACCCCGAATACGACTGGCAAAAGTACAGAAAAGCTACTTGTACCTTAGCATTAAATTCTATAATCGACTCCCTACAAAATTTAAACAGCTGGGGGATATAAAATTCAAAGAAAACATCAAGGAGATGCTGATAAGGCCGATTTTGAGGGCCATGATTTTTCAAATATTGTGCCCATTTAAATTACTTAAAAAAGTAGAGCCTTATTGTCTGATTATTTTATATGGTCTTATATCTGTACTTTTATTCTAAAATGCATAACGTAACTTTAATTCGATTATTTAACATTTTACTGAGAATTTGAATATTACGATGAATAATTTGGAACGTACGTATTTTTTCAAATTACTTACTGTTTTTTCAAATATTAGGCTTCTATTTTGATTATTTATATTTATAGTTTTACAATCTAGTAATTAATTCTTGACTAGTAGTATGTTCAGTAAAGAGCAGTAACGAGACTTACTACCTAACCCAATTATTTTGACACGTCCAAGAGCGGTGTTTAGCCGTCAATTGGACACGACGAAAATGTCAGTAATGTAATACTGTCTGATCTGAAAGTATCAGCTTTTACAAAACTCTTGCACTTTTCTGTCGCTACCTCTTGGCTAATAGTACATGACGACTCCTAAGTGTACAATGCACTACCAGCAGAAAAAAATACAAATAATTTAACTTCAAAAACGCAGATATTTTGACGCGGACGAGGCCGCGGGTACAGCTTGTTAAATACCTATATGTTTTTCAGATGAATTTTTTCGATCTAAATTTCCTTTATAGAACGGCAAATTTATAAGGACAGCTTAGTTTCTCGATTTGTCCATGTCCCCTCGTATGTTTCAACAAAGCGATCGCTATTTAGCGAATGTATCACCTCGCGATGACCTGTCAACTGGTTATTTCGATATCTATGTAGTTTATCGCTTCTATTTTTCCTTGATTCCGGTTTTGAACACATTAAATGATTTTGACGTTGATCTGTTGCGCTATAGCCATTAGTGACGGCCATCAGCGCTATAGCTACTTCTATTATCCTTGTCAGACTTGTGCACAACCGGAAAATCCACAGAATTTAATATGTTTTTCATGTTTATTTTGTATGTAATTATTTAGCTGGTCTTTGGTGATAGGGTCAATGTTATAAATGTGTCGATTCCACTATATTGTATCCACATAGAGCAAAACTTCCTAGTCTACAGATGAGGGTTGATCAAAATCATGATTTCTTTAAAAAAATAAAAAAATCGGATTAATTTCATTTAAATCGGATTTATTTGATTTAAATCAAATTTAATTGTTTTTTTTAATATTTGTATTTTATTAAATTCCGCAGTCAGGAAAAACACAATACAATTGTTATTTATGTAAATATGTTTTAAAACCATGAACAAAAATCAACAAATATTAATCTATCCATAATTCAATAGAACACGTTAATGTCATCAAATATCTAGGAATTGAAATCGATCTTTATCTTAGATGGAATGCACATATCAATAGTATTTTAGGTAGGATTAGAAAATTTATTTATATATTCGGAAATCTTAGAAATGTACTAGATATAAAAACTTTACGAGCAGTATATTATGCATTAGCTCAGTCACTTATGTCCTACGGACAAATTGGCTGGGGTGGTGCGGCCAGAGTGCACATGGACCCGCTAATTAAAGCCCAAAAGGCGATAGTTCGCGTCATTAATAAAAAACCCTATTTATATCGGTTTGACGAGCTTTTTAGGGCATTCGACGTCTTGGATGTGAGCCAGTTATACGTGAGAAATATTATTACGCATTTCCATAGCAGCACTGATCGTAATTTTTTGCTAAACCACTCATACGACACTCGAAATAAAAAAAAACAAGCCCACCAGCGAGTGAATACGAGATTTGCACAGAGGCATTACGCGTTTCTGGCACCGCGTCTTTATGATTCCTTCTGCTCTTCATTGGGGGAGGCTAAACTACAGAGTTCAATTAGCAGATTGACTTATATTTTTCAAGTGGTTGAAATATATTTTCAAGTGGCTCATGTCGAAAAGTAGAAGCTAGTGCGAAGAAATGGTGACTCACATCCTGACTTAGGCCATATTTGTCATATATGTTACCTGATACTTGACAAGAAATATGTTTTGGTTGATTATGTTTAAAATAAACTGATTATATTGTATTAATTATTTAGATTTACAATTTTATATGTGCATAGCAAGAACCTTTTTCCCCAACGGTTGTCGGTTCTGTAAGCTATGTGGACTTTCCATTGCCATTTCAAATTGCTGATTTTACGAGCTATGTCAGTGACCTTGGTTCTTCTGCGGATTTCCTCGTTTCTGATTCTATCACGCAGTGAATCAACAAGCATAGCTCTCTGCATGTCTCGTTGCGCGACTTTGATAGTTAGCCCGTCGGTCGCCAACAGTGCCTATAGGCACTTTTAGTCGTTTGACAGATCCGCGCGTAACCGTTTCGGCCGGCCCCCATATATCTATATCTATAATAATATTATAAAGAGGTAAAGTTTGTGAGGTTGTAGGAAGTAATCTCTGGATCTACTAAACCGATTTTGAAAATTCTTTTACCAATAGAAAGCCACGCTATTTGTGAGTGTCATAAGATATATATTAATCCGAAAAATGAAAAGACTTTTTCGTGGTACTCGGATTTACAAAGTAAGTCGGAGAATAAGCGGTCGAATGAAAACGTTTTTAACTAACTCTGCCTTAACGATGAGAGATATATGATTAAGATCTAGAGAAAAGTTGTAGAGCTTAATAATGCCTACGAAAAAGTCAGCGGCAGTATATGTCTAACTTTTATATTTAAGTCACAAAAAGTAGTAGTATCTTATATAAAAAAAAAATAAAAAATCGTTAGGTCATGTTTATTGATCATATTATGAACAATTATGAATTCTTAACAAAATAAGTAAATTTATCGTCTCAAGTGTTTAAAACAAAAGACTTTTCCCTTTTACTGCATATAATTTGCATTTTACTGCATAAATAGTTAAAGAGATAATACGCTCACAAATAAGACACTCACAAGAAGACACTCACAAATAACGGTATTATAGTCAAATTGGCATACAAATACATACATACATATGCAGTAAAAATATAACCCTTTTTTTGGCAGTCAGGAAATAAATCATAGCACTCAGTACTAACCGAACCACACTCATAATTTCATCACAGGTAAAAAGTTTTACCGCCCAACGAAGTGGGCACGGGTCAGCTAGTATTGTATAAATATATAATATACACGACTAAAAAGATTAATTACTAGATAATAATAGGGAATTCATGAAAAAACGATATTATCCGTATTTATGTACAAAATCGAGCAAAAAGTTGCAGCGCATTTATTTGCGCGCAAAGGCTGGCTTTCGAGCGGTTAAGGAAACATCGTTATACCCGCACGTATTTACGAATCGTTTCGTAGTCGATTCGACCGATTTACAAGATTGGCCGAATAATCAGAATAGTTTACGGTCAGTCGGTGTTGCCAGCTCTAGTCGAGCGCACTCATGCTCCGCGTTGCGTGGGTACTCAGAAAAATACAACAATAAGTGCCGAATTTATAGTGTTTTTGTCGATATTTGGAGTGTCTTTAGGGTTTAAAGAATTCGTGGATATTATTTTATAAGGTAAGATTAATATTATTTAATCTTCAATTTAAATTTTAAAAAGGAAGGAATTGGTATAATTGCAGTATAGGAACCTGTTCTACATTGTTGATTTTTAAATATCACACGACTATGTTCACCACGCTGATTCCGAATCTGCAATACTATTAATTCGGTCTCAATAAATAAGCAAGATATAGGCATTTAAATAAGAGTCAAACCCATACATTTCGGTAGGTTAAGTTAGTTTTATTTTAAATTATACATAAACACCTATTTGGTTGTAGGATAGATTAGTCTTTTTTTAAAGTTAAAACTAACTTTCAGACTAACCATACATCAAATGTTAGAAATAATAGTATAATAAAACTTAGGTGCACAAATTATTAACATATTTTTAAACATAGGTATATGTTAAGTATATTTTAACATTCAACTAACTACCAAAAATTATTTGACTTTGACAATGAATTATACTTTTTAGACAAGGTATTTTTATATTAAATCCTATATTACTTAACATATATTAAATATTAATGACTGTTTCTTTCTTTTCTCACATATAACTTTATTTAAATTATTTAATCGAATTTTATATTATATTTATTGCCGATTAAATAATGGAATTACATTTTATTTATTATATTATCTTTTATTATTTTTTTTATTATTATTATTTTTTTATTTTATTCTGAAGACCACATTTTAGGGAAATTTTAGTGTCATTAGCATTTTACTAAAACTTGTACATTTGTAAGCAACCAATCAATCAAGCAAACTTAATTGTAATATTGGAGTCCGGTCCACCCTAGAACGGGCTAGTCCCAGTTGGGTGACAGAAACAAATAAGCAAAAGGTTAAGGTTTTGCCATTCGGTTCCTGTGATTTTTGTAAGCTAATCAATGTTTTATAGTAATTAATTCTTAAATAAATAAATAAATAAATAAAAACTATGAAAAACCTTTTTTTTTAGGCAAATTTTATTTTTTTGGTCTTTAAATTTTACGCGTCCGAAGCTTTTTTCTTTCACATATAGCATTACAATGTTCGAATCTAGTAGTATTTCTTTATGTTGTCTATTTTTGGGAAAGGGTTTTTTACTGCAATAATTCACAGTGGAATTTTTAAACGCATCTATAAAAATAATTTAATAGCCAGAATCGTCTGAATCATTTAAGGGAAGAACCCGGGTTGGACTTAAAAAAAACATGTGTTTCATGTTTTAAAAAAAAAATAATAAAGGTGTAATCTATTCATGAATCTTTTACCTTTCAATTTGCAAATATCAGCGATTCTTTGCTGTAAGTGTAATAAAACTGAATACTGTTCTTTTAATAAAACTGTAAACGCGTTTAATCAAAGCCATATTTTTCTGTTCTGCGGCGGTGGTAAACGGCGGAAGCTAACGGGCCCTTGCTGAGTTGGCCACAAAGACCCATTCTGTTCAGGGTTGGTCACACTCACGGGTCAACACCCATCCGGCATGAAGTGTGGGCCTGGGTAGGACTCTGGCCTTAGGGCTAGTTTCCCCTAGGAATCAACCTTCTGGCGCTCCTGGACGGTCTGCGCACCGTGCGCGTAAGCCAATCGGCTTTGCACTCTGACTAACAGTCGGGGGAGTCTGGAAGCAGTACTGTTGGGAGCTAATGGGCCCATGATGATGTGACCACGATGACCCATGTGTTCAGGGTCGGTCACACTCACGGGTCAACACCCATCCGATAGCCTCCACGCATGGGGTGCGAGCCTGAGTAGGACACTGGGTCAACCAGTCTCCCCTGGGAATCAAACCTCTGGCGCTCCTGGACGGTCTGCGCACCGAGCGGCGCAAGCCAATCGACTGTGCTCTCCGACTAACAATCGGGGGAGTCTGGGAACTGTATTGTTTCCTATAGAGCGGGGTGGTTGTCTACCTTACGGCGACTGCTCTTGAAATGACCATTGGCCATCCGATCCCGGTTCAGAGTCGGGCAAAGGACGCCTTGGTCCGCGATAGATTCGGTTCACACCGTTTCACCGCTTCGTAAGGGAGAGGACCGCGCAAGCGACCTCGAACTCGGAACCAATCGAGAGACCGGAGAAATCTGGTCACAATTGGAAGCAAGGGCGCGAGGGTCGGCCCGCCAGGTAACACTGGCTATCTCGCGGTAAGGCGTTGGCTTCTTGCGGGTTGTGACGTAGCTGGATGTTGGATTTGTTCTGTCCAAAGTCTTCTACGTTCACTGCAGGGCGATAGAACGAGAAAATCGTTAAAACGTCCTGTGGTGACGGGCTCGCCCGTTGTAGTTGACACCGCAAGTTGTTTCCTATAGAGCGGGGGTGGTCGCGGACCTTACGGCGACTGCTCTTGAAACGACCATCGGCTACCTGACCGGGCAGGATTCGGTACACACCGTTTCACCGCGTCGTAAGGTAGAGGACCGCGCAAGCGACCTCGAACTCGGAACCAATCGAGAGACCGGAACAATCTGGTCGCAATTGGAAGTAAGGGCGTGAGTGTAAACCCGCTCGGTAACACTCCTGGCTATCTCGCGGATAAGGCGTTGGCCTCTTACGGGCATATGGCGAAGCTTGACGGTGGACTGTTTGTGTCCAAGTCTTCTGCGCTCACTTCAGGGAGACAGAACGACTAATCGTTAAAACTTCCTGAGGGGACGGGCTCGCCCGCTGTAGTCGACAACTCTAGTTAGTTGTTCTGCGGCGGTGATTAAAAAAACTACTTGACGGATCGAGTTGTTCCAAAAAAAATTTCAATGAATATTAAATTGTCTTCTATATAAACTAAAAAAAATGTATAAAAAGATGTTTTAATATATTTTATTTACTAGTTAAACACAAAATTTTGGGGCGAAAATCGATTTTATTTTTTAAATCCTCGAAAAAATATAACAATAATAAATTTTTGGCATTTTTTTCAGTTCATCTAGAAAACACACATGTGAAAAGTAATATCCTAGTTGACTTTTTTATTTTAGGCAAAATTACCCTTTCTATTACCTTCGCAAACAGATACCGCCATTTCTGCAGCTGTAAAAACATTTGCAATACAATACTCCTAAATATAGTTTTTTTTACTATGGAAAATAATATTTCTATTATTCAAATGTTATTCAATCTGATACAAAAGATTCATGATTACCTTAGCATACTTGAATATAACTCGGTCATCTGGTGTACAAGTGAAAACAAATACATTCAGATGGTAGAGCGTATTCAAAGAAAATTTTTAACATATATTTATTACAGAAAATACAATATTTATCCATACTTATTTCCGTCCGATTTTGTGCTTGGAATGATAGGATACAACACTCTTGAAACGCGTGGATATATTTCCCTAATTATATTTGCATATAAATTAATTCAAGGAACTATGTATTTGCCAGATATACTATATAAGTTTGAATTGTACGTACTGGTAAATTACACAGCGAGGAGATCGCATCTATTGTTTAACGTGCCGTACCATCGTACAAATATTTTTGTAGACAGGCCAGTGGGAAGGGTTATAGCTCTTCTTAATTCCTTACCCACAGAAATATACATCTTTTGTATATCCCTTTGGCAGCTAAAAAGGCAAATCCCTGCTATCTCATGTTTATCATAATCTGTCTTTTATTTAGTTTTATATTTTTATGTTTTTTTTCTTGTTCAATGTTAGCATTAATTTAGTTATGTAAGTTATTTATTTTTAAACTTACACTCTAGCTCGACTAATCAAAACTATTCAAACTGTAACTGTGTCGGCTGTGAAATTTATTTATTTATTTTATTTATTCATTTATTTATAGTATTACACAAGTTCGTTTGTACAGTTTACCATATCATGTTGTATATATATATGAGACGTTAGCAAAAAAACAGATTCTTGAGGAGATAGAGTAATGAATAAAAGTCGCCTAACTAGGCCTGGGCCTGTTCTAAGGCAGACTTTATAAAATATTATTTAGATGTATCTAATCAAATTACTAAATAATTATTATAAAAAATAAAAAAAATAAATTAAAACAATTAAAATTTGATAAAATACTGTATAAACTAATAAGTCCGCCCATTGTACATAATTAGCGCATTTTTAAAAATAGTTTCATTATTCTATAGTTATTTCCTACAATTATATATACTGGTTATTAATTATGTTATATAAAATTTAGTAAATCATCAAACAGTGCGCTATTTTGGTATTTAATTGTTTCTAAAACAAGAAATAAATTATTCAGTTATTTTAATTAAAATATTTAGTGAATCCTCCATCCGTCACGAAACAGACGGCGTCTCGCTCGCAAGCAGACCCGCCCTAATGCCAAATAATGCATGTTTTATTTTTTAACGAGAAGATGCTTCAAAATAATATTAATAATAACACGAGTTATTTGATGAACTAAATCTGAAAGCTATTGCGCTAATGCATATCTTACAGCTATTTCTAGGTTAATAGGACAAAAAATTAGGTTAAAATTAAACTATTCATAAAATCACTGGGTAGCACGTATCAAATGTATCTCACATTCAAATCCACAGAAAATGAAACAGAAAGGAAAAAATCAAAAGCAATAAATCTATAATTTATTATATAATCTATAATCTATAAATCAATAATATACATAATATACTAATATTATAAAGAGTTAAATTTTGTGAGTTTGTGAGGTTGTAGGGGTAATCTCTGGATTTACTGAACAGATTTTAAAAACTCTTTTGCCAATAGAAAGCCACGTTATTGTGAGTGTCATAGGCTATATATTAATCTGAAAAACGAAAAGATTTTTTGGTGGTAGTCGGATTTGCAAAGTAAGTCGGAGAAAAAACGTTTTTTACGAACGCTGCCCTAACGATGAGATATATATGATTGAGTTCTAGAGAAAAGTTCTAGAGCTTGGTAATGCCTACAAAAAGTCAGAGACATCATATGTCTAACTTTTATATTTAAGTCACAAGTAGTTTTTTATATTAAAACAATAATTTAAATCGTTAAGGTCATGTTTATTGGTCAACAATTATCAACAATTATGAATTCTTATCTAAAGAAGTAAATTTATCGTCTCAAGTGTTTAAAACAAAACACTTTTCCCTTTTACTGCATATAATTTCCTTTTTACTGCATAAATGGTTAATTAAAGAGATAATACGACATAGGTATGGAACCGCGACCGTATCTCGGGTCGAACTCCTGAAAGACAATATATTTTGGTACCAAATAATAACATTACATCTAATATAGTATACAGAGAAGTTTTGAACAATTAAAACAAACATAATTTATTCAATCATATTCATTTCATTCACTCATTTGAAACCCGGTAATATAGCCAAATCGGCATGCAAATACATACATATATATGCAGTAAAAATATAACCCTCTTTTTGGCAGTCAAGAAATAAATCATAGCACTCAGTTCTAACCGAACCACACTCATAATTTCATCACAAGTAAAAATGTTTACCGCCCAACGAAGTGGGCACGGGTCAGCTAGTAATCTATATACGACGCACGGAAGGGTAGGAGAGGGGAATAGATAAATTTATGCTTTGAGTCTACGTTTGAAGCAATACAAACACTGTTTTGTCCTTACATGTGTGGGTGGAGCATTCCAGAGACGGGCTCCATGTACATATGCTAATAGAAATCACTACCGTGACCAGGGATTGAGAACAGTAGGTTATCCTATGATCTCAGAGGGCGTTCGTGAGCTGATAGAGCATGGAACCTATTTATGAGATAGCTTGATAGATAGATAGATAGATTTTTATTCGAAGTAGACTTATAGTACTTTCCGAACGTCTTATATTTCTAGACAGTTATGCCTTGCTTGTAGGCTTTACCATTGATTACTACACTATATAATCACTACGTAATAGTAATAATAATAATAATAATAACATTAAACAAATGGTTTTTATAGCTATGTTACACAAAAACGACTTGACCAGACCAATGTATCGCTTAAAAAATCTTCAATTTTATAATAGCCTTTAGAGCACAAAGTATCTTTAACAATTTTTCTAAATTTAGTGTCTGGTAAAAGGGTTAGTTCCTCAGGCAAAGTGTTATAAAAGCGAACACCGTCTCCAATAAAAGATTTACTAACTTTTGCTAACCTAGAGCCCGTAATGGCTAGTTTATTTTGGAACCTGGTGTTCCTATTGTGAATGTCACCCAATCTGTGCAAGTTTTTACGAACATACATTATGTTATCGAATATATACTGACTATAAACCGTCAGAATATTGATCTCTTTAAATTTCTCTTTTAGCGATGCTCGGGAGTTTAAACAATAAATGGATCGTATGGCTCTTTTCTGCAAAGTAAATATCGTTTGCATATCGGCTGCGCGACCCCAGAGCAAAATCCCATACGACATTATACTATGGAAGTAGCTGAAATAGACAGTTCTGGCAGTAGCTTCATCGGTTAGTTGCCTTATTTGACGTACCGCAAATGCTGCCGAGCTAAGTCTTCCAGCTAATAAATCAATATGAGGTAGCGGGCCTTCTCCAAGATTATGTAGAGCGAACCGAGGAGTCTCGTATCTCTCCTTTCTCGGGTCGTCAGCATATAAACGTTGTGGCATAATGATCACTGATTTTATATTCATGTAATTGTTGCCGAGTTAATATTATCGCATTTTATCTTTTATAGATATGTTCGATACAGGATCGGTTTAGTACTCTTTTTATTATGACACCCCGCGTGAATGTGTCGTAAACCAATCGTGTCGTGTATCAGTAATTTCTCCCTATCGTGTGCCAACCGTTTCTACAAGATAGGATAGTATGGGCGTGTTTAAAGTGCCATCTAGAGTGCGCCATGATACTGTTGTACCACCAACGCCACCATATTGAATGAACATGAGAGAATATTAATCAATTTTACTTTCCCGGCCTAAGGGAAAGTCTTGTGAACGAGTTAAATAAAAATTGAGATGAAATAACTATTTTCTCCCCCCCCCCCCGTCTCCCCCACCCTCTGAGACGATTAAGACCATTTCCAATTGAAGTCTGTCTGTGAGTCTGTGTGTGTGTTTGTGTGTGCGCGTATGTGTCTGTGTGTGTGTGCGTGTGTGACCCTGGGGCTACACTAAAGGGAATTAAGTTAATTATCGGTGTGATTGAGTACATTACGAAAATATACATCTATCTATATGGATAAAATACATTAACTATCAATATTTTATAAAAACTGTAATAAAAATAATTATAAATACAATAGTTCACCTTTTGAAAGTACTTTAACAGCGGAGCACGGACTTAGGACGTGATACAAAATATTCTCTTAAGGGCTCTCTAGACGATAAAGCATGCCTGTCAAGCATCGCGTCGCGGGCTGGGAGGGGATCGTAAACCGCAGGATTTTTTTTCCGCAGGATATATATATATATATATATATATATATATATATATATATATATATATATATATATATATATATATATATATATATATATATATATATATATTATATATATATATATATATATATATATATATATATATATATATATATATATATATATATATATATATATATATATATATATATATATATATATATATATATATATATATATATATATATATATATATATATATATATATATATATATATATATATATATATATATATATATATATATATATATATATATATATATATATATATATATATATATATATATATATATATATATATATATATATATATATATATATATATATATATATATATATATATATATATATATATATATATATTATATATATATTATATATATATATATATATATATATATTATATATATATATATATATATATATATATATATATATATATATATATATATATATATAATTCGTTTAAAGGATGACACTTTGATGAAAAAATAAAAATAATAAAAGCCACTTACATAGCTGGAAGGTTTTCCGGACTGACTGGGAAATGCTTATTGTTTAAACGAGATGTATTCTTGGATGAGTACCACTTTCGACGGTACACTGTAGGTTTAATGGGATCCCTTTATCGCTAGCGAACGATCACCCTTCATCCACATCTCAAAAACAAAGCGTATCCTTTTGCAAACCAAAATAAAATGTCTTTATTAAAGACAAATTTAAGCAAAAAACAATGAAAAAAATCACAATCAATCGTCTCTTAAATGCGGAATGACATTTCGAAAATTCGATTTGAAATTCGAATATATCCACTCTTTAAAAGGACGATATACGATTGCTGGCTCGCTATCAGCCAGCTATTAAATGAAAATAAAAATAAAATACTTCATTTGCTCGTTCCCATGAAATAAGATATAAATCGTAATTTCTGGTCGAGAAGTTTATACTTAAGGCTATATGATATTTACAAGAGTTCAAAACATAAGATAAAATTGTATAATATTGTTAATATTTGATTGGTTTTTTGTAAAAACTTTTTTTAAAGAATTCGTTTAAAGGATGACACTTTGATGAAAAAATAAAAATAATAAAAGCCACTTACATAGCTGGAAGGTTTTCCGGACTGGACTGGGAAATGCTTATTGTTTAAAACGAGATGTATTCTTGGATGAGTACCACTTTTCGACGGTACACTGTAGGTTTAATGGGATCCCTTTATCGCTAGCGAACGATCACCCTTCATCCACATCTCAAAAACAAAGCGTATCCTTTTGCAAACCAAAATAAAATGTCTTTATTAAAGACAAATTTAAGCAAAAAACAATGAAAAAAATCACAATCAATCGTCTCTTAAATGCGGAATGACATTTCGAAAATTCGATTTGAAATTCGAATATATCCACTCTTTAAAAGGACGATATACGATTGCTGGGCTCGCTATCAGCCAGCTATTAAATGAAAATAAAAATAAAATACTTAAATTTGTCTTTAATAAAGACATTTTATTTTGGTTTGCAAAAGGATACGCTTTGTTTTTGAGATGTGGATGAAGGGTGATCGTTCGCTAGCGATAAAGGGATCCCATTAAACCTACAGTGTACCGTCGAAAGTGGTACTCATCCAAGAATACATCTCGTTTAAACAATAAGCATTTCCCAGTCCAGTCCGGGAAAACCTTCCAGCTATGTAAGTGGCTTTTATTATTTTTATTTTTTCATCAAAGTGTCATCCTTTAAACGAATTCTTTAAAAAAAGATTTTACACAAAAAACCAATCAAATATTAACAATATTATACAATTTTATCTTATGTTTTGAACTCTTGTAAATATCATATAGCCTTAAGTATAAACTTCTCGACCAGAAATTACGATTTATATCTTATTTCATGGGAACGAGCAAATGAAGTATTTTATTTTTATTTTCATTTAATAGCTGGCTGATAGCGAGCCCAGCAATCGTATATCGTCCTTTTAAAGAGTGGATATATTCGAATTTCAAATCGAATTTTCGAAATGTCATTCCGCATTTAAGAGACGATTGATTGTGATTTTTTTCATTGTTTTTTGCTTAAATTTGTCTTTAATAAAGACATTTTATTTTGGTTTGCAAAAGGATACGCTTTGTTTTTGAGATGTGGATGAAGGGTGATCGTTCGCTAGCGATAAAGGGATCCCATTAAACCTACAGTGTACCGTCGAAAGTGGTACTCATCCAAGAATACATCTCGTTTAAACAATAAGCATTTCCCAGTCCAGTCCGGGAAAACCTTCCAGCTATGTAAGTGGCTTTTATTATTTTTATTTTTTCATCAAAGTGTCATCCTTTAAACGAATTCTTTAAAAAAAGATTTTACAAAAAACCAATCAAATATTAACAATATTATACAATTTTATCTTATGTTTTGAACTCTTGTAAATATCATATAGCCTTAAGTATAAACTTCTCGACCAGAAATTACGATTTATATCTTATTTCATGGGAACGAGCAAATGAAGTATTTTATTTTTATTTTCATTTAATAGCTGGCTGATAGCGAGCCCAGCAATCGTATATCGTCCTTTTAAAGAGTGGATATATTCGAATTTCAAATCGAATTTTCGAAATGTCATTCCGCATTTAAGAGACGATTGATTGTGATTTTTTTCATTGTTTTTTGCTTAAATTTGTCTTTAATAAAGACATTTTATTTTGGTTTGCAAAAGGATACGCTTTGTTTTTGAGATGTGGATGAAGGGTGATCGTTCGCTAGCGATAAAGGGATCCCATTAAACCTACAGTGTACCGTCGAAAGTGGTACTCATCCAAGAATACATCTCGTTTAAACAATAAGCATTTCCCAGTCCAGTCCGGGAAAACCTTCCAGCTATGTAAGTGGCTTTTATTATTTTTATTTTTTCATCAAAGTGTCATCCTTTAAACGAATTCTTTAAAAAAAGATTTTACAAAAAACCAATCAAATATATATATATATATATATATATATATATATATATATATATATATATATATATATATATATATATATATATATATATATATATATATATATATATATATATATATATATATATATATATACATATATATACATACATATTTTGATATATTAAGAAATAAATAAATAAATAAGTAAATAAATAAACTGCCAAAATAAGGTAAGGAAAGGGATGGGATAACGGAAAGGTTAGAATTTATGATTCATATTTATTGTGAAAGGAAGTGCTTTTTCAATTATTGTTTAAAAGTGAACAGCGAGCTAGCGCCTCGAATAGTTGAAGGAAGCTGATTCCACAGTCGAGCTGCATGTACGGAGAAGGAGTAACAAAAAAAAGTGGTGTTGTGATTTGGAATACGTAGGGTATTATTCTGACTTAAACGAAGTGGGAGACCATGACTTCCTAACCCGGTAAAAGCCTCGTTGAGGTAGGAGGGAGATGTCGGATTGTGTAGGACATTATATAGAAGTGAAAGGATATGCAAATTTCTCCGGTCCGGTATACGAAGCCATTGCAATTTTGATCGGTACTCGGAAACATGGTCATACTTCCTCAGATTGAATATGTACCTTATGCAATCGTTCTGTAGGCACTTAAGTTAATCCAGTCTGTTTTCGGTGAGATCCAAATATGCGACATCGGCATAGTCTAGTAACGGCAGAAGCAGACTTTGAATTATGGTTTGCTTAGTGCTTACAGGGAGGAATCTCTACAGCCTCCGAAGGATATAAAAGCCATTATAATATATTCGCCTGCTTACTTCGTTGACTTGTGCTTGCCAAGAAAATGTCTCGTCCACGAGTATGCCTAAATTCTTTACGACTTTAGAATACCCAATGACGTTGCTCTCGATTTCTACTTGACGTAAAGATGACAGAGAAATAGGAGACAGTAATTGTTGACCGCCAATTATAATTGATTGGGTCTTAGTAGGATTTAAGACAATGCCATCACTTTTAGCCCAAGAAGATATATGGGCAAGAGCCGAGTTCATATCAAGTATTGCAGAGTCAATATCGTCCGGTTTTGTGTGGATATAAACTTGTAGATCATCAGCGTAAAGGTGATACGAGGTGGTAAGGTTCTCGGTTATGGGGCTGATAAATATAGAGAAGAGAAGAGGGGAAAGGACTCCTCCCTGGAGTACGCCGGCAGTGAGTTCGATCAGATCGGTGGAAGTGTCGGCTGATTTAACACACTGTCGGCGCCCCTTCAGATAAGAAACATTTGCAATTCATTAGCGTGAATTTATTGCGTAATATTGGTAATATTGGTAAATATTACAAAAAGTACTTGTAATATTTTTGTAAAATTACGCCAACAAAAAATATTTATGTAATATTGGTAAATATTACAAAAAAATATTTGCATATTTCCTGTGCTTTACGAGCCCCTCCCTGCCCGCGACGCGAAGCTTGTCAAGAATGCTTGATCGTCTAGAGAGCCCCTAACACCCGCTAAAAAAATCGGCCGCTGTTAAGGGCTCTCTAGATGATCAAGCATGCTTGTCAAGCTTCGCGTCGCGGTCTGGAAAGAGATCGTAAACCGCAGGAAATATGCAAATATTAAAAAAATAAATAAAACCATAAGTGGTAAAACCAAAAATACGGCATCAACGTTCACCACTCGTACAACTTTACTTCTTTGGCTGATCGAAGGATGTACCATGATCTAGTCTTCCTACATAAAATCTTAAACAACAAATTAAACTGCATGGACTTGGTCCAACTAATACATTTCCGGACCCCATCAAGAACGACAAGACAGTCCTCATTGTTTCACATTAGCCGTTGCAATAACAACTACCGTAAAAACTCTTTCTTAAACCGTGTGTGTAGGGTTTACGATGATCGATACGCATCAATAGATATCTTCGCTGAATCGAACATTGGATTCAGAAATTTGTTAAAGAGGGCGATATTTAACACTTAATATTTAAAATTTAATTATTATTATTATTTAAAATTTATTACTTATTATCTACTGTTTGCACTTGTACTTATTCATACCAACGTACCTGTCTCAACTTCAAATATCGTACTGGTAAATTTGTTAAATACGTGGACACCCATCAACATAATGTATTTTTTTCCTATATTCCTCCTTCCCTTCCTGGTCCCTCCCTTCCTATCCTCTTTCTTTTCTCGTTTTTTTCTGTCTCTTATCATTTAGATAATCTTGATATTAACATTTAGTGGAAAATTGTCTCTGGTGTAATTTGTATATCTATCTTGTTTGGCTACTTACTTTTATACACTGTTATTTTCCTGAATAAAAGAAAATAAATAAAATAAAATAAGTGGCATCTTCACGTGACGTCATGTGTCAAGTCACATGACGTAAATCATCATTCAATCAATCACCAATCAATCATCATCAATCAATCAATCATCATTCAATCAATTACGTCTAATTAACGTGACTCCCTGGTATAAAACTACAAAATTAGGCATTTTTGGAAAATATAAAACATATGTAATTGCATATTTTCTGCGTTTTACGATCCCCTCTCAGCCCGCGACGCGAAGCTTGACAAGCATGCTTGATCGTCTAGAGAGCCCCTAAAGTGTTAATATATTCACTTATTTTATTCCCCATTACAGAGCGTCCCGATGACACCTTAGCAAAATATGCTAGCTCTGATAATATTGCGTATCTTATATTTTCGCTGCGTATTATATGGGATGGCCAGTTTGACATGGACTCGCTCAGCTATCGCTGCGAGAAGAGCACTGATCGGCTTTCCAAGGTCGCCAGCATATACTGAATATGTTAATTGTCTTGGGAAATATCTCTCAACGACGTTTCGTATTTTACATCCAAAAAGAGGACCGGTTGTGTCATGGTAAGATTGCAGATTCTTACGCAATAAACACTTACGAGTCAATAGCGAGACGAGACTGAAGAATACCGAAAATATCTCCAGATGACACATTTCGCGAAATTTGCAAGATATATTTACAAATTTTGCAATACCACTCAGGAGATCCACTTTTGGCCCATCCAGTTTCTCTTATCTTGCCCCCAAATTTTATAATTGCCTACCACCAAACATTAAAGACATTAAAATTTCATATAAATTAAAAATTTTTTTTGAGTGCCTACCTCTTAAATTGTAAAAATGCAGAATTTGAACACCTTAGGAGGTAATTGAATCTTTATAATAAAAACATAATAGTATACATTACATTACATTACATTTTCGTCGTGTCCAATTGACGGCTAAAGACCGCTCTTGGACGTGTCAAAATAATTGGGTTATGTAGTAAGTTTCGTAACTACTCTTTACTAAACCTACATTAGGTAGTCAAGAATTAACTACTAGATTGTCAAACTATAAATACAAATAATCAAAATAGAATCCTAATATTTGAAGTAGTTAGTAATTCAAAAAGATAAGTAGTAAAATTATTCATCGTAATATTGAAATTGTCAGTAAAATGTTAAATAATCAAATTAAATCTACGTTATGCATTTAAAACTAAAAGTACAGATGTAAGACCAACTTGGGTTGTCGACTACAGCGGGCGAGCCCGTCACCACAGGAAGTTTTAACGTTTAGTCGTTCTATCTCCCTGGAGTGAGCGTAGAAGACTGGGACAAAACAGTCCACCATCTAGCTACGCCACAACCCGTTAGAGACCAACGCCTTACCGCGAGATAGCCAGTAATGTTACCTGGCGGGCAATTGTGACCAGATTTCTCCGGTCTCTCGATTGGTTCCGAGTTCGAGGTCGCTTGCGCGGTCCTCTCCCTTACGAAGCGGTGAAACGGTGGATACCGAATCTATCGCGGACCTTGGCGTCCTTTGCCCGGCTTTCACCCAGGATCGCATGGCCGATGGTCATTTCAAGAGCAGTCGCCATAAGGTACGCAACCACCCCCGCTCTATAGGAAACAATACAGTTTCCAGACTCCCCCGACTGTTAGTCAGAGTTGGGGGCTAACGGGCCCATGATGAGGTGGCCACGATGACCCATGTGTTCAGGGTCGGTCACACTCACGGGTCAACACCCATCCGACGGCCTCCCCGCATGGGGTGCGAATCCTGGGTAGGACACTGGGTCAACCAGTCTCCCCTGGGAATCAAACCGGTTTATTCCTGGCTAACTCGCGGTAAGGCGTTGGACTCTCACGGGTTGTGACGTAGCTGGACGTAGAATTATACTGTCCAAAGTCTTCTACGTTCACTGCAGGGCGACAGAACGACTAATCGTTAAAACGTCCTGTGGTGACGGGCTCGCCCGTTGTAGTCGACACCGCAAGATGTTAGTCAGAGTGCAAAATCGATTGGCTTGCGCCGCACGGTGCACAGACCGTCCAGGAGCGCCAGAGGTTTGATTCCCAGGGGAAACTGACCAAGGCCAGAGTCCTACCCAGGTTCGCACCCCGTGCGTGGAGGCCGTCGGATGGGTGTTGACCCGTGAGTGTGACCGACCCTGAACACATGGGTCTTCGTGGCCAACCCAGCATGGGCCTATTAGCCCCCATTAGGGCCCATTAGATATAAGACCATATAAAATAATCAGACAATAAGGCTCTACTTTTTTAAGTAATTTAAATGGGCACAATATTTGAAAAATTATGGCCCTCAAATTCGGCCAGATTATAGAAAGGGTGGCCTATCAGCATCTCCTTGATGTTTTTTTTTTTACTTTTATGTCCCCCAGCTGTTTAAATTTTGTAGGGAGTATATTCTAGAATTTAATGCTAAGGTACAAGTAGCTTTTCTGTACTTTTGCCAGTCGTATTCGGGGTACGCATAAAAGGGAGCTACCGAGGGTATGATGCGTAGTAATATATGTATATATGTAGTAATATAAATTGATGATTATTAAATATAATTTTATTTTCAATTTTGTGAATTTGTTTTGTATATTATTAATACATATTAATACTTATTAATACATATATAAATATATAATAATTTTTATCATGTTTTAAAATAAAATAATAGGCTATTGATAATTTTCATGACATTTTCTTACGAATTTTTAATTAGGTAATTAATATATTGTATTTCTGTTACATTAAGTATGATTTTGTTTATTTATATAAATATATTGTTATATATATATTGTTATTGTTAAATATAAATAAATTGTCTACCTTGGAATAGGCGGCAGCCTAGTTAGGTTAAGTCTTTTGTATATTGAACCTACTCATAATTTGAACTCAATAAAAGTAATTTGTAATTTGTAAAAGTCATGATAAATGTATATGAACAGGATACATCTAAAATTAGAAGTTTATGAAAATAGGTGTTTCTGCAGTATGTTGTATTTGATTTAAAATGCTCGATGTAGAGCCAACCCTGGGTGCAGCCAGCCATGTCATAGTGGAACTTTAAACAGGCTATCATAATTGAATGCGTATACGCACTATGCTCGCAGATTTGTTTAATCAAATAAAGCGTTTTATTATTAACTAGCTGACCCGTGCCCACTTCGTTGGGCGGTAAAACTTTTTATTTGTGATGAAATTATGAGTGTGGTTTGGTTAGTACTGAGTGCTATGATTTATTTCCTGACTGCCAAAAGAAGGGTTATATTTATACTGCATATGTATGTATGTACATATTTGCATGCCAATTTGACTATATTACCGTTGTTTGTGAGTGTCTTCTTGTGAGTGTCTTATTTGTGAGTGTCTTATCTCTTTAACCATTTATGCAGTAAAAGTGAAATTATATGCAGTAAAAGGGAAAAATCTTTTGTTTTAAACACTTGAGACGATAAATTTACTTATCTTCATAATAATTCATAATTGTTGATAATATGACCAATAAACATGACCTAACGATTTAAATTATGTTTTTAATTTGAAATACTACTTTTTGTGACTTAAATATAAAAGTTAAATATATGCTGTCGCTGACTTTTTTGTAGGCATTATTAAGCTCTACAACTTTTCTCTAGAACCTCTAATCGTTAATGCAGCGTTAGTTAGAAACGTTTGCGTTCGATCGTTTTTTCCGACTTACTTTGGAAATCTGACTACCACGAAAAAGTCTTTTTATTTTTCGGAGTAATATATAGCTTATGACACTCACAAATAACGTGGCTTTCTATTGGTAAAAGAATTTTCAAAATCGGTTCAGTAGATCCTGAGATTTCTTCCTACAACGTCACAAACTTTACCTCTTTATAATATTAGTATAGATATTAATATATATATATATATATATATATATATATATATATATATATATATATATATATATATATATATATATATATACTTTTTAGAATTGATCAATAAGATGATTATAAAGTAAATAATTATAAAAGCCACTTACATCGTGACGAAGGATTCCCTTGATCGGATTCGGGAATGCTTTAGGTGTTAACGAGAATGATGAATGCCTCTCACTTGCGGAAAGAGGAGTAGGTTTAAGTTGGGCCCATTTTTCAACTAGTAAACGCTCACCTATATATATATATATATATATATATATATATATATATATATATATATATACATATATATATATATATATATATATATATATATATATATATATATATATATATATATATATATATATATATATATATATATATATATATATATATATATATATATATATATATATATATATATATATATATATATGTATATATATATTTATTTTTTCAAATAAGCCAGTTGGTAGGAATCCCTACTCTTGGTATAGTCAAATTGAATAACTGGTATTATACCTTATATGGTATAATTAATTTTTAAAATATCGACTATTTAAAAAAAAAATAAAACAATTAATATTTCAATTTTTAAATAAAGATTTAGGATCTTTTAAAAATAATTGGAGCTGCTAAAATACTGCAGATAGCCAAACTATAAAAAGAAAGAGTTGGTTATAAAACAGTAAAATTAAAATTATAAAAAATATAAAATTAAATCAATAACAATATCGCAATAGAAATAGTCAATATATTTTTTTTAATATTATAATCCATTTTTGATAATTAATGATTGTATTTAGTAAAGTAAATAATCAAAATTAGAAATAAAAAAAAAATAAAATAAGAAAAGATTGTAATATAAATAATTATGGAAGATTAGGAAAATCCTTAACAGAATACATTGGGCTCTTAATAATCATATCCTGGACCTTTCTCTTAAATTGAACGTCTCCAAGACCCCTGACGCACAATGGAATCTTGTTATAAAAAAATATTGGACTGATACAGGAAACTATTTCTACTTAGTCGCACTTTGCAAAAACGCAAGTCTTGTTTGTTTCGCGTGCTATGCGAATGAACATCCGAATTTGTTGGAGTGGTGCTGATATTTTTACGTGCCTACATAACACCCTGGTATATATAAGCGGCATACATCGTCGAATGTGGCCTCAGAAATACTCTGAAAATTTATGCAGAGCGGCTTTCTCACTTCAACCTAATAGACTTAAAAACACGTAGGACTATAGCTGATATAACGTGTCTCCATAAGCTTTTGCACAATCGACTAGACAGCCCAGCTAGTCTAGAAGAAGTTCAACTTCGTGTGCCAGAAGCTCTCAAACATTTTCGGTTGTCGCTTGCAATAACAACATCGGACCGAATGTCTACCTCTTGCCAGAATGTGCTCGCGTTTTTGATAAACCGTGTAAAGGATTAGATGTGTTTTATGATTCCATAAATATAATAAAAGATTCGATCAAACCTAGCCTATCTTCTACTTTTTAAGATTTCACTAACTGCCATCCTAATGTACTGTATTATATGATTATTTTATTATAACATATTATTGTACTATATCATATTATATATAATAAATATTATTATCCAATTATACTTCTATTTTGCTCTATCCAAATAACCTTATTAACAAGTTATTTCATTATTAATTTTCTTACCCTTATATTATTATTAGCTTTATTATATTTTTTTTCTACTATCAACGTGTTCATGTTATTTCTATGTTAATGTGTAATGCAAGCATTGCAAACTATTCATAGGATAGTAAATTTGTTTCGTTTAAATATGTTTTGAAGATACTAGTATAATATATTTACTATCTGTAAGTTTGCTATAAAATAAAATAAATAAATAAATAAATACATTGTCATGATAACAGATTCTATGAAATACTGCCTGCAAGTTGTTAGAGATGATATGGTAAATAAATTGCGAATCGCTCTTTTTTGATGTCTAAAGATTCTTACCGAATTTGCCGCCATACCCCAAAAAATAAGACCATAAGTATACAGACTTTGCCGCTTCAAAGCCGCACAACATTTTAATTTTTTAATGGCAAATGTGGCACTACCTAATTTTCCGCTCAATTCATCCAAATTAGTTTACCATTGAAGTTTACTATCAAAATGGATACCTAAAATTTTTATATGGTAATAATAATATAAATAAATATTTATATTATTATTATTATTATTATCATTATTATTAATTTGCACACTGGTTTCTAGAGCTATCAACCCAGGGGCGTAGCTACCGCTGTATCAGCCGTATCAATTATACGGGGCCCCTGGGCCACGGGGGCCCCCAACCTGACCTGACCTGACCTGGCGACCTGAGTAGTATGTTCGAAATATTACAACCGGAGAAACTCCTGTCTTCTTCAAACGAAGAGATATTAAACGCTTCCGGAGAACTGTCAGCTAAATACAGTAAAGACATCTCAGTTATTCTTTATGACCAATTAAAGGCTCTAAAAACATGTTTAAATCTGAAATTCAAAAAATTCATTCCATTAAGGATCTCATTGAATTAATGCTGATAAAATTCAATAGTTTTGCATCCAGTTTTCCGGAGGTAATAACAGCATGCTTTTTATTCTTGACCCTTCCAGTTACAACTGCAACTGCTGAAACAAGTTTTTCAAAATTAAAACTTATAAAAGAATACCTAAGAACTTCGATGGGACATGAGCGCCTGTCAGACCTGTCACTATTGTCCATAGAGGCAGAAACTTTAGAAAAACTAAAGTCATCACAGCTATAAATGATTTAATAAATCAGTTTGTTGAAGAAAAGGCAAGGGGAGTGTATATATAATTTGAATTCTTTGAAAAAAAAATGGAAAAAGTGGCAGATAGATAATTATGATGAATAAATATTTCTTTTAATTTTATGCACTCTTTTTTCTCTTTTGTGACAAATCTTTACCCTTCCTAAGGGCCCGCAAACAAATTTTTATACGAGGCCCCGCCAAGGTACGCTACGCCACTGTATCAACCTATCATACCTAAGTTATTTGTTTGAATTTCAGTACCATGTTACTCCGAATGAGCACGTACCTCTGTCTTCTGGCGATAACTACGCTGGCATTGGCCCAGCGAGAGCCAACTCCCGAAGAACAAGCGCAGATCTTGGAAATATTCGGAAAGCCCGGTGAAACCATCACTGAAAAACCACTCACAGATGTATGTATTAATAAAAAGTCAGTTATCACTATTAGTATTAAAACCCTTCGAGTAGCGGCATAATTTCATGGCAGACCGCGGCAATTTATTGGAATTTCTGAAAAACCACTCACAGATGTATGTATTAATAAAAAGTCAGTTATCACTGTTAGTATTAAAACCCTTCGAGTAGCGGCATAATTTCATGGCAGACCGCGGCAATTTATTGGAATTTCTTGCAATATCGCCGCGCTCGACAAAAAGTACTATAACTATGGAACTACTATAGCAATGATAAAAACAATAACTGTGCAATGATTGCATTGAAATTTCGTATATAGAATATTGAAATCTCAATTTGTAAAACAATTACATAATTATGAATAAATATGAGAAATTCGGAAAAGTGAAAAAACTCGGCATTTCTAACTTGTACTTGTCTTACGGAAAAATACGAAACCCTATTTAGAAATTGTAAACACTATCGTGATCTGTATTAGATTCTCTAACAAAAATTTTGTTTTGCTTATTTACATACAAAAATATTTAGATAAAAAATGATAATTGAAAATGGAATTTTACCAGAAATATCCTCAAAATGACGCGCGAACGTGGAATATTTGGTATAAATTTTAGGATGCGTTCGAATTAGAAAATAATATGACTGTGCGCTCCGGGAGCAAGCCGCCAATATTGGTCGTTACGTAGTCAATGGTGTTCTGATGTGCCACCAAATTTGGTCGTTACGTAGCCGAAGGGTATCCCTATGAAATATTAGATCGGTTTTACTCAAAAAAAAATCCCCATATAAATGCCTAGAAACGAAATTCAGGATTATTACCTAAACGTCTCTTGAAGGGAATAATTTATTTATTTATTTATTTAACAGGGAAAACACACAGCGCTACAAAAAAATATTACAATTACATTAAATACAATATTTCTGGCCGATGACATGCTTTCAACAATAGTTTTAGTTAGTTAAGTCTCCAATACGCACAGTGCATTCTGTGGGGGTTGGGAGGGGAAAAGGAAAGGAAAAGGAAGGAATGGGTGTTAATAGATTTTAAGTAATAATGTGCAGTACAAAAAATAAAAATTTCAAAAATTTGAAAAGTTAAGAAAGATAAGAAAAAATTACTCCATCATATAAACCTATCATATACAGTTAAAGAACAAAGAACGAAAAACCAAATAGTCCCTAAGACATAAGTATCCCATGAGAAATGTCTATGTCGCATTTTCGATTAATTTTAAGTATATGCTTTGCTTAAATTTATTCTCTTTCATGTTAAATAGGTCGATATTCTGGAAATGATTATCGTAAGTTGACATTAAGCGGTACATGATGGAATAATAGGGATAATAGGGATAATAGGGATTGAAATTATAGGGATAATAGGGATAATAGGGATAATAGGAATAATAGGGATAATAGGGATAATAGGGATTGAAATTATCGAAAAGGGCTAACACTTTTTTCTTTCGGTTTTCTTTATATCTACTAAGTCTGGTTAAATATCAGATTGGTTTTACTTCAAAAGATTCCCTACATAAATGGCTAAAAAAATTAATTCAGGATTTTCTCCTAAACATCTATTAAAGGGAATAATCGGAGTTGTAGTTATCGAATTGAGCTAAAATGTTTTTTTGTTTTTTTTTAATTTCTTAATCGCAGTTAAATATCAGATCAATTTTACTCAAAAAAGGTTCCCTCTATATAAATGCCTAGAAATTAAATTTAGGTTTTTCCCTCGGGATCTTGAAGAGAATAATCGAGGTTAGAGATCAAAAAGAACAAAAATGGTTTTTTGCCATTTTCTTAATAAAATATATCAGATCATTTTTATTTAAAAATGGTTCCCCAAATTAATGCCTAAAAAGAATATTTAGGATTTTTCCCTAAATATCTCTCGAAGGAAATAATCGTGGTTAAAGTGATCGAAAAGTGCTAAAATATTTTTGCGGGTTTCCTAATAACTCTTAAGGCCGATTAGATATCAGATCGGTTTTTACTAAAATAGGATCCCTATTTTAAATGCCTACAAATTGCATCTAGGATTTGTATCTTGAAAATCGGAAAAATATATGGGCCAAAACAGGATAAATGATATCTCTATAACCGGTTTAGGTATATACGTGAACGTCAGGGAAAATAATCGATTATTAATACTATGAGATATGTATATCGCGGTTTTTCGAAAGTTATCTCAAGAAGGGAATAATCGGGAGTGAAATATAGCTTTACAGTTTTTATATTAAATCTTAAGGCCGACGAAATATCAGATAGGTTTTAAGTGTTAAATATTCCTCATATAAGTACCTAAAAATTGTATAGAAGATTTTATTCCAAACAACTCGTAAAGGAAGTAATCAAGGAAAAAAGTAAAAAATATAAATTTAAGCTAGGAAAGCAAAATTTAGGCAGAAGAGGGGGCTTTTTAAATTCAATAATAGGTATTTAGGGATTCTTCGAAATCCAATCGCTAAAAGGGTGAAAAGGGGGAAAATAATATGTCAATTGCCAGTTATGTAATAAAAGTGACACTTGGGGAAAAGCTCATTTTTTTAAAAATAATCTGAATGCGTTTTATTCAGAATTTAACCCTGGAAGAATAAATGATTGGGAGTCGAAAAAGGGAAAATATAACAGTTGAATAAAAAAAATTGGTAATATTTATTAGGCAATAAAAATTCCCGCTTTTAATTAAAAAAATCTATATAAATGCCTAAAAGATATAATCAGGATTTTTCCTAAAAAACTCCTAAAGAGAAAAGGTTTAAGCTAGAAAAGTGAATCGGGTAAAAAATCTATTTTTAAAATAATGAGAAAGGTATTTGTATATTTCTTATATGGCCTCTCATTTTGAAACTTTCCCTCATGAATAACTTGAGGGCCCATTTGAAGGGTGATGTTTTAGCTGGGTAATTATCCGAACTCTACTCAAAATAGGATATGGAGAATATCCCGATTGCAAAGGGGAAATTGACCATCCCTGCAGAGCAAGGGCAGTAAAGATACTAATACTTACTAATGCTGATATTAAGCAGAAATCTATAGACTGGTTGTGCGAGCGAGCCATTCTGAGCCCCCGAGAACAGCAAAGCTGCAGTCATCAGACACTTTGCAAATCATTCAAAGGGGCAGAAATGAAGTAGGTCAGTGGACGCGGTGGTACAAATGAATGATGCGTTGCTATGACCATCAATAAGTCTCAAGGGTTAGTTACTGAAGGCGGCAGGAAACGACTTGATGAAGAACTGCTTCTCACATGGGCAGTTATATGTGGCCGGCTCCACCATAGTAAGATCATCTAGCAGTCTGGTTATACTAGCACAGAGGGGAGAAACACCAATATCTACTACAAAGAGGTTCCTTAAGTAAACAATATTTTTTTAATTTTTCACGTTTGTACAACCTAACATTAAAAAACCTTAAAACCCTGAAGCTATTACGCTCAAGTTTTTATTAACCCCTCCTATCGCGGGGTAAAAATTTAGTCGTCACTTCTGCCCGGGACAGTTTTGCGCGTGAAGTCGATGGCCTTGAGAAAAACAACCATAACTTTTAAACTACTATACGGATCGTAAAAAGAATAACTGTAAAATGATCGCATTGAAATTTGAAATTTATAGTATTATAACCTTATCTCGTCAAACAATTAAGATAATAATGAATAAATATTTAAAAAGTTGGCATTTTACGCAGCGCGGAACGCCCTAACCAATATTGGTTAGATACAATTTTAGCATTTGTAAGCGTCTAACCAAAAATGGTTAACTCAAATAGGAAGGGTTAAGTGCTTATTTACCACAACAATAAATTAATATAGTTCGACCTTAAAATGTGACTGACAATCGAATTTAACTCTACTCTATTTAACTCTCAATTTAACTCTTTAGATAAGCTATATCTTTTAGGGTTCCGATTGAAAATATTAAACCGCTGGCAAAAATTATCTTTAACGCAGACGTAACTGCGGGTAGAAGCTGGTTAATATATAGATTAAAAACGAATTTTTAAATTATAACTCTTATTGTCTTAGTATTTATATTATTTACATTTTTTTTCTTGAAGTTCCTCTCCATTACTGAGGGTTGGCCATTAGCTCTGAATTTTTTTTTTGGTCTTGTGCCATCCCGAAGAGATGATGCGCACTGGTGATCCCGGTCCACTCTTTGACATTGCACAGCCAAGACTTTTCCTCCCTCCACGACGCCGTTTACCCTCAATTTTGCCCATCAATATCAGTTGGAGCAGCTGATATCTGTCATGCCTCAGCACGTTCCCCATCTTGCGCTTTTTGACGTTGTGCAAAAATTTCCGGGTCGTACCAGCACGTTTAAGCATTATCTCATTGCTAACTTTCTCAGGCCTCAGAGCTAGTGGACCGGTTTCTCCCGGCGGGATTGCAACCCGGCGCCACTGGACGGTTTTCGCACCGGTCGGCGAAGCCAATCGGTTGTGCATTCTCATTAATTGCTGAAGGGGTCTGGAGACTATGAAAATATACTGTTTTCTAAGCAGCAGGGGTGGATGTTGACCTATTGTCATACCACTCTTGAAATGATTTTGGGCCACTCGATCCCGCGTGGCACTACGGGCAAAGAACGCTCAGGTCCGCGATAAATTCTAACTGAATTACCGCTGTATTACAAAAGGTAGAGGTCGCGTAAGCGACTTCGGATTCGGAACCAGTCGGGAGGACGGAGGTATCTTGAAGGTTAATTCCAGACGGAGATATCCTACCAAGGTGGCGCGCATCTGATGGGGGACGTATTGCATTATATATCTCAAGGTGGCGTCTAAAATGGCAAATAGACGCCACCCTACTTAAATTTACAAATCGATTCGAAACTTTATGCTAAGCGAAGCCGCGGGCAACAGCTAGTACTTACATGTTTTCTTACAATTTAATTTCAGTACACGGTAGAAACTACTACCGGCACTCTCCTACTGGCCAACACTGATGGTGATGAGTGCAAGTGTGTGTCGTACTCGATGTGTAACCCAGCAACCAACACCATTGACTATGACCCGGAAACCAGCGGTTATGGAGTCATCGATATAAGGTTCGTCACTCCTAACATAGCTATATAAATAGCTACCTATATAAATAAATAAATAATAACATTTATTTACTTATTACTAGATGACCCGGTGAACTTCGTACCACCTATAATTGATTTGATTGTTACTCTTCATAAGTGTTTATTAATCCTAATCAACCTTCCAAATCCAATTATTTGAAATCTATACTATTGGCTGCATCATTTTTGTTTGGTTATTAAATGAGAGTCGTTTGTATTTAAAATAAATTCAATGATTTACATGAGGAAATATAAATGCAGTTCACATTCAACACAAAACATTTTGGTAAACTATGTTTTTCGTTTTGTTTTCCGGCGCGTAAATAAACAAAAAATATGGCTTTAGAAGCCAAGTATACATTTGTTTATTATAAATAATTTTGCTTTTTGCAGATTTGTTACATTTTCCAACTTTTTTTTTTCAAATAAAGGTTTAGGCAGCTCATTTGTTCTAATTTATTTCAATATCAAAATGGCGCCTTAGCTCATTTAACGGTATGTTTTTAGATACACATCTTTCCTTTTTGTTTGTGCCCATGTGTGGCTCAGACTATCGGGATACAGATAATAAATATATTTTAATGTCCGTTCGCAGATTCAGTGAAGACAGATGCACCGAGAGCGTTGAAGTGTGTTGCAAGGATCCGCTGGAGGAAGCCAGGCCGCCGCCTACTCCGTCCAATGAGCCAAAAAAATGCGGACAACAAGGACCAGTCGAATTCCTCATAGCTGGAAGTACGGTAAGCGAATTAAGACCCCTGCACTAGGAACCCTATGTATTCTATATATTCCGATATTTTTACCTTTAGTTTTAAAATGCATGGCGTAGCTTTAATTTGATTATTAATTATTTAACATTTTACTGACAACTTGAATATTATTATTATTTATTCTGGACAGGCAGCTTTGCTGATACGTCGAGATCAGATCTTGTAAAGCTAAACATTAATAACAATATAATATAGACAATATTAACAAGTTTTTAGGAACAAATCGAGTCTGTTTTCAATTGATTGACAGAGCTTGCACTAATCACCTTAAGTGGTAGTTTATTCCACATGTCCACCACTCTACTTTACAGAACGTTCCCCTTCTTATCGCGGGGTAAAAATTTAGTCGTCACTTCTGCCCGGGACAGTTTTGCGCGTGAAGTCGATGGCCTTGAGTAAAACGACCATAACTTTTAAACTACTATACGGATTGTAAAAATAATAACTGTAAAATGATCGCATTGAAATTTGAAATATAAAATATTATAACCTTATCTCGTCAAACAATTAAGATAATAATGAATAAATATTTAAAAAGTTGGCATTTTACGCAGCGCGGAGCGCCCTAACCAATATTGGTTAGATACAATTTTAGCATTTGTAAGCGTCTAACCAAAAATACTCACTTATGAAGAGGAATAGATTTAAATTTTGCACGGCTAAGTTTTTTGTTGTGACCTCGAAGATTTGTGTTGACGTTGAACTATACTAAAGAAGATTTGTATTTATATTTATAAGTATGTGTTTTAATGTATCGATATGTGACTTAAAAACTTACAATTATTTGTTTAATTTAAATAAAATTCCTAAGACAAATGTTCATCCTGCAAAAAATATTTTTGCTATTATATCATTTAGAGAAAACGGTCCTCAATTTGATAATAACGTATGTAATGTTATGTTTGTTTTCAGGGTCGCGAGTCGATGTTTGGGGAGTTTCCGTGGACGGTCGCTTTGCTGTTGGTTGCAGATAACGACAATTTCTGCGTTGGGTCCCTCATACATCCGAGTGTCGTGTTGACTGGAGCGCATTGTTTGAAATACAGGGAAAGACCCGATGGACCATTGTAAGTTGACTAAAATATTAGTACACTTAATACTAGTAACACAAATAAAATATCTAAACAAAGAAACCGGGCGTTGTCTCATTTCTCAATATGAAAATTATTATATGAGGTGTTTTTACTGCAAGGGCTTTTTATTTAGTAGGTGACAGTATAACACAGTACCTTAGCAAGTTTTGATAAAAACAAAAAAAAAAACAAAAGAAATGTTTGTATTTGGTTTTTTTTAAATTTTCTTTACTAGTATGAAAAGCTGTTATCACGAAGCGCTATCTAGCGGTAAGTAAAATGTCGTTAATATTGTTTATATACGCTATATTACCTGCCGCTAAATAGCGCAGCGCGCTCAAACGCTTCTCAAACCTTTATTTACCAGTCAACTTCTTCAAATTTTAAAATTTTAAAAAAATGTAAAAACTTTTTTTTGCGTTTTTTTTTTTCAAAAAAAATATCAATATTTGCTTATTTCGTTGTACTGATTCATCCAATAAAAAAAAGCCCATGCAGTAAAAACACTTTGTATATCTATAGCTTTGAGACATGTAGATACTAGTTTAAAATCTTACATATTACTATGTGTTCTATTTTCAGCATCGTAAGACAGAGCGGCTCTATAAAGGTGCGAGCTGGAGAATGGGACACTCAAACCGAAAAAGAAAGGCTTCCTTACGTTGAGGTTGGCGTGTCTGAATTCCAATTGCATCCAGGTAAATTGTATATGTATATATATTTATATTTTATTTATATATTATACATTCAAATGCATGAGGACAACAGAAAATGAAATTACAATTAAGAAAATGACGTTGTATGCTTCTAAAGTTATAATATACACATCTGTCCAAGCCCAGGTTACATTAAACGCAAATGTTTTTTTTTTGTCCTCACAACACTATTTATTTTTTTATTTTTTTTTTATTTTATTGCTCCACAAAAAAATGACACCGTTAGCACTTAACATTGATTGTGTTGCTCCTAACTAGGCAGAGCCTGTTCTAAGGAGAACACCAATACAAATGATTAAAAAATACATACTAAAAATAAAAAAAATTAATCAAATCAAGTTAAATTCCAAACTAAAAATATTTTTTTTAATCAAATCAAGTTAAAATGAAATTATCACTACACCAAAATAATATTAGAACTATAGACAAGTAATACTAAATAATAATAATAATAATATATAATAGCAATAATAAATAATCATTTATAATAATAACTAATAATATATAAGAATTAATAAAAATACCTGTATAAAATAAATAGAAAATAAATATATTTATTTATTTTAAAATTGTGATGAATGTTTTCTCGGTCTCTCTCCTACCAAGGTTTATTAACCATGATGTAAGGTGATATTTTTGTTGTTTGCTGCTAATTTCCAATATGTTCTCTCTACTCATGATATTAACCATTCTTGGAGCAAGAAAGCTGTAATGACGTTGTCCAAAAGACGTTAGACGTTTCGGCACTTCAAAGTTTCCCTTATAACGACCTGATCTCTCCCGTTTTTCCGGAGAAACACAATATTCGTCTTCATTGTTGTTTTTAAGACGAATTATTGCTTTGAGGCAATACAACTGCCTCAAATCAAGCAATTGTGCCTCAACATACAGGTCGTCAGAAGGATAACGCCTAGGCTTCCTTAACATGATTCTAATTATTGCCTTTTGGACAACGTTCACTTTCTGGAGGAGGGTTTTTCCGCAAGCTCCCCATCCAAGTATACCGTATGTCATTATTGATTGGCATATAGCGTAATATATAATTTTTAAATAGGGCAGGCCGAGAATATCTCGCAATTGAATAAATATATAAATCAGTTTCCTTAGTCTTTTCACTAGACACGCGGTATGTAATTCCCACCGTAGGTGTCTATCTATAATTATTCCGAGATATTTTATCTCTCTGACTGGTCCGATTGGCTGACAACGACACGTGGCATCTCTCTTGCAGTCGTGAATGATAAGATGATGGTGATCATCCGGCTGGCCTCTTACATCGATGCTAAATGGGATGTATTTTGTTTTGCCAACATTTAATGTAAGTAGGTTTAGGTCTAGCCAGGTTTTAATTGAAGCCATCGCGATGTTAGTACGATTAACCGTTAATACTATGTGTACCTACAGTACATATCTCCGCTATTATACCTTATTTATACTTACATTTCTTTAGCAGTGATTTATGGATAGACAGAGAGAAAGAACAAAAAACAAATGAGAATGAAATTTTGAGTTAAGATTATAACCATTATTAATTATTTTGTACCAAAAATATATTTTTTTAAATATTACGAAAAAATATTCATGTAAGCCGTATTTTACCCCTCTTATCGCGAAGAAAAAATTCAGCCGTCACTTCTGCGTGTGATAATTTATATTGGATTTCATATCCAATATTGGATCGCTCACATTCCGCCGCGGGTAGGCCTGCATCCAATGATGGACGGGTCACATCAGTCGGATTAAGGGATTAATAGTCATTAGATGAAATAGGGTGGTCAAAGGACTGATAAGACTTTTTAATGGTTTTCTTAAAGTGACTTTTACCTGATGAAAAAATGACAATGTAGTCGAATCTATCGTTATACGTTGTTATAGATCTATTTATTAGGGAATGCTTCGTATAATTAGAGTTATATCTCTTTACATAAAACAGGTACGGATGTTTATCTTTTTATTATGCTAAGCAAAGTACAACCGATCCTGCCTTGCTAGGCACCCCTGTGTTAAGGCGAGCTCACGTCGGGAGTCCCACTAGGTTGTGTCAAAGAAAAAAAAAGATATTTTTTATTTCTAAACTTTTTTTTAGTATTTCAACTAATTATCTAAACCGTAGACTAAAATATACAAGCGCGAATCCCCTCTTTTGCTGTATAGAGGTGACCATCGCATCAAATTCATACGAACTCAGCCCTTTTCACTGTAAAATTGCTATTCATAATGCAGGTAGGCAGATAGTTTCGTATTGAACGAACTGAAATGATCGTCTAGCGACCCTTCGGCTACGTAACGACCAAATTTGGTTGCACATTAGAACACAGTTGACTACGTAACGACCAATATTGGCGGCTTGCTCCCGGAGCGCACAGTAATATTATTTTCTAATTCGAACGCATTCTAAAATCCATACCAAATATCTCATTATTATCATAGATACATAGACGGCCGCTAGAATAATTTCGCGCGTCATTTCGCGGATATTTCTGGTAAAATTCTATTGTCAAACATAATCTTTTTTTCCTCGAGAAATCATAAAAGAAAATGGTTTTTGAGCTAATATCTAAATATTTTTGTATGTAAATAAGCAAAACAAAATATTACCTTTGATAGAGAATCTAATAAGGATCACGATAGTCTTTACGATTTCTAAATAGGGTTCCGTATTTTTCCGTAAGACAAGTACAAGTTAGAAATACCGAGTTTTTTTTCACTTTTTCGACTTTCTCATATTTATTAATAATTATTTAATTGTTATACAAAATGAGATTTCAATATTTTATATACAGTTATTCTTTTTATGATTGCTATCGTAGTTTCATAGTTATAGTACATTTTGTCGAGCGCGGAGATATTTCGAGAAATACCAATAAATTGCCGCTGTCTGCCATGAAATTATGCCGCTACTCGAAGGGTTCGCAAAGAGCGATTTTTTAACAACATAATCATACGGCTAACACTATTTAAATAATAACAGTTTGACAATTACTAAATTAAACTAAAATGTAGATACATAGGTACATTTTATAATAGCAGCCGTATAAATTAAGTACCTATATTAAAATAAATGAAATGATGTTGCTTTTGATTATTATAAATTTAGAAAATAAATTTAGATAAAATATCAAATACCAATATTTTAAATTATAATTGGCAAATCTTAAATATATTTCGAAAGAGGGATGCATAATGTGAATGAAATTATGACAACTATTAAAAACACAAAAAAAACTATGTATATAAGACTAGCTGTTGCCCGCGGCTTCGCTTCACGTAAACTTTTGAATCGATTTTGGTAATTTAAGTAGGCGTGCGTTAATTTGCCATTTTAGACGCTACCTTTAGATATTTATTGCGACGTCCCCATCAGATGCGCTCTACCTATCTCGTAGGCGTAGGTGCGCGTTTTGTCCCTCGCCATCCAGCCGCCGCCGCGCCGATGCTATATCGGTTATATATCGAGGTGCTTGCACCCGTTACTAATTTCATGATATCTCTTAAACTATACCACCTAAAACTTACAATCTCCATTTAATACTCGTGATGATGAAATAATTTATTTTGATAAGGATTCATGTTTTATTGCTAATATATTCAACAAAACATCGCCCAATTCTTTTAAAAAAAACATATAAATAGTTAGTGGGTCCGATTGCGTTTCTTCGTGAACTGAAACTGAGATTAGTTTAAGCGAACAAGATAGAGCAATACGTTAGAGCGGAATATGAAACGAACGATCGACGATTTTCCTGCTTCAAAACTACCTGTCAAACTTATAGTCGACCGAATAAGTTTAAACACGTGCGGTCTTAGATTCAGCTGCTTTATATTTGGTGAGTAGTTTTAATGCGAAAAAGTGACAACCGTTCATTTTACATTCCTCTCTAACGAATTGCCCTGTCTCATTCACATGAACTAACTAAATTTCTATTTTAGTTCACGAAGAAACGCAATCGAGCTATTGTAATAGGGATGGCACATCTGTTATTTTTGTGTATCCTGTTAATTCGTGATCAGCTTTAGCAATTCATTTTGATATTTCGTTATTCGCAGATTTCAATAAAAAGACGCTGTACTACGACGTTGCTTTGTTGAAACTATCGAAACCCATAGAACTGGCTCAGCATATTGGGCTGATTTGCCTCCCGCCTCAAGGACAAGATGATGACCGTAAGACTGGGTGTGTCGCCACTGGCTGGGGTAAAACTGTCTTCGGTAAGAAGCTTCTTTTCATGAGTTCGTTAAAGAAAGTATCATAAGAAAACATCGGGAGACATATTTTTATCTCTGGGTGCGATTGGAGGCTGCACTGGAAGAATTGTGGGAAAATAAAACTAGGACGGCATTCAGTTTTTTTATAATTTTTTAATTTTTTATTTGTTGTGTGGGGTTTTTCTAAGGTCTTTATGAGCCTTGTAACACTGCGACCATTGCTGATCTATTGTCTTCGCCACCTACTATAGTTCTGCGCTAAGCCTCGTGTCATTTAAGAGCCGCAACAGGCTTTTGGCGCCAGATTGTTTTACCTCCTCAGGTTGGAGGTAATGACCACCCAAGTGGGTGTATCTTTTACGCATCAGCGGGCCACACTCGCACATGAGGTGCAGCGGAGTTTCCTCTGCCCCTTGGCAGAACCTGCACATTTTTGTGTCTCGGAGCTTGAGGTTGAACATGTGCTTGTTCAGGCCACAATGCCCCGTGAGCGCCCTCACCAGTATGCGTAGATTGTTCCTATTTAGCGATAAGGTCTCACGGGCTGGCATTCAGTTATGAAAGCAGTTAATCAATTATGATAGCCCGTTCAAAGATCCACTATGACATGGCTGTTGCACCCAGGGTACGCTCGGGACAGAGCATTAAAATTAAAGCTTGTTTCAAAAAATATGTTTTTACTATTAACTTATTTAGGACTTCAATTTTAAGGCTATTACAATTAAATATAATGTAATGTACTATAATATAGAACGGGATAAGGGCTCTCTAGACGATCAAGCATGCTTGTAAAGCATCGCGTCGCGGGCTGGGAGGGGATCGTAAACTCCAGGATATAATATATTTGCAAAAAATGCCTAATTTTGTAGTTTTATACCGGGGAGTCACGCCATTCAGCAATCAATTACGTCTAATTAACGTGACTCCCTGGTATAAAGTACAAAATTAGGCATTTTTGGTAAATATTACAAAAAAAATATTTGCCCATTTCCTGCGATTGAAGATCCCCTCCCTGCTCGCCACGCGAAGCTTGTCAAGCATGCTTGATCGTCTAGAGAGCCCCTTAGTCCCAGGTGTGTGGTTGACAAACTATGTCAAATATTAGGCTTCTATTTTGATTATTTATATTTATATTTATAGTTTGACAATCTTGTAGTTAAATTCTTGTCTACCTGTGTATGTTCAGTAAAGAGTAGTAACGAGACTTACTACCTAACACAATTTGTATCGGTGTGTTCTATCGATTTTTCAGCCATATAGAACACGCATTTCTAAACTATTTCCAGTAGTATCCGGCTCGTATGATAAATAAAGAGATAATTAGGACTGTATTGGACTTATGGGATAAATGGACGTTTCATAACGATAAAACAAATGCCAACAATACACCAACCTTTTCGACGGTCGATCAGTGCACCTGACGGAATGACGAGCTGCTTGGCTCCCACTCGATTCCACAATCTTCGACCGCGAAGATGCTGGACCGCACGCGCAATTCTCAAAACAGCACACACCAATTTGCACAAGAATTTTTCGACGATTTTGCGACAATGATGCGACGGCGGGTAGGATTCAACTCGACCGAACAAAGCGACCGCGTGGTGTTCATGACTCCATTATGTGTGTGTGTGTTATGACGACGCGAAATCCTGGCGTACCCTTTAACATTAGGGCGGTGTCGACTACAACGGGCGAACCCTTCACCCCAGGCTGGTATAGCGATATGTGATCATTCTTTCAGCCGTGGGATGAACGTAGAAGACTTAGAGACAAGACAATCTACTGTCTAGCTCCACCAACAAGCTCGCCAGAGGCCAATGCATTACGGCGAGGCACCGAGAAAGGTAATTAGCAGCAGCCTCGCCCCCTAACTACCAGTTTTAGTAGGATATCTCTGTCTGGAGTTAACTTTCAGGATACCTCCGTCCTCCCGACTAGTTACGGGTCCGAAGTCGCTTACGCGACCTCTACCTGCTGTATTACAGCGGTATTTAAATTAAATTTATCACGGTGCGTTATGACGACGCGATACACACGCGGTTTTTGCGGCTTTATCGGCACTGCGGCATTTGGAATTAGGAGTTTGGTACAGGATTTACACAATTATTTTGACACGTCCAAGAACGGTTTTTAGCCATCAATTGGACACGACGAAAATGTAATGTAATGTGACAGAATCAAATAAGCATGAGATTAAAAAGGTTTCATTATTCGGTTGTTCTTACTTTTGTCGCTAAAGTCTTACTTACTATTATATAGAAATTGAATCCAAATAAATAAAAAGTAACAATATATATATTGACTCATCATGGTTAAATTTCTTGTATTTTTTTTCTAGGCAAAGGGGGCGTATACGCAGTAATAATGAAGAAGGTACCTCTCGACAACATAGAACGCAATCTATGCGAATTACTTCTACAAAGGACGAGGTTAACAAATAAATATAAATTGCACAGTTCGTTCATATGCGCTGGTGGAAAAATTGGTGAAGATACATGCCAGGTATGTGGAAGTATACGTTCAGAATGTTCGACACCATATTTTAAACTTCTTAAAATCATATCTTCGGCCTATTCATCGTCAAGAACAAGCAGCTTCTTACAATGGACGCTCAAAATGTTCAAATTCTTAGTTTTTTAAAAAAAGTGCACTTAGGCCCGTTTTCTAAAAGCGACAGATACCGATCGTCACTATCGATTTCCGTTGACTATCGGTCGTTTGTAAAAGCGACGAATTCCATCTTGATTTTCTACTGTGACATAAGTTATACAACGCATGGGTAGTTTCATAAATAAAATCGATGACTGCCCTCTCTCGGCCGCAGAAGAGTCCGGTTGGGTTACTCGGGCGGCGTGTTTTGTTTCTCGGCTAAGCGGCAACAGACGGTGTTAATATTTGATTATCTTCCACAGCACTTCCCTGCAACCTTCCATCTCTACTCAAATCTTTCCCCCTTTCCTTTCCCTTCCCCCTCTTCCCACGCCAACACACCGGACATCCCCGAACCCCCCACACTCCGCTCCCTTCCCTCCTGCAAACTTCCCTTCGCACCCCCCTCTCACAGACACCCGCCCGCCCTCTTCCCCACAGCCTCCATCCCCAAGCAACCCCTCCCCCCTTGCACACCACCTGCAAACCATCCCTCTTGCCTTCCGCACCCCCCTTGGCAATCCACCCCCTCTGCTCTGCCACCCCTTCCTTCACCCCTGCAACCCCCTCCTTTCCCCGCAACCCCCTTCTCCACACCCTTCATTGCATCCTCTCGCAGACCATCCCCCTGCACACCTTCACCCCCCTTCTATCCCATTCAACCCCCCTAACCACCCCCCCTCCCTCGAGGTTAAAATCGGTCTACTAGGTCATATTTTATTTTCGAAATATGGACTTAGCAACTTGAAATTCGGTACGAAGCTTGCAAAAGTGCGATCGGTGGGCTGAAACCACCTTGTGATTTTTTCGTTGAAATCGTATCCAGCGACAAAAATACAGCTAAGACTTAATGTTTGTAAGTTTGTAGGGTGTAATCTCCGAAACTACATATCCAATTTCAAAAATTCTGCGCGAGTGTCGGCTCGCTGGGTGACTTACCTGGCTACCTCGTGGTAAGGCGTTGGCTTCTTACGGGCATGTGACGGAACTTGACGGTGGACTCTTTGTGTCCTAAGTCTTCAACGCTCACCTCACGGGAGACAGAACGATCAATATCGTTAAAACTTTCTGAGGTGACGGTTTCACCCGTTGTAGTCGACAGTTCTAGTTGTGTCCTTTTGTTCACGTATGCCATTTTATAAGTATTTTCCCTACTGATATTTAGAGGGGGTTGGGGATTTGCGCGAGTGGGGAGGGGGTGAGGGAGGGGTTGTCGGATTGCCGGGAAAGTCTTGGGGTAGGCCAATCGATTTATTTCCATGTATGCAATTTAAGTGCAATGCAAGTATAAACTCTAATGTTATCTTCTTTTTAGGGTGATGGAGGTGCTCCGTTGGCTTGCAAGACTCCTTCCAATCAGTACTACCAGGCTGGAATCGTCTCTTGGGGTATTGGATGCGGACAGCAAAACGTACCAGCAGTATACGGACGCGTCGGCTCTTTCAGAAACTGGATAGATAATGTCGTAACTGGATGGGGTTACGACACTTCTGTATACGTAGCTGATCAAAACTAGACCTAATATCCTTGCTTTCTTCAGAACAGGGTTGCCAATATATTTACATTATTATCTATGTATATATATATATATATATATATATATATATATATATATATATATATATATATATATATATATATATATATATATATATATATATATATATATATATATATATATATATATATATATATATATATATATATATATATATATATATATATATATATATATATATATATATATATATATATATATATATATATATATATATATATATATATATATATATATATATATATATATATATATATATATATATATATATATATATATATATATATATATATATATATATATATATATATATATATATATATATATATATATATATATATATATATATATATATATATATATATATATATATATATATATTGTAATACACAAAATTTTAACAAAAAAAAACCGTCTCCAATTTTTTTTATAAGTGCAGCAGCTATCATAATTGAATGGGTATACAAAATTCGTGTCTGTGCTGTTGACCGTTGAGGAGTTCTCTTGTTGGAATCCATCGCTGGGTGCCTTTGTCCTGTCTTTTTTTTAATTTTTCAATTGATGTGTGGGCTTTTCTAAGGTCTGTATGTGCCTTGTAACACTGCGATCATTGCTGATCTATTGTGTTCGCCACCTACTATAGTTCTGCGCTAAGCCTCGTGTCATTTAAGAATTTCAACAGGTTTTTGGCGCCAGATTGTTTTACCTCCTCAGGTTGAAGGTAATGACCACCCAAGTGGATGTATCTTTTACGCATCAGCGGGCCACACTCGCACATGAGGTGCAGGGGAGTTTCCTCTGCCCCTTGGCAGAACCTGCACATTTTTGTATCTCGGAGCTTGATGTTGTACATGTGTTTGTTAAGATCACAATGTCCCGTGAGCTCCCTCACCAGTATGCGTAGATTGTTCCTATTTAGCGATAAGGCCTCACGGGTCGTCTTAGGGTCGTTGGATTGAATCAACCCTGGCGTGTTGTTCCAGTGGTTGACGGATTGTTCTAAATATATCATATCAAAGTTTTCGCTTTTATTTTCAATATAAATGAAATGCTGGTTCGAATTGTACTTAAGGCTGATTTACTTACATCAACTCAGTTACTGACTTTAAACACAAAACAAGTCAGCGCTGACCAGACACTGTCATCTCGTGGTGATTTCGTTTTTGTCATCGTGTTAAGTCAGCACAGACACAGTATAACAGACATTAGATTTTCACGAGTCGTAAGGGCTCGAATATGGCCGCCAGATGTCCCGCTGCTCGCCCCACGCAAATATCTAAATGTTCGAAAGATCACCAGCCTTTACCTGCGCGTCATGCTAACGAAATGCGTTCGTCGGGACGTACCACTCTGCCCACATTTCTCGCACCCTCTTCCTGCAAAGCCCTATAGCTCGAGAGTAAAGATACTGGTTGGTATATTGTGGTACAGCGCTGTCGCGTCCGCGCTGACTTCAATTCCCCCCTCCCCCCCCCCCCGCATCATCACTTGCGATAGTACAGCCTTTCAACTCTAGTGGCTAGATCTTTCTTGACGTCGGGAATGGCAAAATGTGAATATTAACTGTTTTTGTTTCTTATTTGTCGAAATATACCCAAAATATTATATATAATAGGAACTACACATTTTACTATAAACGTTTCGGTTATCCTCTTCTGAAGTAAAGCTTCGTAGTTTTAAGAAATTGTGTGACTCGAGAGGAATACGAACAACCTCGTAATAAAACCATGTTAATATTTTCGTTGTTTTCTTTTTCGCGGTGATATAGGAAAGTGTCACGATGATAGGCCCTGAGGTATCTAGGTATAACAGAAGTGGACAATTACAAATTACAAATTATTTATTGTGTAACAAAAATCCAAATTTGCGTGGCATGTTATGTTTCAAAAACATGTTGCACGCATTGCAACATGTTGCGCTTGTATTTCTCGTGTATTTTCTATTGATCTTACTCTTCTTTCTTCTTTCTTTTCCTTGTGGCAATTCCACGCAGCTAGGGTGCTGGTGATTTTGTGCCAGTTTGTATGTATTGTTGACGGGAGGATGACTACTGTTAGTGTTAGTACCTACAAAAAAAAAGGAATGGACATCACAATTGCATACACAGAGGACAACATAGAGACTAAAAACATAACAGAATATTAGGGGTATATTTTGGAGAAAGAAAAAGGAGAAGGGTCAGGGTAATAGAGAAGTGCTTCTGGGGGCAGCGCCGCTCCCCACCGCCCCCCGAGAGCAGGCTCCTCCCCCGGCATCGGCCGCACAGAGAATGTGTCGTCCATTGACTGCAAGTTACTGCCAAAAACTCGCCATATTCAGCGACTTTTTCCACAGCCAACCTCGACAACGGGGCCACATTTCCATCGGCCTGACGTCACAAGGCGGGTCCGATCCCGAGCAGCGAACGGAAGCGGCCACCCCCAGAAGGCATTTCGGAATATGGGTTAAATGGCTAAATGATTTAGGTTAATGAATTTAGCGATGACTCGATAAATTTTAATGGAATTGGACGCCAGAATGATATCGATCTTGGTAGGGAGTTCGATTTTCAATTGAATGAGATTAGGAATGAACGAAGGAAAGTTGTTAAGGAGAGGGCAATTAAAGAAGAGGTGATCCACGGTGCAGATATCAAATCCACAATCACACTGTGGGTACGGAATTACGTTTATACAATATTAAAAAAAAAAAAATAATAAATAAAAAAAATAAAATAAAATAAAAATTCAATAAATAATAAAAAGGAAAAAGGAATAAAAAAGAAAGGAGGGGCGAGTGAAAGAGCGTTAAAACTCATATACGTTAAGAGGCGGATGACAGTCCGCCCGCCACGGATTTTAAAGACGGAAGATCAGTTACCGTTATAAAGGAGGAGGTATCGCTGCAGGATGAGGCTGCAGAATTTCCCTTATTTTGGGCGATTAGTAGCCGCAGGAGGGACGCAATCTCTTCCAGGGTCGTGGACTTAGGCTGTCTGTTAAGGCAGCTGCCATTCTCGACCCTGTCGGGGAAGTAGTCCCATCTCAGATCTGAGGTGGGGGCGGCTTGTGGACGAGGGTTGGAAGTGGGAGGAGAAGAGAGTTTTCTTTTCTTGCCTTTCCCTTTTGTCTTACCCGACCTTAAAGGGTCTACAGTTATTATTCTAGGACGATAGCTGTTATTAGGGGTTAAGTTGAAAAAAGATGGGGCCTGGGGGGGGGGTTGATTGCAGTAACCGTTGCATACGAATTTCTAGAAATTTTGGGGAAGCGAAAGGACGCTTCATTAAAAGAGATGCCCTCTTTAGCCATAAGTTGTTTAATAGCCTTTTGTCTCATGAACTCTGGGCAGGAAGGGTCGTTTGCACTATGGTTACCGCGACAATTGACACAAACCAATGTTGCGGTATTTGTACAAGTTTCGCCCGAGTGGGCTTCTCCGCACCGGAAGCATCGTGGGGAATTAGCCCTGCAGGTTTTTATAAGGTGTCCAAAACGGAGGCATTTGCGACATTGGGTGACGGGGAAGGCGTAACTTTCCACTGGAAGAGAATTGTAAAAAATCATTATTCTTTCTGGTAACTTTTGGCCCTCGAAGGTTATAACCACCGTCCTGGATGGTTTCCAGACGGTGTTACCCTGGGGGTCGGAGGAGCGGAAGTTAAGACGGCGAATGCTTTTTGCTATACAAATATTGCTGTTGTTGATGGCCTCGATTATCTCCTCATCGCTGAGGTCATTATCTAAGCCCTTAACGAGTCCGAGCCGCACTGTGGAGAAAGAGGGGATGAACGCGTTAAAGTTCTTTTTTGTTAGGAAGTCAGCGGTCGCCAGCATATTGGCCGATTTGCCAGTCTTCAGGGTAACCTCGATACGGTTTCGTCCTGTTTTTTTTAGTAAAAGAACGTCGGCTACTTTATTTTTCTGGATTAGTTTGCCTACTGAAAGGGGAAAAATGTTTAGGCTGGAGGGGTCACTCTCAGCCGTTTGATTCGGTTTATACTGGATAAACACTAAGAAGGGTCCTTGGGAACCCTCCCCGTACAAATTAGGGCTTGTATTTGATTCGCGTTCGACTGAGGAAGCCACCTCTACGTTGGCTCCCACAGAGGCCCTAGAATCAATTTCCCCATCGAAAATAGCACTGAGGTTTGATGGGGTCTACGGGTGTGCTCTCGTTGACCCCCCTGCGGCTAATTCCATGTCAATACAATCACGGATAACTCATCATAATCGTGGTTAAAAAATGGAAAAAATGTATACCCTACAAAAAGTTAATTTGTGAAATAATGTTATAATTGCTCACCAAAATAGGCGGGCAACGCTAGAAAACACGCTCAGCAGGAGCACAGATAAAACACTGGACAGAACAAACACTAGGAAGAACAAGGAGAACACCGGAGACGGACACGAAATTCACACGCAAAACGCGACCACCACCGTTAGTAATCCCTAATAGAATCAAACAACCATTGATCTTACTCAGTTTTTGAGTTGTTTCGGAATCATGGTTCAAATCTCAAAGCATATCGCCAAAACAATAAAAATCGCTAAAAGCTTTGACATTTGACCTGTCATAATAGAAATAGCCGTATTGCACGGCCCAATAAAAAATGACCCTTCTGGTATTCTTGCTATGACAAAAAAAAACAAGAGATTTACTTAAAAATCGAGTTCAAAAGAACCTTTTTAATGAATGTAATAAATATTACATTAATATTACTATGTTATTGTGAACATGAGTTGCTATGAGTTTTTTTTTATCTCCTAAAGTTGGTATAACTGCAGGCAGTCCAGTCTGTCCATCCTAGCCACAGTAATTGAGGGGGTCATATTTTCCAAGATCTGCGAGGTGTGTGCACCAGAAGTGCGGCGTTTTTAAAGTAATGTGAGCAAGGTCCTCTTTTTCGGTAAGCGTTTAATTCTTTTCTGGATTCAATTAGACCAACGAGTTTTGTAGTAATGGGGGTTTTTCTTTTCGTCACAGTGTGTTTTTGCCTGTGCCGCCTTTTATTTTCCGAATGTAAATTCGACTCCACGAATCGGCCAACCATGCCCGGAGTTTCCTCGCCTGGATATTTGAAATTGAACCTAAAAAACCACATGTCACATGTCGGAAGAAGAGATTGACGGAACTACCTGCTGATTAAAGGATCTTGTTTTTATAACTTTAAATTTGTAGTTTTATTTTAAAATTGCGAAGGTTTATTCTCTGTTTTGCCAAATTTAGTGACACACCAAATCCTTTCCCCGACCCTGTGGTTATTTTTTCATTTTTTGGTCATCACCTAACCTAACATGGTATTTTTTTTCTTTTTCCGCGTTTTGGATAAATGCGGTGGCGCTCTTGTTTCTTGGTATAACGCGACAGGATCTCTAGTCTTACGTTATAAATTGGCGCCCAACGTGGGGCCTATAAACTAAATTTTGGCAGGTGGAAATAGGTCTTCGCAATTTTAAAATACACGTTTTTGCTTTGATAAGTGGTAGTCTTTTTCAGATATTGGTATTTTGTGTTTTTTTTCTCAGTTTTGTATAAGAATTATTATTGTAGCCACAGTGTGGTATTTTTTCAAATTGCGGTATTTTTTTTGACAGATGTTACGAAATTTGCGAATAATTTCGCGTTTTTGCCTTGTTAACTATTTCTGCGGTTCGCCGCGAACAAATGTTGAGTTCGCCGCAATATTTTAAGTAATATACTGTAATTTTTATTAAATCCGGCGAGAAACATTGTATAGATTAATATTTTGTGTAATAAGCGGTTTGTATTTTTTCTGCGGTTCGCCGCGAATGAACGATAAGTTCGCCGTTATCTTATACTATTCCGTTGCCGTTTCTTAAACGTTTATTGACTAATTTTTGTAATATTTTCAGGTTCATATTCGATATCCAGGTGGGCGTTTTACCGGTTGCCGAAATTGGGAAGTAAAAGGTGGCACAGGAGAAAAAACGGAGTGAGCTTGTTCCATTACTTTAATTTTTTAGGATAATATTTTTTATTGGGATTTTTTAGTTTTTCTTTTGGGTTTTATATTTTTGTGGTGGAGATTTAAATAAAAAAAAAAAAAAAAAAAATATCATGGCTTCTCATATTTTGAACTATTATGCCGCAGCGCATTTAGTAAGAACTGAATTAGATTACGAATTTTCGAGGCGTCGCAACCACTGTGGTTGAATCTATGCGGCGACAATTCATGGGCTTGCTGGATGATTTTCCGCCACAGTCTATCGAGACTACGGACTTAGACCCGGACCAAGAGTACAATGAGTGCTCCATTTGACTATCTGTTCTTCAGGAGCTAGTCGAACAGTTTTTGGAGAGTAAGACCAGGCTCTTGTACAAACGAGTGTGTACAAACGCCACTCATTTGTTTTATCGAGTGTCCAGGATTGTCTACGCACAGACGGAACGTCGGAATCTGCTGGAGTCGTTGAAAGGGGAAATCGCGGAGGTGATTAAGATTTTGGAAGAATGCTCGGAGATTGTACGGGGTCCCAGTCCTTGTTTGCTGAGACCTATGGCAGAGTCAAGGGAAAATACGGTCCCGGAGAGTTCCTTAGGTACGCAAGGGCCCTCCGTCAGTCATTTGTTTGTTCCGGTGGTTGAGCCAGTAGTTTTGCCGGTTCGTTCGACTTCTAGCAACGAGTTCCCTCGATCCCGACCTGATTCAGTGTTGGTTGATGTACCTTCTCCTGCGGTTATTTTTGATCCTTATCCAAAAAAACAACAATTTGTTAGGAAAACGGTTCCGGTTAGCAGAGATTTCGATGTGTCGTTTGAGCGAGTTTTGAAGCCTTTGTGCTTAGGTTTCGTGTACGACGGGAAGACTTGTGTCGTTGAATTTTTGGAACGACTTGAAGAGAATAGGTTGGCGCGAAACATTTCTGACGCGCGTTTATTAAAATCTGCCTGTGAGCGACTCTCCACGGCGTCGGGCAAGAAAGTGAGTAGGGTATTCTACTCGCCGCCGCGAGACAGAACGGTACTAGGAGGGATGGCATTAGACGCCGCTCTGGCGGGGAGGGTCAGATAAAAGTATCTGACCTGTGCTGTCAGAGCAGGTGCGTACGACGTAGGGTTAATCACTCCACCAAAATCCCCGACATCGATCCGACATCTCATGTACTAAATGTCCAATACACGTGAAATAAAACTGGACCACATTCGATTTGAAACGATTTATTTCTTATTATTTTACAAATAAACTCGCAATGAAACATCTAACATTTCCATAAAACAATTTATCTTCTTTAAATTTCAATTCAATAAAAAAACAGAACGAGAATAGTTTTTTCTATGAGAGTTTAAAAAATCAACGTAAGATAGGCCTGCGCGTACAACGTATCCCTCGTCCGACTATACACCGAGTAATCCTCATTTGTCACAGTCAGAATATTAATATTGAAAAATGTCTAAGAAAATCGTTGGCAGAATATTTTCACTATTACTTATACAAAAAATATGATTAAAGATTGATTTTCCATAGGATTTTTAAAAAGGCAAGGCATTTTAGGTTAGAATATGGTATGCACGGTAAAAGAAGGGTATTCCTTAACATTTTATTATTTATTTTTGTTAAAATTTACCTTCTTCAACCGTGCAAATATCACATTAAAAGGACGTTGGCATTATTACATAACAACAGCAAGTCGAAGAGTTGATTGTTTTTTTTATTTCAAATCTGTGTCAACTTCAAAATGTACTTCGACTCGCTGTCGTCATCAACAAACAGCACCGTGCTACAGCTACAACGAAAAAAACACTTATTTTAGTAACGTTATAACTACCAAAAATATTCACACATAAGTACTACTTGTTATATACAATTTACACAATTTAGGTCCCATAATTTATAATTGATTAAATTTTAGCGTTAAGAAATCAAGTATATTATTATTATTTACAAATTAACGGTGCTGTCCGTTGGCAATTTACTAGGGAGCTCAATATTATTGATACTACCAATAGGTACTTATATATAAGTATATATATATATATAAATATATATATATATATATATATATATATATATATATATATATATATATATATATATATATATATATATATATATATATATATATATATATATATATATATATATATATATATATATATATATATATATATATATATATATATATATATATATATATATATATATATATATATATATATATATATATATATATATATATATATATATATATATATATATATATATATATATATATATATATATATATATATATATATATATATATATATATATATATATATATACAGGTTGAGTTTTTAATTAGTTACATCTTTGCAGTGGGTGAATCAGAACGATGAACTAAGGAACTTTCAATAATTTTTTTTGGAAAAAAAGTTTTTTTAGTATGTTTACTTTTTTAATAGTATAAAAGCTTTGACAACGATGCGCCTGATAAAATGCCGCTAATATTGTTTATTAGGAATATGTTATCTAGCGCTAAATGGCGCAGCGCGCTCAGCGCTTCTCAAACTTTTCTTCAATAGGTAAGGCTTACAAATTTGACAACAAAAAAAGTAATATTTATTTTTATTTTTTGCAATACTTTTTACTAAGAGCTGCTCATTTCATCATACCCACTACACTGATTCACCCATTACAAGGATGTTACTAATTAAAAACTCATCCTGTATATATATACAGTGGTCATAAGCAATTTTCACCATGCAATTTCAACACTAATTACCATTTTTCAATATTTATAATTTTTTAAACTGCAATACCTTCTGAGGTACACATTACTATATATATATAATAAATATATATACGAAGATCATTCATCTCTAATTTAAAATTCAATGTGATGCTTTCTATAATGAGTAAATATTTACCAGTAAATTATTACTCCAATAATCTAATTCCAGTAAATATTTAATCCAATATTTTGATAGTTTTTAATATATTCGATATTGTTACAGAAACACTTGTAGTAAACAAAAAAGTATATGTACTTATCTATGTATTATATTAATACATGTAAGTAATTATTCAACATATATACACTTGCGAGCAACTAAATTGACTCACTCCCTCAGTTCGGATAAAAACCAGTTTTTTTTCTAAAATGACTAACCGGATGTACACCAAATATATACTTTTATGAAAATCTAATTATTTAGCTTTCTAATGACACCATTTTTATAAAAATCGGTTCAGAACTTTTTAAAATAATAATACCTGAACGGAAGTATTGGATAGTACGCTATTCGTCGCAAAAAGTTTCCGCGTCTTAATCACTCATAAATCCACCAAGAACAGGTTTATTTTTAGCAGTCACTTATCAGTAGTTGACGCGAAAACATCTTCATAAGCCAAACTCATTATTATCGTAAAAGTGTGGATACTACGCCAAAAAAGATCGCTCAGGTTATTGCTTTATTGCAGCAGGGCCTTAGTCAACGTACAGTTGCTAGTCAAGTGGAATTTAGTCAGTCTGACGTCTCAAGAGTATAAAGGAGGTTTGAACAAACTGGTACCATCAATCGGAGACCAAATAGCAGCCGGCTCCGGTGCGCTTCTGAAAGAGACGACCGTTACATCGCTTCGACGTTACTGCAGAATCGCGACCTCGCTGGCATTAATGTACAGCAGGAGCTGAGACAAGTTCAAGGGGTAGATGTCAGACAGTGAACGATCGGAAGACGCTTGAAAAAATCCGACCTCATTCCAAAAAGACCTGTCACAGGCCTCAAGTTGACCACACGCCACCAGCAAGCGCGCCTTTAATTTGCTCGAGAGGACGTCAGTTGGAGCATACAGCAATGGCGGTCAGTTTTATTTACTGACAACAGCAGAATGTATCTGTATGGCAGCCACAGAATAGGCTGGATCTCCAGGCCTCCAGGTGAGTGATTTTCGCAGTGCTGCTTCACTAAAACAGTCTCCTACGGCGGCGTTTCCTGCATGGTGTGGGCTGGCATTTCTTTAGAGGGAAGGACCAACCTCGTTTTCGTGCCAGGGGAAGGTCGGAGAGAAGGCCTGAAGGCTGAACGCTATATCAAATTATTCTCCTGGACAAGTCATACCGTATAAAGGATTTATTGGAAAAATTCTGTGTTAATACACAATAATCACTCGGCAATTCTTAGATGAAGTTGGTTTGGAGACGATGGACTGGCCAGCTCTCAGTCCAGACATGAATCCTATCGAGAATTTGTGAGACAAGCTGAAACGAAGAGTCCGAGCCAGTAATCCTGCAACTTTTAATATCTACGAGCTCAAGACAGCGTTGTTAGAGGAATGGGATAGGATTCCTCAAGACTTGACCAAAAAACTGATCAGGACGTTGAGGAACCGCATGCGAGCTGTCATCTGGGCAAGAGGGGGGGGGGGGGGGGGGGGTAACACTAAATATTAATTTAATTAACGTTCCTTCTTAGGTTTGCATTTTCCGTTTTAATTTAATTTTTAATATCCCCAGTTTTCTACTCTTGAACATCCATTTTACTGACATTTTAAATGTTTTTTTTTATCCTTAGCGGATTTTCATGATTATGGTATTAACGGACAGCTAATAAAATAAGGGTTTTGAAAAGTATATAATTATATGGATCTACTTAGCCATTTTCGAAATAAATAGGTTTTTTCCGCACTGAGGAGGTGAGTCGATTTAGTTGCTCGCAAGTGTATATAAAATTAACCAAATTAACATATTTGCAATTTTTATTGCAAATATTATCACTCAAGCAATGTAAAATTAATCGGATATTATATTATATTTATTTGATAAAATAAATATTGTGGCGCCAGAAAATATTTCAGTTTAAAGTCTAGGGATATTGTGAAATATGGAAATTACTACTGAAATTGCATGGTAGTCCTATTGTGATAAGCCACCCTTTGTACATAGAGAGCCGTAACTATGTATAAGTATTGAGAGATTTTATGGTCTCTTGAGAATTTTATGCGAAATAGCTAAGGGGTTGAAAAACGTAGTTTAGTGACATGATAGTGTCATCTCAGAGTGTCATGGCATCAGCTGGCATGATGACGTCATCAATCCCAGCATGCGTCTTCAAACATCGTTTTCGTAATTGTTTTCAAACATGTAATCCATGGCTATCGCGGCTGTTTGACATTATAAATAAGACAAAAACGGATTTACCGCCTGAAGTTTGACGCACCAAACGTATCGGCAATGTTATAACCGCCGTTGTCCAGGGTAGATCCCTTGGTCTTGGTGCTATCATTTAACTTTCTACCATTCCTTTATAACATATGGTTTAATATTCTGGGGAATGGTAGAATTCTATCCGAATTCTTCTCCTCGAATAGGGCAGTGCGCAGTTTATATGGAGTATCTCCAAAAACTTATTGTAAGCCTCTCTTTATAAAATCGGTCATCACGTCGTTATTCTCTTCCTAAATATATCAAAGAAATGCATATGCCCCTAAGCACTTAACAGACATTCCGGTGAGTTGTGTTTTTCATGAAAATAGCACCAGGAATACGTCTGGTCTACATTTTAAGAGATACCGCTTCAGCAGAATACGCAATAGATTCATCAAAGCCTGTGTTTCTATAACAACATTCCAGCATAAGCCAGAATACTCGAAGACAACAAATTATAAACAAATAATTATAATTCCTAACTATTGGCCTCATACGCAAGCTTAAAGTCGCGCAACGAGCCACAGAGAAAGCAATGCTTTGAGTTTCACTGCGTGACAGGATCCGAAATGAGAAATTCGCTAAAGAACGAAGATCACTGATATAGCTAGTGAAATTAACAACTTGAAATGGTAATGGGCAGGCCATATAACACCGGCAGACGCTGTGTGGGACGGCCCCCTGCAAGATGGACCGATGACATTGCCACGGTCGCAGGAAGTAGGTAGATGGAGGCGGCTCAAGACGGCTTATCATGGCATTCTATGGGGGAGGCCTAGAATGCCCAACTGATGTAAATACAGCGGTAATTTAGTTTGAATTCATCGCGGACCGTGTCGCCCTATGGGGCATAGACGGGGCGTCTGTTCACACGAGATTAGGTGGCCTTCGGGTCGTTTCAAGAGTAGCTGAAAACAACAACCACCACCGCTTTCTAGGAATCGTTTAAGAGCATTTCCAGACCACCTCGGTTAGTAGTCGTATTGCACGGTTTGCCCCATATTGGGGCAAACCGCCGAGCAGCACCCGAAGGTCATCCCTCAAAGGATCAGATCCACCTGCCGTAACAGAGACTTCACCAAGTTTGGCCCTGACAGGGGTTGAACCATGAGTTGAACGGACTAAAGATAACGAGCAGGTCATAAGGCCCAAGCTGCACAGGAACAGTTAACTGCTTGTCGACTATTACAACGATAAACAATGCGCGGCTGAATTATCACTAGGTAGTTGAATAAGCAGCATGCCGCCTACCAACCCATTGGACAAAAACAGGTAGTTTGTGCCCCACTTCCACTGCAGTAATTACATTGGAGATAGGACAGGGTAATTCTAAGATGGGTTCCCCGCCATGCAGGAATCGAGGGAAATGAAAAAGCCGACGAACTTGCTAAGACGGGAGCAAAGGGAACGTTATACGGCCCTTAACCTTGCTGTGGCGTACCAAAAAACCTTGCAAACCTAATGCTCAAACAAATATGTCTAGAACAATCCGTCAACCATTGGAACAAGACGTCAGGGTTGAATCAATCCAAAGCACAAATTAAGGCCTAAGACCCTAAGACGGCCCGTGAGGCCTTATCGCTAAATAGGAACAATCTACGCATACTGGTGAGGGCGCTCACAGGCCATGTGGCCTGAACAAACGCATGTATAACCTCAAGCTCCAAGACACAAAAATGTGCAGTTTCTGCCAAGGGGTAGAGGAAACTCCCCTGCATCTCATGTGCGAGTGTAGCCCGCTGATGCGTAAAAGATACATCCATTTGGGTGGTCATTACCTCCAACCTGAGGAGGTAAAACAATCTGGCGCCAAAAGCCTGTTGCGGTTCTTAAATGACACGAAGCTTAGCGCAGAACTATAGTGGGTGGCGAACACAATAGACCAGCGATGGTCGCAGTGTTACAAGGCTCATAAAGACCTTAGAAAAGCTCTATACAACAAAAAAAATTAAAAAATGCTGCCTACTTCAGTCCACCTTGGACGGCGAGTGCTTCAAACTTAACGCGTTTTTGTCTTATTCCATTTCAAGTACAATTGGAGACTGAGTAAGCGGTGAATGAGTTGCGGGGACTGGCATTTGGTCTCCCCACCACAGACATTAGTGCTGTGACATCACTTGCCCGGTGCTACTCGAGAGTAATGGGTATAGGTATGTACGTTAACGAATGAACGCATGTTCTACGAACGCCTGTCTCTGCACCTCAGCTACTGCGTACATTTAGCTCAGTCTACAACAAAGAGTGACTGTGCAGTGACGCGCTGCTCGAATGTCAATATTCATACGCCATTATATACATTAAAGAAAGAATTGAGTTTGATTGCAATGCCAGCCGATAGCTATCACACTCAAAACTTACGGAAATATCTTCCACTCACATAGCCCATTTATATAAATGAGATAATTAGGTACATTTAAAACACAGCCATTAACAAGTAGAAAATCTGCATGATAAACCGCAAATAAATATTTTTTTACAATTCGAAAAATATTTTTCGCCATATATCTTTTCCCAAAACTAACAAGAAGCTAATTTTCGTCATAGTAACATATTGATTATTATTATAATATGTAAAATCTTTAAAATCTAGTCTAAATATTTACTTTCATATTGTTACATCCGTATCTGCAGGGGTTTAAAAGTTTTACAATGTGATTTTGATAAATATGATAAACTTCAAAATCATCGATATATATACTAGGGTCCAGCCCGTCTTTTAATTTTATCAAGTTAAAAATCTAGCGTTTAACAATGTGAAATACCTTGAAAGAGAATTGGCATGTTAGTTACGCTTTTGATATGTACCTAGTTGTATTTGTTTGTACAGACAAACAAAGATTATGCCTTTGATATATTGAGTTGATAAATGGTCCTATATAAAAGCTCTTTTCGACGTTCTATAGAGAATAGGTTTAAAAAATGTAATATTGAAAGCTTGTGGACAATTCTTTTAAGCGCGTTCACAACACTTTCCTTTGTGTCGGATAAGTACAAAAAGGGATCTTCTACGTGACCCCTTTCCTCTCTTCAACTCCTAGATGTGGAGACTTTTAGTATGTTTACCTCATGACAAGACCAAACAAAGTCCCAAAGTCAAAACTTGCGTTGCTTTTATTTCCCTCTATCAACTTCCGACTAAAAATGAGACATTTTGAATGAGTTTTCATCAAACGTCAGTTTCTTGATCCAACAGACAGTCATCTGCTATAATCTCATTGTCTTCTATCTCTTCTACATCGTCTAAGCTGGCCTGCGCCTGGTCCGTCTTGGACTCTGTTCGTTCGGTGCTCTCAGGGTTGGAGACGGTCTTGCTGGAGTGGTCGGAGCCGAAGCGATGGTTCCTCCTCCGCTCCGGCAGCTCGTCCTCGTCCTCCTCGATCATCTCCAGCCTGGTTCTGATGAAGAACCTGTGCAGCGAGTCGATCTTCTCCAGGATTTTGTCGCAGCTGCGTTCGCTGGAGCTGGTCGAGCGATCGTCGTCAGTATTGCAAGAAGAGTCCACCTGTGGAAAAGAATACAATAAATTTTGTATACTAATGGGTGCACTGGGAAAGGTAATCACATACAAGAGCAGGGACCTACTAGCCTAAGAACGTCCAAACACTGGGAATGCATGCCACAATCTACCAAGCGAAATGGGACTTCCATGGGATCACGGTTGTGTTACCCCGACTTTCCCAGCAAGTACACAAGACCTTCCAGGTACCCCCGCGCCAAACCCCCTCCGCGCCGCTCCCGCGCCACCTCTCCCCCTGCGCCAGATCACCCCATGCGCCCCCCTCCCCCTTGCCACTCTTCGTGCCAATACTGCCTAACCGTTGCGTTATTCTAAATAACGATAGACTAAATAACTCGGCAAATACCTACCATTATCGTGAGGCGATGATGTGGCGTTCAGCATTACTTACTTACGTGTTGCTAAGTACCTACTTATATCTAATAGTGACAACTTGATGAAGTTTCAACATTATTTATGGTGCTTGTACGACGCCTTATTGCGGGACACCGGGTGTGCATTCAGCAGGCCGACCTCGCACCCTTACTTCCAGTTGCGGCGAGATTTCTCTGGTCTCCCGACTGGTTACGGGTTCGAGGTCGCTTGCGCGGTCCTCTCCCATTAGGTAGCGGTGATTCTGTGCCTAATGAATGTATCGCGGTCCACGGCGTTCTTCACCCGGCTGTTCACCCGGTACCGGGTAGCCGATTAGTCGCTTTGAGAGCGGTTGCCATAAGATTAACAATCATACCGCTCTAAACATCAAAATATCAACGACCCTAGGCAACTTAAATACAATCTTCAGACGGCTCTAAAACCACTCAAGGTACCGGAGCCGGCGTCTTCTCAAATGATCTAAACATCAACATATCAACTACCCTAGGCAACTTAAATACGATCTTCCAAGCAGAATGCATTGGCATCAGCAGAGCAGCACAGGCAGTTGCAGCTAAAGACGTCCGAGACCTAAGTTTGAAATTTATCTCCGACAGTGCCTCCGTGCTACAAGCGTTAGCAAAAAATACTATAACCTCTGTCCTTGTACTGGAATGCCACAATGCGCTTCAATCTATTGCAGAGTCAAATAAAGTGACCCTGCAATGGATTAAAGGGCACAGCGACTCACTGGGCAACGACGCGGCAGACGAACTGGCCAGAAGGGGATCAAGGAAAACAGTATATGGACCGGAACCCTTGATGCCCATACCCCAGGCCCAAATAAAAACATGGCTACGCAGGAACACCGATGAAACCCACCTTACAGAATGGAAAAAAAACGCAGGATGCAGGCAAACAAAGAACGTGGTTCCGGAAGCGTCTAAAAAACTTGCCCGCAACCTCACCAGATTAAAAAGGGACAAAATCCGTAAAGTCATAGGTACTATGACAGGCCACTGTCCCCTTCACAAACACCTGTTTACCATAGGTGTGACAGACAGCCCTCTTTGCAAAGGATGCATGGAGGAAGAAGAAACGCCACAGCATGTGCTCATGGAATGCAGGAGCGTGGCAGAGCAACGGGCAAAAATACTACAATTTCCAGCATCTGTTCCGGAGGCCTGTTGCAACCCAAACAGGCTGCTAACCTTCTGGGACAGCCTGGGTTGGCTGGAGTAACATAAACACAAATAGAAACATGAGCCACTCACAACGGCCCAATCAAGAGGCCAAGTGCGAGAAAAAAGCTCAGACAAACTAACTAACTAACTAACCCCCGCTCTATAGGAAACAAAGCTGTTTCAAACTCACCCTGTTATCAGTCGGAATACACAATTGATTGGCTGATGCCGCATGGTGCGCAGACCGTCCAGGAACGCCCGAAGGACGATTCCCAGGGAAACTGTCCCGCAAGTCCAACCCAGGCTCACACTTCTGCGTGGAGGCTACCGGATGATTGCTAACCTGTGAGTGTGGCCGACCCAACAAATGGGCCATAATGGCCGAACTGCAAGGGAACCATTAGTTGCCTGTAATTGGGTACATTTCTCTATTGTAGGATTCTAGTTCTGCCCCACATAAGGAGTGTGTGACTTAAACCACCAGCCAGGTTTAATGACCCGGGATGTTATGCCGCGACGATGTGGCTCGCTGGATTACCTTCCTAATGCCCCGCCGTAAGGCGTTGGACTCTGGTGGGATCGCGGCTTTGCTGGACGGTAGGTTTGTATCATCCCAAAGTCTTCTACGGTTACCTCACGGCAGACAGAGCGATTATTATCGTTAAAACTTCCTGAGGTGACGCGTTCGCCAATTGTAGTTGACAACTCAAATTGTTACCCGACTCCAGGTAAACAGCCCGGCAAAGGATGCCGTGGTTTCCGATAGATAGGTTAAACACCGAATCACCGCTACGTATGAGAGAGGACCACAAAAGCGATCTCGAACCCGTAACCAGTTGGGAGGCCGGAAAAATCTGGCTGTAACTGGAAGTATGGGCGAGTGTCGGCTCGCTGTTTGCAAACCCGTTTTCTCGCAGTAAGGCGTTGGCTTCTTACGGGCGAGTGGCGTAACTAGACAGTGGACTGTTTTCGTCCCAACTCTTCTAGGCTCACCTCACGGGAGACAGAACGATCATTATCGTTAAAACTTCCTGAGTCGACGGGTTCGCTCGTAGTAGTTGAAATCTCTAAATAGTCACACATAATGTATTAAACAGCAAGACCAAACTCATGTTTGGGGACCGGGCTGGAACCTTGCAACGCATTAACGAACTGAGTGACATTCAAGCCGTGAAAGACTTTGTCTATCTGGGCTCCATGATATGCAACGACGGAAACTGCGAAAAGAAGGTCTCACGCAGAAGCCAGATGGTAAGATCGGCCATGAGCAAGCTAGAAAGGCTGTGAAAGAATCGGGAAATAAGTAAGCGAACTAAGGTTAGGCTGGTTCGAGCTCTGGTTTTCTCGATCTTATGCATTGGAGACATGGACCCTGAAGGCTCGGATACGCACCAAACTTGATGCACTGGAGATGTGGTGTTGGCATAAAATGCTAGGAATCCAATGGACAGCACGCCGCACCAACAAATCTGTCCTGGAAGAACTCGGCATCCAAGTGAGGCTCTCCACCGTATGCATGAGAAGGGTCCTGCAGTTCTTCGGTCATGTTGCCAGGAGAAACCCAGAGAATCTGGAGAAAATGCTTTCCGGGCGTCAAGTGGAGGGAAGAAGAAGCAGAGGCAGATCACCGGCCAGATGGAACGATCTCATCAAAGAAGTTACAAAAGGGTCAATACAATCTGCGACCCGCCATGCAGAAGGAGGTCGAAGTAGAGGAGCCTCATAGGCAAACTGTTGTCTAGTGGCCACGATCCTTAGTAATGAGGGACCGACGGAGAAGAAGAGAATGTATTAAACAAGAAAAATACTCACCTTAGTAGACTTTTCGCTGAAGGAGTCACACTCGCTCGTCGTAGTGGCTTTATCCTCCGTCGACGGTTTATTCTGGTTCTGACTGCAGACGGTCTGGTTCTGGCTGAATACAGAGTCGGAATCCGAGTTGGACCTCGTCATATCCTGGCTTGAGGCCTCGTCGATGGAACCCATGCGGCTGATGGTCGCGCTGTCGATCACCGAATCCGTTGCTTCGGACTGATGCCTCAGCTTGTTGTAGGTGTCGTCGCTGTACTGTACGAGGTTGCGCTGGATGTCATTAAGGATCTGCTCTGCGCAAGCGCGAAGTTCGATGATGCGTTCCAGACGAGTGCGTTCGTCCGGCGATGGCGTCTGAGCAGCGGCAACCTTACTCTGCTCCAGTCGGGACGATTCTTCATCCACTTCTATTATATCTTCTAACTGAGGATACGCCAGGAAATCAGTTTCGAGCAACGTCATCATCTCGTTTGCCGTATCATGATCGATAGGCTCTTCCGCGGCTTCAAAAGTAAAATCCGGTTTGTCTTCTATTATCGTCCTCCGGCCGGGAGAATCGTCGCCAAAGAAATCGTCAGTAGCCCTCGATATAGAATTCTCACTCTTCGCCTTGTTTACAACTGATAGACAAGTCACCTTCGATATCGTGAGATCCGACTTGCTCCGATCCAGCGGAGTAGCTGTCGAATCGCTCCGTTCGACCTCCTCGCGCGCTTCGTACTCTTCCATATACTTCAGTATAATATCAACTAGGGTGTTCCTGTTCGGGTCCGTCGGGGTTTCGTCGATGTATGTTATATCCGATAGATCGATGGAGCGGCCGAGGTCGTAGTCGCTGACTGATTTCATAATTTTCTGATCGCCGAATAGGAACTCCATTAGGGTTATTTTCGGGCTCGGGTGATTGTCGATGCAGCCAGCACTCGTCAGAAATTCCATCAAGGTTTCCATCTTCTGTTCGGTGCAAGGATCGTTGGGTTTGCAGTATGGTTTTGCGCTATCTGCAATCAGCAATAGTAAACAGTTTTATTTTGTAACCAAGGAGACAGCTCGGGTGCCAATAAATCATAGAAAATTCTCAAAGGAAATTAAATAGATATAGGTGCAACTAGAGTTGTCGACTACAGCAAGCTAGCCCGTCACCTCAAGAAGTTTTAACGATTATTCGTTCTATCTTCCTGGAGATTCGGTGTACACCGTTTTATCGCTTCGTAAGGGAGAGGACCGCGCAAGCGACCTCGAACACGTAACCAATCGAGAGACTGGAGTAATCTGGTTGCAATTGGAAGTAAAGGCGTCAGTGTAAGCCCGCAGGGTAACACTCCTGGCTATCTCGCAGTTAAGGCGTCGGCCTCTTACGGGTTTGTGGCGGAGCTAGACGGTGGACTGTTTTGGTCCTAAGTCTTCCCGGCATCCTTTGCCCGTCTGTTCACCCAGGATCGGATAGCCGATGGTCGTTTCGAGAGCAGTCGCCGTAAGAGGTCCGCAACCACCCCCGCTCTACAGTACTGCTTCCAGACTCCCCCGAGCAATCGATTGGCTTATGCCGCACGGTGTGTAGACCGTCCAGCAGCGCCAGAAGGTTGATTCCCAGGGGAAACTAACCATAGGGCCAGAGTCCTATCCAGGCTCGCACTTCATACGTGGAGGCCGTCGGATAGGTGTTGACCCGTGAGTATGACCTACCCTGAACAGAATGGGTTTTGGTGGCCAACTCAGCAAGGGCCCATTAACCCCCAGATATAGATGCAAGAATTATGGAAAAGCTGGTACTATCAAATCAGATAGTAGTTTAGATAGTAGTTTAGCCATAGAAAGCAGGGGAACAGTCAGCAGGCCAGATTCCGGCCAGATTCCACACACTTAGCGCTGGCGTACTAGGAAAGATGTAATTATAATCAGTACCCACAAAGTGTTTTGGAAAAATCCATCAGTAGACAGTGGATGCAGTAAAGAACTCGAAACATGCGGTCAGACTGCTTCATTATCGAACGCGTGGCGTCAGCATCCCCATACATATCACTCATCGGTCTATGACGCATCGGTCTACTGCCGCGCGAAAGGTGTAATTTTAATCAGTACCCTCTCTTTAAAGATGTCGGTCTTTCTAGGAAAATAATCAATTCTTACCTAGCAAAATTATCTAAAACCGCGATTACAGCATTTCAAATTCTATGGCTTCGAAGGGGGGAGTGAATGGGTGGTAAGGTGTTCGCTCACATGTGGCAAGACAGCTGTCCTAAACCTACCACAACCGGTTGTTATTCCAAAATACACCGCTCACCCCCAGAAGTGTAATAATAGTATATGATGGGCCTGACTTCGGTCGGTCAATTCCATGGCAGCACCGTTTGTATTTTATTTATTTCCGTTATATTTTCTCAGTGCATTTTTTTCAAGATTCTGTCAGGGTGTATCTTCCGAGCGTAAGAGATTGCGTTAGGGTCTTTTAGTATGTTTAACAGTACCTGTGCCTAGAATATCTATGCGAAATTTTAAAACATTATCAGATAGTTCTCTTAACCCTTTGGCGGCTACATAATGACCCAATTTAGTTGCACATCAGAACACCGTTGACTACGTAACGACCAATATTGGCGGCTTGCTCCCGGAGCGCACAGTAATATTATTTTCTAATTCGAACGCATCCTAAAATCCATACCAAATATCTCATTATTACCATAGATACATAGACGGCTGCTAGAATAATTTTGCGCTTCATTTCGAGGATATTTCTGGTAAAATTCCATTATCAAACATCATCGTTTTATATTTTTTCGAGAAATCATCAAAATTTTTATTGGTTTTTATGAGCTAATATCTAAATATTTTTGGATGTAAATAAACGAAACTAAATATTACATTTGATAGAGAATCTAATAAAGATCACGATAGTATTTACAATTTCTAAATAGGGTTCCGTATTTTTCCGTAAGACAGTATAAGTTAGAAATGCCGAGTTTTTTTCACTTTTTCGACTTTCTCAGATTTATTTATAATTATCTAATTGTTTCACATTATGAGATTTCAATATTCTATATACGAAATTGAGATCATTGCACAGTTGTTCTTTTTATGATTACTATAGTAGTTCCATAGTTATAGTACTTTTTGTGGTCTGCCATGAAATTAGCCGCTACTCGAAGGGTTAATATTACCTATTCGAGTGGGCCATCAATAAGTATATAATTACCTTCAGAAGAAGTACTCTCCCCCTTGAAGCAAGAGGTTCTCCTCTGCCTTTGGCCGTCCTGGGGAGGTTTGACCATCGTATAAAAGAAATCGACTATGCTGGATATCCTAGATTCGATGCCCGCGTCCGCCCCGTCGTTCTCGCTGGAGAGATCGTCCTCCAGCGTGGCGATGGGACACATCTTCGCCGCCTCCTCCTCGCTCTTGCGGTAGCCCAGCGTGTCCTGCACCACCTGCAGCATGTCTCTGGCCAGCCTCAGCGGGGTTTTTATGGAGTCTGAACGGTCGGCATTGCTGGCGTACTTATCCGCCGCACCGGCGTCTACGTATACGACACCCTCTCTGCGCACGTCGCTCGATTTTCTGCGGTTGAAGAAATCGAGCACCTCGTTCACTTTCTGATCGGAGTATCTGTAACAAATGAAATAAAAAAATCAGTGTGTCACCCCAAGACTCTCCCGGCAAGCAGACAATCCCCACATCGTGCGCGCCAAACTTCTCAACCCCCCCACTCAAGTGACTATGATAGCAAAAGTAGTATATTTTAGTATAATGTAGTATTTCCGTGATATTAAAATTGCTATTTTCCAATATGATGTACTATTTTCCTAAATAGTACATCACTGCCAAAAACCCTAAGAAAAACACCCTATGAACATAGATTAAAAATCCTGAAACTGACAACTCTGGAGCAACGGAGACACAGAGGAGATCTCATAGAGACATACTAAATACTGAGGCAACACTACGACTGCCCAGAGTTGGAAAGCATGTTTGGGTTCAATTCAAACCATCACTTAAGAGGTCACAGCCTGAAACTCAACGTTACAAGCTTTTCAACTGAAGCAAGGAAGCACTTCCTGACAAACAGAATCGTGAACAGCTGGAATAAACAGCCCGAGGAAGTTATCGAAGCACCAACCATAAACGCATTCAAAAATAGGTTTGATATATATTTAAAAAATGATATATAAAAGAAAAAAAAAGATAACAGCAATACCAGTGAATTTCATAGATATGAACACATCAGCGATAAGCTGCTAGTTCATCAACAAATAATAATAATAATAAATGTACGTTTTTTGGCATCACTTTTATAAGAGTGGTAATCAAAATGTGGTTTTGGCCCGATGACGCATCTGTGTACTAAGTTTTAAGTAACCAACTGCAATATTTCGAGATCTAAGTATGAGTTGTGCACCCAAATTTCAGCTCAATCGTATGAAGCGTTTAGGCGCTATCGTGGAGGAATAAACACACACTCAAGATTTCAAAAGATTGTGGTTGAAATAGGCCCACCAAATTTCAAGTCTTTAAGGCTCCCTTCCGAGTTGACGCGACTAAAAATTTGGATATTTTTGCAATGCCACGCGCCCACGCGCTTTCGATATATACATAAAGATGTATAGGTACACCGCGGCGACAAGGGAATACGTCCCACCGTTGGCAGTGGCCAATTACGAATGACGATTTCGGCTTCGCGCGTCGTCTAATATAGTCGATTTGGCTTATCAATTATACATAATATAATAAATTATCAAATGAATAGTTTTTTATAAAGTAAAAATTAGATTACAATAGCAATATAACTTAACATCACTGTGCTATTTTTTATATCACTCAAAAGTATCTTTAATAAATAGAAAAATATAATATTTGGCCATAACATTTCTGGAAATTATGTAATTTCAAATATTTTTTCTTATATTTTTTGTATGGAAGTTCCAAAAACTGTCTTGGTACTATGCAAATAGACCATACGCTGGTGTAAATAGTATTTTTGATATTGAGAATCATCTCTAGGTTTTTCAAAAACTGAGGACAAATCGCGCTCGTTTTTATTTTTTTGGAAAACAGTAACAGAATAAAGATAATTTACAATTATTATGCAAATAATTTAGCAATTTGGTTTTGGCGAAATGATAGCTTAAGGACCGGGTTTTTAAAATCAAGTATAATTGTATTAAAATTCTTTTTGGTATTCTCACAACCAGGCCACAAAATTATGCTTCATATAGCTTATGGCCACTACGGCCGGCACGGCCTCTTAAGTCCAATATTTCGAGATAGACATATGACTTGGCGCGCTGGTAGACCGATATCTACCACAAACTTTTTAAATCTTGCTATGACCGAATGATGCCTGAATATCAAATTTCAGCTTAATTAGTATAAGCTCCAGTATTGGTTCGGCCAAAGTTAGAGATGTTTGGAAAAGTTGTCTGATTTCTTTTTAGATACAAACGCTAGTAGTAATGTTATACCTTGCAACGGAAAAAGAACAATTTAATTTCTGATAGTGTTAATGTTATACCTTGTAATGGAAAAATAACAATTTAATTTCTGCTAGTGTTAATTTTATACATTGCAATGGAAAAATAACAATTTAATTTCTGCTAGTGTTAATGTTATACCTTGCAACGGAAAAACACAACAGCTGTTAAAAACCATCAGGGATACAATTAAATTGTTATTTAAAAATTCTTTAACCCTTCCTATTTGAGTTAACCATTTTTGGTTAGACGCTTACAAATGCTAAAATTTTATCTAACCAATATTGGTTAGGGCGCTCCGCGCTGCGTAAAATGCCAACTTTTTAAATATTTATTCATTATTATCTTAATTGTTTGACGAGATAAGGTTATAATATTATAAATTTCAAATTTTAATGCGATCATTTTACAGTTATTCTTTTTACGATCCGTATAGTAGTTTAAAAGTTATAGTCGTTTTTCTCAAGGCCATCGACTTCACCCGCAAAACTGTCCCGGGCAGAAGTGACGACTAAATTTTTACCCCGCGATAGGAGAGGTTAAAGAGACATTTACTCAACTTATGAATTCCCCCCTCCCCTCCCGTCTCCTTTGCTTGTCCTTATATTTCACTCCTCCCTTCAATATCGAGTTGGCATACGTTACTAATCACTGAATTATATTTTATACTATGATGACTTTTTTGTAAGTGTATTTATTTATTACTTGTAAATTTATTTGCCCACATAAACCTTCAGTCACAATAACCCTGGCGGTATGGTCGGTAGATATTGTCACTTGGCAATAGGCCCACCACATTGTATTCTTTTGTGTGTGCAATAAAGCTTTTCAAACAAACAAACAATGGGTTAAAATATGTTCATGTCACCGCAAAACTTTCCCGGCAAGTAGTAAAGGGCTTAGGAAATATTCTAAATGTGATATCCCTTCGGGAGGGCGGTTATAGTATTTATTTTATTTTTAATTAATTTTTTAGTCCACAAAAAAATTACACCGTTAGCACTTAACATAGATTGTGTTGCTCCTAACTAGGCAGAGCCTGTTCTAAGGAGAACACCATTACAAATTATTATAAAACACAAGTTTCCCTTATAACGACCTGATCTATCATTATTTTCCGGAGAAACACAATATTCGTCTTCATTCGTGTTTTTGAGATGAAATATTGCTTTAAGGCAAAACGACTACCTCAAATCAAGCAATTGTGCCTCAACAGACAGGTCGTCAGAAGGGTAGGCTTCCTATACATGATTCTAATTATTGCCTTTTGGACAACGTACATTTTCTGAAGGAGGGTTTTGCCGCAAGCTCCCCATCCAAGTATACCTTATAAATAAAATACAAACGGAGCTGCCCATCATATAGTGTTATGACACTTCTGGGGGGTGAGCAGTGGTTTCCGTACTAACGACCGGCTGTGGTAGGTTTAGGACAGCTGTGTTGCCATATGTGAGCGTTCGCCTTACCAAACATTCACTCCCCCTTCGAAGCCATAGAATTTGAGATGCGAAAACCGCAGTTTTAGATATTTTTTCTAAGAAGGAGTTGATTATTTTCTTGGAGAGACCAAGATCTTTAAAAAGGTGAAACAGAGATTTAGCTGGCAGGCCACGAGCGCCAACTTCCACCGCGTGAAGGTGAACAGTGAAGCCGTTCCGGGTGACAGCATTATAGACGAATCTGCCTCAAGCATCGCATTTGGAAGACTTCGAACTTTTTGAGATCCGATTGTAGTAACGTCCACGTTTCCAATCCATAAAGAAGAATGGGAAGAACCAACGTTCGGTATAGTCGTACTTTGGTTTTGATGGTAATATTCGTTTGCTTCCATATGCACCACTTGAGCGAGGCAAATGTTGCTGTTGCCTGACTGATCCGGCTATGGACATCGGTCGTCGATGCCACTTCCTTTTCCATAACCAACGATCCTAAATACTTGAATTGTGGGACCTGTTCGATTTGGGGTTCATCGAGGTAAACGCTGGCCTTCAAACCGTCCGTAGTGAGCACTTTGGTCTTATCCGCATTGATTTTTAATCCATATGATTGAGCAATTCCGGATATGTCGTATAAAATGTCCGTTGCTTCGGCATCAGTGTAGGCGAAAACGGCGCTATCATCGGCGTATATCAAATCGGTTATGAAGTTTGATTCGTCGTATCTAACTCCGCTTCGACTGTCGAATGCTCTCCGCATAACCGCGTCGAACCACCACGTTAAAAAGTAGAGGCGATGCGACATCTCCTTGTCGAACACCAGTTTGAATCGGGAATTCCTCACACAAATCGTTACGGATTCGAACGCTGCTGGTTAAGCCATCGTGCGATGATTGGAGAAGTTTAATGATTTTTGGTGGCCCGTGTTCTGTCTCCAAGGCACTCCATAAGCTGTTCCAATCGATGCAATCGAAGGTGGATTTAAAGTCTATGAAGACGACGATTGTTCGTTTGCCGCAGCGTATTCTTTCTTCTGTTAGCTGACGAAGAGCGAATATCTAACAGTGCATCCTCGATGTGGTCTAAATCCTGCTTGCTCTTCTCGGCTCGTTTGATCTCGATGTTTTTGTAGCCTCGTCTGTATGATTTTCGTAAATACTTTGTCGACTATTGAAAGAAGGCTAATCCATTGTCCATTGATATCTATAACCATGTAAGGAAGGCTTTCCAACATCTGCCGATTGAGGTTTTAATCAAGATCTACAAGGCATATGTGAGACCTATTCTTGAGTATGGCTATCAGATCTGGAACCCATACTTAAACATGTAGATATTCTGGAAAAGGTTCAGCGAAGGGCGACCAAAATGCCAGTGGGCCTGAAGAATAGGAATTATGAAGATCGCTTGGAATTGCTTGGACTGACTACTCTCAAATTCTTGAGACATAGACAACTCCCACAAATTATTACGATGTACCTGGGCTGAATAACATTTACAGATTCAGAATCAACACAAATCTTCGTAATCACTCCTCAACTCTACCGTGCAAAATTTAAATCTATTCCTCTTAAGAACGCTCTGCCAAATAGAGTGGTGGACATGTGGAATAAACTACCATTTGAAGTGATTAGTGCAATCTCTGTCAATCAATTTAAAAACAGACTCTATTTGCACCTAAAAACTTTTTAATATTGTTTATATTATATTGTTAAGGGTCCCATCAAACTTGCAGAAGGCAGATTTGCAGACGGCAATCTTGCAGACGGCATTCTTGCAGGCGGCAGTTTTGCAGAAGGCAATCTTGCAGAAGGCAGTTTTGCAAATGTCAAACTGACGTTTCGAGGGTCGGCATTTTTGCAGACGGCATTTTTGCAGAAAATGAAGTTAGAAGCAAAACATCGTATTTAAAATTTAGTGTTACCAGAGTAGAAATCGACAAAAGCCGCGTTTTCATATGTCAGGGTAGGGAAGAAACCAGTCCACTTCTTTGAGTGTCCTCTCCATCGCGGATCTCAGCAATCAACTTTCGATTTTAGGGAAAGAAAACCCTAACCTAACCTAACCTAACAGAAAAACTTAAAACATTTTTTTTAATGTTTAGTTTGATGTACTGAATCATCCACTACAAGGATGCCGGTAATTAATGTCACTTCGATTTTAGGGAAAGAAAAACCTAACCTAACCTAACCTAACAGAAAAACTTAAAACATTTGTACAGCTAATCCTTGTAGTGGATGTACTGAATCATCCACTACAAGGATGCCGGTAATTAAATGTGGAGAGGTAAAAATATTCACCACTTTAATTTACCCTGACATGATAATTTGCTACTTATTTTTCTAAATTTAAAATTAATAACATATGACCGCTTTACTGCTTTATTTTTGGTTTGTAAAATAATATAAAATTATTTTATTCATGTAATCATGTCCTAATGCGCCATTCTCAAACGTTGCTAACTTCGGGTTTGTATGCAAGTTTGCTTTCTGCAAGAATGCCGTCTGCAAAAATGCCGCCTGCAAGGTTGCCGCCTGCAAGGTTGCCGCCTGCAAGGCTGCCTCCTGCAAATCTGCCCTCAACAGATTTGGAACTGTCAAAAGTGACATTTGTGCAAGACTGCCGCATGCAAAACTGGCGCCCCCCATTGTTAACATATCTGTGTACCAAATTTAAAGCCTCTAAGTCAGGGGCGGATCTATATAAGGGCTTTTTGGGCTGCAGCCCAGGGCCCCGTGGATATAAAGGGCCCCAGCCTCCATTGAAATTAATGGACAATATTGTGAATTAAAAAACAAAATCTCAAATTTTCAAAAATCCTATCATAAGGTTGGCAACCCTGAGATCAAATTCTCGCATCTATTCCGGGGGACTCCCCGCCGCTTGTTTTCAGTGTATTTTCTCGCAAACGCAGTCCTTCGCAGCGAACAAACTTCGACAAATTCTTTTGCAATACCTTTTAAAAAAAATCTTTATTCATATAAATAACATCTGTGTATATACAGTTGAGTTCCTACCGAGGCTAGTGACTTGTCAATAGGTAACTAGTAATGAATGTTTGTTTAAATTTTACTTATATTAACTAGCTTTACTGCTTAATTAAGCTACTAATTAAGATATTATTACAATTAGTATTAATGTTGTTTTGTCTATTTTAGTGAAAAGTTAAATGTTTGTGTGTGTCAGTTGTATAAAATCGAAGACTATCGCGGTTGTTTGACATTATAAATAGGATAGAAAACGAATTTACCGCGTGAAATTTGTAGGACCCGACGTTTCGGTGATGTTGCAGCCGCCGTTGTCCAGGGTAGACTGAAGAGCTGTCAATCCGTTGTTTTTCGGGATCGTGACAGATCGAATAAGTAAGATGCTAAACAGATTCGACATAAAAACGATCTTCAAACCGACCCAAAAATAGCTCGATTTTTGAGGCCTGTAAAGGATGTAATACCACTGCAAACCCTGGGTGTGTATAAAGTCGAATACAGTTGCGGTCTAGCCTACGTTGGACAAACGAAACGGCCCATAGCCACGCGACTGACAGAACACATCAAAGCTGTTAAAAATGTTCAGCGAGAAAATTGGCGATCTGCGAACATATATTGGATAGCGGAAGTAACCACGGGATGAAGTTTCAAAATCCCATTGTGCTATCCAAGGAACAATTCTACTTTCCTCGCATGATCCGGGAAGCCATTGAAATAAGAAGAACTCCGAACTTCAATAGAGACGACGGCTACAAACTCTCTTCTACGTGGAACCCTCTTCTTAAAATGCTCCCGCCGCCGAACGCCGAACGCAAAGACGTAAAACAGGATACAGTGAGTGTTGTGTGCAAGACGGATTTTAAAAATTCCCGCGCTCCGAGCCCGGCCCCCCACCACCGTTATAACCTACGCAGTGGCTGCAGCGGTTTGCGGCCTACCCGCAAAACAACGGACTGACAGCTCTTCAGTCTACCCTAGACAACGGCGGCTGCAACGTCACCGAAACGTCGGGTCCTACAAATTTCACGCGGTAAATTCGTTTTCTATCCTATTTATAATGTGTCAGTTGTGTTTGTGTGTCTGTCATATTAAACAAATAAAATATTGTATTGTCCTTTTTTCTTATATATTGTGTACCTAGTGACCTAGACATCATTATCGAAAACAGTCTTTTGGCAAAATTGCAATTAGTTGATTAATTAGGCAGGCCCCCAAGTAATATTAGCCCAGGGCCTCACAAACGCACGGTCCACCCCTGCTCTAAGTCCAGTATTTCGAGATTGAAATATGACTAGTGTGCCCCTGGTGGACCGATTGTAACCAAAGATGTATCCACGGTAAAAATATAGAAGTCAATATAGATACCTTCGTAAATTCTGACCCGACTTCCACTTGGTCTCGAGCGTGCGTATTCCATGGTTGAGACCCTCGAAGCTCTCGACACACATGTGCCACACTCATGATCTCCACTGGCGCAGCTTCCGCATTGACACCCGCTTGAATCGGGCCACAGTCGCCGCTAGCAGGTCGTCCGCGCGGGTATTAGGGATCGGTATTTGCTGGGACCTGATTGTAAAAATACGATATAATCAAAAAACTCGGTTGTGGCACATCAAGAATTTCTGTGCAAGTAACCAAGGACTGATTTAATTTGAATATTAATTTCATTAAACAAGTGTGAGAGTGGGCACCCTTCACTTGACTCCAATTGATTGTGAGCGAAGGGTGGTTCTCATCAGGAAGTTTTCTCCGTCTTTGAAAGTAGTTGAAGTTGAAGTATTTATTCAGAAGGTCCGCAGTAGGTTGCCAGTTCGTAACGCCTTGATTGATATTTCGCCGGTGTGTAGGTAGTGTGGGCGCGAGGTGAAACCGTGGTTGTGTATCCGAAGTGTGAAGCGCCGCGATAGATTCGAAGATAACGATGATCGCGTATACTATGCGTAGTTTGGTTGACTCGAAGGTAGTGAAGAGCGCGAGTACTTGTTAATGTGCGGATACTGTCCGCCAGAGAATGATGTGTAGCCGCGGTAACTGTCCACTAAGGGAATGATCTATTATGTGTCGAATGTACTGAGTTTTATATGGTATGCAGTGATGCATTAGTTATGAGTGGGGTGAGAAATAAGCGTGTTAATTCGTATCGATCAGAAGAAATGACATTAGTCATCGTTTGACTGTGCATAAAATGCCGAATTTAGTTGGAAATCAATTGCAGCTGACTCGTGTATATTCGAGCGTGTTTGCGATTTCGATTCTATAGAAATTACTTTTTTGTTGTGGGTATGTTGGACCGAGTCTCCGACACAAGTAAATATATTAAAAGTGAACTATTGTACAGTCGATTCAAGAGTAGCTGGCATCAGGTTAACAAACACCTTCGCTACTTACGACACGTTTCAGACCATTTCAGATACCCAGACACTCCGACGAATAATCGCTGGAGTGCAGTCGATTGTTTGATGCCTCACGGTGCGTAAACCTCCCAGCAGCGCCCGAAGGTCTATCACCCAGAGAATCCGATCCCTCCTGGATAGGAGGCGGCTGTTGCGGCTGCCGGCCTGGATATCGCGGCTGTGGATATGACACAGCCGCGACAGGGGAACAAAGTTCGTCGCTCTACGAGGAGGCTACCGGATGGGAGTTAGCCCGTGAGTTGAGCAGATCCAAGGTAATGAGCAAGTATGGCCCAAGCTGCACGGAACTGCTAGTTGCCGTCATTGAAAAAACGACTTTCTCGGGAAGTAGACCTCCTCCCTTGACCCCCTTCCCCCCGCAATCCACAATTCGCGGTAGAATTTTTACACACACACACACACATACACACACACACACACACAGGCATACACTCACATACATATTTAAGTCTGGAAATGGCCCTACTCATCTCAGGGGTGTAAAAATGGGTTTTGTCGTCTTCATCTTGATTTTTTTAGCGCATTCACAAAACTTTCCCTTAGGCCAGGAAAGTAAAACCCCTGGCTTTGGCTATATTTGCATACCATATATCTGATGAGGACTGCTGCTTCTGACGATCCAAACCAGATGTCGCTGTGGACGTGGAGTCATCCGTGACCCTCTTCACTTGAGAGTCGTCTTCTCCACCGCTTAAACACTCTCCTTCAGAGTGAACCTAAACACAGGAAAGATCTCTTTTAACCATGGACGGGGATGCATTCCTTGATCAACTTATTGATGTTATTCTGTACAAAATTAGACATTAAATAATCAACAACGTATATAAAACGTTACCTCTCTAGAGTTGGCTATTCGTTGCTCCTCGGTGATTCGACAGACGCTTCTCTCTGAGTGTCCTTTCGATCGCGTGACTCCACGACCGAGTGAAGCAGATGATACACGCCTAAAATTAAAAAAAAAACAGTTGTCATCCCAAGACTCCCATCAAGCACACAACCCATCCCCCGTCGCACCGCGTGCCGAACCTCTCAGCCACCCCAAACAACCCCTCCTACCAACTCCCTCTCTAACCCACACCCCAAAAACTCCCACCTCCTCCTCTCCACCTAGACCCTGACCCCCTCCCACCCGATAGTGATTATGTCAAGTTACTATGATAGCAAAAGTAGTATATTTTATAAATAGGATAGAAAACAAATTTACCGCATGAAGTTTGTAGCACCCAACGTTTCGGCGACGTTGCAGCCGACGTTGTCTAGGGTAGACTGAAAGAGCTGTCAATCCGTTGTTCCGTGGGTAGGCTGCATACCGCTGCCGCCACTGGGTAGATTATAACGGTGGGGGGGGGGGGGGGCTCGGAGCGCGCGAGTTTCGAAAATCCGTAGTGCACACAAAACTCACTGTATCCGGTATTACGTCCTTGGGTTCGGCGTTTGTAGTAATATATATTAGTATTTTGTAGTATTTCGGTGTTTTAAAATAGTATTTTTCCAAATAGTATTTTCATAAATACAGCGGTAATCATTTTTTTTTGTTGCTTGTATACGAGATATTCTAACCAAAACATATCTTTGGTTGAAATATCAGACGCACGCAGGGACGTAAAACACGATACAGTAGATGTTCAAAATTCGCACGCGCCCCCCCCCCCCCAAACAGCGGTATAATCTACGCAGTGACGGCAGCGGTATGCGGCCTACCCGCGAAACAAAGGATCGACAGCTATTTCAGTCTACCCTAGACAACGGCGGCTGCAACGTCGCCGAAACGTCGGGTGTCGGCAAAATATTATTTTATGCTATGATTAATTGAATTCGTTAATATCGTATAATTCTTTTACAATGAGATAACTTTTAACTTGTGCTTAAACTATTAATTTGTGCGAGCCCGGGCAGGACTCTGGCCTGAGGGCTAGTTTCACCTAGGAGTTAATCTTCTGGCGCTCCTGGACGGATTGCGCACCATGCGGTGTCAGCCAATCGATTGTGCATTCTGATTAACAGTCGGCGGAGCCTGGAGACAGTACTGTTTCCTATAGAGCGGGGGTAGTTTTTCACCTTACGGCGACTGCTCTTGAAACGATCATCGGCTACCCGATTCCGGGTGAACAGCCGGGCAAAGGATGCTCTGGTCTGTGATAGATTGGGTAGACACCGTTTCACCGCTACGTAAGGAAGAGGACCGCGCAAGCGACCTCGAACACGACCGCTTGAGAATCAGGATGGGAGGTGAGGTAAAAGGAAGAGACAAAATAGATTATGTGTATGTATGTGTAATTTTAGGTGTGATATATAGGTATTATAATGAATATACTTGAGATAACATTATGTCCATGAACTAAATTAAATGAAATATAATATCTAAAAATATTTTGTGATCATCTAGATAGACTGTAGAATTTTTTAAATTGAGTTCTTATGAGGTTTTTGATGAGTGTAATATGTCCACACTTAAAAAGTCTGTATTTTCTGACACGCTCTGTATAGAAATGCATCCTGAGATGCATTGATTTTCACCACAGGGAGATGAAATAGTCGATGCGATCGAACAGGGCGAGGAGGAACATAAAATTGAATGCGCTCCAAAATCGCGTTCACATCGATGGAATTATTTACCAACCCATGCAAGTATACGGCATCGATCAAGACTCTACGGCTCTCCAATGACATTAACTTGTGGGCTTTTAAGGATTCCTGATAGAATACCATAGCTCATATCGAGCTAATGACTTCCAAATGTTACCAGTTGCTGGGATTCATTTGGAGGGTAACGAAGCCTTTCAAGGATTTCCGCGTTGTTATGCTCCTGTTTACATCGCTTGTCCGGAGTAGATTGGAGTTTGGCAGCGTGATTTGGAATCCATGTTATAAACAATATGTTTCGGACATTGAAAGAGTTCAGAAAACGGTTTTGAGGTGGATGAGTTTTAAATTCTTTTACGAAATAGAATTCGCCGATTACAACTCCCAAACTCACTTTTTTAAATGTCAATCTCTGAAGACGAGACGTACTCTTACAGATCTTCTCCTCATTAATTCACTCTTTACCCATAAACTCGATTGCCCTGATCTGCTCAGTTGTTTCCCGCTGAATGTTCCGTCGACCCACAGAACTCGTCGTTGTGATGTCTTCCGCCCGCCGCATTGTTCAACCAATAACGCTCTATTCTCGCCGGTGCCCCGTATAATGCACTCACATGTGAAAATTGTTAATTGCTTTGATGGTATGCTTCTTAGTAAATCACAATTCAAGCAACTCGCCTGAGCAAAAAAAACGGACTAAAAAAGAAAAAAAAACACCAAACTGAAATTAAAATAAAATATTTAAGGTATTAGAAGAGTATAACAAAATAGGTAAATTATCAATAAGTACAAAACGTTTTTAGATTTATATCAAATAACTTAATGTAATATTATCTCTAGTACGTGAGACTGATGTAAATCTGTTGTTTTTTCAAATAAAGAGAAAAAAAAAAAAAAAAAAAACCATTCCGATGACTTTTTTTTTGTCTTTCCTAATTCAGTGACAAGAATGTTTGTTTTTACACCAATACATTTAATTGGTTCAATACCACATCTGTGCTTCATGCAATGGTTTCTTATGTGTAAACGGCACACTTCGGCAGAAGACGGCTATAACAGAAAAATAAGGTCTTACCTGGTAGCAGTAGGGTCGCTATGAGCCATTTGCACCGGTTGCTTTGATGAGAAACTTCCTACTAAACCGGCCACTGAAGTCAACGAGGCACAAGTTGTAGTCGCTGCTCCAGATGAGTATGAACCGGTGATAGATGATGGAAAACTGCCAGAACCTGAAAAAAACGGTTTTGTCACCTCAAGACTTTCCCGGCAAGTAAGCTCCCCCGCCACCTCCCCCCCCCCCCCCTTCCAGTCAACTCAACGTTCCCCGCACCACAATTCATAGTATTTTCCGTGGTATTAAGATGGCAGTTTTCGAAAATGATGTAGTATTTTGTTCTTTATATTTAATTTTGTTCTTCTAATTTATTATTATTACTATATTTATTTATTGTTTTATTTTTTTTATGTATCCCTAGTATTACATGATTAAATTTCCTATAGTATATTTTACATGATTTAGTCGTACATACAAAATGTAGAACCCTGGAAATTTACTAAATGTGCGGCTTCGGCGGGATTTTATCACCTTACTAGGCAGAGCCTGTATTGAGGTGATATTTAGAACTGCGTTCATCTGTCGGGTGTATAGGTAATTTCCGTAATCTTGGTAAACACTACAAGTGTATATTGTATAACTATTATAGTATATCTTCTTCTCCGTCGTTCCCTCATTACTGAGGATCGTGGTCACTAGACAACAGTTTGCCTACGAGGCTCCTCCACTTCGACCTGTCTTCTGCATGGCGGGTCGCAGATTGTATTGACCCTTTTGTAACTTCTTTGAGGAGGTCGTTCCATCTGGCCGGTGATCTGCCTCTGCTTCTTCTTCCCTCCACTTGACCCCTGGAAAGCATTTTCTCTAGATTCTCTGGGTTTCTCCTGGCAACATGACCGAAGAACTGCAGGACCCTTCTCATGAATACGGTGGAGAGACTCACTTTGATGCCGAGTTCTTCCAGGACAGATTTGTTGGTGCGGCAGGCTGCCCATGGGATTCCTAGCATTTTACGCCAACACCACATCTCCAGTGCATCGATTTTGGTGCGTATACGAGCCTTCAGGGTCCATGTCTCCGATGCATAGACAAAGATCGAGAAAACCAGAGCTCGAACCAGCCTGACCTTAGTCCGCTTACTTATACCCCGATTCTTCCACAGCCTTTCTAGCTTGCTCATGGCCGATCTTGCTATCTGGCTTCTGCGTGAGACCTCCTTTTCGCAGTTTCCGTCGTTGCATATCATGGAGCCCAGATAAACAAAGTCTTCCACAGCTTGAAGGTCACTCAGCGCGTTGGTGCGTTGCATGGTTCCAGCCCGGTCCACAAACATGAGTTTGGTCTTGCTGCGGTTCATGTGCAGTCCATACTCCTTGCTTTCCTTCTCCACCCTGCGTAATAGGGTCGCCAATTAATTTTCATCGGCACCTATGATGGTCGTGTCGTCGGCGAATCTTAAATTATTGATTCTGAGACCTCCAATGCGAATTCCACCCTCCCATTCGTCTAGGACTTTTCTCATTATGTGTTCGGCGATCAAATTAAAGAGTTTCGGCGATAAGATGCACCCTTGCCTGAGGCCTCTCTCTGTTTTGAAGGAATTCGAAAGCTCATCGTCCAACTTTACTCTCGAAGCGCCTTCCATGTACAGACTCTGTATGAGGAATATAAGGTGGTTTGGGATCCCCATATCGCGCATAACCTCAAACATCTTCCCCCAGTCCACGCAATCAAAAGCTTTGGCATAATCTATGAAACAGAGAGCCATTGGAATATTAAACTCCCTGCATTTCTCTATAATTTGCCGAATGTTGAAGATTTGCTCACGCGTGCCTCGTCGTCTTACGAAACCGGCTTGCTCAATCGAGATTTGTGGGTCTATGAAGTACTCCAGCCTCTTGTTAAGAATGCTGAGGAGAATCTTGCTTGCGTGAGAGATAAGCGAGATCGTACGGTAATTCTCACATTTTCGAGTCGAGCCTTTTTTATGCAATGGGACCAAGATGGATTCGGTCCAATCATCCTCCAATTATAGTATATATATTACACAAAAAAAATATTTATTAAATTAAATGAGATATAATATATATGGGAGATATATGAATACAGTTATGAGGTTAATGAGATAATAATAACAATAATAAGTAATATAAGTCATCTGTGCACCTATTTAATAACGTTAGTTACTAACGACTCACAGTGCTCCCTCGTCGAGTGTAACAACCATAATGTTACCAGTCTTTTGTAGTGAGCGTCATTTTGAATGATTGTAGCTTGGCCTAATTGCGTGGTAAATATGTTATGGAGTTTAATCGCTAGGTAAATATTGTGTCTTTGTCCAAAGGTCATTCTCATTTTTGGTTGTACGTGTCTATCTTTATTTCTTGTGTCGTGTCTATTGGCGTTACTGTTCAGCTTGCCGTTGTCCTGTTGGAGTTCTTTCCTGTAGCATATTAAGACCTGTCATGCGTACGTATAGCTGTCTTGCATCCAACACCATAAAATCCCTGTAGAGCTGGTCACTGGAGTAGCGGTATGGCTTCCTGGCTATAACCCTAATCAAGGCCTTTTGGGCCTTTATCAGAGGATCCAGATTTGTTTTGGCCATACCACCCCAGCCTAGTTGTCCGTATATTAGCAGAGATTGGGCTAACGCGTAGTATATCATCCTCAAGGCATTGATTTCAAAGACGTTTCTAATTATAAATAGGATAGAAAACGAATTTACCGCATGAAATTTGTAGGACCCGACGTTTCGGTGACGTTGCAGCCGCCGTTGTCTAGGGTAGACTGAAGATCTGTCAGTCCGTTGTTTTGCGGGTAGGCCGCAAACCGCTGCCGCCACTGCGTAGGTTATAACGGTGGTGGGGGGCCGGGCTCGGAGCGCGGGAATTTTTAAAATCCGTCTTGCACACAACACTCACTGTATCCTGTTTTACGTCTTTGCGTTCGGCGTTCGGCGGCGGGAACATTTTAAGAAGAGGGTTCCACGTAGAAGAGAGTTTGTAGCCGTCATCTCTATTGAAGTTCGGAGTTCTTCTTATTTCAATGGCTTCCCGGATCATGCGAGGAAAGTAGAATTGTTCCTTGGATAGAACAATGGGATTTTGAAACTGCATCCAGTGGTTACTTCCGCTATCCAATATATGTTCGCAGATCGCCGATTTTTCTCGCTGAACGTTTTTAACAGCTTTGATGTGTTCTGTCAGTCGCGTGGCTATGGGCCGTTTCGTTTGTCCAACGTAGGCTAGACCGCAGCTGCATTCGACTTTATACACACCCGGGGTTTGCAGTGGTATTACATCCTTTACAGGCCTCAAAAATCGAGCTATATTTTGGGTCGGTTTGAAGATCGTTTTTATATCGAATCTGTTTAGCATCTTACTTATTCGATCAGTCACGCCCTTGACGTATGGTAAGAATGCTCTTGATCTGCTCGGTTTTTGAGTTTCGTCCGTATTAGATCGTGTGCGTGTCTCGTGATATTTTCCGTATCCATTTTTCCTAAGGACATCATTGACATGTTCCATCAGAGTTTTAATCGATAAATCTGTCACTTCCCTTCCAGAAATAGCTTATCTCACTAAACCACGTAACGTACAGCCACCGAAATTATATGGCTTACCTAAAATCCATAAGGATAATGCACCATTGAGACCGATTGTGAGCCAAATCGACAGCCCCACATATCCTCTGTCAAAACACTTGGCTGGTGTCCTCCAACCGCTTACGGGAAAAACGACGTCTTACGTGAAAGACTCGCGACATTTCGTAAGCATTATTAGAAGCTTAAAACTGGCCGAAGACGAAATAATGGTGAGCTTTGACGTCGAATCTTTATTTACGAATTTGCCCATTTCGGAGTGTCTTACGGTGGTGAGAGATAAACTAAGGTCTGAGGACCTCCCTATTAGCTACGCCGACATGCTTCAACATTGCCTGACATCCTGCTACTTTCTATGGAACGGCGATTATTACAAACAAATCGACGGAGTAGCAATGGGATGCCCCGTATCGCCGATAGTTAGTGACCTATATATGGAATATTTTGAGGAATTAGCCATAAAAACCTCCAAAATTAAACCCATTCTCTGGCTTCGCTACGTGGATGATACCTTCTGCATCCTGAAAGGCAACATTCAAACGGTGAAAGAATTCCTGGGTCATCTAAACTCCATACACCCAAAAATCAGTTTCACCTATGAAGTAGAGAAGGACGGCTCCTTACCATTTTTGGATGTCAAAGTGACGAGGAGAAGTGACAATACTCTCGGACATACGGTATATCGGAAGCCCACACATACGGACAGATATTTGCATGCAAGCTCACACCATCATCCCTACCATCTACGTTCACTGCAAACGTCGCTCGTGAATCGAGCACGCGATCTATGCGACACTGAGCATTTTCCGAAGGAGATGGAACATGTCAATGATGTCCTTAGGAAAAATGGATACGGAAAATATCACGAGACACGCACACGATCTAATACGGACGAAACTCAAAAACCGAGCAGATCAAGAGCATTCTTACCATACGTCAAGGGCGTGACTGATCGAATAAGTAAGATGCTAAACAGATTCGATATAAAAACGATCTTCAAACCGACCCAAAATATAGCTCGATTTTTGAGGCCTGTAAAGGATGTAATACCACTGCAAACCCCGGGTGTGTATAAAGTCGAATGCAGCTGCGGTCTAGCCTACGTTGGACAAACGAAACGGCCCATAGCCACGCGACTGACAGAACACATCAAAGCTGTTAAAAACGTTCAGCGAGAAAAATCGGCGATCTGCGAACATATATTGGATAGCGGAAGTAACCACTGGATGCAGTTTCAAAATCCCATTGTTCTATCCAAGGAACAATTCTACTTTCCTCGCATGATCCGGGAAGCCATTGAAATAAGAAGAACTCCGAACTTCAATAGAGATGACGGCTACAAACTCTCTTCTACGTGGAACCCTCTTCTTAAAATGTTCCCGCCGCCGAACGCCGAACGCAAAGACGTAAAACAGGATACAGTGAGTGTTGTGTGCAAGACGGATTTTAAAAATTCCCGCGCTCCGAGCCCGGCCCCCCACCACCGTTATAACCTACGCAGTGGCGGCAGCGGTTTGCGGCCTACCCGCAAAATAACGGACTGACAGATCTTCAGTCTACCCTAGACAACGGCGGCTGCAACGTCACCGAAACGTCGGGTCCTACAAATTTCACGCGGTAAATTCGTTTTCTATCCTATTTATAATGTCAAACAACCGCGATAGTCTTCGACGTTTCTAATATTTTTAAAGACATACATTAGTTTTCTCATTCTTGACGCTGTGATGTCAACGTGGTCATACCATTTTAGGTTATTGTCAATAGTTATTCCTAGGTATTTTATTTGACATGCTTTTTCCTATGGATGGCAGTTGCAGTAGTTATCATAATTGCATTCGTGCAGTATTAGTTGCAATTCAGACGATGGCTGCTGCCTCCTGTCGATATTAAAATATATACACTGCACAAAATACACTGCCATTGTGAGGCCGATAATCTCGTACGCCTAGGTGGTATGGTGCAACAAAGCCAACCAGAAAACTGTGATTACCAAACTAACTGGCGCAATGTCCTCCACTCCTGGAGCAGCTCTAGATGCACTGCTAAACTTACCGCCCCTACACATTCACTTGCAACAGCTGGCGAAAACCAGCATGTACAGGCTATCAGCCCGAGAGAAGGTAAACTGGATCTCACGAGCACTAAGACCAGTTCTTGACTCAGTCAGTGAAACTCCAACCCTCAACATGGTATCAGACACCATGCTTCCACTACTAAACTTTGGAAAACTTTTTAAAGTGGAACTGCCGCCCATAGACGACTGGCTAAAAAGCCAACGGCAATGGGAGGCCAGTAGCCTTAAACGGTATACTGATGGGTCCAAATGGGAACTTGACGTAGGCTGCGGTATATATGGAGAGCGACCAAACTTCGAAAGAAGTGTAAACTTGTGGAAATACGCCTCCATATTCCAAGCGGAGGTATACACCATTATTGAATTTGCGGATATCAATCTCCATAAGAACTACGCCAACAATCGTATCTATATCCACTCGGATAGCAAGGCAGCTCTTATGGCACTAGCCTCAAATACTATTAATTCAAAGCTAGTGCAAAACTGCATATCATTACTGAAGTCCCTGGGCCAAAAGAACAGGGTAATTCTAAGATGGGTTCCGGCCATGCAGGAATCGAGGGAAGTGATAAAGCCGACGAACTTGCTAAGACGGGAGCAAAGGGAACCTTATACGGCCCTGAACCTTGCTGTGGCGTACCAAAAAGCCTTGCAAACCTAATGCTCAAACAAATATGTTTAGAACAATCCGTCAACCACTGGAACAACACGCCAGATTTGAATCATTCCAAAGCGCTAATTAAGGCTTATGACTGTAAGACGGCCCGTGAGGCCTTATCGATAAATAGGAACAATCTACGCATACTGGTGCTCACGGGGCATTGTGGCCTGAACAAACACATGTTCAACATCAAGCTCAGAGACACAAAAATGTGCAGGTTCTGCCAAGGAGCAGAGGAAACTCCCCAGCACCTCGTGTGCGAGTGTGTTCCGCTGATGCGTAAAAGATACACCCACTTGGGTGGTTATTACCTAAAACCTGAGGAGGTAAAACAATCTGGCGCCAAAAGCCTGCTGTGGTTTTTAAGTTACACGAGGCTTAGCGCAGAATAATAGTAGGTGGTGAACACAATAGATCAGCAATGGTCGCAGAGTTACAAGGCTCATAAAGACCTTAGAAAAGCCCCACTCAACAAATAAAATTAAAAAAAAACTCGTGGCGAGGGGACGCACACGTCTACGGGGACATCTTGCACTATATATCTAAAGGTGGCCTCTAAAAAGACATATAAACGCTACCCTACTTAAATTAACAAATCGATTCGAAACATTACGCAAAGCGAGCCGCGGGCAACAGCTAGTGTCATATAAAATTGGCGTTTTCCTTGGAACAGGCACTGCCTAGTTAGGAGTGATGCCAAATTATTGTGTAAAACTAATTCCTATATATTTTTTTCAATAAATATATAAATAAACTAGCTGACCCGTGCCCACTTCGTTGGACGGTAAAACTTTTTACTTGTGATGAAATTATGAGTGTGGCTCGATTAGTACTGAGTGCTATGATTTATTTCCTGACTGCCAAAAGAAGGGTTATATTTTTACTGCATATGTATGTATGTATTTGCATGCCAATTTGAATATAATACCGTTATTTGTGAGTGTCTTCTTGTGAATGTCTTATTTGTGAGCCTAGTATCTCTTAACTATTTATGCAGTAAAAGCGAAATTATATGCAGTAAAAGGGAAAAGTCTTTTGTTTTAAGCACTTGAGACGATACATTTACTTATTTTGATAAGAATTCATAATTGTTGATAATATGACCAATAAACGTGACCTAACGATTTAAATGATTTTTTAAAATATAAATTACTACTTTTTGTGACTTAAATTTAAAAGTTCGACATATGCTGTCGCTGACTTTTTTGTAGGCATTATCAAGCTCTACAACTTTTCTCTAGAACTTAAACATATATCTCTCATCGTTAAGGCAGCGTTAGTTAGAAACGTTTCCGTTCGACCGCTTATTCTCCGACTTACTTTGCAAATCCGACTACCACGAGAAAGTCTTTTAATTTTTCGGATTAATATAGCCTATGACCTACCACAGCCGGTTCGTAAGTCCGGAATCCACTGCTCACCCCCCAGAAGTGTAAAAAATAGTATTATGATGGGCCCGACTCCGGTCGGTGAATTCCATGGCAGCTCCGTTTGTATTTATTATTACTCACAAATAACGTGGCTTTCTATTGGTAAAAGAATTTTCAAAATAGGTTCAGTAGATCCAGTGATTACTTCCTACAACGTCACAAACTTTACCTCTTTATAATATTTGTATAGATAAATAAGCATGTACTTGGAATTATAGGCCCTAAGGACAAACCGTACGGAACATTTTTTTACCAAAATATCTGTGTTTCAAACATACGGTAATAAATATCTTAGTCATGACATACCTGTAATATCTTTGTCATGACATACCTGTTATAACACCTCTGGTAATACTGAGACCTCTTCCGATCTTCGCAATAGCAGCTCTATGCCGATGTAGGCTACCAGCGGCTGCTCCTTGTAAGCCGCCAGTTCCTCCGATTCCTCCAGGACCAGCTCTCAAGCGATTTCTCAAAACGAAGCGTCCGATAGTCTTCCAGTTGGCCTGTGAATAACCAAACAACATACCATACCAAACACATATAAGGTACTATAAATAAAATACAAACGGAGCTGCCATGGTATTGACCGACAGAAGTCGGGCCCATCATATAGAATTATTACACTTCTGGGGGGTGAGCAGTGGATTCTGGACTAACAACCGGCTGTGGTAGGTTTAGGACAGCTGTCTTGCCACATGTGAGCGTTCACCTTACCACTTATTCACTCCCCTTTCGAAGCTATAGAATTTGAGATGTGCAAATTGCGGTTTTAGATATTTTTTCTAGAAAATAGTTGATTATTTTTCTGGGGAGACCAAGATCTTTAAAGAGCTGAAACAGATTTAGCTGGCAGGCCACGAGCGCCAACTTCCAAGGTGAACAGTGAAGCCGTTCCGGGTGACGGCATTTGCGGGATCATGGTATTTATTTAATTTGTACTTGTGGTCTTTTGGGATATTTGATTCCCATGGAACAGTTAATTCTACGATAAGGACCATCTTCCGAGATAGAGAGTAAAGAGTTATATCTGGACGCAGGGCTGTGCATTTGAGACAGGGAATTTATACTGCTTAGAGACCGAATCGATTTCCATAATCCAATCTGAAGTTTCTCGATTATTGAGAAAGGTTTTGCAGTGAGATGTTTTTTGCCTTTAGAGCCAACCCGCACAAACTGTATTGGGGGTTTCGAGGATACTGTGGAACCCTTGTTGGCACGAGCCACTGAGAGGCTAAGTGCCTCGCGAATAACAGCAAGGACTTTGTCGTGGCGATAAGTGTACCGTCCTTGATCCAAGGCCACCTTGCAGCCAGCTAGAATATGTCTAGCTGTGCAAGGGGTGTTGCTACAAAGAGGACCTGAACTATCCTCGGCATAGCTCCAACGAGCGTGGTTACTGTGGTCTGGAAGTGTAATGCTGAAAGGCATTTAAATAAAATTTCAGCGTCTCTGGTCTCGTCCAGTCATACAACATTACTTTCCAGTGCATTGGAGGAGGTATGCAAAATGCTGGTATTACCCGTTGGCGTTGCCCGTATTATATTCGTGATCCTATATATATAATTTTTCATGGCGATTAGTTGAACGGTATAGAACTTGATTTGCTGCAGCGTCATCTAGTGGCGACTTACAACTAAGTGGGTAGCGTGAAAATATTATCTTTCTCAAATACCTATGTATACCAATTTTCATGGCAATCGGTTGAAAGGTCTATAGAAGTGGATGTGCTACAGTCAGTACAAAGAAGATAGCGTGAAAATAATATCCGTGCTAAAATACCTACGTATACTAATTGTCATAGTGATCGGTCGGGCGGCATATAAGTAGATGTACTTCAGCGCCATCTAGTGGCGAGTTACAACAAAGTTGATAGCGTGAAAATATTATTCGCTCAAATATCAATGTGAACCAATTTTCATGGCGATCGGTTGAACGGGATATAAGTTGAAATAGGTCATCGGGCCCAAGCTGCACGGAACCGTTAGACACCACCTAGGTACGGGTACCAGTTATTCTCCGGAGTGCAAAGTCCATTAGCAAACGCCTCACGACGCACAAACCACCCAGTAGCGCCCGAGATGTTCCCCCAGACTGAAACAGCCGATCGAACCCACCTGTCTATGACACAGCTGTTGAAGGGTTCTCAGACTCCTTTCCAGGTTAGACCCTCTTCGAGGAGGCTACCGGATGATAGTTAAACCGTGAGTTGAGCTGACCCAAAAATAACAAACAGGTCATCCTGCCCATGATGCACGGAACCGTTAGATACCGTTAGGTACGAGCATCGATACATCTTGGGCTGTCAACATAACGGGCGAACCTGTCATCCTAGGGAGTTTTAATCCCATAAAGTAAACGTGAAGACTTAGCGGACAAAAACAATCCACTTTCTGGCTCCACTAACGAGCCCACAATAGTCCAACGCCTTACAAGAGAAAAATATTGGATTGTAAGAATCAATCCAATATTACCATTTATTTATTATGGGTTTATACATATTAACGATGTTTCAATCAAAATTTTGTTGAATTACAATAAATTCTGTTGAAACTCTATTACTCGATTGAAAATATCAACATTTTCCTTACGGTTTCTACGGAAATAACACTATACTGTAGTTTCATCATGAGTCATGTGTCCGACTTAATCCGTACGTATACTACTACATGCTGCCATGTTTAAAGCGATATCCCAACGTTGCAATGTAATGAAATAAAATTATGTTTTAACATTACGACACGGTAATTACCATTACGCCAATATCGCTACGCGTCATGTTATAATAATAATAATAATAATAATAATAAACTCTTTATTTGCACTTAAAAAATATACAAAAAAGGCGAGCTTATTGCCACATGGCAATGTCTTACAGCTAACCTAAACATAGTGGTACATGCGCGCATTGTGAAAATAAAGATTATTACATAACATACAGACAAGTGGAAGAATTTAAGACTAATAGTGCCCGAGGAGAGGAAATTGGGGGAGGAATAGGAGAGAAAGGGAAGAACTGGTTACTTCTTAGAAAGGTAGTAATCCTTAAGGTGAGTCTTAAACGATGGTAAAGAAGGCGAGTTTCGTATATTTGCTGGGAGATCGTTCCAGAGTCTTGCACTTTGGACACAGAAAGAATAGGAATAGAAATCACTATTATGACTCGGAATTTTTAATAAACTGTCAGAGGCTGACCGAAGTACGAGACCGTGGGAACTTAGTGGTTCAAAAAGCTCCTGGAGATAGGATGGTGTTAGTTGGGTGAGTACACGATATAGGAGAGCCAGTATATGAACATTTCTTCTTTGGCGTATTGGCAACCACCTATAATAATAATAATAATAATAAAACTCTTTATTCTTAAGAAAAGGCGAGCTTATTGCCTGCAGGCAATATTTTAGAGCTAACCTATACTATTGTAAGAACATTATTTGCGAGTAGGTTACATAACTTAACCTATATAAAGAGTATGACAAATAAAATAAAGGAGGATAGAAAGAAGTATATCCTTTACTCTTTGTGGGCACAGATTTGCCACATCAAAATAATCTAACACCTATAAGGACGCTAAAGTTTTAAAAGGAGGGGAATGGGAGGGGAAAGGGAATTTATCTGGAGGATTTCAAATGCTCTCTGAGTCTGTTTTTAAAAGTTGTTATGCTTGGCGCGGTTCTCACATTTTTCGGCAAAGCATTCCAAAGACGGGCTCCATGCACGGTGAAAGAGAATGAGAGAAGTCACTGCTGTGACTAGGGATAGAGAGTAGCAGGTTGTTTTTTGATCTCAGAGGGCGTTCATGAGCCGATAGTGCAGTAAATCTGCCGGTAAGATAATTGGGAGCGACGCCATCCAAGATCTTGAAAAGCATATAGAGAACTCGCATGTCTCTTTTCTCCCGGGTCGACAGCCACTAAAGCTTCTCTCTGTACTCCGTGATGTGGTCAAATTTTCTGAGGCCATGGATATACCGAATGCAAACATTTTGGAGACGCTCAACTTTGATGGATAACTCCTCTGTGAGGTCGAGAAATGCGACATCTCCATAATCCAGAAGGGGTATATACGTAGTTCTTGTTGAAACATTCGTATTTTCATGTCTTTTTACATCGTTATGTTTTTCTCAGTTACCGCGAGGCATTGTAAAGTGAAACAAGCAAGCTGGCCTCTCGCCCTCACTAGCAGATGACGTCATGCACCAGAGAAGACTTTGAGGAGAAGGACACTACTTTAAAGACTTCCAAATGAATATTGAATGTTATTACCTGTACTGTGTAGACTATTTCGTCATCATGTAAAGCTCGCTGCTGAGGACCAGCGCCCGCTCGACCACCCCATTCCAGTTCTTCCACCAGGAGAAACCTGCAAAGTTCATTTTGAGCAAAAAAACAGCAATAGCAGGTCAAGATTAATGACAGGAAATCGAAAAAAGCACTCATTCTCTTTTCAAAAAATATGGAGATGATGATGAAATTCCTCTATATATGTTTCGTTCGATCTCACATTTTAGCTAATACTTGTACAGCTAGAGCTGTTAACTACAACGGGCAACGATATTAGATCGTTCTATCTACCGTGAGACGAGCGTAGAAGACTTGGGACAGAAACAGTCCACTGTCACTTAGGCCACTCACCCGTAAGAACCCAACCCCTTACCGCGAGATAGCCAGGTAAGTCACCAGCAGGCCGACCCGCACCCGCGTCTTTATTTCCAGTTGCAACCAGATTACTCCGGTCTCCCGACTGATTACAGGTTCGAGGTCGCTTGCGTAGTCCTCTCCCTTACGTAGCGGTGATACGGTGTCTACCAAATGTATCGCGGACCCTTGGGTATCCTCGCGGCATCCTTTGCCTGGCTGTTCGCCCGGTATTGGGTAGCCGATTGGTCGTTTTAAGAGCAGTTGCCGTAAGGTTAACAACTACCCCCGTTCTATGGGAAACAATACTGTTTCCAGACTCCTCTGGCTGTCAGTCGGATTGCACAATCGATTGGCTGACGCCGCACGGTTCGCAAAGCGTCCGAAGATTGACTCCTAGGACCGGAAACTGACCCGCAGGCCAGAGTCCTACCCGGGCCCGCACTTCTGCGTGGAGGCCGCCGGATGGGTGTTGACCCGTGAGTATAACCTACCCTAAACGCATGGATCTTAGTGGCCTAACTGCAACAGGGCACATTAGCTCCTCTAATACTCGTACAGATAACCCCGATTTAACAAACTTTTCAAGGTTCATGTATGTTTGCTTTCCGTTTCGTTATTCCACCATAACTTCTAAACGCTTTAACCGATCTAGAAGTGTGGAGTATCGTTAGCATCGTTATGACACTCCATGTGTCATAGGGTATCTAAATTGCCTAATTGTCAAATAAATAATTGTCCAAATGTCAATAAATTAAGATGCATACATCGTGTTCATTATCAAATGAAAGGTCTGATTGAGTAGATTAAAACCATCATGGTTATCACAGAATTCGCAATCGTCTTTAAGCACTAGATATTTACAGGGATAACACGCGTCAATCAATGGAGCCGTAACGGGGCATCCGTAAATTAAATTTTATTTTAACGAATATCGTTTCAATGAAGATCTTTATTTTTTTAAAACGTGCTTTTCTGGGCGAATATTTTTTTTTGTAATAACTATAAATACTTAAGTTTACTCTTTGTACTGGCGGTGGTGTTTTTATTTATTGTTTTTGTTTAAAGGATCAAAATTTTCTTCAAATTTACTGCCTTTATCCAGAACATTAGGCCATAGATCATCAGAGAAAGGAAATAAGAAAAGTATAAAAATTTTGCAGATTTATTCTGCGCAATACTTACTTTTTAGGATCTTCCTGACACCTGGCTTTTGTGAGCGCTTGATGCGCAACATAACTCGCGGTCGCCGTCATCGGCACTTTGAGTATTGCGTACGGTATTTCTGGAGAGACGTTGTGAACGCACACTAAGAAGGTGCTGTCTGGAGGGTCGTTTGAAGATGCTGTTCTGTCTGGTGAATAGGATGAGGAATGTGATGCTGATGAAGCTGACGGATCATCGTCCGAGTCCTTCGAGCGACGGTCCGAACCTGTGGATCTTCAAAGGAAAAATAAGGTTAAATGACGACCTCAACATTTAAAAAAAAAAAATATTTAGGAATCTTCACGCATAGTTAAAGGATATCGTTTTATTCATTAACAGTAACTCACCATTTCATAAAGTCATTGATTATATAGCGAATTAATTTGATCAACTCCGTACTATGACTTGGCAGACAAGATTTTGCAGCAATTTGAGCAGCACAATGAGTTACTAGAGCTGTCAACTACAACGGGCCAACCCGTCACCTTAGGAAGTTTTAACAATAGTGATCGTTCTGTCTCTCGTGAGGTGAGCGCATAAGATTTGGGACGAAAAACAATCCACAGTCTAGCTACGCCACCTGCCCGTCAGAGGCCAACGCCTTACGGCGAGGAACCGGGAAAGGTCCGGCGAGGAACCGGCAGCCTCGCCCCCTGACTACCAGTTTGGAAGGATATTTCCGTCTGAAATTAACCTTCAGGATACCTCCTACCTACTGACTGGTTACAGGATCGAGGTCGATTGCGCGGTCCTCTCCCTTATGAAGCGGTGGTACGGTGTCTACCAAATATATCGCGGACCACGGCATCCTTTGCCTGGCTTATCACCTGGGATCGGGTGACGGCCGTTTCAAGAGCAGTTGCCATAAGATTAACAACTGTTAGTCGGAGTACGCAATCGATTGGCTGACGCCGCACGGTGCGCAAATCGTCCTGGAGCACCCGAAGGTTGACTCCTAGGGGAGTTTGGCCCGCAGGCCTGTGTCCTACCCTGGCTCTCCCTTCTGCGTGGAGGCCGCCGGATGAGTGTTGACCCATGAGTGTGACCGACCCTGAACGAATGGGTCTTCGTGGCCAGACAATGAGCAGCAGTCTGTTGACTACCCGCAGAACGACGACGATGATGGTTGACAGCACATAAGTCGACCTTTGATAACGTCGCTTGCAACCGAGATTTATTCGATCATTGCGCCGATCGATCATTAACCGATCATTGCGCCGAGATTTTACAATCTGATCAATATGGAAATAAAAATGAATTTGACATTTAGGGAATTCAAAAATAAATTAAAGAAATGTTTATCGAATCATGACAGACTAACCATACATCAAATGTTAGAAATAATAGTATAATAAAACTTAGGTGCACAAATTATTAACATATTTTTAAACTTATATGTTAAGTATTTTTTAACATTGAACTAACTACCAAAAAATATTTGACTTTGACAATGAATTATACTTTTAGACTAGGTATTTTTATATTAAATCTTATATTACTTAAAACATAATATTAAATATTAATGACTGTTCTTTCTTTTCTCACATATAACTTTATTTATATTATTTAATCGAATTTTATATTATATTTATTGCCGATTTAATAATGGAATTGCATTTTATTTATTATATATTTTTAATATTTTTTTATTATTATTATTGTTTATTTTATTCTGAAGACCACATTTTAGGGCAATTTAGTGTCATTAGCTTTTTACTAAAACTTGTACATTTGTAGGCAACCAAGCAATCAAGCAAACTTGATTGTAATATTGGAGTCCTGTCCACCCTAGAACGGGCTAGTCCCAGTTGGGTGACAGAAACAAATAAGCAAAAGGTTAAGGTTTTGCCATTCGGTTCCTGTTATTTTTGTAAGCTAATCAATGTTTTATAGTAATTAATTCTTAAATAAAAATAAATAAATAAACCTCGCGGAATTGTTGAATTTGGGTGAATTTAGGTGGTTATAATTAAATGGTTGATTACAAATTTAATAATTTTTCTGTACTTTGAGTGCTATTTACACATGGTGTTGCATAGTAAAATACTAGTTGCCTAATTCATAGTAGGATGATCTAATACACTATATAATCAATGACGAACCTAAGGAGATTGTTATGACAGTTGTATTTCGTAGATTTGCCTAGAAAATATCGTGTTGACACACATACTAATCTATTGCTTGCTTGCTTTGAACAAAACTGAAGCAACTCTAATGTATTCTACCCACACTCTCTCTTACGTTCATATTATTTCTTCCTTATGGCAAACTTCAGAACAGCGTGACTAGAAAAACAAAAAATAATATTAATTTATGAAAAGATGGCAGGTGACTAGGGTTGCTAGATGTTCGATTTTCAACAAGAGAGTCCGGTTTTCTTTACGCCTGTTCGGTCAAAAAAATGTTGGTTAACCAGGCCAGACGATTAAGACAGTTTCCAGACTGAAGTCTGTCTGTGTGTGTGTGTCTTTTTGTGTTGGTTTGTGTGTGTGTGTGTGTGTGTGTATTCCTCCACGATCGCGTCTAAACGCTTCATTTGATTGTGATGAAACTTTGGCCTGCAGGCATCATTCAGTCATGGCAAAAGTTAAAAAGATTATGGTTGAAATCGATCCAACAGAGGGCGCGCTAGTCAGACAGAAAGACAGACTGACGCGCAGATACACAGAAGTGCGTCCACAATACTTTTCTTGCCAGGAATGTAATAAATGGCTGTTTTTTTAACACATCTAGCAACCCTACATGTAACATATAAAATGATATCAGGTGCATTCACCGATGTACTACAGGATGTCTCAAAAAGTTCTGGCTATAGTGTGACAGCGCATGGGAGCTGGTGAGGAAGGGGAGGGGGGTGAAGAAGCAGCGGGCGCTTGCGACAATAAAGTGCAAGAGTTTTGGAAAAGCTGATACTTTCAGATTAGACAACTTGGGTTGTCGACTACAGCGGGCGAGCCCGTCACCTCAGGAAGTTTTAACGATTAGTCATTCTATCTCCCTGGAGTGAGCGCAGAAGACTTGAGGACAAAACAGTCCACCGTCTAGCTCCGCCACAAGCCCGTAAGAGGCCAACGCCTTAACCGCGAGATAGCCAGGAGTGTTACCCAGCGGGCTTACACTCTTGCCCTTACTTCAAATTGTGACCAGATTACTCCGGTCTCTCGATTGGTTACGAGTTCGAGGTCGCTTGCGCGGTCCTCTCCCTTACGAAGCGGTGAAACGGTGTTTACCGAATCTATCGCGGACCACAGCGTCCTTTGCCCGGCTGTTCACCCAGGATCGGTTAGCCGATGGTCTTTTCAAGAGCAGTCGCCGTAAGGTCCGCAACCACCCCCGCTCTATAGGAAACAGTACTGCTTCTAGACTCCCCCGACTGTTAGTCAGAATGCACAGTCGATTGGCTTACGCCGCACGGTGCGCAGACCGTCCAGGAGCGCCAGAAGGTTGATTCCTAGGGGAAACTAACCATAAGGCCAGAACCTAACCTACCCAGGCTCGCACTTCATGCGTGGAGGCCGTCGGATTGGTGTTGACCCATGAGTGTGACCCACCCTGAACAGAATGGGTCTTCGTGGCCAACTCAGCAAGGGCCCATTAACTCCCTTTCAGATTAGACAGTATTTTGCCCATTTTAATACCATGGCAATACTACTACATTTGCGATCATAATCACTTGACACAATAACTATCTGGGGGGTGGTTCGCGGGGGCGGGGAGGGAGGGTTCCCGTGTTGGGGTTGACGCACGGGGGAGGGGAGGCTTCTATGCTTGCCGGGAAGGTCTTGAGGTGACAACAGATTTTTTTAACCGTGTTTTGATTAACAAAATAGTTGGACCGCTTTGAGACATTGTGTACAAGGAGATTTAGTATATCTTAAACAAACCTGATACTGGTTAGCCAAGCTCTACTGGACGGGTCATCTCCAATCCTCTTCAGAAGTAGTCTTCCGCCAGGTTTTGCCCCTGTTGAAAACACAATATTAGAAACAGATTTTATACAGTTATAGTGACTTATAATAATAAACCATGTAACATTTTAATCAACAAACATTTTAAATTCCAAGAGACGCTCGACGTAATTAAACAGGCAAAAATGTCGACTTGTCTGATGATTAACACAATTCAAAGAAACAATAATTTCGTCTTTCATACGTTCCAATTAGGTACCATTGTATTGTATCAGTTTTGCGTCTTTCAGAATCATCCGTTTTTGTTCATAGGAAGTTTACCCCACTACTAGCATTTTCACTGATTTATAAGCAAGTACAATTCACTATGTTCACTGTCAAACTGGTAGGCCATCTCTTCTTAAAACTCTCTTGGACAATTAAATGGTGAAAATAATATAAAACACTGTGTTTATCTACTGCATGTAGCCGCCGAGGAACATCAAGCCGACATGACCCGGGAACTCTGATCATCGATAACTCACGATATCCGAGCATCCCGATACAGTATCCAGCCACAGATCTAGGGGGGGGGAAGGGTACCTGATCTGGGCGGCAAATTAAAGGGGTGCCAAATTTACATACTTTAAAAAAAAACTTGTTTCACTAAAGCACCTAGCATGGGTACGTCGGGTACGTCGTTCCATCGATTGTTCATTTGATTTTGGAATGCATTCCAAATTGATTATTAAACAATTACACAGTGTGTAATGTCTCTGCCAGGAAATTCACGTCGCATCTAGGAAAAATCCTCCCCACAGACAGACTACGATGGGGCTACATGTTCGGAGCCGAATGCAGGTAGGACACAGTAATAACAGGAAAGGTTAGATAATTATTGGATCTCTGTATATTATTGGCGTAAAATGCTAGGAATCCCATGGACAGCATGCCGCACCAACAAATCTGTCCTGGAAGAACTCGGCATCCAAGTGAGGCTCTCCACCGTATGCATGAGAAGGGCCCTGCAGTTCTTCGGTCATGTTGCCAGGAGAAACCCAGAGAATCTGGAGAAAATGCTTTCCGGGGTTCAAGTGGAGGGAAGAAGAAGCAGAGGCAGATCACCGGCCAGATGGAACGACCTCATCAAAGAAGTTACAAAAGGGTCAATACAATCTGCGACCCGCCATGCAGAAGACGGGTCGAAGTGGAGGAGCCTCGTAGGCAAACTTTTGTCTAGTGGCCACGATCCTCAGTAATGAGGGAACGACGGGGAAGAAAGATATTATTATATGTCTACAACAATTTTTAAGCATTTGGATTATCTGTAAGGTTTTGTATATGTTTATGTATATGTAATTATCTGTATATGTTTTAGAAAAATAAATACCTGCGGTCCTCAATGCTCTCTCGCTGCCAGCTAAAACTCTCTGAGTAGCCGGTGCTCTTGCGGCTACTTCTTCAACCAGAACGTAAGAAGATAGAGCAGTTGCTTGGAGACCAGCTTTCGATAGACATTGTAGTATAGCCTAGAAGTAAGACAATAAGAGTTACAACCATGCTTATCTGGGATTTCTATTTCGGAATACTGGTCGGATCCCTGATGGTACAAACAGTGGAAGATATTGCAAAAAAAATATTAATTGCACTCACAAAACATCTAAATGGACGCGTCTTGTTTTAGGTCGATTTGTTGGACTCTAACGGGTTTGTCGGTGGAACTAGACATCTTGAGGTGTCGACTAGAACGGGCGAGCCCGTCACCACAGGACGTTTTAACTATTAGTCGTTCTATCGACCTGCAGTGAGCGTAGAAGACTTTGGACAAAACAATCCAACGTCTAGCTACGCCACAACCCGTAAGAGTCCAACGCCTTACCGCGAGTTGGCCAGGAATAAACCGGGCGGCTCGAGATACTCGCGCCCTTACTTCCAATTGTGACCAGATTTCTCCGATCTCTCGATTGGTTATGAGTTCGAGGTCGCTTGCACGGTCCTCTCCCTTACGAAGCGGTGAAACGGAGTACACCGAATCTATCGCTGACCAAGGCATCCTTTGCCCCGCTCTGAACCGGGATCGGATGGCCAATGGTCATTTCAAGAGCAGTCGCCGTAAGGTACGCAACCACCCCCGCTCTATAGGAAACAATACAGTTTCCAGACTCCCCCGACTGTTAGCGGGGGCTAACGGGCCCATGATGAGTTGGCCACGATGACCCATGTGTACAGGGTCGGTCACACTCACGGGTCAACACCCATCCGACGGCCTCCTCGCATGGGGTGCGAGGCCTGGGTAGGACACTGGGTCAACCAGTCTCCCCTGGGAATCAAACCTCTGGCGCCCCTGGACGGTCTGCGCACCGTGCGGGGTTTGCTCCAATCGGTTGTGCTTTCCGACTAACAGTCGGGGGAGTCTGGGAACTGTATTGTTTCCTATAGAGCGGGGGTGGTTGCGTACCTTATGGCGACTGCTCTGGAATTGACCATTGGCCATCCGATCCCGGGTAAGAGGCGGGCAAAGGACGCCTTGGTCCGCGAAGATTCGGTGCACTCCGTTTCACCGCTTCATAAGGGAGAGGACCGCGCAAGCGACCTCGAACTCGGAACCAATCGAGAGACCGGAGAAATCTGGTCACAATTGGAAGTGAGGGCGCGAGTTCTCGAGCCCGCCGGGTTTACTCCTGGCTTACTCGCGGTAAGGCGTTGGACTCTCACGGGTTGTGACGTAGCTGGACGTAGAATGTACTGTCCAAAGTCTCTACGTTCACTGCAGGGCGATAGAACGACTAATCGTTAAAACGTCCTGTGGTGACGGGCTCGCCCGTTGTAGTTGACACCGCAAGATGTTAGTCGGAGTGCACAATCGATTGGCTTGCGCCGCACGGTGCGCAGACCGTCCAGGAGCGCCAGAGGTTTGATTCCCGGGGGAAACTGGTTTTGCCCCCCAGAGTCCTACCCAGGTTTGCACCCCGTGCGTGGAGGCCGTCGGTTGGGTGTTGACCCGTGAGTGGGACCGAACACATGGGTCATCGTGGTCAACTCATTATGGGCCCGTTAGCTCCCGGTGGAACTAGACAGTGGATTGTCCTTTTTGGGAGCTAATGGAGTCTTGTTGAGTTGGCCACGAAGACCCATTTATCACGGGTCAACACCGATCCGACGGCCTCCACGCATGAAGTGCGAGCCTGGGTAGCACTCTGGCCTTAGGGTTAGTTTCCCTTAGGAATCAACCTTCTGGCGCTCCTGGACAGTCTGCGCTCCGTGCGGCATAAGCCAATCGATTGTGCATTCTGACTAACAGTCGGGGGAGTCTGGAAGCAGTACTGTTTTCTATAGAGCGGGGGTGGTGGCTGACCTTACGGCGACTGCTCTTGAAACGACCATCGGCTACCCGTTTCCGGGTGAACAGCTGGGCAATAGATGCCGCGGTCCGAGATAGATTCGGTATACACCGTTTCACCGAGGACTGCGCAAGCGACCTCGAACTCGTAATCAATCGAGAGACTGGAGTAATCTGGTCGCAATTGGAAGTAAGGGCATGAGTGTGAGCCCGCTGGGTAACACTCCTGGCTATCTCGCGGTTAAGGCGTTGGCCTCTTAAGGGTTTGTGGCGGAGCTTGACGGTGGACTGTTTTGTCCAAGACTTCTGCGCTCACTCCAGGGAGATAGAACGACTAATCGTTGAAACTTCCTAAGGTGACGGGTTCGCCGTTGTAGTTAACAACTCTAGATAGTAAACTCTAATAGGCCACGCATTAAGCGAAAAATTAAGGAGTGTCCTGTTTGCCAAAAAAAAAATGCGGCTTTAACCCTTGGGCCTCAGCCCCTCAGCCGATTGACAAGTTGATGTCCCAAAATATTTTAGTAAAAATTTGTAAAAAAATTGAATTATGACACTGTCTCACCAAAACATTAATTACTGCAAAACCACTGTACCCATAATTAAAATAAAACATATTAACATAATAAAACTTAATAAAATAAAACAAATTAAATTAAAATTAAATTAAGCCACGCTGAATCGTATTGTGGCCGACATCAGCCAATTTGGGCTCTAGGGGTTAAAGCCGCGAAATCTGTATACATACTTTGCCTAATTCCATTCCTTTATAAGTTACTAATAAGTATTATGAATTACGATCTACTAAACTCTGTCATTTTTGAAAAGGTTTACTCCAGTTGTATAACAATATTAGAAAAATGTATGTAGATACCTCATTCGCTGTCGTTTCTTGATTAACTTTCAATATGCTGTATGGTTCAAACTGCGTCACTCCATATACCACTAAAAAGTGGATCTTTCTCCTTATATCTCTTGGTATTACGTCGCCTATAATGTCGTGGCTGATCAAGTCCACGGAGCCTTCTTCTTCCGAATGTGAGAAAATGAGAAGAGAAGCCATGTTCAGAGGACGATTTGAGGGAGATCTGGAAAAAAAATTGGTCGTGTCACACCAAAATTTTCCGGGTAAGTAGGCAAGGAATTATGGAAGGATTTTGAGCGTGATGTACCTTCGGTAAGGAGGTTGACCTTTGTGAAATTTCAAGTTATAGTATTGTAGGCGGCTGCAACATTTTTGCCGTAATATACAAGTAATGTATGGTTTATATTAGATCCTTAACCTTTCGAGTGACGGCAAAATTTCATGGCAGACCGCGGCAATTTATTGGAATTTCTTGCAATATCGCCGCGCTCGACAAAAAGTACTATAACTATGGAACTACTATAGCAATCATAAAAAGAATAACTGTGCAATGATCGCATTTAAATTTCGTATATAGAATATTGAAATCGTTAAAAAGGTCTTGATCCAGAGCCGAATGGCATAGAGTTCCATACGAGATGTCAATGCTAGTTTAAATGGTGGATGGCATACTGACACTTACCGTAATCTAACATGTCGATATCCTGGCTTCATTGTCTTTAATGGGAGCACTCTTTGGGATAGCATGTAGTTTGTATCGGCATCGTATACTCCGAATCTTAGAAAGCCTAAGTCTTGGAAACAAACCTGAAATATATAACAATATTCGTTCAAGATTATACTTTACCACTGCTTCTGCATGACAATGTATAACTACGGATTTTACTGCAAACAGTTGCAAAGTTTCTACTCTACTCTCTTTATTGCGAAAGTTCACAATGGGCGGGTTTATCATAAATGTACTATGAAGTTGAACAATCTAATAACATATTAGGATCAATGACCTTACCTTAAAGATAAACGTCTCATTCCATACTGGGTTCAGAGCATTTCTTCTCGCAACCCTCGTTCTTCGCTTTTTGCAATCTGTTGGAACGCCGATCAGCTCTACTTCTACGAAGGCATTGTAGAATGAGTATACATTCTCAGCCACATACTGCCCTGATACAACTGCCAGTGTTAATTTGTACGAATGGACGCCGTCAAACTCCTTCTCCATGGGATTGAACCTGCAATGAAGGTCACTTATAACGATAAGATGATAAGCTCAACTGGAAGTACAACATACAGGATAATGCGTCAAAATATAAAATCGAAGACTATCGCAGTTGTTTGACATTAGAAAGACAATTGGAAACGAATTTACCGCGTGAAATTTGTAGCACCCGACGTTTCGGTGACGTTGCAGCCGCCGTTGTCTAGGGTAGACTGAAGAGCTCTCAATTCGTTGTTCTTCGGGATCGTGACAGATCGAATAAGTAAGATGCTAAACAACAGATTCGACATAAAAACGATCTTCAAACCGACCCAAAATATAGCTCGATTTTTGAGGCCTGTAAAGGATGTAATACCACTGCAAACCCTGGGTGTGTATAAAGTCGAATACAGTTGCGGTCTAGCCTACATTGGACATACGAAACGGCCCATAGCCACGCGACTGACAGAACACATCAAAGCTGTTAAAAATGTTCAGCGAGAAAATTGGCGATCTGCGAACATATATTGGATAGCGGAAGTAACCACGGGATGCAGTTTCAAAATCCCATTGTGCTATCCAAGGAACAATTCTACTTTCCTCACATGATCCGGGAAGCCATTGAAATAAGAAGAACCCCGAACTTCAATACAGACGACGGTTACAAACTCTCTCTACGTGGAACCCTCTTCAATGTTCCCGCCTCCGAACGCCGAACGCAAAGACGTAAGACAGGATATAGTGAGTGTTGTGTGCAGGACGGATTTTCAAATTTCGCGCACTCTGAGCTCGGCCCCCCACCACCGTTATAACCTACGCAGTGGCGGCAGCGGTATGCGGCCTACCCGCAAAACAACGGATTGACAGCTCTTCCGTCTACCCTGGACAACGGCGGCTGCAACGCACCGAAACATCGGGTGCTACAAATTTCACGTGGTAAATTCATTTTCTATCCAATAATAATAAATAAATACAAACGGAGCTGCCATGGAATTCACCGACCGGAGTCGGGTCCATCATAATACAATTTTTTTTTTTACACTTCTGGGGGGTGAGCAGTGGATTCCGGACTTACGAACCGGCTGTGGTAGGTTTAGGACAGCTGTCTTGCCACATGTGAGCGTTCACCTTACCACCCATTCACTCCCCCTTCGAAGCCATTGAATTTGAGATGCGCAAATCACAGTTTTAGATAATTTTTCTAAGAAAGAGTTGATTATTTTTCTGGAAAGGCCAAGATCTTTAAAGAGGTGAAATAGAGATTTAGCTGGCAGGCCACGAGCGCCAACTTCCACCGCGTGAAGGTGAACAGTGAAGCCGTTCCGGGTTACGGCATTTGCGAGATCATGGTATTTATTTAATTTGTACTCGTGGTCTTTTGGGATATTTGATTCCCATGGAACAGTTAATTCTACAATAAGAGCCACCTTCCGAGATAGAGAGTAAAGAGTTATATCTGGACGGAGGGCTGTGTATCCGAGACTTTCAGGGAATTTATACTGCTTAGAGACCGAATCGACCTCCAGAATCCAATCTGTAGCTTTCTTGATTATTGAGAAAGGTTTTGTAGTTAAATGTTTTTTGCCTTTAGAGCCATCCCGCACAAACTGTATTGGGGGTTTGGAGGATACTGTCAAACCCTTGTTGGCACGAGCCACTGAGAGACTAATTACCTCGCGAATAACAGCGAGAACTTTGTCATGGCGGTAGGTGTACCGTCCTTGATCTAAGGCCACCTTGCAGCCAGCTAGAATGTGTCTAGCTGTGCAAGGGGTATTGCTACTGAGGGGACAAGAACTATCCTCGGCAAAGCTCCAACGAGCGGGGTTACTGGGGTCTGGAAGTGTATGCTGAAAGGCATTCAAATAAAATTTCAGCATCTCTGGCGTCCAGTCATTGAGCATTACCTTCCAGTGCATTGGAGGCGGAATGCAAAAGTCCCCAATTGCTGTCCAATCATTCTGGCATTGAAGGGCAATAGCATGAGCCATACTGTTGCTGTCGTAATCTCCCCGCAAAAGAGACTTCTTCAAGTCCACGTCGCTCGTGGTTGTACTGCCATACCCCAGACCAGTGCCATTCTGGCTGATTCCAGTAAGGAACTTTTTGTGGAAGTCTACGCGGGCTTGTAGATCATTTGAATCACTACGGCCACTTATTACGTGCTTCGATATTGCCGGATCTTTGGAATTGCACAGAATCGAATTTTTGGTTATTCTGGAGTTGGCGTAGAGCAGAGAGGGCAGTTTAAGCGCTAGCCCAAAATTTTGTTTGGACCTGAAGAGAGTCAAGGGGTCAGCTGGTTTGGCTAAGGACAGCCAGGATTTTAAACTAGCTGTCACCAGCGCATCTAGACGGGACAGTTGGGTTTTGGTAAAATCGTAAATAAGAAAGGGCCATGACAAATGTGACGTTAGATAATTGTCATAGATCCAGGCCTTACGAGGGCCAGAAATTAGCAAGGCATCTATTTTTGCCAGGCAACTTTTGAAATGCTCTATAACATGATCGCCCGAGACGTCTTTTCCCTGATGGGTGATTTTTCTGCCGAGGAATTTGAAATGATTGTTTGGGTCTATAAGGGAGATATTAGAGCCCTTATAGACCAATTTGGGGTCATAGGATGTAAATTTTGTGTCTATGCGGGCGAGTCGAAGGCAAAAACATTTGGAGGGCTTCACTTTTATACAGCCTGACCAGTCGCAGAAAAGCTCCACTTTCTGTAATAGCAGGGAAAGCTGCTTGGGGCTTATGGGCAATATTCATTTCAATCCAACGAGACAGAGCAATACGTTACAGCGGAATATGAAACGAACGATTGTCGATAAATACTACCTGTTGAACTTATACTCGTCCGAATAAATTCGAGCATATTCGGTGCGGTGTAAGATTAGACCTTGGCGGGCAGTTTTAATGTGAAAAAGTGACAATCGGTCATCTCACACCCCGCTCTAGCGTATTGCCCTGTCTCGTTCACACGGACTAATTTCCGATTTTAGTTCACGAAGAAACGCAATCGAGCCCACTATCAACAAATAGGATCAACAGTAAATTTGACTGACACCAGATTGCATGAACTACAGAGCCAAAAACGAATCCACCGTATTGTAGAAATGGCTGATCTCCTAGATAGGTAATTGGTATGAAGTGGAGACGGTTGGAAAGATTCTAATGTCAACGTTTGAATAGTTCCAGCTGTTTGGATTACAAATACACAAGATTCGGAAATGTTTACCTTCGATACATGATGTGGTTCTGGTCCCACATTACCCTAGGTTTTCGGACGTATCCCACGCATCCATTGGTTTCAAACATGGCGGCGTTGATCGCCATTGGCGCGTCTTCGGTCTGGTAGTTCAGTGCTACCATTTGCACTCCACACGCCCAGAAGATGACCGGGTCTAAATTTGAAGAGTCTATCCTTAATCTGGAAGCAAAAGAAAATCATTGTCAGCAGTCAGGCAAGTCCCTGTAGATATTATAATATCCTCTTGTGTTCGACATACTCCTGTATCCTATAAGTATTTGAATCGCAATTGGCTAAAAAAACCATAATCTTTATCGCTAACCAATCGTTGGAGTAGCCTCCGAGATCGATTGTTAGAGTTGATTCCAAGATCGATTCTTGGAGTTGTTTCCGGGATCGATTCTTGGGGTTGTTTCCGTGTTAGATTCTTGGAGTTGTTCCCGAGATCAATTCTTGGAATTGTTTCCGGGATCGATTCTTGGAGTTTTTTCCGAGATCGATTCTTTTAGTTGTTTTCAATATTGCTTACGAGATTGGTTCTCGGAGTTCTTTCCAAGACCGATTCTTGTAGTTTTCGAGGACGATTCTTGTAGTTGTTTCCGAGATCGATTCTTAAAGTTTTTCCGAGATCAATTCTCTTAGTTGCTTCCGAGATCAATTCTTGAAGTTATTTCCGTCATAATTTTTGGAGCTGTTCCGAGATCGATTCTTGGAGTTTTTTCCGAGATCGATTCTTTTAGTTGTTTCCGAGATCGATTCTTAAAGTTGCTTCCGAGATTGATTCTTGCAGTTGTTTCCGAAACCGATTCTTTTAGTTGTTTTCGAGGACGATACTTAAAGTTGCTTCCGAGATCGATTCTTGGAGTTGTTTCCGAGACCGATTCTTGTAGTTGTTTTTGAGGATGATTCTTGGAGTTGTTTCCGAGATCGATTCTTGGAGTAGGCTAGGAGTATTTCTAGCTTTGTATGAAACGTACAAGTAAAAGTATTTGCTGTTAATAAACGTCAAAATTGTCAATATTTTTATTTAGTGTTAAAGAGTAGGTTTTTAAGAATATGTGATGCAGTAATTTATTAGAAAATAGGTTCTTTCATGGGAAAAAATCAGAAACTTTAGAGCCCTAGTCGCAGGCAACACCCCCGTGGAGGCGGGACCCGGGGCGGTCGCAATTTTCACATTATAGAAGACTATAATGTCTATGAAAAAAAGAAGCACTCACCCAGCGGGATACGTCCTAACTAGTTGCGTTTGCGTATGAGCAACAACTGCTAGAGGGTGTTTCCTACAGACTTTTTTCGCAATCGCTTCATTGACAGAGGAGCATCGAAAGACAGGATGATACGACGCAGGGTGTGGCAAACATCTGGTCCTCACAGATTGAGAAACTATGGACTGTTGCTGAAGCGAAGAATGCTGTGCTATCTGTAACAGTCAAATATTTGTGTAATTAGTATCAGTATCAGTATTAATTTATACATTCAGAATATACAATAAAAGGATGTCGTAATAATCAATTAAAACTAGATATTGTATATTGAATTTGGACATTGAATTCGACAGTTGTTAAAAATATATTTAAATAAAATATATCAAGTAAAATATAAATTTGATTTTTAAATATGAACATAAAACAAGGAAACAGGAGAAAGTAAAGTTGATATGGTCACAAATTAGGTAGCTACTTAGTTAGTGATAACAATGCCACAGTGGGCATGATTGCGTTTCTCTTAAACTAAAATCGGAAATTAGTTCGTGTCAACGAGACACAGCAGTACGTCAGAGCGGAATGTGAAATAAACGGTTGTCACTCTTACAAATACGATTGTCACAAATCTCGGTTGTCACATATCAAAAAGAATCAATAGAATTATAGCTAACATTCGACATATAAAAAAGAATCGATAGAATCATAGCTAACGTTCGACATATCAAATAAAATCAATAGAATCATAGCTAACGTTCGACATATCAAATAGAATCAATAGAATCATAGCTAACATTCGACATATCAAATGGAATCAATAGAATGAATAGAAACATAGCTAATGTTCGACATACCAAATTGAATCTATTGTATCAATAAAATCGTAGCTAGCGTTCGATATATCAAATAAAATTAATGGAATCATAGCTAACGTTGGTCATAAAATCAATAGAATCAATTGAGTCATAGCTAACGCTCGATATATCAAATAGAATCAATAGAATCAATAGAATTATAGCTAACGTTCCACATATTAAATAGAATCAATAGAATCAATAGAATTATAGCTAACTTTCGACATATCAAATAGAATCAATATAATCGTATCTAATGTTCGACATATCAAATAAAATCAATAGAATCAATAGAATCATAGGTAACGCTCGACATATCAAATAGAATCAATAGAATAAATAGCTAACGTTCGTCATACCAAATTGAATCTATAGTATCAATAGAATCATAGCTAGCGCTCGACATATCAAATATAATTAATAGAATCATTGCTAGAATCATAACGTTGGACATAAAATCGCATACGCAATACGCACTGTCAAAAATATTATTTATTAGGTTATAGGGAAACATCATATCGTAGGTTGTAGGTACGCCTATCTTCAAGACTATCGAGTTTAAAAAGAGCTAATCTGTCCTGGTACGATTCAGCAGATTTATTTTCCCTAAAGCACAAGTGCCTTAAGATTTTTTTTTAATACGCTTGATTCGTTGCTTGTACAAGTTGTATTAGGGGACCAAATATAAGATGCAAATTCAAGTATACTACGGACATAGGCTCCATACTAACATTACTAACAAGGTGGATATCTCGGAAAAGGGCTTGCACGCCCGTAGTAAAAAACCTAGCGATTTGTATGCTCTGGTGACAATACTTTCAATGTGCTGGTCGAATTTCATTTTGGAATAGAGGAAATCCCCAAAACTCTGACAATGTTAGTCTCCTTAATGTTATCGCAACCAATTTTATATTTGTATAATATTTTATTTCTGTTTCTCGCAAACGTGATTCGATGGCACTTCTTGACATTAGTCAGTTAGTTAGTTTGGCTGGGCTTTTTTCTCGCACTTGGCCTCTTGATTGGGCCGTTGTGCGTGGCTCATGTCTCTATTTGTGTTTATGTTACGACAGCCGACCCAGGCTGTCCCAGAAGGTTAGCAGCCTGTTTGGGTTGCTACATGCCTCCGGGACAGATGCTGGAGATTGTAGTATTTTTGTCCGTTGCTCTGCCACGCTCCTGCATTCCATGAGCACATGCTGCGGCGTTTCTTCTTCCTCCATGCATCCTCTGCATAGAGGGCTGTCTGTCACACCTATGGCAAACAGGTGTTTGTTTAGGGGACAGAGGCCTGTCATAGTACCTATGACTTTACGGATTTTGTCCCTTTTTAAACTGGTAAGGTTGCGGGCAAGTTTTTTAGACGCTTCCGGAACCGCGTTCTTTGTTTGCCTGCATTCTGCGTTTTTTTCCATTCTGTAAGGTGGATTTCATTGGTGTTTATACGCAGTTCGTCTGCCGCGTCGTTGCCCAGTGAGTCGCTGTGCCCTTTAATCCATTGTAGGGTCACTTTATTTGACCCTGCAGTGGATTGAAGCGTATTGTGGCATTCCAGTACAAGGACAGAGGTTATAGTATTTTTTGCTAGCGCTTGTAGCACGGAGGCACTGTCGGAGACAAATTTCAATCTTAGGTCTCCGACATCTTTGGCTGCGACTCACTGTGCTGCTCTGGTGATGCCAATGCATTCTGCTTGGAAGATCGTATTTAAGTTGCCTAGGGTAGTTGATATTTTGATATTTAGATCATTTGAGAAGCTGCCGGCTCCGGTACATTGAGTGGTTTTGGAGCCGTCTGTGTATATCCTTACTTCATTTGTACCACTTCTTGACATTAAGATCGAGCTTGTTTAAAACATAGTATTCGCTAAGACGGCTCAGGTCATCTTGCAGGCGTAAACAGTCAGCCACTTCTGAGATATCAGAATAGACTTTAAGGTCATCCGTGTATAGGATAAATGTACTTACCGTACTGGTACTATCGCTGCTCTCTGAGCTCTCAAAACTTGAACACCTTGGTTGAGCAGTGCTGGATTGCCTAACGGAACTCCTCGGACTGATCGGGTTCAGTCCACGAAATTTTATTGCCTGAAGAAGAAAACACATTTCATAAAAAGGTACGCTTAAGCTTTTCATTGAAGGACTAAGGACAGAATGAACAGAAATAAAAGGTGTAGATACTGGTGGATTTTTCGATAAAAAAATCGACGTGGTTTTCACAACAACATAATGTGTTACGCATACTTTCGCTTGTCCTCGCTTGTCTTTTCTGTTTCTTTATTCACAGTTACTTCTAAACGCTTAAACGGATTTAAAAGGATGTAGCGTTGTTAGAACCGCTATAATTTCAATAAATAACACTGCCAATCCTCAAACTCCTTGTACTAGATTTTTAGGTGTTCATGTCGACGAACTTTAAAAATGGAACTTTCACTGTGAAAACCTCGAAAGTAGGTTAAGTCGGGCATGTTATGCTTTAAGTATTGTAAGAAGGTCGTTGGATGAATTGCAAACAAGAAATGTTTATTTCAGCTATATTGAAGCTATCCTAAGTTATGCCATTACAATCTGGGGAAATTGTTATGCTTGTCATAGGGAACCCATATTTATACTCCAAAAGAGAGCAGTGCGAATAATTGCAAAGGTGAAAAGGGAAGAGTCGTGTCGACCCATTTTTAAAAGGCTAAGAATCCTCACCTTAACCTCACTTTATCTCTTTAAGTTACTGACTGAGTTTTTTAAGAATAAAGACCCACATTATAAAAAGTTTTCAGATACACATACTAAAAATACGAGAAATAAATTAAACATCTTTATACCATGTACTAAACTAAACACAGCAAGGCAAGACACAATATACTCCGGCCCATATTACTTTAACAGACTACCGGAAAGTTTAAAAACAATTCAAAGGGAAAGCTTATTCAAAAAATTACTTAGAGAATTCTTATTAGACAAAGCTTTTTATTCGATCGATGAGTTTGTTAATTTTAAATAATAAAAATTTTTTTTGGCCATTTTTTTGACAATTTTAAGTAGCATTTTTTAATTATTCTGACTTTTATTGATTTTAATTTCTTGATTATTTCTTGATTATTTCTTGATTTCAAAATATTAAGTTTCTACAATCTGTTGAGATTTTTTTTGGAAATAAATTGAAATTGAAAATTGAAATCTATCATCCCATGTCTTAGAGTAACTTAACTGTCAAAATATCAAGTAAATAATTGTCTAAATGTTCAAATTTTCAAATGTCAATAAATTAACATAAATATTTAGCGTATAATGAATGGTCTAATTGAGTACATTACGGATAAATGCATGTATCTATATGGATAAATACATAAACTACAAACATTTCATAAAACTGCATAATAAAAATAATTATAAATACAATAGTTTACTATCTGTAATGGCAGTCGTGGTTTTTATTCTTTTTAATATATTAGTTTGTGCTGTTTTTGATTGGAGACGTATGTGGTATGGTTTTTAGGTAGATTTGAGGTTGTGCAAAATGTGACTTTATGGGGTTTTCAAAATGAGCAATTCAACTATCGTCTACTGTCCTGGAAGACAAGCACTACAAGGAGAAGAAAAATATGAGACATACCTGGACATACGTAACCATGTCGCTCAGTTCTCTCGCTATCTGGTTTCCTCTTTTTCTGTTAGTTGGATTGCCCATTGATATCCCGCTATATTTGACACTTCCTGGGTCCTTCTCTCCGTCCCCTTCACTCTTTCTGAAACCCTGGTAGAGCGACAGAGACGCACGCCCCCCGACGATTTTATCGTCCATGGCATTCAGGATGTTATGCAGTTCCTTTTCTGTAAGAATATCAAAAGATTTATCACTTTTGAGCATTATGACTAACTAGAAAGTGTATTGAGAAAGATCTCAGGAAACGTATGGAAGCATTCGAGATGTGGGCATACAGACGGATGATGTCGATATCTTGGACTTAGAAAGTCGCCAATGAGGAAGTTCTACAGTGTGTCGGCCAAAAACGCAAGCTTTGGCAGACCATCAAACAGCGCAAACCTGCATTCCTGGGTCAAGTGCTTAGGCACGACAAGTACGAACTAATGCAACTAACTATAATGGGAAAAGTGGCAGAGAAGAGGAGACCTGGCCTCGGTTGTGGAACCTTGGTTGTGGATTACGAGTGTCGCCGAATTGTTTTGCCTGGCCAAGGGCAAAAAGAAGTTATAGATAGATAGATAGAGATTCTTTATTGCACATTAAACAAAAAATACAAAAGGCGGACTTATTGCCTAAAATACAATCTCTTACAGCCAACCTTCGTGGAAGTGTAAAAATTTAGGTGCCAAGAGATAAATAAAAAAATAACAAAAAAAAAAAGAAGAAACACTTATTACATAACAAAAAATAATCAAGTAACAAAAATACCATTTTTTAAATAAAATTAGGATTTGGAATAATTTCCAAGGAGCGAAGGATAGGAGAGGATGGGATGAGACCTAGGATAACTAGGAATTTAGGGACATGAAATGCTTTTTCAGAGACACTTGAAAGGTAGAAACCGTTGGTGCGTTTCTGATGTCTGCGGGAGCTGGTTCCATAGTCTAGCTGCATGAACGGTGAAGGAATAAGTAAAAAAAGAAGAATTATGAGTTGGAATCGCAATTTTACTATACTGACTGGAACGGAGTGAAAGACCATGACTTCCTAAGTGATTGAATTTTTCGGTCAAGTAGGAGGAAGCGGTAGGATTGTTGAGGATGTTATAAAGAAGGAAAAGAATATGCATGTTTCTATGTTCACGTATTCGAAGCCAATGAAGCCCCTATCCCTACTTACACACATTTATTATGGCTTATAGGATGTAATTCTTTTATACCTAGCTACATTACATATTTATAATGTGGCTATCTTATAAATCAGCGTATTCATTTAGGGGCATTGTTTCGAACATGCTGCATAACAAATTTTTAAGAACTTCAGCGTGACACGCAGGATCACATAGTATAAATAAAATGAAAATAAAATACAAACAGAGCTGCCATGGAATTCACCAACCGGAGTTGGGCCCATCATGATACTATTTTTTACACTTCTGCTTAAATTTCCAGCTGGGTTACCATTTTACGTTGGGATAAAATTAATGGAATTGCATTTGAATTCTGTCGATCGAATTCAATAACAAGACACACTTTACACACATGTTACATCCACTCATTTATGAATCCCACTTTATAGTAGGGTTGGTTGTAAGAAATTGTCGTATGACAATAAACTTGCCCATTGTGAAGTGTCATAATAAAGAGTAGAAATAAAAGAAAAGAATGAAAGAAAGAAAGCATGTGTGGATGCCAATTTTCTTTATATAAAGGTCTCGAATATTTTTAACTTAAATAAATTTTCATTTTACATTACACATTTGCTAATAATTTTTCCTTATAGTTACACAAAGTAGACAACGCACAAGCTTGCGTTGGAAACACAAACATACCCACAACAAAAGAAAAAAAATCTATAGAATCGAAACCTCAAATACGCTCAAATATACACGAGTCGACTGCAATTGAATTCCAACTGAATTCGGCATTTACTGCACACATATCTGGTGACTAATGTCATTTCTTCTGATCGATACGAATTGACACACTTGTTGGAGCCTCAGTCCAACATACCCACAACAAAAAAGTAATTTCTACAGAATCGAAACCGCAAATTCGCTCGAATATACACGAGCCAGCTGCAATTGATTTCCAACCAAATTCGGCATTTTATGCACAGTCAAACGATGACTAATGTCATTTCTCCTGATCGATACGAGTTAACACGCTTATTTCTCACCCCACTTATAAATATTGCGCCACTGCATACCATATAAAACGCAGTACATTTCGATCGATCGATATCATTCCCTGGAGGACAGTATCCACACATTAACAAGTACTCGCGCTCTACACTTCACTTCGAGTCAACGAATCACGCATAGTACACGCGACTGTATGTATACGCGACTGTATGTATATTTGTATACGCGACTATCATTATCTTCGAAGCGATCGCGGCGCTTCATTTTTCGGATACACAACTACGGCGTCACCTCCCGCCCACACTACCTACACAACGGCGAAATATCAATCAAGGCGTTACGGACTGGCAACCTACTACAGACCTTCTTAATAAATACTTCAACTTCAACTACAACGACTTTCAATAACGGAGAAAACTTCCTGATGAGAACCACCCTTCGCTCACAATCAATTGGAGTCTAGTGAAGGGTGGGCACTCTCACATACTTATTCTCACCCCACTCGGTGGATATTGCGTCATACATATCATATAAAAAGCAGTACACTCGATCTATCAATATCATCCTCTAAGCGGCCGTCGCCCGCTCATTAACAAGTACTCGCGCTCTTCATTATCCTCGAGTCGACGATAACCACGCATAGTATACGCGATCATCATTAGCTTCAAATCTATCGCGGCGCTTCACACTTCGGATACACAACCACGACATCACCTCGAGCCCACACTATCTACACACCGGCGAAATATCAGGGCGTTACAAACTGGCAACCGATCACATACCTTCTGAATAAATACCTACTTCAACTTCAACAACAGCGACTTTCAATACGGAGAAAATACATTGATGAGAACCGCCTTTCACTCACGAGAAATTGGAGTCTAGTGAAGGGTGGCCAACTCTCACACTTGTTGGTATGCCCACCTTCAATCCTTAGATCCCAGAAAATTTTACTATCTAATATTGATACAGCTTTACACGTTGAGCTTTCCTTTTCGCAAAAGAATCTATCACCACATCAACTAATAATAATTATAGTAACGCATTTGAAAGAGTATTTGTCACCAAGAAAACGAACGCTAATTATAATTACTCTACTTCTAATCAGTCACCTAAATACCGACTGTCGCTTAACGTTCGGCCGTTCGGGTATTCTCGGCTATGTACATGTCCCCTTCCTATGTGGGGAGGAATTTTTCAAGACGCGTTGGGAATTCCCCTGGCAGATACATCAAATCACGCGTTTATAAATCAAATTAGGACGAGACAAATCTACTGTCTAGCTCTGCCAACAAGCCCGTTAGAGGCATCGGAAAAGATACCCAGCGGGCAGCCTCGCCCTCTAACTACCAGTTTCGGAAGGATATCTCCGTCTGGAATTAACCTTCAGGATACCTCCGACTGGTTACAGGTTACAGGCCAGATCTGGGCGTCCTTTGCACGGGGTCGGGTGGCCCATAGGTTGTTTCAAGAGTGGCATGACAACAGATCAACATCCACCCCCGCTGCTTAGGGGCAGTATATTTCCATAGTCTCCAGACTCCCTCAGCAATTAGTAATAGTGCACAACCGATTGGCGTCGCCGAACGGCGCGCAAACTGTCCAGTAGCGCCGAGATGCAATCCCACCAGGAGAAACCAGCTCACCAGCCGTGAGGCCTTAGATGGAAGTCTTACCCGGGGTAACCTTCCGCACAGGGAAGCTTCTGAATAGGAGTTGAATCGTGAGTTGAGCCGATCCGAGAACAAAATGGATCTTATGACCCAAACTTCACGAAACCATTCGCTACCTGCTCTTAATGGCCAGACTGTACATCGCCCTTTAACAGTTTTATCAAAAAATTTCATACTCAACCGCAAAAATTATGCCCCTCAAAGGGTTAAATTGCCATACGGGGCAGGGACTACGCTTTCCCATACCCTAGATCCGCGATTGTCTAGGAGTCCTGAGATTCTAAAGAAAGTTCTGAATAAGGTATTCCTACCAGGTATGGAATCCTTACTTTCGGAAGGATATAGAACACCTGGAAAGAGTTCAGAGAAGAGCAACAAAGTTGGTGCTATCGCTGAGGAACAAACCATACGAAGTACGACTGAAAGAACTTCGCCTGACGACATTAGAGGAACGTAGGCAGCGAGGAGACCTAATAGAAAGCTACAAAATGCTTCACGGTTATTACAGTGTGCCCAACCTCGAGAGCATGTATACCCTGAACACCAATAAGCAACTGCGTGGACACTCGTTGAAGCTAAATAAGACAAATGCAGCATCGAACCCCAGGAAATATTTTTTGACAAATCAAGTAGGTGGATGCTTGGAATGCGTTGCCAGAGGAAGTGATCAGTGCTATCTCTGTCAATAGCTTTAAAAACAAACTGGACATTTTTCTTAGTGCAAAACAGTCACAACTTTAAAAACAAGTGCATGTGATATACACGCCTTAAGTTACTAGTGTATATAATAATAATAATAATAATAATAAAAATAATAAAAATCTTTACCATCGATTTCATCATCGTCTTCGTCGTAGTCCTCATCGGAGAAGTATTCAGACACCGAAGATCCAGCACTCTGGTTAGAAATTATGGAACTATTGCGTGGTGGCACCTGGTCGATGGACGCTGCACCCGAATGCCTTAGAACACCATTAGACCTAGTAAAAATATTTGAAGAATGAATATGCGACCGCAGACGCGACTGCAGACGCGACCGCAGACGCGTACGCAGACGGGACCGCAGACGCGTCCGCAGACGTGACCGCAGACGCGTTCGCAGACACGACCGCAGACACGACCGCAGACGCAAACGCGACAGCAGACACGACCGCAGACGCGACCGCATACGCGATGCGACCGCAAACGCTAAAACGAAAAAAAATTGTCTTTGTTGATATATAAATTTTTAACATGATTATTTGATGCTAAATATTTTAATTTAGATTTTTTATATGTAGATTTTTAAATTTATATAATTAGGTTATTTTCTTTTAATATCATTTGATGTTAAATATTTTGATTTTGAATATTTCGATTTGTGTATTTATTTGATTATGATTATTTGGATTTTTTAGTTTAAGATTTATTTGATTTGGTTATTTTATTTTAAAATCATATATGTACCAATAATTAATAGGTGTGTCCCGAAAACCAGGATAAGAGATATCCTGAGGATCCCCTAATTTGCAGCGTTTGTAGTTTTATTTCATAGTCTTTGTCTATTTACAGTTTTAATTTTTAATCTGTGTGTTCTTGTTTTGTTTTGTATATGTTTTTTATAACAACAGCTGCAATTTTTTTTTTTTAACGACCGCAAAAGCTAACGCGACCGCAAACGCAAACGTGACCGCAAACACAACCGCAAATACTAAAAGGACCGCAAACACGGCCGCAAAAGCGACCGCAAACGCAAACGCAACCGCGACAGCTACGTCGCCGCCCATCACTCAGTCGCCTCCTGGAGAGTGATTGATTCCAAATCGGATCCGACATCCGACTAGTGTGAACAGAGCGACGACAAACATAAAAATTGAACGCGACACCCGACAAGTGACAACAGAGGCGCCGACATCTGATTGAAAATCGGGTCCGACACCCAACGAAATGGAAACGGGCTATGAAACGTAGTCGTGCTCCATGCGAAACGTGGGCTTTAATTAAGCCCACCACAGACTGCTGCGCACGGCTACTTTTCACAGCTTTAGCTTTGTTCAATACGATTTGCGATACAAATACACATAGCGGGCAACGCGTACGCTACGCACGGCTGCGTGGCTATGTGACGTCATAATCATAAGCACACGCGTCAATTGCCGCGGATGCGTCGGCCAAGCGAAGATGCGCCACGTATCGTGGCAACGGCAACCATTCGCTTCCTCCCCGCTCACCCATTTCCGCCTTTTCTCTATCCCAAACCGTTCCTAAACCGTCGAAAGAGCTTTACGACGAGCGCAATTGAGACGAAATGGATATTTACGTGGCGTAGTTCAGCCACCAGTGTAAGGCCGCATCACTACATCGAACCACGTAGCGTCCGTGTCAAACATGGGCGTGTATCTTCGTGCGCCACTCTTTGTGGTGGGCTTTGAATCGAGACTAATAGAGCCATCAATCTATGTCTTACCTAAACGCGGCGGCGATCACTCCCCCAGGACCACCGCTTCCCGAGGCACCCGGACTGCACTCCGTCGGACTTAGTTTCTTGTTTTTTATTAACACCCTGTATTTCAGTTGCTCCGGCGAAGGCAGTCTTGGCTCTTCTGTATAGTCCGATTCGAACAGGTAGGACGTCACCAGTTTATCGCCGAAGACGGCCTACAAAGATTAAATAATAAATTAAAAGTAAAAATCGGTTGTCTGTAAAGTCGGTTTACTGACGATAGTTGAACGTGACAACGTCATAAGAAAATACTGATGGAATGGTTGCATTTGAAGCAGTTTCATTTAAGATTCTGATATTGTTTATTACAAACACCCAAAAATATATGTTTTTATACTCACCGATTTGACTACAACATGTAAATGTATTATTGTATAGCAGTATAATTGTATAATTGTTTACTGTTTAAAGTTTATTGTTTTTTTTAATTTGAAAGTTTGAAATCTCAAAATGTTTAATAACGGTTTGAGAAGCGTTTGAGCACGCTGCGCCATCTAGCGGTAGGTAATATGTCGTAAATAAACAATATCAGCGACATTTTACCAACCGCTAGATAGCGCTTCGTAATGATAGCTTTTCATACTTTTTAATTAAAAAAAAAAAAAATTTTTCTTACTTCGTTGCACTTCGTTGTACCCACAAGAAAATTGTCCATTCAGTAATAACATTCCGTATATCAAGAATACATATAAAATTATGTCATAAGAATTTAGATCAATGTAGTGATTTTCATTCGTACTATTTTAGACTGAGATTAGTAAATAATTCTTGTCGCAACCGATAGATGGCAGCATTTATAGTGAATAATAAATATAATAAATGGAACGCCTCAGAGAGAGGTAACGCCGCATGAGTCATGTTTTTTCGTGCGTGCAGCCAGCTCCATCGAATTATAAGACGTGGTCACGTCAAAAACATTTTTATTATAACAAGCTTTATTTTCTATCAGGGAGTTTCAGTGGCAATCTTCAGGCTCCGTCTTCAGACCCTCATCATCATGTGTAATGGATAGTAATAATGACAACAAAACAAACGAGCCCTAACCCGACTATCTCCAATTTTCGAGGCAACTTTTACAGTTTTCCTTTCCGTTAGGACCGTATGTGGACTATTAAGAACATTAAAAAAAATAGCCAAATCGGTTCAGCCTTTCAACTTAATATGCGATTACCAACGAACAGTATTTTTTAAAATTAATATAAAATAGATAAGTACATAAATATCGCATAAGTTGTTTCATTTAGGTATATATAATAAAAAATCGGTTGTTACCCCAAGACTTTCCCGGCAAGTAGACATGGCCCCTGCCTCCGACCGTCCGCCTCCCCACTACTCCCTCTTTAATATCCCCCCTTCTCCCCACCGCTCCATGCCAACCCTAACCCATCATCTCGCGCCAATCCCCTTCCCCAGTTGTGTTTTCGTAATATTTGAATAGTATTTTCATACTATATTTGCAGCATTTTCCGTGGTTTAAAATGGTATTTTTCTTATAGGATGTAGCATTATTAATGAATCATTTATATATGCCTGTTATATAAGAGATATTCCAACCAAAACTTCACAATAAGGGTTTTGGCTTATCAACACATTCGTGTACCGAATTATTTCGAGATTGAAAAAGGACTAGCGCATCCCCTGCTCAACCAATTTCAACCACAGTAGTAGAGTTGTCAGCTACAACGGGCGAACCCGTCACCTCAGGAAGTTTTAACGAAATAATCATTCTATCTCCCGTGAAGTGAGCGCAGAAGACTTAGGATAAAACAATCCACCGTCAAGCTCCGCCACATGCCCATAAGAGGCCAAAGCCTTGATAGCCAGGAATGTTATCCAGCGGGAATACACTCACGCCCTTACTTCCAGTTGCGACAGTTTGAATTTATCACAGACCTGGGCGTTCATTGCCCGTAGTGCCACACGGGGTCGAGTGGCCCAAGGTAATTTCAAGAGTGGCATGACAACAGGTCAACATCCGCCCCGCTGCTTAGGAAACAGTATATTTCCATAGTCTCCAGACCCCTTCAGCAATTAGTCAGAATGCACAGCCGATTGGCTTCGCCTCACGTGCGCATACCGTCCAGTGGCGCCGGGATGCAATCCCGTAAGGTGAAACCGGTTTACCAGCTCTGAGGCCTGAGACACGGGAGTCTTACCCGGGGTAGCCTTCCCCTCGAGGAGGCTTCTGAATAGGAGGTGAATCGTGAGTTGAGCCGATCCGAGAACAAAATGGATCTTGTGGCCCAAACTGCACGAAATCTTTCACCACCACATGATTTCAACCATAACTAGAGTCGTCAACTACAGCGGGCGAGCCCGTCACCTCAGGAAGTTTTAACGATTAGTCATTCTGTCTCCCTGAAGTGAGCGCAGAAGACTTGGACAACACAGTCCACCATCATGCTCCGCAACATGCTCGTAAGAGGCAAACGCCTTAACCGCAAGATAGAAAGGAGTGTCACCTAGCGGGCTTACACGAAAGCCCTTACTTCCAATTACGACCAGACTACTCCAGTCTCTCGAATGGTTTTGAGTTCGAGGTCGCTTGCGCGGTCCTCTCCCTTACGAAGCGGTGAAACGTTGTATACCGAATCAATCACGGACCACGGCATCCTTTGCCCGGCTGTTCACCCAGGATCGGGTAGCCGATGGTCGTTTCAAGAGCAGTCGCCGTAAGGTCCGTGACCACCCCCGCTCTATAGGAAACAGTACTGCTTCCAGACTCCCCCGACTGTTAGTCAGAGTGCACAGTCGATTGGCTTACGCCGCGCGGTGCGCAGACCGTCCATGAACGCCAGAAGGTTGATTCCTAGGGGAAACTAGCCCTAAGGCCAGAGTCCTACCCGGGCTCACAATTCATGCGTGGAGGCCGCCGGATGGGTGTTGACCCGTGAGTGTGACCAACCCTGAACAGAATGGGTCTTCGTGACCAACTCAGCAAGGGCCCATTAGCTCCCCAATCATTTCAACCACAATGTTTTCAACTGTTGCCTGACTGAATGATGCCTGCATGCAAAATTTCGGGGGAGGGGAAGGGGAGAGGATGGGTTTTCTACTTGCCGGGAAAGTCTTGAGGTGATACAACCGATTTTTAGTTTCTCAGCAGAGGGAAAGTATTGTGAATGCACTTCGGTGTATCTGTGTAAGTGTGTGTGTATTCCTCCATAATAGCGCCCAAACGCTTCATCCGATTGGGCTGAAAATTGACCAACAGGCATCATTTGGTCATGGCAAGAATTGAAAAGATTATGTTTTGAAGTCGGTCCGCCAGGGGGTTTGATAGTCATAATAACAATCCCGAAATATTTTCTCTATTTTGAGACTTGAAAATTGGTACCTACGCAGATGCGTTACTAGGCTAAATGTTCACATTGTGAACATTTGGTTGAAATATCTCATATACAAGCCACAATAAAAATAATTCCGCCATACATAGTTAGTTAGTTTGTCTGGGCTTTTTCCCGCACTTGGCCTCTTGATTGGGCCGTTGTACGTGGCTCATGTTTCTATTTATGTTACTCCAGCCAACCCAGGCTGTCCCAGAAGGTTAGCAGCCTGTTTGGGTTGCTACAGGCCTCCGGGACAGATGCTGGAGATTGTAGTATTCTTGTCCGTTGCTCTGCCACGCTCCTGCATTCCATGACCACATGCTGTGGCGTTTCTTCTTCCTCCATGCATCCTCTGCATAGACGGCTGTCTGTCACACCTATGGTAAACAGGTGTTTGTTTAGGGGACAGTGGCCTGTCATAGTACCTATGACTTTACGGATTTTGTCCCTTTTTAATCTGGTGAGGTTGCGGGCAAGTTTTTTGGACGCTTCCGAAACCGCGTTCTTTGTTTGCCTGCATCCTGCGTTTTTTTTCCATTCTTTAAGGTGGGTTTCTTCGGTGTTCCTGCGTAGCCATGTTTTTATTTGGGCCTGGGGAATGGGCATGAAGGGTTCCGGTCCATATAATATTTCCTTTGATCCCCTTTTGGCCAGTTCGTCTGCCGCGTCGTTGCCCAGTGAGTCGCTGTGCCCTTTAATCCATTATTCCGCCATACATGTTAGATTAGTTTAATCAAATATTAACGCCAAGTCGCTCCAGGCTAGCCGAGAAACGAATCGCGCTGCTTGAGGTCCTTTGTAATAGAGTCAAAATAAGTTCATTCTGCGGCCGAGATAGGGCAGGGCGCTCATCTATTTTATTAATGAAATGAATACTCAGATGAAATCAGTCCTTGGCTACTTGCCGGGAACGTCTTGGGGCTACACAACCGATTTTTTTACTTCCTGGTAGAGGAAAGTATTGTGAAAGCACTAAAATAAAAGAGATAGAGATGGAAATATCCATTTTGACCCGTTAGATCAGCGGTTCCCAACCAATGGGGCGCGCCCCACTGGTGGGGTGCGACGTTGTTTCAGGTGGGGCGCGACACATTGACTTATAAAACATTCACAATATAGATAATGGGTAAGACAAAAGAAATCTGAGGCACTCTTACATACTGTGTTTTGTAGTGAAGAAATGAAAGGAAACATTGTGAGCCATCTGGAAAACCTGTCAGATGAATTCGGGAGATATTTTCCACAAAACTTCTCTGATAACATAATTCACAAATTGACAAGGAACCCATTTAACCTCAACATCGAGAATGTACAAGAGTCGCTGCAGGAAGAAGCAATCGACTTGAAAAACGATTATCAGCAATAGACGCTTACGGATATATGGGTTTAACAGAGTAAGTCCGGAATCCACTGCTCAACCCCCAGAAGTGTAAATAAATAATAAATACAAACGGAGCTGCCATGGAATTCACCGACCAGAGTCGGGCCCATCATAATACTATTTTTTTTTACACTTCTGGGGGGTGAGCAGTGGATTCCGGACTTACGAACCGGCTGTGGTAGGTTTAGGACAGCTGTCTTGCCACATGTGAGCGTTCACCTTACCACCCATTCACTCCCCCTTCGAAGCCATAGAATTTGAGATGCGCAAATCGCAGTTTTAGATAATTTTTCTAAGAAAGAGTTGATTATTTTTCTGGAAAGGCCAAGATCTTTAAAGAGGTGAAATAGAGATTTAGCTGGCAGGCCACGAGCGCCAACTTCCACCGCGTGAAGGTGAACAGTGAAGCCGTTCCGGGTTACGGCATTTGCAAGATCATGGTATTTATTTAATTTGTACTCGTGGTCTTTTGGGATATTTGATTCCCATGGAACAGTTAATTCTACAATAAGAGCCACCTTCCGAGATAGAGAGTAAAGAGGACGGAGCACTGGACGGAGTGCTGTGCATCCGAGACTTTCAGGGAATTTATACTGCTTAGAGACCGAATCGACCTCCAGAATCCAATCTGTAGCTTTCTCGATTATTGAGAAAGGTTTTGTAGTTAAATGTTTTTTGCCTTTAGAGCCATCCCGCACAAACTGTATTGGGGGTTTGGAGGATACTGTCAAACCCTTGTTGGCACGAGCCACTGAGAGACTAATTACCTCGCGAATAACAGCGAGAACTTTGTCATGGCGGTAAGTGTACCGTCCTTGATCTAAGGCCACTAAATAGTATTATGATGGGCCCGACTCCGGTCGGCGAATTCCATGGCAGCTCCGTTTGTATTTATTTATATTGGACAAAAAATTACAAAACATTCCCTAAAATTGGAGAGAAAGCTCTACGACTGCTCATTCCGTTTTCTACCAACTATCTGTGCGAAAAAAGTTTTTCCACACTATTCGCCATAAAGACTAAGCAACGAAATAGACTTAATGTTGCAAACGACCTATGCTGCGTTATAGCCGATAGAAACCGCGAATCAGCAAGCTAATTCAGAAAATGCAGCCTCAGCAATCCCGTCAAAGTTGAAAATTGTATTCCCAATTAAGTTGTTCTATATTTTTTTTATATAAAAGTAGACCTTAAACTATGACAACAAGGTTGTACGTATTAGTATGTGTAATTACGAGTATGTTTACATTAATACTATAAGGATTTATATACAGTACAACCTCTGTAATCCGGCATCTCAGCTCTACGGCACTCCCACTAATCCGGCATTCTTTTTGCGGTGTTGACGCATCTAAATAAATCTGGCAACGTCGGCCACTGAACAGCTCGTGGATTCACCAGCTAACACACTGACGGCAGACGATGTAAGGGTGTGGCTCACTAGAGATGAAGACGGGAATGATCAATTCATGACAGAAGATGAGATAATTGAGGAGGTCACACGGGAGGAAAAGGACGAAGAGGACGGTGGGGGAGACAACATGACATCTGCTTCAAAGATAAGCCATGATGCGGCTATCGTCTCGTTCGCCACATCGATAGTGTGGGCAGAAGAAAATGGCGCCTGTGCTCATGACGTTTTAGTGTTAAAACTGTTACAAGAACAAGCCCTTAAAGGATCGTTCAGAAATAAAAAACAAAAGACAATAGACAATTATTTCAAGCCTTCTACGTCAATAGAATAACGTAAGTTACACTACAGTAAAATCTTTGTATATTTTATATTTTTAATGTAGCCTACATTAAAACGAAAGTTTCTGTTAGACTTTTTAATTTTTTTCCAATAATCCGGCGTTTTTGGTAATCCTTTGGTGCACTGGTCTGGTATCTGTCGGATTACAGAGGTTGTAATCTGGTCGGATTACAGAGGTTGTACTGTACTTGTATTAAAATATTTCTAAGACAGCAAAATGTGTTTTATTAATTGATTTTTTTCAAATGTTTTTAACGTAATTAAACATATATAATTTGTGGGAAATGGGGCGTATACATTCCGGATACGCATTTAGTGGGGCGCGAAAAAAAAAAAGAGGTTGGGAACCGCTGCATTAGATGGTTAGGAACATTTTTAAACCAATGCTTTTCTGTGAGTCTGTGGGTCTGTGTATATTCCTCCACGATAGCACGAAACGCTTCTTATTGATTGAGCTGAAATTCGGCATGTAGGCATCGTTTAGTTATGAAAAGAGTTAAAAAGATTGTTATTGAAATCGGTCGACCTTTTTAATTTGTTATAATTGTATTTTTTCCGCTTAAAGTTGCGGGCGGCCAGTGCTTTCTCTCACCGCGTACTTATGTCACTGCGCTCCAAAACCACTCAAGGTACCGGAGCCGGCGTCTTCTTAAATGATCTAAACATTAAAATATCAACTACCCTTGGCAACTTAAATACGATCTTCCAAGCAGAATCCATTGGCATCACTAGAGCAGCACAGGCAGTTGCAGCCAAAGATGTCGGAGACCTAAGCTTGAAATTTGTCTCCGACAGTGCCTCCGTGCTACAAGCGCTTGCAAAAAATACTATAACCTCTGTCCTTGTACTGGAATGCCACAGTGCGCTTCAATCCATTGCAAGGTCAAATAGAGTGACCCTGCAATGGATTAAAGGGCACAGCGACTCACTGTGCAACGACGCGGTAGACGAACTGGCCAAAAGGGGATAAAAGGAAATAGTTTATGGACCGGAACCCTTGATGCCCATACCCTAGGCCCAAATAAAAACATGGCTACGCAGGAACACCGACGAAACCCACCTTAAAGAATGGATAAAAACGTAGGATGCAGGCAAACAAAGAATACGGTTCCGGAAGCGTCTAAAAAACTTGCCCGCAACGTCACCAGATTAAAAAGGGACAGCCCTCTATGCAGAGGATGCATGGAGGAAGAAGAAACGCCACAGCATGTGCTCATGGAATGCAGGAGCGTGGCAGAGCAACGGGCAAGAATACTACAATCTCCAGCATCTGTCCCGGAGGCCTGTAGCAACCCAACCAGGCTGCTAACCTTCTGGGACAGCCTGGGTTGGCTGGAGTAACATAAATAGAAACATGAGTCACGCACAACGGCCCAATCAAGAGGCCAAGTGCGGGAAATAGCCCAGATAAACTAACTAACTAACTATATGTCACTGCGCACTACCTATGAACTATGGCTATGGTTCGTGTCTTTGCATAGACGCGGACGTGCGCTTTCGAAGCTTTTTCACTGGATTACCTGAATGTTAATTATATGATATATTATTTTTAGTTATAAATGCCCATGTTGTTTACTAAGTTAACGCATCTTACAACATCATACAACATGTCAGTTACTGTTGATTCTGGTAAGTATTACCGGGAAAGTCTTGGGGTGATACAACCGATTTTTATCTTAGATTAATGATGATGACGATGACACTGATAATGACAATGACTTACCATAAATATATTCGCCATGACGACTTGCTGCTGTATTGAACAGTGATTCTCTATGCTGAGTATTAGAGGGTAGGGTGACGACACGAAGGCGCTCCGCGCTATAGTTTCAACGACTCTACGAAACGATATTTTTGTTGTGAAAGTGTGACCGTGGTATATCACTGGGCTGCCGTCGTCACCGTCCCAACAGTCCAGTTCCACGCATCGACAACCAGACAATAAAACCTGGAACAACCAAAATTAAAAAAATATCATCCTTTGTTTAGACGGTCTCCTTCGTTTAGCCGATTGTTGTGATATTGATCGGGGCCCTACTCTAGCCAGGGAATGAATAAGGGGAAGTCGATTTTATTGCGTCGATTCCGGTCGTCGACCTATCCACAAAATCAAACATAGAAATCCGTTTTTAGATCGAATACTATCGCGCTTGTTTGACATTATAAATAAGATAAAACGAATTTACTGCTCGAAGCTTGAGGCGGCTGCAACGCCGCTGAAACGTCGGGTGCTATAAACTTCACGCGGTAAATTCGTTTTATCCTGTTTATAGAAACCGTTATTTCGATTATTTCCAATAGTACAACGTATTTGACGCAATAACTATAAAAAATATTAAATATATGTATAAGACATTAAAGATAATAACATTTCATATAGATTTAAAATAGATTGAAAGCATACTGTCTAAATTGTACGGCTGCAAACATTTAACATCTCATTAGATGAGGACATATTTAAAATAAAGACATACTTATAGAGAAACAATAGTTTTAAATACGTACCTACAATTTAAAATAAAGTAACCATGTATAACAATATTGTACCCGTAAGTATTTTTTAATATTTTATTTTCTCTTCAATACTATTATTTTATCATCATACATTAATGTCAATATATTGTGGATTTCTCTGGTGGAGTTTTTAAATATTAATTTTATTTTTGTAAGTATTTTGACAATAATTTTGTTTCCTTATATCGGATGAGTTTTTAATTAGTGACATCCTTGATGTAGGTCAATCAGTACGAACAAATAAGCAACTGTTTATTATTTTTTTTATGGGAGGAAGAAATGTTTCTTATATTTTAAGCTATTGCATAGCTTTTATCGCGGGCCTAGGCCAGCGCGGCGACCGAATGAAGAAATTTATTAACGAAAATTAATGATTTTAAACTGATAATTACGTCTAAACGAGTACTGCTTACGATTCGAAAAAAATATACGTTAAACAAGAACATTTTCCTAATATTTTTAGCTTTGAATATTTTAGATTTTCTTTATATATCATAGTGTAATTAATTTGTGAAATTAGGTCTAACCGAACACAAAAACGACTACTACGCAAATACTATCTGGCGTATTATTATGAAACCAGCACTATTTTAAAGATAATGTAATTATCTATCTTTTTATTTACGATTTTTTTCGAATAATCTGTTTTTTTTGCTTTATCGAATAAAAAGTTCATGCGCGGCGCTTTATCGGAAGACGTTTAAATTATTCCGAATCATTTGCATCCGCAGCCGCAAATAATTCGGAATAATTTCAACGTTTTCCGATAGAGCGCAGTTATCTGATATCAGACAAAAAATAAAATAATAATTATAATTGCATAAGTTGTTAAAAATGCTATGCAATAGCTTTACCGCGGCAGTCCCCGAGTGCCACACGTATTTTTTTTTTAAATTTGAAAAAGATGAATATGTTTTGTTGTTTTTTATTTTATTGATAAATTTGGAAAACTTGACTGATAAATACAAGTTTGACAAGCGTTGAGTGCACTGCGCAATTTAGCAATAGATAAAATATAGCGAAAAAACAATATTTGCAATATTTCACCTATCGCTATAAGGCGCAACGCGCTTAACTCTTTTTAAACTATTTTTCTAAAACACAAAAATTTTGAAATGTTAAAATAACAAAGGCTTAAAAAATAAAAAAATGTTTTTTTCATTAAAAAAATGCCTATTTGCTCGTACTACTTTAAGGATTACACTAATCATCTTTTAATTCAAATTACTTTCAAATATTTATTGATAATTTTTATGACATTTTGTTTCGATTTTTATGTAGATAATTCAGGTAATTTTATTACAAATAAGTACGTCCCATAATCTTTAACAGATTACTCAAGATGATTTTAATTAAAATGAATTGTCTGCCTTAGAACAGGCAGCAGCCTAGTTAGGTTTCGACTATTGAAAATTCTAGCTATTGTAAATTTAAATTGAATTGATTAATATGAATACATGCCCCGACTTCTAAAAAATAAAAACCGCATACATTATTTATCGATTCGGAACCGACGCGAGCATGCGCTCATTCGTCGAGCTCTAACTAGCCGGCGGCCGCCATTGGAAAAGGACGCCGGGTGTCAAAGTCGTACATAACCCCGAAACGACACGAAAACAGTTTTCTTTCGCAAAAAACGCGTTTATTTACGCAAAATAATGAAGGATCTGGTGGACGCCGACGCCAAAAACGCCGTGAAGAGTCGCGAACTGCTCTACCGCCTGATTATAAGGTTCGATTCAGTTTTTATGCCGGTCGGAAAAACGGAAGCGACAGACTAGTGTTTTGTTTTTACGTGTTGTGTTTTTTTCGCGAGAAAAACGTAAATTTATCTCTGCGCGAGCATTTATACGCGTAAAACATGAAAGAGGAGACGCTCCTCGAGTCGGCCAACGTTATTTAACTTATCGTCGATCTATATATGAGATCTCGTACTCACCAAAAATTCGAATCTGCGTATTTTATTGTTATAGTTGTAAAATTGTTTTTTGTTTTTTTTTAGCCAGTTGTTTTACGATGGACACCAGAACATTGCCATGGGGCTTTCATCTGCCGTTCATCCTGATTCGCCATGCCCTCCTAGTGACAGGTACCTATATTCTTACTTCATAATTGCGATAAAACTAGGATATTAGGGGCGACTTAGTGGCGGCGTCAAGTTTTGTTATTATTATTATTCTTCTTGTCCGTCGTTCCCTCATTACTGAGGATCGTGGCCACTAGACAACAGTTTGCCTACGAGGCTCCTCCACTTCGACCTGTCTTCTGCATGGCGGGTCGCACATTGTATTGACCCTTTTGTAACTTCTTTGATGAGGTTGTTCCATCTGGCCGGTGATCTGCCTCTGCTTCTTCTTCCCTCCACTTGGCCCCGAAAAGCATTTTCTCCAGATTCTCTGAATTTCTCCTGGCAACATGACCGAAGAACTAGAGGACCCTTCTCATGCATTTGGTGGAGAGCCTCACTTGGATGCCGAGTTCTTCCAGGATAGATTTGTTGGTGCGGCGTGCTGTCCATGGGATTCCTAGCATTTTACGCCAACACCACATCTCCAGTGCATCGATTTTGGTGCGTATCCGAGCCTTCAGGGTCCATGTCTCCGATGCATAGAGAAAGATAGAGAAAACCAGAGCTCGAACCAGCCTGACCTTAGTCCGCTTACTTATACCCCGATTCTTCCACAGCCTTTCTAGCTTGCTCATGGCTGATCTTGCCATCTGGCTTCTGCATGAGACCTTTTCTCAGTTTCCTTCTTTGCATATCATGGAACCCAGATAGACAAAGTCTGTCACTGCTTATTACTATTATATTATGCAATACAGTACCCTGCGAATTAATTGGAACAAAGAGTATTTTTCCTCGAAAAGTGCCGTACTGGACATAAACATACAAAAACAGTACTTCTAACTATAGATTGTTAGTTTGAACATAGAATGTGTCCTCCTTTTGCCTTGAAAACACCTTTCAATCTTGTAGGCAAAAAATTTAACAGGTTTTGACAACTTCCTTTCAGTTCATCATCGTGAAACCAGACTTGAATTACTGCACTGATCATTTTGGTTTTCGTTGTACAATCCATCTTAGGAAGACGTTTTTTGCGCTGTCATATATTGGTCCGAATTCATCATTATGACCGATATATTGACATCTTAGTTTAGTTTGTCTGGGCTTTTCTCTCGCACTTGGCCTCTTGATTAGGCCGTTGTGCGTGGCTCATGTTTCTATTTATGTTTATGTTACTCCAGCCAACCCAGGCTGTCCCAGAAGGTTAGCAGCCTGTTTGGGTTGATACAGGCCTCCGGGACAGATGCTGGAGATTGTAGTATTTTTGCCCGTTGCTCTGCCACGCTCCTGCATTTAATGAGCACATGCTGTGGCGTTTCTTCTTCCTCCATGCATCCTCTGCATAGAGTCGAAGACTATCGCGGTTGTTTGACATTATAAATAGGATAGAAAACGAATTTACCGCGTGAAATTTGTAGGACCCGACGTTTCGGTGACGTTGCAGCCGCCGTGACCGCAGCTGCAACGTCACCGAAACGTCGGGTCCTACAAATTTCACGCGGTAAATTCGTTTTCTATCTTATTTATAACTCTGCATAGAGGGCTTGTCGGTTACACCTATGGTAAACAGGTGTTTGTTTAGGGGACAATGCCCTGTCATAGTACCTATGACTTTACGGATTTTGTCCCTTTTTAATCTGGTGAGGTTGCGGGCAAGTTTTTTAGACACTTCCGGAACCGCGTTCTTTATTTGCCTGCATCCTGCGTTTTTTTTTTCATTCTGTATATTGACATCTTATCAAAACGTTTGATATTTCCCCATCTCGAATTAACCATCAGAATATCTCCGTCCTCCAGTCTGTTTACGGTACCGAAGTCCATACGCTGCCTCTACCTGTTGTTTTTTAACCCTTGGAGTAAATGGGTATTTTCATGGATGCATTTGTCTCTTTTGCAAGATTTTCGGCGACATCGACGGCGCTCGACTTAAAGTACTATAACTACGAAACTACTACACCAATCATAAAAAGAACAACTGCACAATGATTGCATTGAAATTTCGAATATAGAATATTGAAATATCATTTTGTAAAACAATTAGATAATTATGAATAAATATGAGAACGTCAAAGAAGTGAAAAAACAATGGCCGACTTTGGCATTTGCGACGCGACATTCAAAGACCCAAAATACTTTATATACACGATAAATGGTACATCTAATCAGTTTAGGGGGACTATATGATGTTGTAGAAATGGTTTTACTTACGATTCGTTCAAAAACACACCGAAATCTACACGAAAACCGTTTCCGAAATGCCGACACGCGAACCGGCGGATTTGACGTTTCGTGAAGGCGGATGTTCGATTTGCCGCGCTCCGTAATAATATGTCACATGGACTGCGCAGTTGCTGCTGGGAATGATAACAGAGAGAATTTAATTCTGTACCGATCTGCCATACGCATGAAAGAGACAAAATGCTTTCGATGGTAAAAAAAGAGTTCGAAAGCGCGCGCGCCGAGCGGAACCAGATTTGGTCGTATCATACTCAACGGGTTAAGAGGTAATTCAATAAGAATTTATCGCAGACCTGGGCGTCATTTGCCTGTCATACCACTCGGGATTGGGTGCCCGATAGGTCGTTTCAAGAATGGCATGACAACAGGTCAACATCCACCCTAGCTGCTTAGGAGACAGTTTATTTCCATAGTCTCCAGACTTCTTCAGCAATAAGTTAGAGTGCATAATCGATTGGTGTCGCCAAACGGTGCAAACCATCCAGTAGCGCTGAAAGGCAACCACCCAGGAGAAACCGATCCACCAGCTGTGAGGCCTGAGATGCAAGAGTCTTACCCGATCCGAAAACACAATGAGTCTTATGGGCCCAAGCTGCACAAAACCGTTCGCTACCTAAAATTGTCAGAGAAGTGCTTATTTTATTTTTTCTGTTTAGATTATGGAATATTATGAAGGTCGGATTGCTCCACGAGCCTGATCGCAAAGACAGAAACGCCGCTTCAACAGTTGGAGAGCATTTACTCGGGACTTCAGGACTCGGTGAGTTAATTTACATGATAAAAGTCATCTAATAGCTAAGTTTACCCAGCCAAAGTTAGCGCTAAGCCTCATGCCTGCGCTAAGCCTCGTGTCATTTAAGAACCGCAACAGGCCTTCGGCGCCAGATTGTTTTACCTACTCAGGTTGGAGGTAATGCCCAACCAAGTGGGTGTATCTTTTACGCATCAGCGGGCCACACTTGCAGATGAGGTGCAGGGGAGTTTCGTCGGCCCCATGGGGAGCTTGCGGAAAAATCATACTCCAGAAAGTGAATGTTGATCAAAAGGCAATAATTAGAATCATGCTAAGAAAGCCAAGACGTTACCCTTCGGACGACCTGTTTCTTGAGGCACAACTGCTGGATTTATGACAGCTGTATTGCCTTAAATCAATACTTCATATAAAAAATACTACAAGTATTCCAGAAAACGGTGAGAGAACAGGTCGTTACAAGGAAAACATTTAAGTACAGAAATGTTTAACGTCTTTTGGATAACATCACTACAGCTTTCTTGCTCCTAGAATGGCTAACATTATTAATAAACACATGTTGGGAATAAATAGGAAATCAGCAAAAATATCGCCTTAAATTATGGCTTATTATAGGCTTATTATAGGGTATAGTACAAATTAAATAAATACCATGACCTCGCAAATGCCGTTACCCGGAACGGCTTCACTGTTCACCTTCACGCGGTGGAAGTAGGCGCTCGTGGCCTGCCAGCTAAATCTTTGTTTCACCTTTTTAAAGATCTCGGTCTCTCCAGGAAAATAATCAACTCCTTTCTACAAAAATTATCTAAAACCGCGATTTCTGCATCTCAAATTCTATGACTTCGAAGGGGGAGTGAATGGGTGGTAAGGTGAACGCTCACATGTGGCAAGACAGCTGTCCTAAACCTACCACAGTCGGTTCGTAAGTCCGGAATCCACTGCTCACCCCCCCAGAAGTGTAAAAAAAATTAGTGTTATGATGGGCCCGACTCCGGTCGGTGAATTCCATGGCAGCTCCGTTTGCATTTTTTTATTTTTTTATTTATTAACCCGTTGAGTATGAGTCAACCACATCTGGTCGCGAAACAATTATCCGTTGAGTACGAGTCGACCAAATCTGGTCGCGCGTTTTTTTCACTTCTTTGACGTTCTCATATTTCTCATTCATAATTATCTAATTGTTTTACAAAATGATATTTCAATATTCTATATTCGAAATTTCAATGCAATCATTGTGCAGTTGTTCTTTTTATGATTGGTGTAGTAGTTTCGTAGTTATAGTACTTTAAGTCGAGCGCCGTCGATGTCGCCGAAAATCCTGCAGATGCATCCATGAAAATACCCATTTACTCCAAGGGTTAACCTTGGTAGAAGAGAGACGGAAAACACATTTATGACAATAAATAAAATAAAATACAAATGGAGCTGCCATAGAATTCACCGACCGAAGTCAGGCCCATCATATAGTGTTATTACACTTTTGGGGGGTGAGCAGTGGATTCCGGACTAATGACCGGCTGTGGTAGGTTTAGGACAGCTGTCTTGCCACATGTGAGTGTTCACCTTACCACCCATTCACTCCCCCTTCGAAGCCATAGAATTTGAGATGCGCAAATCGCGGTTTTAGATAATTTTTCTAAGAAGGAGTTGTTTATTTTCCTGGAGAGACCAAGATCTTTAAAAAGGTGAAACAGAGATTTAGCTGGCAGGCCACGAGCGCCAACTTCCACCGCGTGAAGGTGAACAGTGAAGCCGTTCCGGTTTCCACAGTTAATTCTATGATAAGGGCCACCTCCCGAGATAGAGAGTAAAGAGTTATATCTGGACGCAGGGCTGTGCACCTGAGGGCTGAGACTTTCAGGGAATTTATCCTGCTTAGAGACCGAATTGACCTCCAGAATCCAATCTGAAGCTTTCTCGATTATTGAGAAAGGTTTTGTAGTGAAATGTTTTTTGCCTTTAGAGCCATCCCGCACAAACTGTATTGGGGGTTTGGAGGGTACTGTCAAACACTTGTTGGCACGAGCCACTGAGAGACTAATTACCTCGCGAATAACAGCAAGGACTTTGTCGTGGCGGTAAGTGTACCGTCCTTGATCTAAGGCCACCTTGCAGCCAGCTAGAATATGCCTGGCTGTGCAAGGGGTATTGCTACAAAGGGGGCATGTACTATCCTCGGCAAAGCTCCAAGGAGCGAGGTTACTTGGGTCTGGAAGCGTATGCTGAAAGGCATTTAAATAAAATTTCAGCATCTCTGGCGTCCAGTCATACAACATTACTTTCCAGTGGCAAATACACATATAACGTAAATATGATTTCAATAAATAATAAATGCTATACGGTATAAACATATTTATAATTTAATAAAATATATAAATACAATTATAAAAGCATTTTATATATAGTTGTTATTTTAATAACCATTTTATTATTGGTGTTCTCCTTAGAACAGGCTCTGCCTAGTTAGAAGAGGCGCAAAATATGTTAAATTTAAATACCTACTATGTAATTTTTTGGTCTTGGAAATAGATAAGATAAATAAATAAATAAAATTCACTTCTAACTAAATTTTGACCGTGTGGCAAATGTCCGCCTTCGATATTGAGGTACTCATCTGATTCAAATGGCCAAAATCAATAATAATTGTGTAATGAATGTCTAATAATATAACTATTACTGTTGTAGATTTAGAGTATGAGTCGGATGCATCTTCTCTTGCACCCGAGCCAGCGACGTATGAAACTGCATATGTCACATCGCATAAGCAAGCGTGCCGCGCCGGTGCATTTAGCGAAGATGGACAATTGGTCGCCACTGGTAGTGTCGATGCTAGCATTAAGGTAGATACTGGACCATTTATCAGTTCCTTATGACGATAGTTAATAGTCTTAAGAGACAACTAACACTTAAATCTGTAGTCGAGTGCTTGAGCACACCTTAACCCCTCGAGGCCCGCGGTTTGAATTTTAATGTGTGCCTTACGGCCCGTAAGAAATTCGCGAGTCTCAAAAAAAAGATGGCGTTTCAGAAAAAAAACGATTACTCCGAAACTGTCACACCGATCGTCTAAAAAAGACCTGTTTTATGTTCCTATTGAAATTTGCTATTAGATATTTGTAACGTCGTTATGTAAAGCAATAAAGATTATTCATAATTATTAGTCAAAGTTGTACTAACATAATTAGCGGTCGGCCTCGCCTGGCCATTTCGGGCCGTCTGGGGTTCGACGGTAAATATCAATTCTGGACGTTTCGGGCCGTCTGGTACGCGAGGGGTTAACCATGAATTGAAATAAAAATGCTATTACTCTATTCTCATCAATGTTATTCTTTTGTCAGTGTCCTTTGTTTCAAAATATCTAAATTCCGCATTTTAATTCATTGCCTACCATTAAAAATAAGTATGCCGTTTAACCGGCCGCCTTTTTGCTTTGTCATTTTGAATTACGTCAAGCTTATTGTCTTTTAACCCCTAGTGCCCCAATTGGCCGATATCGGCCACAAAACGATTCAGCGTGACGGGCCCCGTTTTAATTTTATTTTAATTTAATTTGTTTTATTTTATTATGTTTTATGATGTTAATATGTTTTATTTTAATTATGGGTACAGTAGTTTGGCAGTAATTAACGTTTTGGTGAGACAGTGTCATAATTCAATTTTTTGGGACATCAACTTGTCAATCGGCTGAGGGGCCAAGGCCTGAAGGGTAATCCTTATTTCCACAATGGCGAATGTACCACTGCATTGCTATTTGGTGGTGAACGGTTTCCATTTTGTTCTCGGATCGGCTCAACTCACGATTCAGCTCCTATTCAGTAGCCTCCTCGGGTGGAAGACTCCCGTGTCTCAGGCCTCAGAGCCGGTGGACCGGTTTCTCCCGGCGGGATTGCATCCCGGCGCCACTGGACGGTTTGCGCACCGGTCGGCGAAGCCAATCGGTTGTGCATTCTAACTAATTGCTGAAGGGATGAGGCGACTATGGAAATACACTGTTTCCTAAGCAGCGGGGGTGGATGTTGACCTGTTGTCATGCCTTTCTTGAAATGACCTTCGGCCACTCGATCCCGTGTGGCACTACGGGCAAAGAACGTCCAGGTCCGCGATAAATTCAAACTGAATTACCGCTGTAATACAACAGGTAGAGGTCGCGTAAGCGACTTTGGACTCGTAACCAGTCGGGACGACATAGGTATCCTAAAAGTTAATCCCAGACGAAGATATCCTGCCAAAACTGGTAGTTAGATGGTGAGACTGCCCGCTGGGTACCTTTCCCAGTGCCTCGCCGTAGGGCATCGGTCTCTAACAGGTGCTGGTGAACTAGACAGTAGATTGTTTTGTCCCCAAGTCTTCTACGCTCATCCCACGGCTTAAAGAACGATCAATATCGTTATACCAGCCTGGGGTGACGAGTTCGCCTATTGTAGTCGACACCGCCATTCTGTGATTAGGTTAGTTGTGGGAAGCAGGTTGTAGGGCTATTTTGTGATGACCAGGCTTAGCATCTCCTTCTTTTATTACAGTCTTGTTTATGTCAACATGTTTTCTAATGTACAATTTAGTATCTTCTTGTTTAATATCTTCTTTATACTTAATAGCAGTTCTAAATTCACGTTATTATTATTGTCATTATCAGTGGTAACTTGTAAATGGCTCTAAGCTTCCTATTATTGTTCACTACAAAATTATTGGCTGTAAGTTATCCTTAAGAAAAAAAAAAAAAAAAAAAATAAAAAAAATATTGCCATGTTGAAAAAAGCTTGCATTTGGGTATTTTAATTTTTAAGTGCATATACAGAGTTTATTATTTTTGGTAATACAATAAATATGGTATTTTTGCCATAATTGGTGTGATATTTTCCCTGCTAGCCAAAATTAGTTGATAAATTGGCCATTTTTTTTCAATTCGTCATCGACAATTTCATACGTTGTCGCTACTCTACAACATACTCAATAACCCCACTTCACCCTCCTATCTAAAGGAGAATTTCCACCCTTTGGGAGGCCACGGTCTTTCACTTCGATCAAGCCGGGATAACACACTCGCCATTCCGATACATCATTCTTCTGTTTACACGCACTCTTTTACAGTCCATTCTGCTCGTTTATGGAATCAGCTCCCTCGCTCTATCAGGCATGCACCTTCGCTGCATACTTTCAAAAAATTGTTGAAGAAACATTTATTGTTACACAGCTACTAACCAAATACCTCGCCTTGTCCTCTCCTTTATCCTTCCCTGGGCAACCTTAGCATAAGTTACTGACATGTATCTGTATAAGTTTATTTTAAATTTAACTTTACTACTTCTTTGTGTATTGTACGGTGAAAATTAGGAATTATTTTTATCAAATGGTTGACTGTAAGATATCGCTATAGCGATAAGTCCGCCATTTGTGCATACATTGTCTTTTTTATAAAACCAGCGTAATATTCATTAAGTTATGTTTATATAGCACAATAAAGTTATTCTATTCTATTCTATTTTTGGAGGCGCTCTGAGATGAACCAACCATTTTTCCAAATTAATTAACCAACTGGTTTTCTTTTAGATTTTGGATGTTGAGAGAATGCTGGCAAAGTCTGCGCCTGAAGAGTTAGACCCGGGCAGAGAGCAGCAGGGACACCCTGTTATTCGAACACTGTGAGTATTACATAATATCAAACCATACTGTTTATACAGACGGGTCGAAAATAAACAGGAAAACAGGGATAGGTGGACCGAAGTTCAAACTCGCAAAGGCACCGGGAACGACGCCGACTATCTTCCGGGCAGAAATTCATGCCGTACAAACTTGTGAAAGGAGCTAATGGGCCCTTGCTGAGTTGGCCACGAAGACCCATTCTGTTTACGGTTGATCACACTCACGGGTCAACACTCATCCGGCTGCTTCCACGCATGAAGTGCGAGCCCGGGCAGGACTCTGGCCTTAGGGCTAGTTTCCCCTAGGAGTCAACCTTCTGGTGCTCCTAGACGGTCTGCGCACCGTGCGGCGTAAGCCAATCGATTGTGCACTCTGACTAACAGTCGGGGGAGTCTGGAAGCAGTACTGTTTCCTATAGAGCGGGGGTGGTTGCGGACCTTACGGCGACTGCTCTTGAAACGACCATCGGCTACCCGATCCTGGGTGAACAGCCGGGCAAAGGATGGCATGGTCCGCGATAGATTTGGTATACACCGTTTCACCGCTTCGTACGGGAGAGGACCGCCCAAGCGACCTCGAACTCGTAACCAATCGAGAGACCGGAGTAATCTGGTCGCAATTGGAAGTAAGGGCGTGAGTGTGAGCCCGCTGGGTAATTATACTTGGTTATCTCGTGGATAAGGCGTTGGCCTCTTACGGGCATGTGGCGGAGCTTGACGGTGGACTGTTTTGTCCGAGTCTTCTGCGCTCATTTCACTGGAGATAGAACGAACAATCGTTAAAACTTCCTGAGGTGACGGGTTCGCCCGTTGAAGTTGACAACTCTATTTGTGAAAGGAATTAACACAAAATGCTTGCGCGGTGCTAGAATCTACATAATGGCAGAATGTCAAACACGACATTCTGATGGATATGTTTTTGAATCAACAAAAACGCTGAAAACCTTATAAAGAAGGGAGCCATTATGCCCTTCATAGGACCCGAACTATTCTGCAGAACCTGAGCCACACTGCGTAACAAGTTCACTCCTGGGACAGAAGACCGAAGTTCAAAAACTAAGATGGGCCCAGAACCAAAGACAAGCGAAAAAATATAAACCTTTCATTAAAAACCACATTGTAACTACTTTCTATCAACAATTTTCTCCTAGCCTGTTGAGGATTGTTTTACCATAACAATTCACCATGCATACGTAAGCATTTTGTCACCGAGCATATGGCTCGTTTGAGGTTTCAAACTGGGCGCTCAATAGTGTCCAAAAATTGTAACTGTTACGAATAAGTATGAATAATCCCTATTAAGCATTTATTAGGTCAGCAATGATACGTCAGACGGTAGAGTTATTCGATGAATTGTCCTATTTCTCCTGAACAGATTTGTAATATTATAATAAAGTATTATATCAAAATAATAATATAGTATATTATTAGAATTACAATATAGTATATTCTCAGTTCTTAGTGTATGCTAAAAACAACATACACAAGTGTACGCTTAACATGTTTGTACACGATCACGACATTCGAAGCCAAGCCGACATAGACCTCCCCAAAGTCCGTTTGATTATAATCCAAAAGCCATTTATGTATGTGGCCGGGTGTAAACTCTTTAATAACTTTCCAAAGTCGATACAAGATTTAAACCCAAAAATGTTTGAATATAGAGTAAAACACTGGCTCATCGCAGATGCTATTATTTATAAATATTATAATATCTTTTATATACATTAGTGTGATGACTTTCTTACAACGTCATTTATCTAATATTTAATGACCTTTCATTAAATATTAGATAAAAATGTTACTTTCAGTGTGATTCGATAAAAAATGTCACGCATAAAATGATTTTAAAATGTTTATTTATCAGTATTTTGCACATTTCTTGAAGTCACTGCAAGCAGATAAAAATTGAACACATGCTCTGGGGCTTTTCTAAGGTATTTATGAGCCTTGTAACACTGCGACCATTGCTGATCTATTGTATTCGCCACCTACTATAGTTCTGCGCTAAGCCTTGAGTCATATAAGAAGCGCAACAGGCTTTTGGTGCCAGATTATTTTACCTCCTCAGGTTGGAGGTAGTGACCACCCAAGTGGATGTATCTTTTACGCATCAGCGGGCCACATTCGCACATGAGGTGCTGGGTAGTTTCCTCTGCCCCTTGGCAGAACCTGCACATTTTTGTGTCTCGGAGCTTGAGGTTGTACAGTTCAGGCTACAGTGCCCCGTGAGCGCCTTCACCAGTATGCGTAGATTGTTCGTATTTAGCGATAAGGCCTCACGGGCCGTCTTAGGGTCGTAAGCCTTAATTAGCGCTTTGGATTGATTCAACCCTGGCGTGTTGTTCCAGTGATTGATGGATTGTTCTTAACATATTTATTTGAGCATTAGGTTTGCAAGGCTTTTTGGTACGCCACAGCAAGGTTCAGGGCTGTATAACGTTCCCTTTGCTCCCGTCTTAGCAAGTTCGTCGGTTTTTTCATTTCCCTCAATTCCTGCATGGCCGGAAACCCATCTTAGAATTACCCTATTCTTTTTGCCTACATTGTATATATGTACAATAGGGTCATCCTTGATGATCATTTTGGATGAATAAAAGACTATTAATTATTAATAAATATCTGATATAATAATTATAAATATCTCTTGTTGAACAGCTACGACCACACTGATGAGGTGACTTGCCTGGATTTTCATCCGCGTGAACAAATTTTAGTTTCCGGCTCGAAAGACAACACCATCAAGCTTTTTGACATCACGAAAGCCTCGGCCAAAAAGGCCTACAGAAGTATTACGGTAAGATATATTAAATGTTTTTTAAAAAACCGTTCACTCTCTTAGGTGTAAACATCGAGAATCATCTTTCTTAAATGGATTAATAAATAAATATCAAAAAGTATATATCCATATTCATCTCGAAAAAAAAATGCGCTTTCAGAATAGGTTTCCTCTGTTGGGAAAATAAAAACAGGCTTGATCTGTAACCAAAATATTGTTAACATTGTTTATCTAAATGAAGATCTGACCTGGACATATTAGCAAAGTTACCTGCCCAGAATTAATAATAATTCATTCTTTCTTTGTATTTAGGATGCTGAGCCGGTCAGATGTGTAGCGTTCCATCCACTCGGTGACCACATAATCGCAGCCACCACGCATCCCGTCATTAGACTATACGACGTGACTACGGGGCAGTGCTTCGTGTGTCCCATCCAGTCGCATCATCACAGGCAACAAGTCAACTGCATTAGGTAATAAATCGTTTTCACCTTACTCAATACACTTCAAGTTGGGCAGATCGCTGGATTCGAGAAAGGCTCGTCTCAGGGAACTGTGTCATTTTGCGGCGAGGCTTGGGCAGCGACCAACGATGTGTATACTGTCTTCAGGTTCTTCGCCACGTCTTCGGCAGTCCTTGCTCTCGGTCGAGCCAAGGTTGAATAGATGTGCTCTAAGGGCCGTGTGTCCGGTGAGGAGACCGATAGTGGTTCCAAGGTTCTTCGTGCTCATGTCAAGTAGGGCCTTGGTTTTCTTTGGAAGTGGTTGCTCCATCATGACTTTTGCCTGGCGACATCCTTGGATCTGTTTCCAGGATGCCCAATGTTTCTGCTCCAAACAGTTAATTCTACAATAAGGGCCATCTTCCAAGATAGGAAGTAAAGAGTTATATATGGATGAAGGGCTGTGCATCGGAGACTGTGAGGGAATTGATACTGCTTAGAGACTGAATCGACCTCTAGAATCCAATCTGAAGCTTTCTCAATTATTGTTGATGTTTTTAAAGCCATTTTGCACAAACTGTATTTGGGAGTTTGAAGGGTACTGTCAGATCGTTGTTGGCACCAACCACTGAGAGTCTAATTACCTTGTGAATAACAGCAAGGACTTTCTCATCACGGTAAGTGTACCGTCTTTAATCTAAGGCTTGCAGCCAGCTAGAATATGTCTGGCTATGCAAGGGATGTTGCTACAAAGGGGGTAATGAATTATTCTCAGAACAGCTCTAAAGAGCGCTGTTATTGGGGTTTGAAAGTGTATGCTGAAAGGCACTTAAATAAAATGTTAGCATCTCTGGCATCCAGCGATACAACATTACCTTCCAGTGTGTAACCCTTAAGCACCGTCACATGCAATCAACAAATGCATTGATTTCCAGTGAAATACACTGACACAAATTCAGGTATTTTGCTACCTCGTGCAGCGATGAATCAGCACGATGAAACAATACTTTTACTTGGAATATTTTAGATTGCATCATATATCGGCCTATATAAACCGGCGAAAACGCAACCAAAGTATCATTTCTCGAGTGATCACCTCCCCCAAGGTTGCTACGGCACACTCGGTACCCCTCTCTAGAGGTCGCTTAACGAGTCCGGCTCCTTTTCTGCCCTTTTCCGATCGAGAAGCATCAGTCTGCATACCCACATACTCAAGCAGTGCCCAATACGAGATACTAGGAGCACAAGTAATGTCCTAACCATACATCCTCGTAAATTCATTCATTCCGCAAGTCACTTCATCCGCGTCAATATTACCTATTCGGGAAGCGTTACAACTGGCAATATCGAACTCTTAATCAATTCAATAAATACCTTCTGATTCGCTCAAAATCGCCTTTTAATACGGAGATAACCCGCAAGTTGACACCACCACCTCACACCGCACAACCTGGAGTCTAGTGAGGGGTGGTCCCTCACAAGTGGATTGGAGGAGGAATGTGAAGTCCCCAATTGTTGTCCAGTAATTCTGGCGTTAAAGGCCAATAACATGATCCACACTGTTGCTGTCAATCTAGCCAATAGATTTTTCAACATAAACTACTATACCTCACAAAGCCACTCATCGTCAGTTTTCTTATTTTTTTCAGATGTGTATGTTCTGTGTAAACACTCATCAAGCACTCAAAATTATCCCCTTTAAGCTTATATTGTGTTTCAGATTTGCTAGTAACGGTAAGCTGTATGCGAGCGGCAGCGCCGATGGTAATGTTAAACTATGGGATGGCGTCTCGAACCGTTGCATCAATACTTTTATCAGTGCTCACGACGGCGCAGAGATCTCATCGGTTGCTTTCACCAGAAATTGCAAGGTTTTTATTATTTCACTTTCAATAACCTAAGTATATTTATTTTATTTATTGACGCGCAATTCTACGCCTTCGACATTTGCAATGCTACATAAAACGTAGTGTAAAAAGTCATTAAAGTTAGCTAATTTGGATCGCGTTTTGACGACCGATGAACACAAACGTCTATCACTACTATTTAAATAAGAAAACATTTAATTGACAGCGTCATAGTAATGGCTGTGTTATATTATTAAAAAACTAATCGCATTAAACCGCTATCTTTATTCTTTATTCTTTATTGAGAAATCAGACAGTATTACAGTTACCATATTTTAAAAAATATACAATTTACAACAAATAAAACCTGATTACGGATTTCAACAAAATTACATAAATTACGTTTAAAAAAACTACTTAATAAAACTAATGTACCTTCAATTTTAGTACTACGCAAGAGTCTAGTATTAAGGGTGTGGGTGCATATGTTTGTGGGAGTGTGTTGAGGGTGTGGGTGTAGAGTGTGAGCGTGTATGATATTAGTAATGGCGTATATAAAATATAATAATCAATAAAAATAGTTAATACGAATAGTCAGTTTATGGTATCGGTTAGGGTTTGATTTATGGAGTATTTATAAGTGATTATGGAATTATTAAATGTATCAATACCATTTAAATGGGTATTATAAATTTGGTGTTAAAAAGGGTGGTCCTCATTCCCTGGTCCCAGGTCAGAGCAAAGCACCTGGTGGGCGACCATCTAGCCAAAGCAAAGGATTAATCGTAAATGTTTTTATTTTTGGGAAGAGCCAGAAGTTGCATGGTGCTAAATCCGAAGAGTAAGGTGGATGTGGACAGACAATCTTTTTTCTGATAAAAAGAGGTATTGTCGTGATGAGGTAGGGATCCATTAGCCCATTTTTCTGGCATCTCTACACATCGTTTCGCTAAAGTTCCAGTAGGCTCTTGTAATATTCGGTGTTGACGTTTTTCCTCTTGAAAAACTCTGGTCGCACTATGCATTCACTATTAAAAAAACAATGAGCATAACCTTTACGTCCGACTTGGAGTGAGCGTGAGGAAAGCCACTCTTTTTCCATTGGGAACTCTGCATTTTTATCTCAGGGTAGTATCCAAAGACACGACTTTTATCTCCAATTATAATATTGGCAATGATGTCCGGATCTGCTTCAGGTTGATCCTTTTTTTCTGTCGATTTTCTTTCTGTTCACCAGTCAATAGTCTTGGACCAAATTTTGCATTTAAAATGCTTTGCACGGGTGCATAAGAGACGTTCAGTTCTTCGGTAAGCTCCCAAATGGTCAATCACCTGTTTGAACAAACCAGTTTTGCCACTTTTTGCACGTTTTTGTCTGTTTTTGAGGTCGAAGGGCGTCCCGACCATTACTCGTCTTCATCCGACTCATTTCCGTTTTTAAATTGCTCATACCACTTGTAAACAGTCTTCAGAGTTGCCATATTATAACCATTCACTAATTTATCATTTCATGAACTTAAATGTCAAAGCGTTGTTTGAAATTCATAATGCGCATCAGACATTGCTCACTCTTCTGAGCTCAAGAAGCCGACTGACAATTCACAACTTGTCCAAACTCTGACACTGGACACTGATTATCTCAAAGAATCAGGCTATCGGATATATTACTTCGTATATACAGTAGAACTCCAATTAACCGAATGAATTGGGACAGAACCCCATTCGGATAATGAAATATTGGGATACTTGATTTTTTCCCGAAAATAGGGTCTATTTTAATTAATTACTGTAGGCATGTTGAAAATGGGAGAAATAAAGTATTTTAAAAATAAAACAGCTTATGATCACATGTCTGCTTCAACTTCGACATTAACCTCTCAAGCGGCGGGTGTAAATCTTGGCAGTCATCTGTCATTTCTGAGAGTTGAAGGTCAAAAGTATAGCACTTTAGAAAAATGATCATAAGAAAGAAACTACTTGATGGATCATGAAAAGAAGAATTGTAGAATGATCGCATTGAAATTTGAAATATAAAACATAAAAACCTCATTTTGTAAAACAATTAGATAATTATGAATAATTATTAGAAAGTTGGAGAACTGAAAAAAACTCACTTATTCAGCGATATCGACGTTTTATCTCAAAATACGACACCCTATCTAGAAATTGTAGACACATTTGTGTATGTTATTACATGCTTTACCAATAAGGGTTGTCGACTACAACAGGCGAGCCCGTCACCACAGGAAGTTTTAACGATTAGTCGTTCTATCTCCCTGGAGTGAGCGTAGAAGACTTGGGACAAAACAGTCCATTATCTAGCTACGTCACAAGCCCGTAAGAGGCCAACGCTTTATCCGCGAGATATCCAGGAATGTTACCTGGCGGGCCGACACTCTAGCCCTTACTTCCAATTGTGACCAGATTATTCCGGTCTCTCGATTAGTTACGAGTTCGAGGTCGCTTGCGCGGTCCTCTCCCTTACGAAGCGGTGAAACGGTGTATACCGAATCTATCGCGGACCACAGCGTCCTTTGCCCGGCTCTTCACCCAGGATCGGATGGCCGATGGTCATTTCAAGAGTAGTCGCCGTAAGGTCCGCAACCACCCCCGCTCTATAGGAAACAGTACTGCTTCCAGATTCCCCCGACTGTTAGTCAGAGTGAACAGTCCATTGGCTTACGCCACACGGTGCGCAGACCGTCCAGGAGCGCCAGAAGTTTGATTCCTAGGGGAAACTGACCATAAGGCCAGAGTCCTACCTGGGCTCGCACTTCATGCGTGGAGGCCGTCGGATAGGTGTTGACCCATGAGTGTGACCAACCCTGAACAGAATGGGTCTTCGTGGCCACCTCAGCAAGGGCTCATTAACTCCCTGCTTTAACATGCTTTACCAAATCTATTAGTTCGTTTTATTTATTTTCATACATATATCCGAAGAGAAGCACAGATCCGAGCAATGGCAGCAATCGACTAAGTGCCCCCAGAATACAAACAATTATATTAGGAATTCTAGACTGAGAGAAGCACGACTGAATAATCGTGCGATACAGAATTTATCCGTCTTTCTCACACATATCTAACAGGGGGTGCTTGCACTGTGATTTTGGTGTAAGTTTAGATCGTTGAGAGCGTGGTTTGTCGCGCCACGCTTGTACCCGTTTTGGGACGTTACTGAGCATTGACTACAATACATCGTACCCGGTTCGGGACGTTACTGTCTTGAGGGGTTGACCGGCTCAAGGTATAACGACCTCTAACAATCCCTAATGTAGCGTAACGACTTGTAGCAATTCATGATTGAAAGAAATATAGCAACGATGATGTTGTCTTTTATAGTATTTGCTGACATCCGGAAAGGATTCCCTTATAAAACTTTGGGAATTGACAACAAGCAGATGCCTCATCGCTTACACTGGGGCAGGAACTACAGGTAACTATCATTTCTATAAATAAGCACTTTATTTTAGTGGAATTGCATTGCAAACTCATACAATTGCATTGAAACGATAGCGCCTAAACGCTTAATACGATTGAGCTGAAATTTGGCATGCAAGCATCATTTGGTCATGGCAAGAGTTGAAAAGATTGTGGTTGAAATCGGTCCACCAGGGGGCACGCTAGTCATCTTCAATCTCGAAATATTGGACTTGTAGACTTAAAATTTGTTACACTGATGCCTTGTTGGGCTTAAAACCCGTAAAGTTTTGATTGGAATATCTTATATGGGGCCATTTACATACTACATAATCACGCTTTTGGGATTTTCGGACCCCCCCTCCCCCATGTCAACAGACGTAATTAGGGTACTGACCCCCCTCCCCTCCAAGATTACGTAATCAACTGAATTTGCGGAAAATGTGAAGAATCGCAAACCCAGCGTTTGTAAAGTGCATTTAAAAATGTACTTTATTAATTTAAAGTAATTACACAATCTCAAACTCTTTGGTTTATTTTACAAATCCCAATCTTCAGACCGCAGCGCTTCCAGGAACAGGCCCGGGCGACTCAATCGCAGACGAGTGCGTGGAGTATCTATGCACATCGTGCGTGCGGGGGGGGGGGGGCATCTTCGGCGTGGCAGCTCACCGTAAGCCTCAGCTCCGACCCCCCCTCCCCCTCGGTGATTACATAATATGTGGATAGCCCCTACACAAGCTGCACTAATAATATTTAAATTCCGCCATACGTTTAATTCAAATATTAACACCGCGCCGCCTAGGTTAGCCGAGAAACAAATCCAAAGCATTTCAATGGGCCCCAACCAGGTTCGTCCGCCGGCCGAGATAGGCTTATCGATTTTATTTATGAAATTAATATTGAAATGAAATCAGTCTTTGGCTCCTTGCCAGAAAGTCTTGGGGTGATACAACCAATTTTTTTATGGTAACAGGCAAGCAAGACTACTTAGCACAGGCCGTTTTTAACCACACGGAGGACTTCGTTCTCTTTCCGGATGAAGCGACAACTTCACTATGCGCTTGGAATTCTAGAAACGCACAAAGAGCGCAGCTCATGTCGCTCGGGCACAATGGAGCCGTCAGGTGAGTACCTCATCGTAATCATCATCATCATCAGATCATTCGTAAAAATGATCTTCATATCCATCTTCATGCGGTAGCAGTATACCAGACAGTAGCTTCTCTTAGAACAAAATTAAAATCGAAGCGAATATGTCACGAGTCGTAAGGGCTCGGATATGGCCGCGAGATGTCCGCCTATTGGCCCACGCAGATATGCAAACGTTAGAAAAATTCACCAGCCTTTACCTGCGCTTATTGCTAACCAAAGGCGTTCGTCAAGACGTACCCTTCTGCCCACATTTCTCGCACTCTCTTCCAGCAATGCCCTGTCGCTCGAGAGAGAGTCTACTGTTGTCTCGTTATACTGTGACAAGGTATAAGTTGCCGCATGTGGCCTGCCAGCTAAATCTCTGTTCCACCTCTTTAACGATCTTAGTCTCTCCAGGAAAATAATCAACTCCTTCTTAGAAAAAATATCTAAAACCGCAATTTCCGCATCTCAAATTCTATGGCTCAAATGGTATTGTTACAAAGGGGACATGAACTATCCTCGGCAAAGCTCCAACGAGCGAGGTTACTGGGGTCTGGAAGTGTATGCTGAAAGGCATTCAAATAAAATTTCAGCATCTCTGGCGTCCAGTCATAGAGCATTATCTTCCAGTGCATTGGAGGCGGAATGGAAAATTCCCAATTGTTGTTCAATCATTCTGGCATTGAAGGCTAATAGCATGAGCCATACTGCCATGCTGTCGTAATCTCCTTGCAAGAGAGACTTCTTTAAGTCCACATCGCTCATGCTTGTACTGCCATAGACCAGTGCCTTTCTGGCTGATCATTTTGTGGAAGTCTACGCGGGCTTGTAGATCATTTGAATCGCTAAGGCCACTTATATTGCCGTATCCTTGGAATTGGACAGCGAGACTTTGACACCCACTGATCAGCGTAGCATGCGAATTTCTATCTTATATAATTTATTAAGATGTTGTTTGTTAGTCGCTTATCATTCTGATTCTTACAAGACAGCAGATCGAATGGCTGTCTTAATACACTTGCCCTTTGATCTTAAGGGGATTTTTTTTGTCGCATAAATCTCCTGTTAGTTGTCTCCGCTTCATCCATCCTGTTGTAGAGTATCTGATTTTGTTTGGGAGCTAATGGGCCCATGCTGAGTTGGCCACGAAGACCCATTCTGTTCGGGGTTGGTCACACTCACGGGTGGCCTCCTCGCATGAAGTGCGAGTCCGTGCAGGACTCTAGCCTTAGGGCTAGCTTTCCCTAGGAGTCAACCTTCTGATGCTCCTGGACGGTTTGTGCGGCGTAAGCCAATCGATTGCGCACTCTGACTAACAGTCAGGGGAGTCTGGAAGCAGTACTGTTTCCTATAGAGCGGCGGTGGTTGCGGACTTTATGGCGACTGCTCTTGAAACGACCATCGGCTAGCCGATCCTGGGTGAACAGCCGGGCAAAGGATGCCGTGGTCCGCGATAGATTCGGTATACACTGTTTCACCGCTTCGTAAGGGAGAGGACTGCAAGCGACCTCGAACTCGTAACCAATCGAGAGACCGGAGTAATCTGGTCGCAATTGGAAGTAAGGGCGTGAGTGTAAGCCCGCTGGTTAACACTCCTGGCTATCTCGCGGTTAAGGCGTTGGCCTCTTACGGGTCTGTGGCGGAACTTGACGGTGGAATGTTTTGTCCAGGGAGATAAAACGACTAATCGTTATAACTTCCTGAGGTGACGGGTTCGCCCGTTGTAGTTGACAACTCTAGTTATTGTAGATCAGTGAGTAACATTGTTGTCAATTTTGCCATCGTTGCTTAGCTCAATTTTGCCGTCGTTGAGCCCAAATATTTAAATTGCGTCACCTTAAGGTGACATGATACCTGGGAACGACCATATCTAAGGAATTTTAGTTTTATGGGTTTTTTGAAAAATATAATCATTACTTTAAAAAAGTTTCTAAGTGAATCCCTCAATTCAAAAAAAAAACTCTGACTTAAAAAAGTTCCTCATTGGACATTAAGGCTTCAAACTGACTTCGAAAACTTTCAGGCGCGTTTACTGCTACAATGTAAGCGGGGAGTGTGTTTTATTATAATTTTATAATATTGACTGGTTAATTCTCTAGGGCAGCACTTAGCCACATTTTTTATTTAGGCCCTAAATTAATTACAATTAATTAAAACGTGAGAGTACTCTAAGAGTTACGCTAAATATGCTTTGCCATTAACACCTTTATATCATCACAGCGTAAAGATATTTATCCTGTGCTAGCGCTGCGATAGAGCATTTAGTATGCGCCTAGTAGCCGGCGCGAGCGGATGTAAAATCTGCGCTTGACGCTTCGTCAACGCTGGATTTTTATTGGTCAAACCCTACAAAATTGAACCTGCCTATTTTTTTGCGTGTGCCCATTTCGGATATTTTTCTGAGGTCTCATGTCGCTTTAACGTAACATTACGTAACGACCAAATTTGGTTGCACATCAGAACACCGTTGACTACGTAACGACCAATATTGGCGGCTTGTTCCCGGAGCGCACAGTAATATTATTTTCTAATTCGAACGCATCTTAAATTCCATACCAAATATCTCATTATTACCATAGCTATGTACATAGACGGCCGCTAGAATAATTTCGCGCGTCATTTCGCAGATACTTCATTTTTAAACATCATTTTTTTTTTTCGAGAAATCATCAAAAATTTTTTTGGTTTTTTTGAGCCGATATCTAATTATTTTTGTATGTAAATAAGCAAAACGAAATATTAACTATGATAGAGAATCTAATAAAGATCACGATAGTATTTACAATTTCTAAATAGGGTTCCATATTTTTCCATAAGACCAGTACAAGTTAGAAATGCTGAGTTTTTTTCACTTTTATGACTTTCTCATATTTATTCATAATAATCTAATTGTTTTACAAAATGAGATTTCAATATTCTAAATACAGAATTTGAATGTGATCATTGCGCAGTTATTTTTTTTATGATTGCTATAGTAGTTCCATAGTTAGTACTTTTTGTCGAGCGCGGCGATATTGCAAGAAATTTCAATTAATTGCTGCGGTCTGCCATGAAATTATGCCGCTACTCGAAGGTTTAAGTAACTTAAAATTTTAAGTAACTCAAAATGATATTAGTAAAAAAATATTTCCTATAATTTGCAGGTACATCCTTCACTCGAACACTGCTCCTGCATTCCTGACCTGCAGTGATGACTTCAGAGCACGATTTTGGTACAGAAGAAATACTCATTAAACGATTGACGATTAATAATTTTGAGATATTGTTTTTGCTTTGGTCGTATTGTCTCACATCGGATTTAGCAGTTTAATTGTCCGAACTACTAGAGTAGACATTTTATTAAAATATGTATAATATGTATGTTCTTTAAATAAATTATAATTCTCCAACAAGTGGGAATATATGAAAAAGACTTCTGTATCATTACTAATTTTACTTTTACTCGCCCAAAGGAAAGTATTGTGAATGCGCTTATGAAAGTAATACAATGAATACAAAATAAATATTAAGTTCACTACTTTATTAAGATAATAACACAAAAAGAAACATAAAAGTACAAAAATTAAGTATATCAATCGCGTGTCATCAAGACATGATTGAATTAAACTATTTACATATTGTGCAGCATGGGATGCACTCGGTTTAATTCTCTGCATTGAAGCAGCTTGTGATATACGACATTTTTTGTGTTTTTATTAGGCGCAAGAACAAATAAAGCGGATGATTTGGTTACGGCCATGTGAACATGCCACGTACAACTGACCATGAGGAAAACACGGATTTACATTTTGTATGGGAAAATGTTTTTTCTTTTATTTTAATTTTTCGTCAATTTTCCAATTTTTGTTTTAATAGTTATTGTACTATTCGGGACGGAGGCAAATACAACAAATCAAAAACCTCGAAAATCGGTCCATCCGTTCTTGAGTTATAAGTGTTTGAACAAACCTGGCTTTGTTTTATATGCGAATTGAAAATGCGAATTTATATGCGAATATGCGAATTTTAGCGAAATTTTAATATATTTAATTTACTTCTTGCGAAAGTTTTGTTTTTTTATTTTTGACATAATTCTGCACCTCTAATTATAGTAGTTCATAGTTCAAAATCACTTACCTGACTGTATAATTCGACGGACGACTCCCCTTTAAGCTGGTGCCCCGTTAAGTACGTGTTATGACTTGAAGCGATGTAGTATTGACTCAATGAGCCATCCATATCGCTCCCTTGGCTTCCCTCGTCGTTTTCTTGGTTAGTTGGTGCAGCGCTGTGAAAAGAGAACCACCATCAAAGTTATTTGTTTCACATATTATTCAAGAGCATTACAGACGAATCCAATTCGCCCTTGAATATTAAATCTAGGGAAGTCCATTAAAACTGACTTACATATACACTAAACATTGAACAAACAAAGACATAAAACTAAGTTAAACAAATATTATGATAATTGTGAGATAGCAGGAAGTTGCTTTTTTAGCTGCCAAAGGGATGTCTATTTCAGTGGAGAGCTGTAACCCTCCCCACTGGCCTGTACAAAAATATTTGTATGATGGTACCCCACATTGAACCTTTCTGTGGCCTGTCAAAAAGTCTTGCAAACCTAATTCTCAAACAAATATGTTTAGAACAATCCGTCAACCACTGGAACAACACACCAGGGTTGAATCAATCCTAAACGCTAATTAAGGCCTACGACCCTAAGACGGCCCGTGAGGCCTTATCGCTAAATAGGAACAATCTACGCATACAGGTGAGGGCGCTCACGGGGCATTGTGGCCTGAACAGACACATGTTCAACCTCAAGCTCCGAGACACATAAATGTGCAGGTTCTGCCAAGGGGCAGAGGAAACTCCCCTGCACCTCATGTGCGAGTGTGGCCCGCTGATGCGTAAAAGATACACCCACCTGGGTGGTCATTACCTCCAACCTGAGGAGGTAAAACAATCTGGCGCCAAAAGCCTATTGCGGTTCTTAAATGACACGAGGCTTAGCGCAGAACTATAGTAGGTGGCGATCAGCAATGGTCGCGGTCGCTCATAAAGACCCTAGAAAAGCCCCACACAAAAAAAAAAAAAAAAATACCCCACATTAAACAATAGATGCGATCTCCTCGCTGTGTAATTTACCGGTACGTAGAATTCAAACTTTCATAGTATCTCTTGCAAATAAATAGTTCCTTGAATTAATTTATATGCGAATATAATTAGGGGAATAAATCAACGCGTATTGCGGCCACTCGCCACAATATTGCGATGCCACTGGCACGGAACCGATCAGTGGTCGTTGGGGACCCAGGACTGTAAAAGAGGTCCCCCCACTCGATCGCCGCTCGCTCTATTACGGGCAGCCACGTCACCGCTGCGAGCCTCGATAGCCTCAGTTCACACTTTTACCACCGTTTAACTCTCCCTTTCCTAGCACCAATAAAACATACTTTTCACTGTCAAAAAATGAGATATATTCACAACTTATATCTAGAAAGTTAAACAAAATAAAGAAATGAAATTATGCTAAACAATGTCAGATATTTAAATACAAAATGTTATTAAGTCAGAGATACTTGCTAAAAACGAATCAGTAAATCAAAACCCAATCTTAGCCTAGCTTATTTCTAGGTTGGCATATAAAATGTCCACAATATTCGCAAAATCACATAAAATGTCTCACTAAAAGGTCTTTGTCACCACTGTCGGCGTCGCAGCTTGCAGCATATAGACCGACCCGCGTGTCCAACGGGCGGTCGGTCGGTGTCGCTGCGGCGGCGCGTGGTGCGGGCGCTGCTGGCGCTGGCTGAGGTGGCTGGCGGCTCCAAGCGAGGCGGCGTGGCAAGGCGTCGCAGCTGACGTCGGCGAGCGCAGGTGTGCGCGACGTCGCTGACAGTTGCTCCGCGCGGGTAGCGAAAGCGTCGCTCCCAGCAAGCACTTGTCGCTGTCGCGGCCGACTCTTTAGTCGGCGCGCAGAACTGGCGTGACGGCTTGACGGGCCGTCGGCGCGGCGCGGCTCTCAGGCGGCGCGGCGCGGCAACCTCTCGTTGGCTGCCTTCCGCAGCGTGGCGCGCGGCGCGGCGTGGCGTGCGGCGGCGTGTCGCTCGGTTTAGCGCGACCGACTCGCTGGTCGGTGCGGCGCGGATCTGTCGCAACCGACACGCTGGTCGGTGCGGCGCGGCGAACTCTCTTTCGCCGCGGCTTGGTGTTGCTCCGCACGCGGTCGCTGGTGCGTCCAACTCGCAGGTTGACGCGGTGCGACGTCTGGCGCAACCGACTCGCCGGTCGGTGCGGCGCGGCGTACTCTGTCGCCGCGACTGGGCCGCAGTGGCTGCGCGACCGACTCGCTGGTCGGCGCGGCGCGGTGTACTCTGTCACCGCGGCTTCCCGGTGCAGCGGACGCGGCGATTACGCGTCCCTAATCGAGCGTACGCGGTCCTGCGTAGCTCGGCTGCTAGCCGTAGGCGGTCCGTGTCGGTTTCGGCGACGGCGAAAATGTCCACGTTTCGCTGGCCTCGCCCCGAAATACCGAACACATATACCTGTCTGCGGCGATTCCTCTCCGGCTCCCTGCTGCTTCGTCGCTGCGTCGTCCCCTCGTCGCTCCCGCTGTCTGGCGGTCCGTTGCCAAGACCGAGGTCCCGAAGATCCGGCAACCCGAAGCGGCGATGTCCCACTCACTACGCCAAGTGAGGACCTTTTCAGTCTCCCAGACTGAACGACGACTTCTTCCACGACGACTTCTTCCTTGCAGCGCGACGCCTAAACTCCCCGAGCGGCCGGGGAGGGCACTTGTTACCGGCACCAGAGCCGGAGAGCGAATGAATTCCTACCGGCCGCGCGGCGATATTTATACCCCCGCTCGGGACTGCGCGCGCGCGGCCGTTCTGCCGGCGGCTGCCGGCGGCCTCCGATTGGCTGCCGCTTGGCTCGGCGCTCGCCGATATTTTTTCTGTCGTTTTTTTTACTTTTCCTATTTAGTTATAGGTTTTCAACTATTTCTTTCTCTTTGTGCTTAATTATTTTGCCTCTGGAGAATATTTTGCAGATTTTTCTTTGGCGATTTTAACATTTTTTCGTCCGATGCTGCGATTGTGGGCGAAGCTTCACTGTTGCTTGAATTTGCTTCCCTTCATCTATTTTTTTATTCCCTTTTTAAGCTCTCTTCTCTTTGAGAGGAAATAACAATATTTTAACCGAAATTATTTTCTGAAATTTTCCTCTGCCTCATGTCGCCAGGGCTGCGAGTTCCGTCCCGCCGCACCTAAGCGGCCTCTTTTTGGGCGACGTCTGCCGGGTCCGTCCCGCTGCAGCTAACCGCCTACTTTTTGTATAGATATTTACGCGGAAGCTCTGCCCAATTTCACCTTGACGGAGACTGCATGTCTAGTCAAAACAATCTACTGTCTAGTTCACCAACAACCCGACCGACGCCTTACGGCGAGGCACTGGGAAAGGTACCCAGCGTGCAGCCTCACCCCCTAACTTCCAGTTTTGGCAGGATATCTCCGTCTGGAATTAACCTTCAGGATACCTCCGTCCTCCCGACTGGTTACCGAGTCTGAAGTTGCTTACGCGACCTCTACCTGTTGTATTACAGCGGTAATTCAGTTTGAATTTATCGCGGACCTGGGCATTCTTTGCCCGTAGTGCCACACAGAATCGAGTGGCCCAAGGTCATTTCGAGAGTGGCATGACAACAGGTCAGCATCCACCCCCGCTGCTTAGGAAACAGTGTATTTCCATGGTCTCCAGAGCTCTTCAGCAATTAGTCAGAATGCACAATCGATTGGCTTCGCCGACCGGTGCGCAAACCGTCCAGTGGTGCCGGGATGCAATCCCGCCGGGAAAAACCGGTCCACCAGCTTTGAGGCCTGAGACACGAGAGTCTTACTTGGGGTAGCCTTCCACTCTAGGAGGCTTCTGAAAAGGAGCTGAATCGTGAGTTAAGCCGATCCGAGAACAAAATGGATCTTGTGGCCCAAGCTGCACGAAACCGTTCACCACCTAACATTATTGATAGACAAATAGAGTTGTCAACTACGACGGGCGAACCCGTCACCTCAGGAAGTTTTAACGATTTTCCTAAGCAGCGGGGTGGATGTTGACTTGTCGCTACCCGATCCGATTATGCTACCCGATCCGGAATTCAGAGCCGGGCAAAAGATGCCTTTGGTCCGCGATAGATTCAAACGGAATCACCGCTGAATTACGGCAGGTAGAGGCCTTGTAAGCGACTTCGGTCCCTTAACCAGTCGGGAGGAGAGAGGTATCCTGAAGGTTAATTCCAGACGGAGACATCCTACCAAAACTGGTAGCCAGGGGGCAAGGTAGCCTCACTGGGTTACCTTCCTAGTGCCTCACTGTAAGGCGTTGGACTCTGGCGGGTTGGTGGATTTGCTGGATGGTAGGTTTGTGCCGCCCCAAAGTTTTCTACGCTCATCCCACGGCTGAAAGACTTATCACACATCGTTATATCAGCCTGGGGTGACGGGTTCGTCCGTTGTAATCAACACCGCCCAACTGAATGTCAACAATGGAGAAAATTGAGTATCGCGCAGTGATAAAATTCCTTTATTTGAAAGGGGAAAAGAAGGCTGCACCCAGGGTTGGCTCCCGAAGAGGGGACTCCCCAACGGTCAACAGCACAGACACGAAATTTTATATACGCATACAATTACGATAACCCGATCTAAGTTTCACTATGACATTGCTGCTGCACCCAGGTTTGGCTCGCGACAGCATTTTAATAAAACGTTTTTTTAAAAATTTACCATTAACTTATTTATTATGCAACTAGCTGACCCGTGCCCACTTCGTTGGGCGCTAAAACTTTTTACCTGTGATGAAATTATGAGTGTGGTTCGGTTAGTACTGATTGCTATGATTTATTTCCTGACTGCCAAAAGAAGGGTTATATTTTTACTGCATATGTATATATGTATTTGCATGCCAATTTGACTATAATGCCGTTATTTGTGAGTGTCTTCTTCTCAGTGTCTTATTTGTGAGCGTATTATCTCTTTATATATTTATGCAGTAAAAGGGAAAAGTCTTTTGCTTTAAACACTTCAGACGATAAATTTACTAATTTTGATAAGAATACATAATTGTTGATAATATGACCAATAAACATGACCTAACGATTTAAATTATTTTTTTAATATAAAATACTACTTTTTGTGACTTAAATATAAAAGGTAGACATATGCTGTCGCTGAGTTTTTTGTAGGCATTATCAAGCTCTACAACTTTTCTCTAGAACCTAACCATATATCTCTCATCGTTAAGGCAGCGTTAGTTAGAAACGTTTTCGTTCGACCGTTATTCTCCGACTTACTTTGCGAATCCGACTACCACAAAAAAGTCTTTTCATTTTTCGAATTAATATATAGCCTATGACAGCCACAAATAGCGTGGCTTTCTATTGGTAAAAGAATTTTCAAAATCGGTTCAGTAGATCCAGAGATTACTTCCTACAACGTCACAAACTTTACTTCTTTATAATATTAGTATAGATAAACAGATTTTTCATTTCATGTCTCTTAGCCCGTGCGATGAATATTCATCATCCAGAGTAATCTGCCAAATACTATTACAGCTTCTTACCTCGATCTTAATTTTCGCTGTTTTTCCGGTACGAAAGCATAGTTATCCTTATCAGTTAAGTATCGCACGAAGCCTTCGAATGATAAACAGTAGTCTGATCTCAGCGCTGGGTCTGGCTCGTGTCTCTAAAAAAATTGAAAACATTTGATAGTAAACCTTCAACCAGGCAGACAAAGGGCAGAGAGAAGGTGTCTGATTGTGGAATAACGTAGGGTAGACCAGAGATAATACATTGGAAAGTTCACAGCCTCAAGGTGATGATGTTATTTATACTGACAGGCAACATTATCATATTATCTTGTCTATATTCTAATGTCGCTTTACTAACTATCAATCATCTGCTGTCATTTGTTTTCTTTTAATAGACTTTTGGTCGTGCATGTCAGTGTGATTTTGCAAAATAAACAAAATTGAACCAAGAGTAGTCATTGAGTATTCGACGTCTATGACTGTCAATGGCGAATGCTACACCCTCGATATTTATTGTGATATTTTGATCGAGATCCTGATATTTATCGAGCGTGTAGTATAGCGTATCACGGATTGTTATACGTATCACAAGATTTAAAAAAATTCAGAAATCCGAGATCTGATCAAGCACCGCGCGATATATATCGAACGTCTAGTCTCTTGTAGATATTTCGTGTTAGAATAAAATGTAGTTGAAATCGGTCCACCAGAGCGCGCGCTAGTCATTCTTCAATCTCGAAATATTGCAGTTCGAGACTTGAAGTTCGGTATACAGATGCCTTGTTCGACCAAAAACACGTTGTAAATTTTTGGTTGGATGATTTTTGGTCATATACAAGCGATGCAAATAATATTTAAATCCTGCCATATTTAAGAAAATACATCTTTGGAAAAATACCATTTTAATACCACGGAAAACACTACAAATATACTACGAATTGGAGCATGGGGTAGGTTGGATTCGTGCGGCAGGGCGGGAGGATTAGAGGAATGTCTTGGGGTTGTACGTATTGTATGTGCTTATATATCAATAGAATTGCTGCAGGTGGGGTAAATTTCATGTGAATAAAAACTGATGATCGTGAAAGACGCTGTTTTCTATACAATGATAAAACTGCCTCTTGTGAATGACTTTTAATTAACCCTTCGGCTACGTAACGACCGAATTTGGTTGCACATCAGAACACCGTTGACTACGTAACGACCAATATTGGCGGCTTGCTCCCGGAGCGCACAGTAATATTATTTTCTAATTCGAACGCATCCTAAAATCCATACCAAAAATCTAATTATTACCATAGATATATAGACGTGCGCTAGAATAATTTCGTGCGTCATGTCGCGGATATTTCTGGTAAAATTCCATTGTCAAACATCATAAATTTTTTTTTTTTTCGAAATCAAAATTTTTATTGGTTCTTATGAGCTAATATCTAAATAATTTTGTATGTAAATAAGCAAAACGAAATATTACCTTTGATAGATAATCTAATAAAGATACCGATAGTATTTACAATTTCTAAATAGGGTTCCGTATTTTTCCATAAAACAAGTACAAGTTAGAAATGCCGATTTTTTTTCACTTTTGGACTTTCTCATATCTATTCATAATTATCTAATTGTTTTACAAAATGAGATTTCAATATTCTATGTACTTTTTGTCGAGCGCGGCGATATTGCAAGAAATTCCAATAAATTGCCACGGTCTGCCATGAAATTATGCCGCTACTCGAAGGGTTAAAAATGAAATTATTATTTGTCATCAGGCAAGCCGACAATTTTGCCTGTTTAAGACATCGTAAGTCACTACAACATAATATTTTTTTTATGGGAAATTATCTGACTTGCTAATAAGAAAGTGAAGAGAAAGTAGTGTGGATTTGCGTCATTGCTGATTCTAAAATCAGCTGGAAAATTAGGCGTTGGGCATTTAAAGGCGCGATAGCAGCGTGCCTTTAGCTCGGCGTTCGAAACAAAATATTACAAGTTATTTATTACCTGTATTATTTGCATAAGTTGTGAATCAGTCTTTGGCTCCATTTGTCTAGTTTCGCAGAATTTCCGTAGAGTCGATAATGCCACCACTCGACCACTGCCGGAAGCTGCAAAAAAAAAAAAAACCTAAATGTAAGAAGTGAGAGGTCGTCCACTGATCGGACTGGGTCATATTTAATACTGGCAGGGGGATACACGAGGACTTTAGAGTTGTCGTCTACTACGGGCGAACCCGTCACCCCAGGGAGGTATAACAGTATTAATCGTTCTTTCAACTGCGGGCTGAACGTAGAGACTTTGGGGTGAAACAATCCACTGTCTAGCTACGCCAACAAGCCCGTGAGAGACTAAAGCCTTACGGCTTGGCACTGGGAAGTAAACCTGACAGGCAACTTGGGTTGTCGACTATAGCGGGCAAGCCCGTCACCTCAGGAAGTTTTAACGATTAGTCGTTCTATCTCCCTGGAGTGAGCGTAGAAAACTTGGGGACAAAACAGTCCACCATCTAGCTACGTCACAAGCCCGTAAGAGGCCAACGCCTTAACCGCGAGATAGCCAGGAATGTTACCTGGCGGGCCGACACTCACACCCTTACTTACAATTGTGACCAAATTACTCCAGTCTCTCGATTGGTTACAAGTTTGAGGTCGCTTGCGCGGTTTTCTCCCTTACGAAGCGGTGAAACGGTGTATACCAAATCTATCGCGGACCACAGCGTCCTTTGCCCGGCTGTTCACCCAGGATCGGATGGCCGATGGTCGTTTCAAGAGCAGTCGCCGTAAGGTCCGCAACCACCCCCGCTCTATAGGAAACAGTACTGCTTCCAGACTCTCCCGACTGTTAGTCAGAGAGCACAGTCGATTGGCTTACGCCGCACGGTGCGCAGACCGTCCAGGAGCGCCAGAAGGTTGAATCCCAGGGGAAACTAACCATAGGGTCAGAGTCCTACCCAGGCTTGCACTTCACGCGTGGAGGCCATCGGATAGGTGTTGACCCGTGAGTGTGACCAACCCTGAACAGAATGGGTCCTCGTGGCCAACTCAGCAAGGGCCCATTAACTCCTCCTCAATAGTCAACAGTACTGGCATGAAATTTTGTGTAGCATTTAATTATGATAGCCTGTTCTAAGTTGAACCATGACATGGCTACTGCACCCAAGGTTGGCTATCTATGAGGGGACTCCTCAACGGTCAACTGCGCAAAGGCAAAATTTTGTATACGCATTTAATTATGGTAGCCCGTTCTTCCTTCTTTCAGAGCATTTTAATAAAAGCTTATTTTTAAAATGCTTTTTATTATTAATTTTATTCGATTTTCTGACGGTATTAATGTCCGAAAAATTGGGAGCCGTCTGGCAACGCTGCCCGTCCGCCAAACCACCACGTTTTATTTCTAGTTGCTGATGAAAAACTTGTAAGATTTGAGGTGGCGGTTTAGAGAAGCTGCATTGGATTACCTCCAGGCATTGAAGAAACACTTCCACTAATGCTGGCCGCAGCCAAGGCATCGAAGGCACGCTTTCTCGCCACTTTGTCGGCCGCTGGTTCCAGGTCCAGGGAACCATTCCTCGTTAAAAGACCTGGAAAATAAAATTTCGTTAAAACATTTATTTATTTATTTGAAATATTATTCGGGAGCATTACAGACGAATCAAATTCGCCCTTGAATATTAAGTCTAGAGTGTGTGTACTTTTTATTTGAGATGAAGACGGATATATACTATATTTATCCTCTCACTGGATCGTGCCGACAAGGGTCTGACAGAAACCTCCAAACCCCAAATACAGTTTGTGCGGGGCGGCTCTAAAGGCAAAAAACATTCAACTACAAAACCTTTCTCAATAATCGAGAAAGCTTCAGATTGGATTCTGTAGGTCGATTCGGTCTCTAAGCAGTATAAATTCCCTGAAAGTCTCAGATGCACAGCCCTCCGTCCAGATATAACTTTTTACTCTCTATCTCGGAAGATGGCCCGAAAGACCACGAGTACAAATTAAATAAATACCATGATCTCGCAAATGCCGTCACCAGGAACGGCTTCACTGTTCACCTTCACGCGGTGGACGTTGTCGCTTGTGGCCTACCAACCAAATCTCTGTTTCACCTCTTTAAAGATCTTGGTCTCTCCAGGAAAATAATCAACTGATAACTAGAAAAATTATCCAAAACTGCGTTTTCCGCATCTCAAATTTAATGGCTTCGAAGTAGGAGTGAATGGGTGGTAAGATGTACGCTCACATGTGGCAAGACAGCTGTCCTAAACCTACCACAGTCGGTCGTTGGTCCGGAATCCACCGCTCACCCCCCAGAAGTAAAATATATATATAAATAAATATATATATATATAATAAATACAAACGGAGCTGCCATGGAATTCACCGACCGGAGTCGGGCCCATCATAATACTATTTTTTTTTTTTACACTTCTGGGGGGTGAGCAGTGGATTCCGGACTTACGAACCGGCTGTGGTAGGTTTAGGACAGCTGTCTTGCCACATGTGAGCGTTCACCTTACCACCCATTCACTCCCCCTTCGAAGCCATAGAATTTGAGATGCGCAAATCGCAGTTTTAGATAATTTTTCTAAGAAAGAGTTGATAATTTTTCTGGAAAGGCCAAGATCTTTAAAGAGGTGAAATAGAGATTTAGCTGGCAGGCCACGAGCGCCAACTTCCACCTCGTGAAGGTGAACAGTGAAGCCGTTCCGGGTTACGGCATTTGCAAGATCATGGTATTTATTTAATTTGTACTCGTGGTCTTTTGGGATATTTGATTCCCATGGAACAGTTAATTCTACAATAAGAGCCACCTTCCGAGATAGAGAGTAAAGAGTTATATCTGGACGGAGGGCTGTGCATCCGAGACTTTCAGGGAATTTATACTGCTTAGAGACCGAATCAACCTCCAGAATCCAATCTGTAGCTTTCTCGATTATTGAGAAAGGTTTTGTAGTTAAATGTTTTTTGCCTTTAGAGCCATCCCGCACAAACTGTATTGGGGGTTTGGAGGATACTGTCAAACCCTTGTTGGCACGAGCCACTGAGAGACTAATTATGATGTCTCCGGTCCGTGAATTCCATGGCAGCTCCTTTTGAAATTTATTTATTTAATTCTGATTTGCATTTCTATCCAAGTAGTGATTTTGGTTAAGGTTTGACTCCTATCAACTGGTTTAATATTATAAGAAAATAAATTTCAAAAACACAATATATTTCGGAGCCTATAAAAGTTTGTTTATATATTTTGTGTGCTTGTACGAAGCTTGTATAAAATCATTGGTACGAATAAAACCCACCAGTTCTGAAGTGTGTTCTGGTACGGAATAGCTCGGGTGAACTTCGGCTCTTCTCGGAATTCAAAAGGGGAACTTTTGGTATTCGTGGAACAGCCAGCTGCTCGAAGATGTCCCGAAGATCCGCCCTCATCACGAGGCTGAAACAAAAAAATATCCATCAATGAATTAATGAATAAATTGAATTAAATAGCTTTTGATCATCTTAAAATAAGCTTACCAAGAACAATTGCCCGACTTATCAGTTAATTATATTGCATCCGATTTAGTTTTTCGCCTACTCATTTATTGTCCATTCTGCACGACATTGGAACCAGCTTTCGTATATTATTATTCATGTAACATTACTGCCTTACTTCAAGGCATTATTAAAAAAAAATATTTGCTTTCTCAAAATATTAGGTAAGCGATACTCTTATCACTCAAAGCTCGACTTAATTTATTAAATTGTATTATTATACTAGCTGATCCGACAGACGTTGTTCTTGAAAAGCTGTTGGAATATATAAACAAAGTAAAAAATTGGTTGCCTTCCCATGACTGTCATTATCATAGACCCCCCTTCCCCCCATCGCCTAACCCCTCAACCCCCCCCCCCTCCGAACTCCCCCTTCCAAACTCCAATCGCCCTAAACTCAACCCCCCACAAACTACACCTCCATAATAAATTAAAATATAAATAAAATAACTACATTCGTTGGACAGATTGCAAAACAATGCAAAAGTAGAAAAATGTAATTTTATTTCAATTTAGTCTGGAATGCGTTTTTCCGGATTTTTCTCAAAATCTTCCAGATTTTAAAAAATTTATATATACCTACATTTGATTGAAATATTTCCATCCCGAGAGCATAGCGATCAAAACTTATAAAGTATCAACCTAATATGTCGTTCATATTCAAAAAAGAATTACGGACACATCGTTTGAATCGTGAGTAGAAAAAAAACCACTCGATATGGAGTCGACGCACGTTACTAATCACTGTTTTATTTTCTTTATTAGCTGACCCGGCGAACTTCGTACCGCCTAACAGTCAATGGATGTCGTTTTACAGATTAGCTGACCTTAATTTATGATTTTATAAAAGTAATACAATGAATACAAAATAAATACTAAGTTCACTACTTTATGAACATAATAACACAAAAAGAAATATAAAAGTAAAAAAATTAAGTATGTCAATCGCGTGTCAGCAAGACATGATTGAATAAAACTATTTACATATTGTGCGGCATGGGATGCACTCGGTTTAATTCTCTTCATTAAAGCACCTTGTGATGTACGACCTTTTTAGTTTTTTTTTTATCAGGCGCAAGAACAAATAATGCGGATGATTTGCCGACACAAGAACATGCCACGTACAACTGACCATGTGGAAAACACGGATTTACATTTTGTATGGGAAAATGTTTTTTCTTTTATTTTAATTTTTCGACGATTTTCCAGTTTTTGTTTTTAATAGTTATTCTGCTATTCGGGACGGAGACAAATACAACAAACCAAAAACCATGAAAATCGGTGCAGCCGTTCTTGAGTTAAAAGTGTTCGAACAAACCCGACTTTGTTTTATATATATAGATAGATGATGATTATTTTGTAAGTTTTCCTTTTGTGACTCACTAATTTTGAAAATTACTTGTTTTATAAATCCCAATTAAACCTTTAGTCACAATAATCCTAGCGGTGTGGTCGAAAGATAATGCCACTTGGCAATAGGCTCACCTTGTACTCTATACTGTGTGCAACAACGTTGCACACAGTATAGAGTGTGCAACAACGCTGCACACAGTATAGAGTACAAAAAAAAAAACAAACAAGAGTCAAACAAACAAAAAAATAAACTTCAATTTTTCCTGAATTTTTCAATTTTCCAGGCATTTTTATCAATTTTCCTTTCTGTTAGGACCTTATTTGGACTATTACGAACATTTTAAAGAAAGAATTAACCAAATCGGTTCAGCCGTTCAACCTAATATGCGATTACAAATGAATAGCATTTAATTTTTATGTATATAGATACCTGAATGATCTGAATAGTGTGACGAAGTCCATGAAGTCAAGTTGGGTGTCGTACCCTATCGAACCACTGCGGAGGTGTTTCACACTTTCCCAGATGCGATCCGTTGTTTCTATCCTTTTTAAGCTGAAAATAAATATAAAACCAAAACTATAACGGTGTAGATTTGAACTGAAAAAAGTAGTTAAAATATGGCTGTTCATTGACCCACGTTTTAACATCGGTGCTTAGGCAGGACTCCTAATATGTATATACAATACTAGGTTCTGTTAGTACTGAGTGTTATGATTTATTTCCTGACTGCCAAAAGAAGGGTTATATTTTTACTGCATATGTATGTATGTATTTGCATGCCAATTTGGCTATATTACCGTTAATTGTGAGTGCCTTCTTGTGAGTGTCTTATTTGTGAGTGTCTTATCTCTGTAACCATTTATGCAGTAAAAGGGAAATTATATACAGTAAAAGGGAAAAGTCTTTTGTTTTAAACACTTACCTAACGTCTTACGGTCATAACGTCTTACGGTCATTAATTAGACAATATCCTCCAAACCCCCAATACAGTTTGTGCGGGATGGCTCTAAAGGCAAAAAACATTTAACTACTAAACCTTTCTGAATAATTGAGAAAGCTTCAGATTGGATTCTGGAGGTTGATTCGGTCTCTGAGCAGTATAAATTCCCTGAAAGTCTCGGATGCACAGCCCTCCGTCCAGATATAACTCTTTACTCTCTATCACGGAAGATGGCCCTTGAATGTAGAATTAACTGTTCCAAGGGAATCAAATATCCCAAAAGACCACGAGTACAAATTAAATAAATACCATGATCTTGCAAACGCCGTAACCCGGAACGGGTTCACTGTTCACCTTCACGCGGTGGAAGTTGGCGCTCGTGGCCTGCCAGCTAAATCTCTATTTCACCTATTTAAAGATCTTGGCCTTTCCACAAAAATAAACAACTCTTTCCTACAAAAAATATCTAAAACCGTGATTTGCGCATCTCAAATTCTATGGCTTCGAAGGGGGAGTGATAGGGTGGTAAGGTCAACGCTCACATGTGGCAAGACAGCTGTCCTAAACCTACCACAGCCGGTCGTTAGTCCGGAATCCACTGTTCACCCCCCAGAATTGTAAAAAATAGTATTATGATGGGCCCGACTCCGGTCGGTGAATTCCATGGCAGCTCCGTTTGTATTTATTTATTATTGGATTGATTCAACCCTGGCGTGTTGTTCCAGTGGTTGACGGATTGTTCTAAACATATTTGTTTGAGCATTAGGTTTGCACACCTTTTTGGTGCGCCACAGCAAGGTTCAGGGTCGTATAACGTTTCCTTTGCTCCCGTCTTAGCCTGATTTGTATTCAGTGCACTTCACCGAGTGCCAACTCCTAAGACAGTTTCGACTGGGTAAAAAACCCATGAAGTGGGTAAACATATTTGTATATTTTGTGGTGGTATATCAAGGAAGTACCAATTGGTCTCTAGCATGCTGTCGAAGATGCATGCTAGGCTATGTTTTTGGGTGGAGAAATAAAATATATTATAATCATATATGTTCGATTCTATATTATTTATATAATTAGATTAGGTGTCCCTGCAAGGTTCTAGTTTGAGAAGAATTACATTTCTAATAATATATTATATTCATTCCGGAGTAGATTTTTCATATGGTAGGCCTGAGCTAATAATGCGTGTTTTTAAAGATAGGTTGCTAAAATAGTAGAATAGTTAGAAAGTTTGAAGCGGGTACTCTTACCTCAAGCTGTATAAGACTAGTGACAGAAATTACAGGTGGAAGCACGCACATTGGATAATGACTTCCAAGTTCGCATAATTCAAAATAACAGCTCTTGAATGGTAGCATATTTTCGTATCTATTTCAGGGTTTGAATAATGTACAACTTTAATATTGATCATAATACTTATATCAACAATAATAACCATTTTTACACAACTGCCCAACAAAAAAGGAGTGTAATGTGTTCAGGGTTCATCTATGTATGCATGTTTTCCGTTTCTTTATTCCACCATAACTTCCAAACCCTTGAACCGATTTAAAATTTTATAGTACTGATAGAATCGTTATGTCATCCTGAGTGTCGTAGGGTACTTTGTCAACTATCAAGTAAGTAAGTAGTTGTCTAAACGTCTAAATGTTCAAATGTCAATAAATTAAGATAAATATATTGTGTTTAGTGTTAAATGAAGTGTCTGATTGAGAACATTTCGGAAATATACATGTATCTATATGGATAAATACATAACTCACAAATATTTCATTAAAAATCCGTCATAGAAATAATTTTAAATACAATAGTTTACTTTCTATAACGGCAGTCGTCTACTTCGATATCGATTGTATTTTGTATTTGTAGTACCATATATTTCAGGACAACTCAACTAATAATTTTCATGTCCAACTGTTAGTTTTCACACAAATGCCCAACAAAAAATGAATGTAGGTAATGTGTTCAGGCCTAAGTATGTTTCCCATTTCAGGTGTAGATATATTCCATATCAGATGTTCAGATCTGTGTATGTTTTCCGTTTCATTATTCTACAATAACTTCTAAACGCTTTAACCGAATTATAAGTATGTGGTAACATTAGAATTGTTATGACATCCCGAGTGTCATTGGGTATCTTAACAGTCCAAATATCAAGTGAGTAGTTCTCTAAATGTCCAAAAGTTAAAAATTAATATGAATATTATCGTGTTTAGTGTCAAATGAACGGTCTGATTTAGCACCTTCCGGAAATATACATTATCTATATGGATAAATACATAAACCACAAATATCTCATTAAAAAAACCCTGATAAAAATAATTATAAATATAATAGCTGACTTTCTGTAACTGCAGCCGTGTTTTTTATTCGTCTTAATATATTGACTTGTTTTATGTTTTTATATATATATCTACCTATTTGTCATGTAAAATAATTATCGAATTGACTTAGTAGTTTTAAGTATCCAATACGAATTAGTGAGACTATACGGCCTGTTGGCATAGTGGTTAGGTTGCCTGATATTACTTTTAAGGTCCCCGGTTCAATTCCCGGCTGCGTTACAATTTTGCATTGAGATAAAATTAACGGAATTGTATTTCAGCTCTGTCGATCGAATGCAATAACAAGACACACACATACACACATGTTACACGCACACATACATATAAGCACTTCATAGTAGGGTTAGTTAAAAGTGATTTTCGTTTGACAATAAACCCGCACATTGTGAAATTTCACAATAAATAGATATAAACAAACACACTCTTTAGACACTTCTAAAACCGATATTTGGAAATATTTTAATTTTTAGCGGCTATCGAAAGTATTGTGTTTTAAATAACCGTTTATAAGTTTTGATTTGATTTGATTTGCACTGCGAGGTATAGAAAGTGCTTCGAGGCGCAGACTGTCAAATTATGGAATGTTTGTCGTATTAAGCGTGCGTGTTGCCATCTTAAAACACTATCATTAGCCTTATTTAGACAAAACGAGGCAAGGGTACATGCGGCAAGGTCGTAGTCTATCGGTGTAGTTTTAAAGTCATTCCTGGGTCATTCCATGCACTGCTTTCGACCTACCTTCCGTCGAATTTAGTCTTTGTCGGCGTGGATGATGATAAAAGGCTTGTGGCAACTGCTGTAAGTGAGCTATGCCTGATTTGATGATAGGTCGTCTGCGGACCTGATATGGCCGAATACGAACTTCTGCCAAAAGAGAGACATTCAGCCTTCAAATCACAATTAGACCTGTATTAACGCTTCCATCATTTCATTTTGATTCGACCAGTTGTTTCAACTTCGGTTTCAAGCTACCCTTCGCTTCACACTTTCAAAATCAAATCAATACTTACAATAAATTCAAAATGTTTATATAAATATGATAGGAGCAGCTTGGGCCATAAGACTCACCGTGTTTCCGGGTAGGCCCAACTCACGATTCATCGACTATTCAGGAGCCTCCTCGTGCGAGGGACTACCCCGGGAAGGACTCTCGCATCCCAGGCCTAACAGCTTGTTGCAAACATTCAAAAGGCATAATATTCTGGAGCGAGGGAAAAATATGGAGACCAGAGGACGAGACAGACAGATAGGTACTGTCGGGCCCGGGAACATTTTATTGGCGTAAATACGCAACGCAAGGTGCGGACGAAAGACTCGTGTTGCGACGCCGTCAGTAGCGACGTCGCCGGCCGTAAAATAGATGATTTACGGCCGCTATAGGGGTGCCCGAGGAAACATAAGAAATTTGCAGAAAACTCATTTTTTCGAGAAAAATGGCAAAATTGTCTCGGGTTACCTTTATAGACATCGCAGGCGCCGCTTAGAGCGGATCGGGCGAGCGAGACGGCCTACGGCCGCCCGCTCCCACACGGATCGAGCGAGCGAGACGGCCTACGGCCGCCCGCTCCCACACAGAAACCGAGCGAGCGAGACTCCCTACGACCGCCAGCTCTAACATAGCTAGGAGACGAACTTTGGTGCCGAAAACGGACAGTATTGAACTCGTCAAACCGGAAATGAAAGCGGGAAATACTGCCCGAAACAGTTGTATAAGAGTCGAGGTATATGCATAAAGCACCCCTCTTACGACCTGCCGTGAAAATTCACGTGTTCACAGCAAGGAACCGTGAAACACGAGAGAAAACACGTGGTATTTTCTACTCCCAAAAATAGTGAAAAACTGTTAAACGGGAGTAGAAAACAAAGCACCATCACCACCGACCACCGGCAAGTAAACAGAAACACCGGAATCATCGATTCAAGTTTACGTGGCCGGAAAACTGTCGTCAGCCGATTATGACGATACTCGCAGACGCGAAAAGAACGGGAACGCATACGTGAGGTACCGGGCCAGACTCTGATGATGTTTGGAACCCGAAGAATCCACTCCAAAGCAAAGGATGGGTTTTGAGCCATTCTCTGATTGGTTGGTTGCCGACCAATCAGGAATGCGCTCTAACGCGCCAGTAGCTGCCAACCAGAAACGGTTGGTCGGCCCTGAAGTCTGGACAAACACGGAGCGTACCGTAAAAGCGTTTAGAGGAGAGGAGATAGCTTTTCTCCTAGGAGAGTGCGAGAGGTCAATAGAAAAGGGAAGATCCCCACCTTTCACGGAAAGCTGTCCGCGGCGTGTCCATTGGTGGACACGAAAGCAGGTGCACGACAGGTGCACGGCGAGAACCGCGGAAGTGAGTACAAATATGGGCCCCCGGGCCATACCAAATCACTCGCTCTCTCAGTTCCACAGGAAACAGTCAACCGACTAGGAAGGAAGGAAGGAACCCCCAACGACTACTAGGACCGCGACCTGGAACCGCTCCACTGCCCTTGCAGTCTGGAAGCCAGTCGCGAGCGGCTCTACTGCACCGTGCAGTATTGAGCCCGTCCAAGTAAAGGACACTACGGTCGACGAGACACTCTCTCCTATTCGGGGAGTTGAGTGCCGGTCCGAGTCGGGAATTACGGTCCGACTCGTGATTTACGGTCGACGGGACGCTCGCTCCAGTCGTGGAGTTCGAGCGCCGGTCCAAGTTGGGACCTTCGGAGAGCCGGGTCCACGCGGCGCACACGCGGTCAGACGGCGCACACAGGCGCAGTCAGACACACGCGGGCGCAGACGGGCGCACATAGGCGCAGTCTGGTGCGCATCGGCGCACACGCGGCGCACACGCGGTCAGACGGCGCACACAGGCGCAGTCGGACACAGGCGGACGCAGCACAGGCGGACGCAGCACAGGCGGACGCAGCACAGGCGGACGCAGCACAGGCGGACGCAGCACAGGCGGACGCAGCACAGGCGGACGCAGCACAGACAAGCGCACCCAGGCGCAGTCAGGCACACGCAGACGCACACAGGCGCACACAGGCGCACTCAGGCGCACTCAGGAGCACGCAGGCGCACAGAGACGCCGCTCGACAACCGACCACGAAAGATCTTGTTCGACCCGCTGCCCGGGAAGAACAGGATAGCGACACTTAGAAAATAAGATTAATTTTTATATACTGATTTTTACTTTACAATAAAGATTTCAATAACGTTGTTATGTACCTAGGTTAATTATATACTTATGTCTGATTTGTAAAACTGTATACTTGTTAAGTACACTGTGGTAAAATAGTATTTTGTTATGTACCTTGTAAGATTCATGTATGTAAATTGAAATGTATGTACCTTGTATCTAAGCGACGATATTCTTAGACTCTAAAAATTATCAAAAAATAATAGGCCGTGTTGGCACTAGTGAGTCGAAGGCGTGTTTTATTGGTGCAGGGGACGGGGAGTAAAACGGTGGTAATAGACAGACTGAGGCGTATCGAGGCTTGCAGCAGGTGTCGTGGCCGCCCGTTACGGGGCAAGCGGCGACCAAGCGGTGGACCTCTTTTTACAGTCCTGGGTTCACACAGCGCTGGGTCGGTCCGTGCCACAGGGCACTGCATATGTTGGGCAACGGGCGCAACATAGAAGCTGGTCCTTCGAGCCGGATAGCCATCAGTAAAATACCGTTACTCTCCCGTCGTGCACCAATAAATCACGATGAGCCTTCGTAGTGGAAAAAGTCGTCGCGACCCACAAGCAGCTGACCGCAGCGCTGCGAGGGACGGCGACACCGTGACAGAGGTCACAATCCAAGATTCACAGATGAGCGACCTAGCAACCACGAGCGTCACGGTAACACGAGTTGGCAACTCGCCTCAGGGGGCGATGGGCCCACCGACAGCGCAGCCACTAATGCCAGCAGCTCGGGTAGCAGGCGCATACCCGGAGCGCGGCACGCCGTACGTCGTGGATAATGCAGCCGCTACAACTCAAGGGGGTGCGACAGGAAGGCCCGCCGACTGGACAGCGAGTCTATGCAGCCGTGAAAGCGGCATGACGCCGCACAGTAGGTGCAAGCGTCGCTTCGCCGAGGCAGCACAGCGAGCATTTCGCGAGAAACAGCGGATTGAGGACGAGATATCCGAGCTGCGCGATGCTTCCATCCGTAACCGAACGGAGACGCTGCAGGCGAGACTCGCCGACCTGCGCCGAGCCACGGAACTCGAGCAAGACATCATCGTCGCTGAGGAAGAAGAGGCCGAGGACGCTCCAAGCCTTGGACGTTCGATGGCACGCACTCGGATTCCCCTCGAGAAAACTCCCATACCGCAGTGGATCGACCACTCAAACCAGGCGGTAGGGGACACGGCGCAGCGGCAACGAGCGAGGGATATGGACGCCTTCGCAGGCGCTTTCCCGCAAGCACCAGGCCCGCCACAATCACCGACACCGCACGCGACCACTGCGTGCGAAGGGATTCTCTTGCGGCATACATTGCCGCGGGAATTGCCGGTGTTCGACGGTGACCCAGAACGGTGGCTGGTCTTCGCGTCACAGCTGGAGCAGCAGACCCAGATCTTGACGCGAGCTGAAGTCATGACACGACTACAGCGGTGCCTGAAGGGAAAGGCATATCAAACTGTGTCCGCTCTTCTCTCCGATCCAGAGCAACTACTACGGATAAGAGAAACACTAGAGCGACGATTCGGGAGACCAGACCTTCTCATCGGGCGCCTTATCAACCAGGTGCGCGGCTTGCGACCATTGACCAGCACTTCAACGACAAGCGAAGAAGTGATCGATTTCACGGTGACAGTTGGCAACCTCATAGCTTCACTGAGGTCCCTGAAGCGGCCCGAGTACGCGTATAACCTGGAGATACTGCGCGAACTGGAAGCCAAGCTGTCGGGCCATCACCTGTCGGGCTGGAGTGAAGCCATTATAGAGAGACACGGAGGCAATCCGTCATTATTTGATTTCTCAGAGTACATGGACAAACTCGGGCGACAGGCCACGGCGGTGAATCGAGCCAACTGGGGAGTTAAGCCGTCCAAACCGAAGGGGTACGAGTCGAAGCCTGCACCGAAGCGGGTGTACACGACGCACGCCGATACAGAGCAGTCGACATCCGCTTCAAAGCAAGCGCAGCCGAAACCGAAGAACTTCACGAAATACACGAAGAACACGCCGCCCGCAGCTTCCGGTCCACAGGAAGGCGGCCCGAAGTGCGAGATGTGCCTCACGCGAGGACACATCCTCGCGCGGTGTAAGAAGTTTCTGAAGTTGACGGAAATCCAGCGCTCAAGATGGGTGCAGAGTTCCGGAGCCTGCTTCCGGTGCCTCAGGACGGGGCACTACGCGCGGAACTGCCGCACCGCCCAAGAGACACACCCACTGCTCGTCGACAAAGAAAGGGCGGCGCGCTCACCACCGCGCCAAGAAGAAACAGACGAAGACCGGAAGGATGTCGCCGGCAACAACTACCATGTCAAAGCGGAGCGGGCAACAGAAGGGCAGACCTTCACATGCGTCGCCAAGCCAGATGTGTTGCTACGCGTCGCCTCAATAGTATTAAGGGGTCCCAAAAGCAGCATCCCGATATTAGCTCTACTTGACGAAGGGTCAAGCGTCACGCTGATTGAGGACAGCGTGGCGAGGGAAATCGGCGTCTGCGGGAAGCAGAGCGCGATTGTCCTTAAGAGCGTAGCGGGACCACGCAAGGAAAAATCCCGATTAGTGGACCTTGAGGTGAGGGACGCCCTGAACTCAGAATGGCATCAGATGACGTCCGTCCACACCATTGAAAGGCTCAATGGACCCGAGCAAGAATCTTTGGGAAGCAAATGGGACAAATGGCCCCATCTTAAGGGCATACGGATACCGCAATATCGGGGCAAGGCACAAATGATTATCGGCATGGATAATTACCGCCTCATAGCGCCACGAAGTATCGTCTGGGGACCACCAGGGTTGCCCACCGCCACCCGGAGCTTGCTCGGATGGACGATCAGCGGACAGGTCCAGAAGAACTCGGACCAAGCGGCAGTTTACCACACAGGCATGGAGTCGCTGAACCAACTCGTCAACGACTATCTGCAGACGGAAGAGTCGGGCGTGGCCGTGCGGCGACCGCAACTAAAACGACATGAGCATGCGGAGGCGACAATGGCTGCCACAACGCATTGTCAGAACGGCCGTTGGGAAACGGGCCTTCTCTGGCGCCACGAGGGGGAGAGGCTCCCCCCGAGCCGCTGTCATGCCGTCAGCCGACTAAAAAGTCTGGAAACAAGACTCAGGAAGGAGCCCGCCGTCGCCGAGGCGTACTGCGCCAAGATGAGCGAGTACGTGACTAAGGGATACGCCGTGGAGCTTCCTGAGGAGGAAATACGTCGGCACGGACCACGTACATTCTACTTGCCACACTTTTGCGTCGTAAACCCAAACAAGCCTGCCAAAATAAGGATCGTCTTCGACGCCGCTTCCAAAGTAAGCGGACGGTGTCTCAACGACGCTCTGGAAACAGGGCCGGATCTCCTGAACGCTCTGCTGGGGATCCTGCTGAAATTCCGTGAAAAAGCCGTTGCATTCACCGCAGATATAAAAGAAATGTTCCTGCGAGTCCAGATCCGAGAGGCTGATCAGGACTCACAGCGGTTCCTGTGGCGGAATCTACGCACGGATCAGGAGCCACGAACATATAAGATGCGATCAATGATATTCGGCGCATCGTCATCTCCTTGCTCAGCCCAGCATGTAAAGAATATGAATGCACAGGCCCACGCGGGGGAGTTCCCGGAGGCTGTGGCACCGATCATTCATAAGCACTACATGGATGACTACATTGATTGTGCGGACAGCGAGGAAGAAGCCATACAGCTAGCTCGCAGCGTTACTGAAGTCCACCGAAGAGGAGGATTCGAGTTATGCGATTGGAGCAGCAATGCCGCGGCCGTATTGACTGCAATGGCAGCCAAACCGACTGGAAAAATCAGCCTTAACCTGGGTAAGGCAGGAGCATCGGAACGGGTCCTCGGCCTGGAATGGGACCCGGGGGACGACAAGCTATCATTCAGCTGCAAGTTTCCCCGCGTCGACGCAGCAATCCTGGCCGGCGAAGAACGGCCCACGAAACGGCAAATGCTAAGCTTGGCAATGAGCATCTTCGACCCTATGGGACTGCTGTCTCCATTTACCATCAAGGCGAAGATCTTACTTCAAGAGGTCTGGAGGTCACAGATTGACTGGGATCAGGTGCTGTCTGAAGACACATACCAAAAATGGTTACGCTGGCTGGCAGAATTGGATTGCATCAAGGAGTGCAGGGTGCCAAGATGGTACAGACCGGCAGATACAGCCAACCTCACGCTGCACGTCTTTTGCGACGCATCCGAATCCGCCTACGCTGCGGTAGCCTACTTAGTGAGCAAATCGGACACGGTTAGGAGTGTGGCCTTTGTCGCCAGCAAGGCAAAAGTGGCACCTCTTAAGCCAATGACAATTCCAAGAATGGAATTAATGGCCGCAGTGATCGGAAGTCGATTAGCAGCCACCATCAAAAAGGAGATTACGCTCCTCATCAACAAGACGACAATGTGGACAGATTCCACAACGGTCGCACAGTGGATCAGGAACGACCCCCGCCGATATAACGTATTCGTCGCTCACCGACTAGGTGAAATCGATGAGTTGACGGGTACAAGCGACTGGCGGTGGATTCCCACGTCTGAAAACGTTGCCGACGAGGCGACCAGGGACAAGGAGCGGTGCGACTTGAGTGAGCAGTCGCGCTGGTTCAGCGGTCCTGCCTTCCTGCTGCAAGACGAGGAAGACTGGCCGGCAGAAACATGGGCTACGGAAAAACCCGACATAGAGGTACGCGCAGTGTATAGTACACAACAAGGCGCGCAGCTGATTAGGATGGAGCGTTTCTCATCATGGAATCGGCTGGTGCGGAGCATGGCATACGCACTACGCTTTGTGGAGATGTGTCGCCGGCGGTCTCAGCCACGTGGGGGAGACACCCTTGCACAAGAGGAAGTAGACAGGGCCACGGAGGTCCTGATTCGACAGGCGCAGGAGGAGATGTTCCCGCAGGAATGTAACCACCTGAGCAAAGGGGAAATCGTCGACCAGCATAGTCGCCTCTACAGCCTCACGCCTGGCCTCAACAGAAAGGGGCACATCGTACTGAGCGGCCGGATAGGAGCTGCAAAGGGAGTCAGCCGAACGGTGAAGGAGCCAGTTGTGCTCTGCCCGAAGCACCCCTTCACTCGGCTGCTCATTAAACATCACCACCAACAGGCCGCTCACCAAGGACAAGAAACGGTGCTAAACAACATACGCCAGCGATACTGGGTATTGTGCGGCCGCACCGCAGTACGTCGAGAAACAAGGGAGTGTCGAACGTGCCGGTTGAAGAAGACACAGCCCGGCACCCAACTGATGGGGCGACTACCGGCCGCACGATTGGCACACCACTGCAGACCATTCACGCAGTGTGCCATCGATTATTTCGGGCCCATCAACGTATGCATCGGCAGACGCCGTGAAAAAAGATACGGCGTGTTGATGACCTGCCTCACCACCAGAGCGGTACACCTGGAACTCGCGGCCTCGTTAACGGCGGATTCCGCTATACAAGCGATCGTCAGGATGGCCGCGAGACGGGGATGGCCCAGGGCTATCTTTTCAGACAATGGAACCAACTTCCACGGGGCTGAAAGAGAGCTCAGAGAGGCATGGGCAGACGTCGACAAGGACAAGCTGGCCAACGGACTATCAGCCAAGGGAGTGCAGTGGAACTTTATTCCAGCGTCAGCACCTCATATGGGTGGGAGCTGGGAGAGGATGGTGCGATCCGTCAAAACCGCCCTCTACGCGATACTCAAGGAGCAATCGCCGAAGGAGGAGACACTGCTGACAGCGCTGGCTGAGGCGGAGTTCATAGTAAACAGTCGTCCGCTCACACGCGTATCTGGTGACCCCAGTGATGAAGAAAGTCTGACACCAAATCACTTTCTCATTGGGTCACCGCAGCCAGTGCTACCGTTATGCCCCCCAGACGAAAGGGTGGACCTTCGGAAGCAGTGGCGGTACAGCCGAGCCTTGGCGAACCAGTTTTGGAAGAGATGGGTGAAGGAATACCTTCCCACTCTAGCCAAACGAACAAAATGGCACGAGCGCAACCGCGACATAGCCATCAATGACGTCGTGTTCATGGCGGAACCAAACACGACTCGCGGGACGTGGACTAGAGGTGTCGTAACCGCTGTACACCCGGGCGCAGACGGGTTGGTACGAGTGGTCGACCTCCGCACCGCAACCGGACGGATCAGCCGAAGACCCATCACCAAAGTAGCCGTGATACTAGAGGCCGAAAATGAAGACACGGGACGTGTCGAGGGGGAGGATGTTGCGACGCCGTCAGTAGCGACGTCGCCGGCCGTAAAATAGATGATTTACGGCCGCTATAGGGGTGCCCGAGGAAACATAAGAAATTTGCAGAAAACTCATTTTTTCGAGAAAAATGGCAAAATTGTCTCGGGTTACCTTTATAGACATCGCAGGCGCCGCTTAGAGCGGATCGGGCGAGCGAGACGGCCTACGGCCGCCCGCTCCCACACGGATCGAGCGAGCGAGACGGCCTACGGCCGCCCGCTCCCACACAGAAACCGAGCGAGCGAGACTCCCTACGACCGCCAGCTCTAACATAGCTAGGAGACGAACTTTGGTGCCGAAAACGGACAGTATTGAACTCGTCAAACCGGAAATGAAAGCGGGAAATACTGCCCGAAACAGTTGTATAAGAGTCGAGGTATATGCATAAAGCACCCCTCTTACGACCTGCCGTGAAAATTCACGTGTTCACAGCAAGGAACCGTGAAACACGAGAGAAAACACGTGGTATTTTCTACTCCCAAAAATAGTGAAAAACTGTTAAACGGGAGTAGAAAACAAAGCACCATCACCACCGACCACCGGCAAGTAAACAGAAACACCGGAATCATCGATTCAAGTTTACGTGGCCGGAAAACTGTCGTCAGCCGATTATGACGATACTCGCAGACGCGAAAAGAACGGGAACGCATACGTGAGGTACCGGGCCAGACTCTGATGATGTTTGGAACCCGAAGAATCCACTCCAAAGCAAAGGATGGGTTTTGAGCCATTCTCTGATTGGTTGGTTGCCGACCAATCAGGAATGCGCTCTAACGCGCCAGTAGCTGCCAACCAGAAACGGTTGGTCGGCCCTGAAGTCTGGACAAACACGGAGCGTACCGTAAAAGCGTTTAGAGGAGAGGAGATAGCTTTTCTCCTAGGAGAGTGCGAGAGGTCAATAGAAAAGGGAAGATCCCCACCTTTCACGGAAAGCTGTCCGCGGCGTGTCCATTGGTGGACACGAAAGCAGGTGCACGACAGGTGCACGGCGAGAACCGCGGAAGTGAGTACAAATATGGGCCCCCGGGCCATACCAAATCACTCGCTCTCTCAGTTCCACAGGAAACAGTCAACCGACTAGGAAGGAAGGAAGGAACCCCCAACGACTACTAGGACCGCGACCTGGAACCGCTCCACTGCCCTTGCAGTCTGGAAGCCAGTCGCGAGCGGCTCTACTGCACCGTGCAGTATTGAGCCCGTCCAAGTAAAGGACACTACGGTCGACGAGACACTCTCTCCTATTCGGGGAGTTGAGTGCCGGTCCGAGTCGGGAATTACGGTCCGACTCGTGATTTACGGTCGACGGGACGCTCGCTCCAGTCGTGGAGTTCGAGCGCCGGTCCAAGTTGGGACCTTCGGAGAGCCGGGTCCACGCGGCGCACACGCGGTCAGACGGCGCACACAGGCGCAGTCAGACACACGCGGGCGCAGACGGGCGCACATAGGCGCAGTCTGGTGCGCATCGGCGCACACGCGGCGCACACGCGGTCAGACGGCGCACACAGGCGCAGTCGGACACAGGCGGACGCAGCACAGGCGGACGCAGCACAGGCGGACGCAGCACAGGCGGACGCAGCACAGGCGGACGCAGCACAGGCGGACGCAGCACAGGCGGACGCAGCACAGACAAGCGCACCCAGGCGCAGTCAGGCACACGCAGACGCACACAGGCGCACACAGGCGCACTCAGGCGCACTCAGGAGCACGCAGGCGCACAGAGACGCCGCTCGACAACCGACCACGAAAGATCTTGTTCGACCCGCTGCCCGGGAAGAACAGGATAGCGACACTTAGAAAATAAGATTAATTTTTATATACTGATTTTTACTTTACAATAAAGATTTCAATAACGTTGTTATGTACCTAGGTTAATTATATACTTATGTCTGATTTGTAAAACTGTATACTTGTTAAGTACACTGTGGTAAAATAGTATTTTGTTATGTACCTTGTAAGATTCATGTATGTAAATTGAAATGTATGTACCTTGTATCTAAGCGACGATATTCTTAGACTCTAAAAATTATCAAAAAATAATAGGCCGTGTTGGCACTAGTGAGTCGAAGGCGTGTTTTATTGGTGCAGGGGACGGGGAGTAAAACGGTGGTAATAGACAGACTGAGGCGTATCGAGGCTTGCAGCAGGTGTCGTGGCCGCCCGTTACGGGGCAAGCGGCGACCAAGCGGTGGACCTCTTTTTACAGTCCTGGGTTCACACAGCGCTGGGTCGGTCCGTGCCACAGGGCACTGCATATGTTGGGCAACGGGCGCAACAACTCGAATAGCACTGAGCCACCGTGAGCCACGCGCCTCGAAACGACACTTTTATGTCGCACTGCGAGGCGCGCGAAAGGCGGACAACGTAAAGTGGAGTGGGAGAAGCAGCTGGCGACCCGCGCGCCTACAAACGATATAGGTATAAATACCGGACAGTATGTAGATTCATCAGTCATTCTTCCTACGATTTGATCACGTCACGCACATCTGTTATAATAAATAAAGGACGCAGTTTTCGTCCAAAATAATATGCGTCATTTAATTCGACGGAACGCAGCACACACTACAAATCCTCTACGAAAGAAATATCCACGAAAAGCTTGTGGATCGGTATCTCCTGGGGAAGGCCCTCCTGGATTTCTGTGGATCGTCAGCCATTCGGTTGTGCACTCTGACTAATTACTGAAGGAATATGAAAATATACTATCTTCGAAGCAGCGGGGGTAAAAGTTGACCTATTGTCATGCCACCCTTGAAACGACCTATACGCTACCCGATCCCATGTGGCATTACGGGCAAAGGACGCCCAGGTCAAAACTGGTAGTTAGGGGGGCGAGGTGGCCCACTGGATTACCTTCCTAGTGCCTTGCCATAAGGCGTTGGACACTGGCGTTGTCATAAGGCGTTAAATTGTTTCCTATAGAGTGGGGTGCTTGTTGAAACGACCAATTCTGCCACGCTAACCTGAGCGGTAGGCGGGCAATGGATGCCGTGGTCCGCGATAGATTCTGTAGATACGGAATCACCAGTCGGGAGAAAGGAGGTATCCTGATGGTTAATTCTAGACGGAGATATCTTTTTAAACTGGTAGACAGGTGGGGAGCTAAGGGGCCCTTGCTGAGTTGGCCACGAAGGCCCATTCTGTTCAGGGTTGGTCACACTCACGGGTCAACACCCATCCGACGACCTCCACGCATGAAGTGCGAGCCTGGGTAGGACTCTGGCCTTATGGTTAGTTTCCCCTAGGAATCAATCTTCTGGCGCTCCTGGACGGTCTGCGCTCCGTGCGGCATAAGCCAATCGATTGCGCACTCTGACTAACAGTCGGGGGAGTCTGGAAGCAGTACTGTTTCCTATAGAGCGGGGGTGGTTGTTGACCTTACGGCGACTGCTCTTGAAACGAGCATCGGCTACCCGATCCTGGGTGAACAGCCGGGCAGAGAATGCCGTGGTCCGCGATAGATTCGGCATACACCGTTTCACCGCTTCGTAAGGAAGAGGACCGCGCAAGTGACCTTGAACTCGTAACCAATCGAGAGATTGGAGTAATCTGGTCGCAATTGGAAGTAAGGGCGTGAGTGTAAGCCCGCTGGGTAGCATTCCTGGCTATCTCGGCGTTGGCCTCTTACGGGCTTGTGGTGGTGCTTGATGGTGGACTGTTTTTGTCCAAGTCTTCTGCGCTCACTTCAGGGAGACAGAACGACTAATCGTTAAAACTTCCTGAGGTGACGGGCTCGCCCGCTGTAGTTGGCAACTCTAGTTGGTAGACAGGGGGCGAGGCTGCCCGCTGGGCACCTTTTCCGGTGCCTCGCTTTAAGGGGTTAGTCTCCTTCGGGCATGTTGGCATAAACAGCAGATTTGTATTGTCTCTAAGTCTTCTACGCTCACCCCACGGCTGAAAGAATGATCACATCTCATTATAACAGCCTGGGATGACGGGTTCGCCCGTTATAGTCGACAACGCACCACATACCGAATCACCACTACGTAAAGGGAGAGGACCGCGCAAGTAACCTCGAACCTATAACCAGTCGGGACACCGAAGAAATCTGGCCGAAACTGGAAGTAAGAGTGCGAGTGTCGGCCTGCTAGGTGCATATCCGGATTTTCGCGGTAAGGCGTTGGCTTCATACGGGCGAGTGGCGTAACTAAACAGTGGACTGTTTCGTCCCTAACTCTTCTACGCTATCATCGATCAATAACATCAAAAAATCCTGAGCTGACAGGCTCGCCCGTTGTAGTCGCCACCTCCATGTGTCTTTGATGGATCCTTGATAAAAGCTAAAAAAAACCATTTTTCATACTAACCGATGCTTAGGTGTAGCCTGGTTTACTTCGTCTTCACTTCTAGCTCCAGAGGAGTGACTTCCGCTGCCCATGCTCTTTGGAGAGGACGTTTTAAGCTCAGATGTCGATTTATTTTTCTGTAAAAAAAATCCTTGAATTAATGACTGAGCGCGCCACGCGAGATACAGATACTGCGTAAGTGCCCTAACGACCTGCTTCTATATTAACAGCCCTATAGGTAATATAAGCCCTATAGGTATTTATTTAAATATATAAGGAAAAGTTATTAGCAAATAGGTAAGAAGGGTGCAAATTTATTTAAGGATTCTTATTTCGATATATATATATATATATATATATATATATATATATATATATATATATAAATATATATATATATATATATATATATATATATATATATATATATATATATATATATATATATATATATATATATATATATATATATATATATATATATATATATATATATATATATATATATATATATATATATATATATATATATATATATATATATATATATATATATATATATATATATATATATATATATATATATATATATATATATATATATATATATATATATATATATATATATATATATATATATATATATATATATATATATATATATATATATATATATTTTAATAACGATATGTGATCATTCTTTCAGCCGTGAGGTGAGCGTAGAAGACTCAGAGACAATACAAATCTGCTGTTTATGCCAACATGGCCGAAACAGACCAACGCCTTAAAGCAAGGCACTGGAAAATGTACCAGCAGGCGGCCTCGCCTCCTGTCTACCAGTTTGAAAAGATATCTCCGTCTGGAATCAATCATCAGGATACCTCCTTCCTCCCGACTGGTGATTCGGTATCTACAGAATCTATCGCGGACTAGGGCATCCATTGCCCGCCTACCGCTCAGGTTAGGGTGGCAGACTTGGTCGTTTCGACAAGCACCCCACTCTATAGGAAACAAAGCCGTTTCAAGACTCCCCCTGTTATCAATTGGCTGACCGTCCAGGATCTCCCGAAGGACGATTCCCAGGGGAACTGGCCCGCAGGCACAGAGTACTACCCGGGCCTGCACTTCTGCTTAGAGGTTACCGGATGGGTGGCGGCCTGTGAGTTAGGCCGACCTTAACGCATGGGTCATAATAGCCTAACTGCACTGGGCTTATTAGCTCCCATCCATGGGAGACCAAACGATATTGTATCGTTCTGTCACCCATGAGTGAGAACAGAGACTTAGGGACTAACACAGTCCACCCATTATTGAATGTGCGGATATAAACCTCCATAAGGACTACGCCAACCACCGTATCTATATCCACTCGGATAGTAAGGCAGCTCTTATGGAACTAGCCTCGAATATAATTAATTCAAAGATAGTGCAAAACTGCGTATCACTACTGAATTCCCTGGGCGAAAAGAACAGGGTAATTTTAAGATGGGTTGGGAGGCCATGCAGGAATCGAGGGAAATGAAAAAGCCGACAAACTTGCTAAGACTGGAGCAAAGGGAAAGTTATACGACCCTGAACCTTGCTGTGGCATACCAAAAGGCCTTGCGAACCTAATGCTCAAACAAATATGTTTAGAACAATCCGTCAACCACTGGAACAACACAGCAGGGTTGAACCAATCCAAAGCGCTAATAAAGGCTTACGACCCTAAGACAGTTATCGCTAAATTGGAATAATCGACGCATACTGGTGAGGGCGATCACAGGCCATTGTGGCCTGAACAAACAAATGTACAACCTCAAGCTCCGAGACACAAAAATGTGCAGGTTCTGCCAAGGGGCAGAGGAAACTCCCCTGCACCACATGTCCGAGTGTGGCCTACTGTAATAAATTGCTGCGGTCTGCCATGAAATTATGCCACTACTCGAAGGGTTAATACCATGGAAATACTACAAAATACTACTTTAGCTATCATAGTTATTGACACAATCACTATCGGGTGGGGAGGGGGAGGGGAGAGTTGGCAGGGGTGCTGGGGTTAGCGGGGGGAAGGGGGGTGGTTTAGGGGGAGGGGAGGGGGAGGTTGAATGATTTTGAGCTACTGCTTGAAGTGGGACGTTTATTTTTGTAACTCACCTTGAATTTAATACAGGTTGCGTTTCTTAGAGAAGGGGCTGTGGTGTGATCTGACGAGGAATCCCCACTAGAGCCTTTTAGTGGGGTCGAATGTGAAGATCCTTGTTGGCCTACAGACGTCCAATCTCTGCCGCCAAAAGCCTGGAGGATAAAGCTACATTAGTAAAAGGCAGTCTCCTGACTGACTGACTCTCTCACTCACACATTTATCAGCGCTGAACCAAAACTACTGTGGCTAGAGACTTGGTACTTTGAGAAGTCTTCTTTGGATTCATAAATTGTCTGACCATAATATATTTATTTTTTTATTTATTTATTTTATTTATCCCTAGTATTACATGATTAAATTTCCTATAGTATATTTTACATGATTTAGTTGTACATACAAAATGTAGGACCCTGGAAATTTACTAAAGGTGCGGCTTCGGCGGGATTATATCACCTCACTAGGCAGAGCCTGTATTGAGGTGATATTTAGTACTGCGTTCATCTGTCGGGTGTATAGGTAGTTTCTGTAATTTTGGGAAATCTTAAAA